>OY728122.1:1230474617-1231724617 GCA_963277665.1 Viscum album | reverse complement strand
GAGGCAATAGTTGAGTCTGGAAAATTAAATTTACCCCAAGTGGGGTATAATATTTTTCGACATGGGACTCTTGAAAATTGCCACCCAGGGGCAAATGGAAATTTAAAATAATTAAACTTAATTATTTTATCACGAACACAAAACCAAATAACCATAAAATGGGGAATTAGATTGGAAATTTGAGACCGATGATAAATTAAGAATTGGGTTGAGACATAAAAAAGACGGCACACAAGAATACCAGATTCTACGCGGAGTGAGGATGCTATAAATAGTGATTGAGTTAATTAATTTGGGATAGCTCATATTTACCTTCTCTCTCTACTAAGACTGTCTATCCACCGTTCTTCATTAATCTTCACCAAATGGAGGAGAAATATTTACTGGAACCTCACCCAATCGAATCTGGATGACAAAGGATGCATCATCAATGATGAACGAATCCAATATATTTAAATTCCAATTCATGTTTTTTATTAAATATCCTCTGTTTCCCCATTGTATCATAATTTGGATTATCCTTTTGGATTTCGGCACTGACATGACTATCAATCCATCCTAGAAAGCCATTATATCCACCGTGTTCTATGCACCTTCTTCGAGTTCTTGTGCGTTTATATTTTGATGCAGCAAATCTTCAATAAATTGTTCAGCGAAGACCACAGTTTTAATGATCATGTCCTAAGCTTCCCAAAACGGGAGCCAAAATATTTTTTAGACCTCTGTTGTGATCATAGTGGCACTCGGAAGGGGCCTCCATAGAAGAACAACTGGTGGCAGCCAGTGGTGGCACAAGGCAGCGGTGGGCCGCAGACACCTAGCGGAAGCACGCAGGGAAACTTGGTCGCAGCGTGGAGGCCGGTCGGGAGCCAGCTAGGGCGATTGGGAATCCAACAGTGTGATCCAAGGTGGATAGGGGGATTTCAATATGAAGGATGATAGGACACTGGGGTCGGCGTGGTGCAGAGGAAGGAGAGGACGGTAGACTGCAAACCAGGGCAGAGGTGCAAGGTGCATCCAGGGTGGCGCAGCTGTCACAGTCGGGCGGTGATTGGGGGACTGAGACCCTCTAATCATGGTTCTGTGTTGACACGGGGTCTCGAGGCAGAATAGATGGCCAGTTGGCCAGTGCACCAATGTGGGTGGGCTGGGCCACGTATGGTGGGCCATGCTTCGGAAGAACAGGCAAAACCCGCAGCTGGACCACATGACTACGATCTGGACTGGTCCGGTCAGGGTGGGCCGACCTGGTATTACCCAAAACTCATTAAAATACTCATATATCGTAATCTGGGTATCTGTTTGATGTTTCATATATGGTCAGGGGTCCCTCTCATTGTGGAAGTCCGTTTACAATTTATTTGGTACTTTTATCTCTTTGTCTCACGGTTTGGGTATGTGAAACACCTTTGTTTAATAATAATAATTCAATTATTAATATTCAAAAATCTTATATCAGAAATATCATTTAAACATGATGTCCATTTGATGTGCCTTTAGTGAAGGTGCAACCCTTTTCGCCATGTGGATTTTTCAATGTGTTTTGGGTGCGGAAGTTAATGTTGAGTTGTGGGCCCCACAGGGGTCGCACTTGTTATGGTGGAATGCATCTGTTTCACCACCTATCTATTATGGAATAATTATTAGTCTAACCCATGTGTTTTTTGAGAGGATCAAAATGGCATGACTAGTATAATGTGTTTTGGGACTGATGTGTGGCCTCATGAGACATCATTTGGAAAATATATGCCGACTTACAACATTTCTACTAGATGTTCGTTTTGGGAGAATGAATAGTTGATCCTGCCTGTTTTTTTTTGCATGGATGGCTATGGTGCGATCCATTAGAACATAAATAGCCTTTTTTGTGATCTCGTTAAGGTGTAATTGTGTAAGGAATATCGATGTAATATCATTTTGATGTGTTCAGTGAAAACCCATGGCATCAGTCATCTTTGACTCTGGTGATAGTGAAGAAGATGTATGAAGGGATGTAGTTAAATGATCTGGAGCCCTTTTAGGAGGCGTGTTTTCGAAATTACATTTTCTCCCTTCATATCAATGGCCAGAATCATGTTTTATTTTGCCTATTAGGTAGGTATGTCGTATACTTTGGGAGTAAAATAACTTAGGGGGAAATTAATCATAGTTTAGTACCCATAAATAGCTCGATACACAACATGGCATTCAGGCGGGGGGCACATGTCGTGTGTTCCCCACATGTCATGTGGCCCCCAAACTTATCATGTACCACTTTAAAAATCATCTAAATCTCATTTCTCCTTCTTCTAAACTCGGATATTGGCTTACGAGTAGCCTATTTGGAGTTTTCTTCACATAGAATGCGATGGTGCCCTTCATAGTGGCTTTCGAAATGTGACATGAGAATTCTGAGTGTTAAATCTATCTCAGGTGATGCTCGATGATGATATTGATGGTATTAATGTTTTTATAATCATTAGAGAAGTACCGGATTACCCTCCATGGAGGATGGATATTATGGTTCAATGTTCTCTCTTCCATGCATTACCTCCATTAAGGCTGGTAGTGAGGTTAACTGACTACTTTTTAGGACATACCCACCAATGAGTCTGGGCATTATGTTTCATCATTTATTCATTCAAACGAACCCTTCATTGGGGCTGGGAAGTGAGGATCGTCGAACTACTTTTCTGGATTTACCCTCTAGTGGGGCTGGGTAGTGGGGTTCGTCAGTTATTTATTTGCACAAACACTCCAATGGAGATGGGCAGTGAGGTTTGTATTTTAATCAAGAAGGTTTATCCTCTAGCGGGTCAAGGTAGTGGGGTTCACTGAATACACTTTAGGACTTACCATCCTGTGGTGCTTGGTAGTGAGGATCGTCGACGAGTCTGTGATGAGACATGTTTGGACGTACATTTAAACTCACAAGAAATTAGGGCATTGTTTCCGTGAAGACACATCCTTGTTACATGACCTAAAATTATTTGGGCATGAAATTCCTTCCACAAATTGATAGGATCATGGTGCCGTGTACAAGACCCTTTGATACGCAGTTCAGGTAAGTCATGTGTGAAATTTAGAATCAATGGTGGGTACATTCAGAACCATTTGCTACTCTATTCATGGGCTGAGCTTGTGGGATGGATGACCCTTTAATCTCTCATTTGGAATCATTTTCTATGAATATATATGTATTCTATTTTTAGTACCAACACCTTGGGTTTTTCATACTCTCTTTCCTGGAGATCCAGTGATTTGCAGGGTATGACATGTGATTTTCGTTTCAAGCTTCTCGTGGTTGGAAGAGTCTACTCTCTAACTAAATGTTGAAAAGGCTCGACAGAATGTTCATTTTCTCACTGTTTATATCTCTGTTTGTTTGGATCAACATACTTCACTCTCTTGTTTGTTTGAGTTGTACTATTTTAATACATCTAGATCCATCTAATGTCCCCTTTATAGTACATATATTTCAGCTCCCATGAGCCTATAAGGGAATCTTACTGATTATTTTTATACTCACCCCTACATGGAAATTTCCTGAACTTGGTGATCCCTTTCAGACAACAGATAGATTGATCAAGGCATCAGAGGAGCTTGGGATACAGAGTGCATGGACCGTGTGTGTTGGTCATGACATGGGATTCAATAGAGGAGCTCTCCGAGATGATTTAATTTTCCACCAGTTTCCAGGTTGTGACACTTTTTTGGTTTGGTGTTTATTTTTCCCCTACCCATTTCAATTTAGATTTCCATACTTGTAATATTAAGATGTTGATTCATATTTGGAATTTATTTATATTAGTGTTGTATGTTGTGTTCTTTTCACTCTACACTTTTTCATTGAGTTGACTACGTGTTTGTGTACTGGTGCTTAAGAAAGGTCCTCCTTGATTTTTAAGCCCTCAATGCTAGTCACAATACCCAAGCCTATGGATACGGGCTTTGGGTAGTTGCGGCTCGAGACCAAGAATTGTTTAGGTCATGCCATGTAATGTGGTGATGAAAAAATAAACTGCTATGTGGAGATGGTAATTAATATATACGTACTAGAGATGTTATCTATTTTCATAGGATTAGAACATGGTGAATTTTTTTTTCTAAAAATCATAATAACATTTTTTATATTTATGATACTAGATTTCTTATAATATTATGGTTACAATAGATTTCGATTAGGTATTGGACGAATGATAATTTAGAGACTCAGTAAAGACAATCACCTCTACATTAGTATACTTTCTTTAGATACATTCTTAAATACACATGGAATATACTTTCAGTGATATTGTAACCACTAATATTGGTCTTTGGATGCTGATAAGATATCTTGGTAGGGTTTGGGAGAGTTTGGTTGCCCAAATTTGTGTCAATATGATAAGGGATTTGGTGTCCTTCTATAAGGGAGGGGAAATATACATGTGAAATTACTAAAAAAAATTAAAATAGAATTAATGTATTTATCTATAATACTGCTTCCAAATTTACATGAATTCAAATAACAAAGTATATGCTTTTAAAAAACAAATAAAATGAAATTTATACTAGTTTTGGTGTAATTTAAGAATTTTTTTTTCATGCCTTCATTAACAATTTTTCATACTTATATGAGGTAACTAATATTTCAATAATAAAGGTTTATATATTACTGTAATAGTAAATAATGGTACATAATTTGATACTAGATGATATTTTGACCATATCATATCCCCTTATCATATTTATTGATTTATATAATTTTTAAATATTATAATTAATTATTATTTTCATAAAACATCATTAATGTAATTTATAATGATATTAATTTAATTCAACATATTATATATCCAAAAAAATATTAAATAATAAACTATTCCATTAAAACATCTGTAATATGTTATATTTAACTATAAAATCCTTAGAACCCAATAATTAATCCAAATTTTGTTATTTTTAATTTTTTTAAAATCATAATTTTTTTTATTTTTCATTTAATTGAATAAATATATTTTCACTATCACATATGAAATGAAGATAACTATGCAATAATTAAAAATTAAAAATTAATTTTATGATAAAAACATTATTTATCTATCAAATTAACATTTATCTACAAACATTTTCACTTTTACCCTAATATAAATATTTTTGATATATTAAAGTCACTTTAGTGAAATTTTGAATTTATTCGTTTCGAAAATTAATATAATGTTTATATTTAAAAGATAAATAAGACCAAGTTTCCATAAATTAAAGATATGGATTGAAATGGATGAACTCTAATCATCCCATATAATAAATTAATGTTTTATTGTAATTTTAATTCCCTTTAAAAAATGGAAAATATTTTTCCAATTTTTACCAAAACAAAGGTGACAACTGTTCAACAATGTTACTATTCATAGTGAAAGAAAATAAATGTGAACCATTTAAAAAATTTGATCCACTTAAAAATTAATATTTAATCCATATTTTTGGATTCAATGTCATGAAGTGGGAGTATTCAATTTTATAATAATTTGATAAAACGAAATGAGTTTCTTTAAGAAATACATACTTATTATTCTTAATAAATTACATGTATAAAAATCATGATTATTACCGACTAAAATGTAATTAATTAATATTTTAAAAATCTAATGAAAAATATTTCACTCTAGTACCCAAAAAAAATTTGTACTAGTAAATTTATTGAATTCATAAATGACTGTATTTGAGAATTTTGTATTTTTCATTATTCACTAAAAAGTAAATCATTTTGAAAAAAATAAAAAAATAACACTAAATAAATTTTGATATTCTAATTTCATAAAATATGTTCATTTTGGATAATATAATTTTTATATTTTTTGTAGATGAATTAAAATTTCAATGTATAAAATATAATAAAACATTAATGAGTAAAATGAATTTAATGTAATAAAATGACATTATGAATAATTGAATGATTATATTTTAAATATACATCATTTAATTTGTATTGAGTATGACTATTATGAAAAAAATTTATAATTTGGTTACACATATTCATACAAGCAATTTCAATGGATAGGTTATCACATTTAAATTATAATTTTTTTATTATATATTTTAATTTTTATATAGCTTGGGGATATATAATATGAAATTTACTGAAATAATGAATATATTTCAAAATATATATATCATAAAGAATCATGATGTTTCATTATACCTATAGAATCATGACATGGGAACCACTAAATGGGGCATCGAGCCTATTGGTCACATGTCCTAATGCATACCCCCAATATGATAGAGTATGAATACTATTAATAGGGCCTAGGGATTGTCAGTGGGTAGGTATTTCCCTAATATTAGATCGTTAGAAAACGATAGAAATCTTAACATTGAAATTTGGAAGTTGATAAAAAATAAAAGAAGATAAACCTCAATGTATGTAACAAACAGAAAATTTCAAACGAAATATCACATAGAAAATGATGTGTCATGTTTCTAAAAAGAAAAAATAGGAATATTTGAATCCAATAAAATATTTGTATGAAAAGATATAAAAATATAAAAAGAAAATTTGTATAACGAATTAAAATCATAGATTGGTCCTATGCCACCCTGCACCTACGCAGTTGTAATATCAAGCTCTATACATTTGTATCTTTTTTTTGTCCCTACCTGCATCCACGAAGACTTTTTGAGTACTCAACGACAGCCCAAACTGGGTGTAAGATAACACTCAGTAGGACACACCGAAAATATCTATATCATTTCCAGTTTCTGTAAAATAAAATGAACTTGAGTGCAATATATCATTGATATATAAATAATGAAAGTAATGTTTGATCATGTACATACAAACATGGCTACCTTCAAACAACAATAATGTTTCCATAAACAATGGTATAAATATATCATAAATAAAATGGTTTTACAACTATCCATTTTAATAAATTTAATAGGATACCCATTCAAGGGATATATATAATAATAGAAAAATTACACAATGTCCATTTCATGTAATGTGATGTATAACATCTGCAATGGACACATTTTATAATCTATTTCCACACAATGATGGGTCAGATCCATGTTTTAGAAGACCATATAATATTTTTCACATCCCAAAAGCATATCATTGGAAACATGGTAATGGTTTGGGTAGCTTACAATGAGGATGTAAATCGAGCATCTAAAATGTGAATCCATGGATTCTATATCCTAGGGGTAACAATGAACATTTTGTCCTATACAATCAGGGTCTAATGAGTAAATAATTCTAAGGCACACACTTCTACAATCAATTATCTTATATAAATAATTTCCATAGATTCATATTGAATCATCATCCAAGTTAATCTTTTAACTAATCCACTACCATAATCTATTCAACATCTTATTTCATCTATAATTCATAATTCATGACATTGTACTACTGATTTCATCACATTACATTTTAAAAAATATTTTATTTAAACATCATAAAATTCAATTTTTAGTGAGTCATAAACTACTCCAAAAAATTCATTAAATTCCCATTCAATTTAATAAGGATCCCAAAAAATGCACTGAGGCTACACTCCTCCAATGGGGTTTTATAAAATGTGTAAGATACCATGAAATACAGAATGGGTTAACTAGGTTGAATTGAATAACCTCTGACCCTCAAAATGATACTTAATGTGAAACCATACAAGTTCTAATAAATTGAAATCATGAAATTATATAATTAAAAGTAGAACCTCCAGAATGTATGGAATTTGACATAATGAAAACTAAGCTTATAAAACACCAAATTATTATGGGATTTTATAGTCCACATAAAATAATTGCATTGTTAAAAACTACTCCACTATCAACATCTAATTCTGTCCAAATATTATGATAAATGAATAATTGTTGAAAAACTAGAAAGTATGCTATATTATTTTCCCCTAAATAATTCATTCTATATGAATAATAATTAATAATAAAAGCAGACAGTCGATGAACAAATGGGAATGGATCAAACGAGATTATTGGTGTTTAAATCTGATTCTTGTAGGTGAATTGGGATCCAATCCTAGTAAGGTCTTGAAAATGGAGATCCTTCATATGAAAATGAATTTGTGAGGCCCTCTTTCCAAAACGAGCCCCCCTGATTAATATTTTAAAAACAGAACATGAGCGATTACATAGTGTTTAAATTTGTTACACATCATATAAAGATTATGGTCTTCCCCTAGTGAAAACTATTTACATGTCATGAATTATACTACACAAGAAATTACACATCATGTATTTATTACACATTATCAATACCAATTACACATCATGTTATTGGCATGCATCCAAATTATATCAATCTTTTCTCTTCCTTTCCAGAAAAATCCCAACCATTCAACGACTCAACATAATGGTCTAAGATAGAAAGATAACATAAACAAGTGTTTAAATGGATAATAAACTATTTATATCGCGTTGAAAAAATTAGGATCATATAATGTTCCCCTCACTATTTAATTCATCCTTGAATATCACTTCCAAGTGTTTACAGGAATCACATGAGAATTACTCTGACCACTACACACATATGTCAGCGTCATGCCCCCATATCTCTCCTTATAAATGACTATTCATCCATATCATACATAGTAGATAAATTTACTGATCTCAAAGTGACTTCGTGCTCCTATTAACAAAAAAGTATACTTCTTAATGGATGCATCAACCTATAGCTCATCCTTGTCTTAATGAAATGATTAAATGGTTATGAGTTATAGTAGTGTAGATGTGATACATATAATATGTCAAACATGGATTAGTACATTAGAGGTAACTAAATCTTCTAGGCTACTGGCATGAATCTCTCAAAATAATGTACAACCTAATATACCACTATGAAATCTTAGCATATCTCTAAATATGTTTGTTTACCATCCTATGAGGGATATTTAAAATGTTCTACTCCCATACCATGAACTACATATCCCATCATATTAGGGATATTCAACTAAACCTGCTCTAAACACTACTAACAATGACGATGTCCAAAAAATGCTATTTATCATTCCTCTACCCAACATAGAGTATATGAACAAGTCCTTCCATACAAATACATATAATTTGAAAAATTTATTGTATCAAGATATCTATTACTGTAGTAAAACTCAACCAGGGATATATGTGTCTCCTAAGAACCCCCAAATTTAGGATGCATTCTCTAACAATGTCATAAAGAAACTAAATCATGTTATTTAATATTAAATCACTCTGAGGGTGCTAATAATTGATTAGAATAACCTTTTTACCCAAGGAACTCTGTAATATTCACAAAAAGAGAGATGTAAGTTGGGAATCCCTTTCTGATTAACTGAATGATGAACCTCATGATGGTTCAAAATCTAAAAGATACAAAATCTCCCATGATCATCTTATGATAAGGTCTCTATATTTAGTAGGAATTAAGTGATCTTCTTATGTATATCCACAAGTACCCATTTAACATCACTACCTTTAGACGACCATGGAATCCAAGATATTAAATTCATATCAACATCATCCCATTTCCTATTAAGAATGGAAAAATTTTATAAAATTATAGTTGGCCACTATAGTTATATCTTCACCTACAGACATGCAGAACTACTCAAGAAAAAACTAGTTACGTCTCATTTTATCATTGGCCACAAATATAGGTGATGCATGTCTTGATACATCATGGTAATGTCATGTTGAACATACCAAATAGAATCAGGAAATTAACTCATCATATCCTCATTTATATCAACTAGAACCCAAATGTGACCATGTATATTCATATTTAAAACAACAAATTTTTTCTAACTAAGTTGTGGGTCCTCACCTACCACACTATCCCATAGACCAAGGCCCTCAATATATTAAAAATTCTCATTCTCACTCTATCTAGATGTGTATATGTCACTACAATGGATGATAGAAGAGTCTACCCAAGACTATCCAACACCTCTAGGTGAATCTATGAAAACAAATCCATAAATATTTACTTGTTAATAAACTCTTGAATTCCTATATATAAGTGCTACTACTCAGTGCATCAGTAATTTCATTACCTTTTCAAATAATGTAGGCAAGTATAATGTCAAAAGACTATAAGAAGTCTTCCCAAAATCTGTGCTTTAGATTCATGTATCATTGTGTAAATATATACTTTATACTATTAGGGTTTATATACACCCCAAAAAATTCTCCCAGTAAATAATGCCTCTAATAGTGAAAGAAGTTTACATCATTTAATAACTTAGTATCATTAATCGAGTAGTTCTATTGATGTGATATCAACTTTTTAAACTCATAGACCATGCCTCACTTTTCCAACATCATATCTACTACTATATCGATACCTGAAGCATGACAATAAAAAATTAACTCCTTCCCATAATTGGTAGAATGAGGACTGATGATAAAATGGGTCTCCCTTCAATCTCAACAAAGGATGCCTCACATGTATCAGACCACACAAACATCAAAACATTCTTATTAAAGACCATCATATGCTCTTATAGGTTTGATAATTCAGGTATGAAATCCATCTATAACCAAGAAACATCACATACAAAATATTTTAGTGGACTTATCCCAGGATGCTATAGTTATCATTTCTCTGGGTCAACAGATCCTCTAATATCTATGATAATATGATCTAGGAAGTGAATCGTATACATTTATATGTGGATAATTGGGTGGTTATTAGATATAAAATTATTTCCATGTGTATCTAAAATGATTTCACGGTGTTTGGCATGGTCATGTCGATTGAGAGAATACACTATGACTTCATCCATGAATTTCACTACAAATTAATCCAAATAATGATGGAAAACATGATTAATCAGTACCATAGAATCTACCTATGTGTTCATGAAACTGAAAAACATATCCCAATACTCATTAATTCCATCACCTGAAGGAAAAGTTGTACATGGTATGCCTATAGGTTGAAGATGCACCTCATCATATTCTGATCTCAAATCAAACATCGAGAATAATTGATCTACATAGAGATCATAGAATATATCATCTATCAATGGAAAGTAATTCTATTTTTTAAATGTCAACTGGTTCTATTTTTTTAATATGTACACTACCTTAGGGTACCATCAACCTTTATTAGGAATATTTTTTGAGAACCTAGTGGAGATGTACTAGTTCTTATAAAACCTCTTTGTCCAAGTCCACTAGTTGTTTCTTTTTTCTAATGAGACTCTATAGAATCCATCCTATAAAATGTAATTGATATCAGTGCATCTCCTAGAACTATCTCATTGTAAAATTATATCTCTATCTGAAATGGTAAATAATAATTTTTTTATAAAAATTTCCCTGAAATGATCATTCATTGTAGGGAAATATTCTTAATGAAATCAGTGATCATCCAGATATAAACTAGAAATCAGAGATTTCATCCTTTCCAACCCACATAGCACATTTCATGATCAAATCACCTAAATATACCATTCAACAATTGAATAAAGTACTCTTCCCAAAGTGATGTGAAGGTCACCCTATGATGATAACAATAGACATGTGTATGGTAATAAACTATCCATTCTATACTAATTAAGAAGTTAAACCTTGTTATCTTAAGGAAAAGGAAAATAATATGTACTGACCTCCACCATCCTCAATGGGAACTCCTTAAACAAGAATAAAACCTATGTTATGATACACAATATAGTTTATATTGTCATAGTGCCAATATAAAATTGAATAATGATCTCATGGAACTCCACATTTGTTACATATATGAATGAATTTGATGAATTTTTATCAAAAAGACCATATACTCGAGGACTGGATACTAGTATTATACTTCTCACCGTATAAACCATGGGACTTTGTTCATCAATAATAGTCTATATACAAAATATTTGTCCAGAACGGTGGGCCTATGAAATAATATCAATACCAGGAGCATGCCCACTTTGTTTTCTAGTTACAGTTTTGTCTTCTTTCCTCAACCATAACCACGAACTCAACAAAGAAAATAGAGATAATCCCTCTCCAATACATTCATAGTGCTACGATTCCCATTCTAGAACATGATTTATATCAATCCCCTTTAATTAACTGTTAGAAGGAAATAAGTATGTGGTCCATCCTAAAATGATAGTATAATTATAATAGGTCACTATCAAAATTATTTTTCATATGTCCTCTTCTAATACACTAATGATAGAATACCAAACTACCAACATTAACATCCATTCTTTTTGTCGCATAACATGAAACCTAAAAATAGTGAATCATTATACATGATGTAGAACCACTAGGCCGATAGGCTAAACAACCCCTATCTTCACCCCTAGATTCCACATGGTTCTTCTTAAAAATAATCAGTTGATTCACTATATCAGTAGTCTTATTCAATGAAAATACAATTACCTATGATCAAACTACATTCATGATAATGTTCCTGAAGTTTCTCTTCCTAGATTTCTCCATAGATTGAAAAATCATGGAAAGCCATAGAAACACTACGAAACATGTTGAATATTCCACAATGATAATCTCCCACTAATCTATACATATAATCATTGTCTTGTTTAGTTCATAGGGTTATAGGAAATATTTAATCAAAATGAATATATTTTAAATCCCCCCCCCCAAAAAAAATATCTTGTTGTATATTAAGCTAGTTCAAAACATCCCACCACCACATATATTCCCCCCAAAAGAATATATGTCACTATATTCCCTATCCTATCATGATGTGTCTATATATGATTGAAGATAAAAAATATATCCTCTTCCCACAGCTCAGTTTCTTCTGGACCTCGATCCACAGAAAATGTGGGAAAATGATTTATCCATAACCCATGAATCAGTTGTACTATTGACAGGGTTCACTGCAGGGTTCCCAAAATGTTCTACGTAAATTGAATGAATCACCTAATGAATAATGAATCAAAAACCATATCAAATACAACAACTAGTTCGAATGAATTCATTATAGGAGGATCTATTGGAAGCCAACTACCCACTACTTTCATATAAATGTTGTTCCCACCCTCCCGACATAGGATTGTAGGTCATCATGGTGGAATGCATCTTCGATTCCATGAACACACTGCATAAGAGATTGATAAAAAGAATTTAACAGATATTAAAAACATAGGATAACTCAAAAACCATCTTATAAAGATTTCACATCTCTCCACATACTCTTAATGACAGTACAATGTAATAAAAAAATAAATGGTATAAAAGACACTTCCTATATCCCACTCTAATGTCAGCTAATTGTTAACTCATATTTTTTATAACATCAATTTAAATTTAATTCAAATTTACTTAAAATTTTATATAAATGGTTGAACCAAATGAGTCACCGCATCTGATCCATACGGGTCTGCACACCTTATATAGTAAAATATGGAATCTACTAAATTGAAACAATGTTACATTCTCACTGATGCGACCAGTGGTCCATTACATGATATGCCATTATTATAAGATTAGAGTTTCTATTGTAGCTTATGTGTGAATAAATTTGTGAGGTTATGGAATTCACTTGATGTCAAAAACATGTTTCTCAATATGGATAGGTCCTATAGTATGGGTTTTATGTGAGTAGGGGGAATCATGTGGTATCCAAATTGATGAGTCATCTTCACCTTCATTGTGTTCATCAGTAATGGGGATAGTTTCAGGCTGAGGATCATGAAATACATAAGGTACAATGTCTTTACAACAAAAAATTCATTTGGTTATTGGAGATAGAAATTGATGAATAAACAATTCTTAATGAACTTCTTGGAAAATGAACCATTTTATTTTCAATTGTCTATATGAGGAGATGATTAATGGCACTCATATCTATCCACCTATAGATCCTTCATATGTTTCATGAGGGTAAAAATGTTGTTGACATTCATTAATAGTTTACATAATAAAATCATGATGTAGTGTTCACTTTTTCTTTTATGAGTTCTATTATATTCCCAAGGTATCATTTTAGTTAGTTTGGATTCCCTTGAGATTAACTACTTTTACCCCCCTTGAGTTCCCAAATCTTTTTTCTTTTAATTTCCATTTGTAACCACGTTTTTTCACATTAATTTTTTGAAGAAAATAAAAATACTTTTTAGTTCGATGAATAATATGTAATACCCTCCTCTCATAGGGATATAGTAAAATCCATAATCCCATGGAATATCAAGCATTATTTTTTTCTCCCATAGTTTGAATTGAATCAATTTTAATAAGAAAAATAAAAAACTTATATATTAAATCCAGACAAATTTTTGTTTTTCTATATGTGGGATGGGAAATCTAGGAACATCTCCTTAAGAAATCCCAACACATTCCTAATATCATTTCAATTATCTTAAAATAGTAATACCAAAAAAGGAAGTACTTTCAATCCAACATGTTAGATCATATACTAAGAGCCACTAACTAGATCCATGAGATGGTGGTTTATATGGCCTCATGCACAATTTCTCATACAATAGAAGTTTTAGACTAGTAATGAGGGCCTCTGGTGTTTCTATGGGGTGACTATAAACATATGATAAAGTGTAGTGCAATAGTATTAATCATAAAAGTAAAAAGTGGAAGCAGATAATTAACTGAAAAAAGATAAACTTCCATGAAAGTAATAAATAAATAAAATTCAAAAGGTAATATTATTTATAAAGTGATAATTCATGTCTCTATAAATAAGTAATATTGGTAGATATACATATAATAGAATAAATATATTGAAGTGTAAAAAAGAGAAAACATAACTTTTTCAAGATAACATCATAATCATAGATCGGTCGTGTGCTCCCCTACTCCTATGAAATAATAAAATCAATCATTATATTGAGGGATATTTCCCCAGTCCCAACCTATAATCATATAGTCTATTTATTTACCACGATGTTGGACCATTCATGGTGTAAGATGACACTCAGTTGGAAACCAACAATGATTTTTATAACATTACTTGTTTTGGAAAAATAAACTAATGTAGTGTGAAATATATCACATGTGTAGAAATAATGAATGTAATGTGTGATCAGGTACATCCAAACATGGATTAAAAAATAGTAAAACTACTATAAATAAGTTTATATGTATATAATAAATATATAGGGGTGATAAATATCTAGTCTAACAACTGAATTCTCATACCCATTCCAGGGCTATCTGTAAGAATAAAAAAACAATGGTTGTTACAACTAATACCATGTATAAAATCCATAATTCCACCCCCATGTTATCATGTAACATACTATAATGGATCAAATCCAAGGCATTGAAAAAAATGAATCCAAATCGATTCCTAAGAGACATTCGATGGAAACTCGGTAAATACATGGGTGGGGTTAAAGGAGAATGTGATCAAATCATATCAATTGTGAGTCCATGAAAGATGGATCTAAGGGGTATCAAGGCCCATGGAATCCTACATAATCATCATCGAGTGAGTAAAAATTATAAAAATCCCACTATTATAAACAAGACCTATAATGTATAAATTTATATGGTTTCCTATGGAATCATTATACAAGGATCTCAAAAAATGTATCTACTTTGACAATAATTTAATCATCTCATTTCATTTGAAATTCCTAATTTTATAGTTTTTCAATCTAATTTCCTCACATTTCACCAAAAAAATTAACATTTAAGAATCATTTAAATCACATTTTCTAGAGGCATAACTCTATCATCAATATTAATTAAATTACCATTATATTTAATAGTAATACCAAAAAATGTGTGTATCTCTCACTCACATATAGGGGTGGTATGAAATAGGTAAGATAAGAAGATACTCTACCTGGGTGGCCAAGGCTGTGGTGAATGACCTACAACCATCATAATGGTACTCAAATAGAAACCATAACTAGTTAAAATTCATTCAAATTACGCATTTAATTAATTAATTTGGGAAATAATAGAATTATTTGATCGTTTAACAACATAAAAAATGACTTTAAAAAAAAAATCCGAGATATAATTTTATATATTAACTACCATTGATCAGTGGAGAAACAGTCATCCAATATCATCCTATGATTCGATCCTAAGCAAAAGAACAATGTTAAATAGAAAACAACAATAGTAATAGAATAGATTATGTTTAAAATAAGAAACTATATAAAAAATTAAAATTAATAATTACATAATATGGACTAATAACAAATTTGTGGGGATCTAATAAGATAATCAACACATGATTTTGAGTTTGGGTGGTGAATTGGTAGCCAAGACAAGATATTGCATGAAATATGATATCATGAGTGATATAAGGGAGGGTGTGAGGCCTTCAATCTATAATGAGTCCCCGTTCACTTATTTTTAAAATTTTCCATCGTCTTTTATGTAAAATATGAAAAATAAAAATTTCTTTATCACTCAGAGTCTTCCCCTTATAAAAACCCATTACACATTTTGATTTTTTTTGGCTAGAAAATTACAAAAAATTTATTTATTTCACATTGTGTAAACCAATTGCACATCGTGTAACTAGATTGCATCAATCATATAACCCTCTTACCACATCGTACCCAGAAACAACCCAACTGGCCCATGGCTCGACATAATAGTCTATGTGACAAGGAAAAAGAAGATTTTTTCTGCATAATTAAAGATCTATAACTCGTCAAAAAATTTGGGATATTACACTACCACCTTAAATAAATTTCACCCTCTCAATATTACCTCATTAATCCAAGGTTCATCATTTTTTGAATACCCAAATATTATAGTGGTATTATAAAACATATATTGAAAATGGTAATCTGCAAAAAAAAGGTTAAATGAAATATAATCTATTTGGGTTCAAACATAAAGGGAACATTTGTGGGATATTAAAAAAAATAAATGTAATAGAATTGTAAAATATAAGGACTAATATATAGTGATAGATTACATCCACAAAAGAATGATAAAGAAAACAAAACCATAAATCACTAAGGGATGAAATGAGACCCAATTTGATATAAATGAATGTAAAAGATTAAATTTTTAATTTTGTGATTCATTTCCTATAAAAAATTTCCCATCACATAATAATTAATAAATCACAAAAATTAAATAAATCCAAAGAACTATTATTATTTTAAAGCTAAACATAAGTATACAAACTATTTTTTCACCTAGTGAATAGTTTTTCATATTCACAAAATGGCTAAATAATAAGATTCATAATACGTTTCATCTTGAAAATTATTTTCTAATCCTTTCATGGTATACTTCCATAATCATAAAAAATTGAATAAATCTAGAATAACACATATCATGAGTTTACTATACCTATTATTATATCATATGTTACTTCAACTTCAATTATAGTAATTCAATAAGATTTTCCCAATCCCCATGGATAATAGTTGTTCTTTTGTTTTCCTTTAGTTCTAAATACTTATGACCCACTTAATGAGGAATGATACAAACTCATGCACCCATTATATAAATACCATGGTTTATATTTCAACAATTACTAAATTTTGGAAATTCCACAATACCATTATTTTGATTCAACTGATTACTATTTATCCTAGGGATATATCGTCTTCTTCATCTCTTCATTTCATTTAAAATATAATACACGTTTAATTATTTCTCTATTATGATTGTAATAACCCCAACCCCAGTAGACAGATGTAGTATCTAAATTATTAAATTTGAATATGATATAATAGAACACTTTCTAATGGAACAATTTTAATAGTATACATGGAAAACTAGATACATACATGAAATTTTTATTGTAAATGAAAATATAAAATAAAAATTATTTACGTTTATTACTCTATTATTCCTCATATTGTGTCCATGTATATCAACCTAAATGAAATTCCTTATATCTAGAATAATATAAAATGTAATATAGTTGTGAGATAAAATTATATGTTATAGTAAATGTAAATTTAATACAATGTCACGACCCATCCCCCAGGGCCTGTGCCGTGACTACCCCAATCCCACCTTCCATAGGACAAGGGTTGGAGATTATCAAAAAAGGCGTAAATCCCTAAACTTGGAAGGCATTTCCTTTATGACTGAAAACATACACAACAGAGTACACAACTGAATGAAAAACACTAAGAAAAACTGTATAACAAGAGAGTGCTAATAAGTAAAGGGGCTGGAAATACAAGACCAACTATAGAGTTCAAGTACAACTGAAAAGGAACAAAATGGATGAAAGGTGAAAGAAGCTCCTAGATCATCCACCATGGATCCTACCTCAAGGGTAGGTATAGATATCCTCCTTAGCACTCCACGTCTTCCAGTCTCCTCCGGGTACCGACTCGTCATGAGGTCCCCCTCCGGGTATCGTCCAGTCCTCGTACACTTAGCCTCAGCCAGTGCTGTCTGTCGTCTGTATCCAACATAACGAGGAGCAGGCATAGCCCTTGAATGGGTGAGTATAATGATACTCATTAGGGACCCCAATACCCTCAGGGTCTCGTAAAATCCAACAAGGATATACCACAAGTTAAGAAATCAACGGATAACAATTACTTAGGTATATGCCCATACATTTACCTAAGTTATCAAGTATCCCATCTCAATCATGAGGAAAACATAGAAGTCACTGACTCAGCTCACACATGTATACAGCTTATCTTGAGATAGATGATCAGATATAGCCACTTAATCATCTATGTTGTCGGACCCACACAGGATCCAAGACCTGAAGTTAGAACTGTCGGACCCACACAAGATCCAGGAACAATAGTCAGAGCTGTCGGACCCACACAAGGTCTAGGACCTACATTTAGAATTGTCAGACCCACAATAGATACAAGAACTGTAGTCGAAGCTGTTGGACCCACACAGGATCCCAGACAAGCTATTATGTCAAACCCACATAGGATCTTGGAACAGAAGTCCGAACTATCGGACCCACACAGGATCTAGGAACAGTCGTCAGAGCGGAGCCAGCCACAGGGTTTCCACAAAGAAGGCTTGATTCCTGGAGGGTCTGCTCTTCAAGCCATAAGTCGATACATCAAATGCAAAAAGGTCCCTTGAAATGTATCTCAGAGTTCTACCACGTCATAGGGGTCTTAACGCAACAGAAAACACGTCAATCGGACGCCCGATCTGTGAGTTATTAGACTTTTAGTCCTGGGGGCCTGGTTGGATTCGTGCATGATCCAACCTGAACATATATCAACATTACCTCAAACACGAGTGGGGTATACTCAAAGGGTCCATAGTGCTCCATGAATACCAGCGCTGCTGACAGTTAATCAAAAGTTCTTCCGGTGCCAGAGATATGACCAAAGGAAGAAAAGGGTCAGTAGTGGGACAGGGTCAGTTCTACCCCGGTCGGACAGACCCGACCTGACCCATTCTGGGTAACCCAATCTGTGTCAACTTGGTTAGACCTGTTGGGTCTGGCCTGGACTATTGGGTGGGCCAGCCTATTAGGTTTGGCTCGGTCCACTGGGCCCGACCTAGTGGAATGCGAGGGCGGTTCGGCCCATAGGTCTCTGCATAGGCGGATCAGTCCGGAGGCCAGGGCCGGTTCATCCATCACCACATGGGGTGGGGATCGGGCGGCTCTACTTGGGAGGCTGAGCCGGTTCAGCTAGCGACATAGTGAGGGATGCTGCAGGTCGGCACGGGAGGATGGCGCGGCTCGGCCGGTTCAGCCGGGAACAGGGGCATGGCCAGGAACAGGGGCACGGTCCGGGTAGGCCGGAAGATCGGCAGGGAGGACACCAGGTAGGCTGGAAGGTGGCTGGACATGCCGGGTGGAGGCCGAGACAGGACAATGAGATGTCGTGTAGTCCATGGGCAGGGCGCACGTGGCACAGGCAAGCCGGTAGGGCACCAGGTAGGTTGCGGGCAGGGTGTGCGGGGTGCGGAAGGCCGTGGGAAGTGCGGGCGGGGCGCTGGAAGGCTGGAAGGGCACTAGGAATGTCGTGGTCTAGGCGCGCGGGAGGATGCGGGTAGGAAAGCCGGTAGCCGGGTGGTGGTCGGGCAGGCTGGTTCGGCGTTGGCCGACGGGGTTCGACCGGGAGCATCGGAGCACCACAGGGGCGGTGTGATTCATATAGGCCGCAGGTAGTGCGACCTTTGATGCTGCCTCCTTCATCGCCATGTTGCCACTTCATCACCAAAAGTTCATCATAAAAAAGATCTTCAGAGGGGTCGGTCCATGTTGGTTTGGCCTACAGCCTCCTCGTTTAGGGTGGTATCAATTGGTTCATTAAAGTAGTAAGATGAACAACAATTAATTTTCAAATTTTGCAAAGAATTTTTTCTATCCAAAGAAGAGAAAGAGAATAGGGATAAAACACAAATTCAAATCCCCTACCTTTGATTCATCGTACGTTGTTCATTGAAAGAGTCGTCGAAGTTGGTCGTTGAAGACGTTCATGACGGCTAAAGCTTCGAGGAAGAAGTCGAAGAAGGATTTGCTTCATTTGTTCTTCATTCTTCTTTGGGAGGTGCATTCTTCATTGGTGAACTCCTTTTCTCCCATGTTTCCATCTTTCCAACCTCCAAAAAATTGAATATTCAGACAAAATAATAAATTGTAATCTCCTATTAATTTGTTGGAAAATTATCCAAAAAATAACTTTTAAACTTGACTAACTACCTTCGAAGTGAAAGCCTCCTTAAGTGAATATGGGTGCTGTGAGTTCAAAAGTTCCCTCATATTTTAATTCTGAGCACCAGTTCAAAAGTTATAAAAATGTGCTCATACATTTAGTAAACTTATCCAAAAAAAACATAAAAAATTGATTCCGGGCACAGCAGGCCTCAGAATCATGTGCCATAAATTTCTGCATACTTGTAAAATTCCCATGTATTTTAGAAAAAAAATTCATGGGATTTCCAGGTCATTACATCCTCCCCACCTCATGGCTTTACATCCACATAAGCTACAACTCAAACTCAGGGAACAAGTGGGGGTACTGAGCACGCATCTTAGCCTCCCACTCCCATGTGCCCTCCTGGAGGTTCTTATGCAGCCAACGCACACGCACCATAGGTATTGACCGTCCACGAAGGACCCGCTCCTGTCGATCCTTAAAATATCCCCTATAACATCCATAAATGGCACCCCACTGTCAACGTCTAGCTCCCCACGATTGATGATGTGAGATGGGTCATTCACATATCTCTGGAGCTAGGATACATGGAAGATGTCATGCACCCTATGCAACAGAGGTTGAAGAGATAGGTGGTAAGCCACCTCACCTACTCTACTAAGGACCTGTAAAGCACTGATGAATCTCAGAGATAACTTGCCGCATCAGACAAATATTGGTATACATCATCGATTTGAGACTCATGGAAAGACGTGGTAACCATTCTCGAACTCCAGAGGCCTCCATCTCCTATCAGCATAGGACTTCTTCCTGCTCTGTGTAGTGTTCATCTGCTCATGGATGATCTGCACCTTTTCTGTGGCAGCTCGTACCATCTCTGGTCCCACTAGTGCTAACTCCTCTGGGTCTTTCCAGCATAGTGGATATCTGCAAAGTTGAACATAGAAGGCCACAAAAGGTTCCATAACGATGTTGGAGTGAAAGTTTTTGTAGTATGAAAACTACACCAATGGAAAGTGATCCTCCCAGCTATGACCAAAGTCGAAGACACAAGCACACTACATTTCCTTGAGGGTCTGAATGGTTCGCTCGGTATGTCATCCGTATGAGGATGGAAGGTGGTGCTCAGATGAAGCTGCATCAAAAAAGCCTCCTACAACCCCTTCCAAAGCCGAGAAGTAAACTTTGCATCATTATTGGAGACAATAGAAGAAGGTACTCCATGTAGCCGCACAATATCCTGCACGTAGAGGCGTCCCAAGATCTCGAATAAACCCTGCTCTCTGATTGGTATGATGTGGGCCGACTTGGTGAGTTAGTCGACGATCACCCAAATCGATTTGTGACCCCTGGATGTACGTGGAAGACCCGTCACGAAGTCCATGGATATCCCATCCCACTTCCACTCTAGAACCTCTAAAGGCTGGACCAAGCCTGCTGGTACATGGTGATTTACCTTCACTTGCTAACAAGTGAGGCATCGAGAGACAAACTCTACTACCACCTTCTTCATACCTGGCCACCAGTGCTATCGCTAAAGGTCCTGTACATATTCACCACTCTTGGATGTACCGCTAGAGGGGAAGTGTGGAAGTCCCTCAACACTTCCTCCTTAAGTGCTACTGGTACCAAGGTACATCCTATGAAGAGGATGGCGTGCTCCCCACCTTCAAAAAATACATCAAGTGCCTTCCCTATGGATATCTGAGCATGTCATGTCTCACAATCAGCATCCTCATGTTGTTCCTCCCCGACTCACTAAAAAAGTGGAGGAGTGATGGTAAGAGACTGAAGGAAAGCTGCTCCATCACGGTCCACATAAGAAATTTGTAAACCAGCCAGCTGCTCTGTCGCCTCTCCAAGAAGCTTTATACCAGATCTCCTGCTTAGAGCATCCGCAACAACATTCCCCTTCCTAAGAGTATAGACTATCTCGAAGTCATAATATTGACGGAACTCAAGCCAACTTCGTTGTCTTAGGTTCAGGTCCCTCTGAGAGAAGATATACCTGAGACTCTTATGATCACAGTATATGGTAAAATTTTTGCCCATAAGATAGTGCCACCACATGTTCAAGGCGAAGACCGCTGCTACTAAACCCAGGTCATGGGTAGCGTAGTTCTGCTCATACTGTCTCAGCTTCCAAGAACTATACGCGATCACTGCTCGCTCCTACCTCAGGACACACCCAAGTCCAGTCCCTGATGCTTCGCAGTAAACTAAGTACCCTACAAACTCCTATGGAAGCCTCAATATGGGGGCACTAATTAGCCTCTACCTCACCTCCTCAAAGCTCTGCTGCCATCTCTCCGACCACACAAAGGGTTGCCCCTTCTTCGTAAAGGCTGATAGTGGTTCTGCAACTCTGGAGAAGTATGGAGAGAATCTCTGGTAGTATCCATCCAAACCCAAGAAACATTGTACCTCTATCACACTCCTGGGTGGCTCCCAAGAAAGTACTACATCAATCTTCTCTGGATACACAACATCTATAGCCTCCGAGATGACGTGTCCCTGAAAGTGAACCTCTTAGATCCATAACTGGCACTTCTAGAGCTTAACATAATGCTGGAACTCTCAGAGTGTGTCCAGTACTTCCTGAAAATGGTAGGCATGATCCTCCCCAGTATTCAAGTAGATCAGAATGTCTTCAATGAAGACTACGACAAAGCAATCAAGGTATGGATAAGAGATCCAGTTCATTAGTCCCATGAACACTATTGGAGAGTTGGTTATGCTGAAGGGCATAAACCAGAACTCACAGTGGCGGTACCGACTTCTGAAGTCCATCTTCTTCACATCCTCATCTTGAACTCTAAGCTGGTGATAACCTGATCTGAGGTCTATCTTTGAGAAACACCGTGGTCCCTTAAGATGATCAATGTGGTCGTCAATAATTGGAAGTGGGTACTTATTCCTCAAAGTCACATGGTTCAGGTGACGGTAGTCGACAAAAAGCCTCAAGATCCCATCCACCTTCTTGGTCAATAGAATCAGGGCTGCCCAGGAGAAATACTAGGCCAGATGAATCCCTTCCCCTCCAAGTCCTCTAGCGGTACTAGTTTCTCACAAAGCTCAGCAGGAGCCATCCGACATGCTGGTGTTGATATTGGTGTCGTCCTGGGGTATAGTTAAATGTATAAGTCAACCTATATATGAGGAGGTAGACCTATGACATCATCAGGGAAAACATCCACATACTGATCCTCCACTAAAAGATAAGTTGGACTTTCCACATCAACTGATCCTAGGGTAAGGTAAGCCAACTGATGAGTGATCGGCTACAAGCTCCTCCAAGTAAGTCCATCATATACTACAAAGGCTCCCTTATCACTGGTGAAGGTGAATCTAGTCCCATCCATGCAGACACACCACACTTTGCACCTAATACTGTCAATCTGAGCATGGACTGTAGATAACTAGTCCAAACCCAAGATGATGTCAAAAGGCATTGACGTCGCTACAAGGAGATCCCAGCTAAATCTCTCGCCTCATAAAGTAAGCTCACACTTCCGGAACCAGTGCGTAATCACCGAGTCTACTCCTGTAGGAGTCTATATCCATAAGGATCAAGCCAAAGGCTCTATTAGAATCTTCGAGCTCTGAATGAGGGTGGTGGTAATGAATGTGTGACTTGAACCTGTGTCTATAAGATCTTTAGCCAAGGTGGAGTAGACATAGATCATACCAAAAATCATCTCCAGAGCGCCGTGATCATAAGCCTCAGCTTCCTCGAGCTGAGATTTCTCCTATCCACCTGCTTCATGTGGCCGGGGGTGGACTTCTTGGTGGTGGTGGCGGTAACACCTCGAAATGTCACCCACCACCCGCTGCTCGACTAGCTCCTCTACCACGTCATCTTGCTTCCTGCAGACTGCCTCAGTCGAACCTCTCTCTCTGCCTGGGTGGTTCTTCAGCCATCTGTTGATCATCCAATTGGAGGGTCATACAATCACAAGCCATGTGGCCCTCCCCACATCATGTGAAACACTACATGTTCCTCACATGACTGGCTCTATCTCGTGTGCCTCGCACAGCTGAACCCGTGTCCTGAGGTCATCCACCAGATGGTATGGTCCGTATAAACCTATATGACATATGTCTGCTGTAAGTTGCTGTAGACTCTACTATGTGATTCACAGGGGTGGGTCTCGCTACTGGTGACTACTCAGAAAAGAAACTATCCACTAAGAGGGATTTCTCAACACCCCGCCTGGGTCGGGATGCTGAGGGAGATCATCGATGCTCTGATCTCTTGCCTGATACCCTGCTCGATGGTCTGTGTCCTGAAGAATGGGTCCCACACCATATCTGTGGAGTCGCGTGAGAGGTCGGTGAACCTCGCTGAGTACTGTGCCACCATCATGCTACCCTACTGTAGATGTAGTAGCTCCTGTATCCGTACCATACGTAGGGTGGCTGGGAAAAACTCTGCCCGAAACTGGATCTCAAAGTCTTCCTAGAGAAGTGTCACCTAGTCATGCACCTAGAGCATCAGGATCCACCATCTTCCTGATGCTTCCTGAAGAAGACTTGCGGCAAAGATCACCATAAGTTCATCTAGTTTCTCTACTAGTCTAAGGACTCTCACCATAGCCTCCAGCCAATCATCAGCTACCTACGTTTCCATCTCACCCATGTACCTGGGTGGCCTCTGGAACTGGAACCTGTGCAACGCACTCCAGAGGCATGCACTCTCTGTTGCTGGGGCTAGTGGCATCAGTGGCCCAACGGGAAGTGGTACCGCTGGTGCCTCCGCTGTGATAGGGCCTTGCATCGAGGCCTCCTCGCTCAGTGGGATGTCATATCATACAACTCTCGGAACCCTGGTTGGCAGTTTGCATGGGGGCATCCTGAAAAGATACAGGTGTGCCACAGTTAATAAGTTATACATGGTTAGATGAAACAATGATATCACAAAGACAACTCTTGAAACACCCACACAATTAGTGTTTTCGTGCACTGAGTCAGAAATTAGAAGTTAGGGTCCTGGTGTACAGATACGTCAGCCACCACACCAAAAATGGACTCCCTGGACTGAAAACCATACTCAATACTCTTAACAATATTTCATCACAGAAAAGAAATATCATAGAACTACATTCTAAAGTTGAAACTACTCCTCTAATTCCAATTTGTCACGACCCGTCCCCCTGGGCTGATGTTGAGACTACCCCAAGCCCGCCTTCCATAGGCCTGGGGCTGGCGACTAGTACCAAAGGTGTAAATCTCTAAACTGGGAAACCATTGACTTTATAACTAAAAAAATTCACAAAAATTACACATCTGAATACAAAACATTAATAAAAACTATATATCAAGAGAGTGATAAAAATTAATGGGGTTGGAAATACAAGCCCAACTGTTATGTACAAGTACAACTGAAATGGAACTAAATGGCTAAAAGGTGAAATCATATCCTAGATCGTTCACCACAGATCCTACCTGAAGGGTATATATATATATCCACCTCAGAAATACATGTCCGTCAATCTCCTCTAGGCACCGACTCGTCATGAGGTCCTCCTCCGGGTACCGTCCAGTCATCATACACTCATCCTTGGTCAGCGCTATCTGTCGTCTGCATCCAACATAATGAGGTGTGAGAAAAGCCCATGTAGGGGTGAGTATAAAGATACACATTAGGGACCACAAGACCATCAAGGTATCAAAAAATCCAAAAAGGATATACCACAACGTATGAAATCAACAGATAGCCATTACTTAGGTATATGCCTATACATATACCTATGTTATCAAGTACCCCATTCTAAATCATGAGGAAATCACAGAAGTCACTGACTCATCTCACACAACTATACAACATATGTAGAGAGAGATGATAAGATATAGCCACTAAACTATCTAAGCTGTCGGACCCACATATGATCCAAGACTAGTAGTTGGAACTATCGGATCCACATTGGATCCAGGAATACTAGTCGGAGCTGTCAGACCGACACATTATCCATGACCAACATTTAGAACTATCGGACCCACACATGATCCATGAATAGTATCAGAGTTGTAGGACCCACACAGAATCTAGGACCAGCTATTATCTTGAACCCACAAAGGATCTCAGAACAGATGTCGAAACTGTCGGTCCCACACATGATCCATGAACAATCATCAGAGCGCAGCCAGCCACAAGGTTTCCACAATGCATTCGTGATTCTGGGAGGGTTGCCTCCTCAAGCAAAGATTTGATATTTCATCTTTTAAAAATTCCCATGAAGAAGTATCTCAAAGGTCTGCCTCATCATATGGGTCTCAACGCAACAGACAGCGCGTCAATCGGATGCCAGGTCTGTGAGTTATTAGCCTTTTAGTCTCGGGGGCCCGGTTGGATTTTTTTCACGATCCAACCTGACCGTATCTCAACACTACCCCGAACTCCAGGGTGGTATGCTCAACGGGACCTTCGTGCACCATGAATCCCAGCGCCACTGACGGTTCGTCAAACGGTCGTCCGGGGCCAATGATATGGCCAAAAAAAGTAAAAGGCCAGTAGTGGGCCCGAGTCCGGTCCGACCCGACTAGACCCAGTCTTGGCCGACCCATTTTGGGTCGACCTGGTCAGACCTGTTGGGTCTGGCCTGGCCCATTGGGCGGGCCATCCAGTTTGGATCTGCACGGTCTGCTGGGCCTGGCCCAGCAGACATCGAGGGTGGGTCGTCCCATAGGTCACCGCGTTGGCGGCTCAGTACGGAGGATGGGGTTGGTTTAGTCAGCACCATGTGGGGCATGGCTCGTGTAGCTTGGCCTGGTATGCCAAGCCAGTTTGGCCAGCGACGCTGTGAGGGACGTTGCTGGCCAAATCGGGAGGTCGGCGCGGCTCAGCCGGTTCGGCCAGGAATCGGGGCGCGGCCTGGCAGGGCACCGGGTAGGTCGACAGACGGCCGGGCATGCCAGGTGGTGGCCTTGGCAGGTCGGCGGGGCGCGTGGCCAGCTACGAGCAGGGCGTGCGGGGCGCGGGCAGGCCAACATGGCACCGAACAGGCCGTGGGTAGCGCGCACGGGGCGTGGGAGACCGTGGGCATGGCGCGCGGGGTGCAGGCCGGCCGACAGGGTGTCGGGAAGGTCGTGGGTAGGGCACGTGGGAGGTCGTGGGTAGGCGGGCCAGTGGTTGAGTGGTGGCCGGGCAAGCCGGTTCGGTGCGGCTCGGGCCGGCACGGGCCGACGGTGTTCTGCCATTAGCACTAGAGTGTCGTGGGGGCGGCGTGATTCGTGGAGGTCGTATATAGCGCAACCTTTTCCATTGTCACCTTCATCGCCTCGTTGTCACTTCATCGCTGAAAGTTAAACATAAACAAGATTGGCGGAGGGTTCGGGCCATGTTGGTTTTCCCCACAATCTCCGCATTTAGGGTGGTATCAATTGGTTCATCAATGTAGTATGATGAACAATAATTCTTTTACAAAATTCGCAATGGATTCTTTCTATCTGAAGAAGATTAGCACAAATTAAATAAAGGGTAGTTGAATAGGCTCCCCAATATTAATTGGTGTTTAAAAATTTTCTTCTCTTTTATGTGGAGTTTCAAGGGGATAATAGCCCGAGTGGTCCCCACCTCATTTATCCTCACATGGGAGGTTGAGTTCAGGTGGGCCCCGCCACCATAACTTCTCATGGTAGGTTATGGTGTGGTGGCTCCACCTCCTACTTCCAAGAGGATATTTTAACCACCCAACACTAACTTGGTTTCTCAAATAAAATAAAGCGACACAAACCTTATTTTATTATTTCCATGAAAACCCATAATCTAACTTTAAAACTCGACTCACTACCATCGTAGTGAAAGCCTCCACAAGTGAATACCGATGCTGTGAGATCAACGGTGCCCTCAGATTTCAATTCCTAGCACCGGTTAAAAGGTTATAAAAACCCACCCGTACGTTTACTAAACATACCTGAACAAAACTTCAAAAATTGATTCCGGGCACACTGAGCCTCAGAATAATGCATCGTAAATTTTTTTGTACTTGTAAAATTCCCATTTAGTTGAGAAAAAAATATCCACGGGATATCTGGGTCTTTACATATATTAATTAAATATTAGAATAACCAAAATTTCCAGGTAAATAAAAAAACATTCCATTTAATTAATATATTTAGAAAAATATTTTCAGAATAAATGATGATAAAATAATTTCATATATATATATATGAACATATTCCAGGAAACATAACCATTTATATTATAAATACTCGAATTAAAACATGGTTATCAATATACTATTTCATAATTAGTAATTTTTTTATTATAATCTTTGAAAAAATACCATTGAGGAATTGTTTGAAAACATATAAATAATTGGACAAGTCCTTGTCCAAAACCTAAACTAAATTTTCACATCAAACCTAACAATGCTTCGATGGGCTTTTCAAGCACCTCCCGTCATTTAATATTTCCTATGAATTCTTCAAATTAAATATGACAAACATAATCAACATATCATTTTTTTTGAAATATAATGATAAGAAATTTTAATACATACACCAATCAAAAAACATAAATATGAACCTTCCATAGAGAATTGTAATAAAATTTTACATACCCAGACAACTATTCATAAAAAATAATGATAAATAATATTGATGAAATTAACACTACATATCCATATTGGATCATAACATAAATATTTTTTTGTTTTCATTGATAAAAGTAACTGAAATGAATATATATTTATTAATAATTTTCAATGAAATAACCTTTTCATTTTAAAAATAACCATATTAAAAATTGGATTTTTTCAAAAAATATATTCCAATTAAAAATATAATGTTAAACAATAAAAAATTCACATTAAACATTTACTGGGCATGTATTTATAAAACTATATTAATTCTGCACAAGTTAAAACACATATTTCTTTCACAGTTCTAGTAATAACCAAATATGTATTGTTTTGAACGTTACATGAAAATTCCATTTAAAAAATTAAAATAAAAAATGAATATACTTGTGATAATAAATTATATTGAAAGGGTTAAAATTTTGAATAAAATTTAAAAAAACACGGTTTTGTATGGAAAAATAATTCCAAACGAATAGATAAATAATGTTGTGTTTTATTGAAAACATTTCTATGATTATTTTAAGGGGAAAAGAGTGAAAAAATTTATTATTACCTGAACAAGATCATTAATAAACAATTATAGGGAAAATAATTATATTTTTTGATATAAATATAATTAACTCTCATAAGGGATACAGAAACATAAGAAAGCCCTAGTAACGGTGAGATTGTGAAATAAACCCTTGAAACATTAATAACTTCTGAATAGTAAGGTGCATAAAATAAATGGAATCAAATGTAATATTAAATAAAATGAATATATATATATTATTTATAAAATATATCTATGTGGATATATATACCCTACTCCATGGAAATATTTGGATGATATTATATATGTTTCATATAAGTAAAATTTACATTTGAAACACTTTACTTAAGTCTTATTTTCTCTCTACATGTCTATCACTCCAATTTAATTGTTTTAAGAAGGTTATAAATTTATAAAAAACCATAATAAAATTTATAATTTCTTATATTATCCTATTATAACATTTAACCACCATTTTATTAATAAAATACGATTGTTCATTGTTTCAGGTGTTAATTCCCTCATTTTCTAATACACTTTATCTCAGGAACATTATCATTCTTTTTTATAAGGATATATATATATATTAGAGTTATAAAAAATTTATAAATATTATATTTTATTATCTGATACATTTTTGTAACCATTTTTTTAATTTCTACACAGAATATGAATCGTATCACATTGTGGAGACAATTTTCAGTAAGTATGCATGAGAGACGATGCCATTATAATATCGAGTAAAAGGTTATGAATGTGGGAGAAATTTTAATTTCAAAAAAATAAAAAATTATCTCATATATATCACATATAATAATTTTTTTTACATTTATTACATTCCATGTAAAGTGGATGTGATAAAATCACTTCGCTTCATGAGGCAATAGTCCCCCACACACATTAGAAATGTTATCATATTTGAAACAGAATGAAATTTAAAAAGAAATATGTTTTATTAAAATTACATAAAAATAATAACAACATAAAAATAATATAAATGTTCTTAATAAATAATTATATACATACTTGAATGGTTTTGATGGAAATTTGATTAAATTAGTTTGTGATGTGTTAGTTTTCTACACACTAGATCGATGATTTAATTTTCGATTGGATAAAAGTAGATAAGGTTAAATATTATTAAAATAAAATAACATAATTTCCATATATAAGAGAAAATATATATTCTTATATTGGAAGTGTTTATAAATCATTGATTTGGTAAAATATGAATGTAAATTAAAAATAATTACTATGATAGTTACATTCTTTAGGAGAAATAAATGTTGGATATCAACATAAAGTCCATAGTGATTGCTTTTTGTGGTTAATAGAAGATTTATAACATGTCTATTGTTGGTGGGGTAAAATTTTATAAGGGGTTGGTTGATAAAACGTTCTAGATAGGTGTGATGAATTGAAGTGGGGATTTCTGAGTTATAAGTGTGAAAAGTAAACCTTTTGGAAATTAAACTACTACAAAACATAAGTTTAACAGTGTTGGAATTTATCAGTTCTTTAAAACTCACTGATAACGCTCTTATTTTTTAGTTCTAAACTATCTACTGATAAAAATATCCCATTATCAATGAAAAAATAAGCACTGATAAGGGGAACCATTTATTAGTGATTTATTTTGTCATTGATAAAGGAAAAATTTATTAGTGTTTATTTTTAGAGTTGATAATAGGGTCCTTTTATCAGTTATTTTTTAGTTCTGATAAAGGTCCATAATAAAAAAATATTTAAAAAATATAAATAAAATTAATAAATTAAGAAAAATATGAATCATTTTAATAATTAAATTAATATTGATAAAACTGGATAAATATAAAATAAATATTTATAAATTCTAAATACAAATAAATAGTATATATTATATAGATACATAAAAACTATATGTATAATATTTATAAAATGTAAATTAAAATCATATTAACGGCTTATTCATTTTTAATGTTTTTTTTCTAGTTAACCAATATCAAATGTCGTGTGTTGCATTTATTTAATGTATATATATATATATATATATATATCTGTGTGTGTGTGTGTTAATGTATTATTATACACAAACACAAACAAAAATATATTTACGCAATATATTTAAATACATACAGCTAATATTTAGGTAATTTATTCAAAATTTAGTATAATTTAGAGTTTCATTATAACATGATACATTTAATATATATCATGTTTTTAATCATCCAATTTTGTTTTTTTAATTTTCAATACTAATATTTCATTTTTTATGTCATTTTATTTTATTTTTTATAGGATCGTTTTCTATTATTTATTAATATATATATTTGTTATGTATTATTATTTTAAATATTTATTATTCCACATCAATATATATATATATATATATATTAATATCCATATTTTAAAAAAAAATTATTTAATTAGTAAAACATATCCATATGGTAAATGTTATTACCCTATATATATTTTTAATAATTTAATTTCACTGATTTTTAAAATGAATGAATTTAAGATTATACATCCTTTAATAATGGTAAAAATATATTTTCAAAAAAATATTTATAAATAAATATAACTATTAATGTATATATAATATATTTTTAATTATTATAAATAAATAATAATATTTTTTCATTAGTATATATATAATTATAAAAAAATAATTATAACAATTTAAATAATTATGAAATTAATATAAATTTATTTAAATTTTCATAATATTATAAAGAAGTCGTTAAAATAATAATAATTATAAAACATTTATCAGTACTAAACAACAGTGTTAAAAGATATATCTATCTGCTCTAAAATGATGGTGCTGATAAATATCAGGATTTATCATTGATTAAATGGCACTGCTAAATACTACTTTTATCAACACTAATAAATTTAGCTCAAATAAAAGGTATCCTTATCAGCACTTCTCTTAATGCACTGTTAAATGTAATGCAGATATAATTTAAAAAATATAACACAACTCAGTCACTTTTGATTCTCCAGATCTTACAAAACTTTCCTACTATAGTCCTAACTCATCTACATTTCATCATATTGATAAAGGCTATAATCAAATGAATGTTATATTGACTTATTCCTCTATTGTTTTTTAATGTTTTTGGTTCTTGTTTTGGATTTTTGATACTATTATTAAACATGATGAACCAAATATCTCGTCACATTTCTACATAAATACAATGAGTGTAGTTCTATTTCTTCCCCTCCTTTCATATGTATTTGAGTTCCCAACCAATTTTTCCTTAGAGACAAACATATATTGTTTACTTTACTATCAACATTAACAAGTAGACCTCTCAACCCCCATCATTTTCTCTTTATTTAAATAATTTAGGTTTCTAAAATCTAGGTAGTGTCTCAAGTTTAATTCATCTTATATAAACATTTATAGATTATAATGTCTTAATTATGAGGGTTTTTGAGGATTATGGGATTTCATGTTGTGCCCCTCGTTTTTGGGCATTGAACATATAAGTACCAAGGTAAGTGTAGAAATATTTAAAACTTGTTTTGTGGGTTTTGGTAATTCATGTAAATTATTAAGCCATGAAATGGTTAATTAAGATTTATTATTTTTATGAATAAATTTTTTTTTCAATTAACAAAATATTTAATTAATTATTTATGATCGAAAAATTATTTTATTAATTCCTGTTATGAATGATATTCAAATTACTAAAAGATTATTTTTAAGCATTTACCAGGGGTTACCAATAGTGAAAAGAAATTTCATTGGTGAGAAATGAACGCACAACATATTTTTTAAATATTTTCTAGATTTGATATAATTTATAAATAATTTATTAAATGGACCTAGAAATACACAACGACATATAAAGAGTGTAATTCCTAAAAAAAGTTATTTTTTCATCAAACAATGAGATGTGATTTATTAATATATTTACTTGTCAAAATAGTGTGATAGTCAATTTATAGGATAAAGATATAAATTTAAAATCCTTATAACGTAGTGAATAACTATAGAGAGATTATAAATTAACTAAAATATAATATTGATGATTTGGAACATTATGTCATATAAGACATATAATTTTTTATCCATTTCCAAAATGCATAGAATAGAGATATGATCCCCCTATTATAATTAACAGTTTGTTTCATTCCATATCCTTACAACACTTCCTCTTTGTTCATAGTTTATTACTAGGTTAAGTAACTAGAACTCCATTGGTGATCAAGGGTCCTCAATAATATTTCTGTGATTGTAGGAGAGTGTAATATCCTCAAAGGCTAAAATACAATGCTTGATACTTCAGTCTTATAAATCAAACACATTGCATTAAATCATTAAGATGTATTACCCTGATACTATATTACAAGTATTCCATAGGTTTTTTTGGTCGTTTTTTCTATTCAATATAATCATTGAGATAAATTGGCCCTTGTTTTGGTGTTTTATACCTATAATGATTAAAGGATATTACCCTAAGACTCGTAAGAGGTATCAGATATTTTTTCTTCAAATACACAATGTTATAATATTTTAATTTTTTGAATAAATTAATTTCATATTGTATCTTTGGTTCCTCTATGATTTTATGGTAATATATCATAATAATAAATTTAGTATTTCTTTGAATTTATTCATTTCATTTATATGTTTTAAAAAATTCTATATCAATTTTGTGAATAAAATGTAAAATTAACTCTTTATTGTGATATATGTTATAAGAGGTATATTGTGGTTAATTTAATAAATATCCAATATTTGTAGGTGAGGAATCCTTGGGTTGATATATGTAATGTATAATGTAGGGGGGTGAGATTAATTTCCTCAAGACCATTATAGAAGAGGTATTCCAAATCCACATCAATTGAGGAGACATTCTGAGTGATTCTATTAGTGTAAATTCTCAAGACACATTAATCCTTAGACATTTTATTTCATCCTATCTCTGGATGGATTAGACTCCCAATATCAAACTAGACTTCCTCCCATTATCCTGAGATGGAAGGTAACATGAAATTTGAGGATAGATTAAATAAAGGTAGTAATTGTTAGTTGTAATGTATTATTATATCTCTATTCAATACATAACCAAATTTAATACATGATTGATGCAATTGTTGACTTTAATTCATGAAGTGTATTACAATTTTGTTATTCAAGAAAAATTAAAATTTTGACTACTCAAACAGAAAATGTCTTCTAAACATGATGATGTTGCCAATCCTAAGCATGAACAAACTATTGAAGATGAAACTGTACAATTATAATGGTATCTACAACTTGTTGAAAAAAATAAAAAAAACAAGAATGAAGAAGTACCATAGTTTTGAATAAAATTTCGCAAGAAATATTTATGGGTATAAAATTTGAGTTTGGATGGAGTCAACACAATCAACCTATTGACCCCAATAAATCAATGATCAATAGTTATCATGGGGTTACAATGAGGATAAATGTGCTGACAAATAATCACAAATAGCACTATATACAAGATGTAATGAATGAAATCCTTGATAATTATTCAATGATATTGTTACAATATACTTCCTCTATTTTACTGAAAAATTATTTAATGAAACATTGATTTTGTTTTCATTATTCCTTGTAATCACCATTTATTTTATAATATTTCCATAAAAAATTTGAATTAATGGCCACTGGAAGATACCATAGATGCTTCCAAACTCTTCTAATGAAGTTGTATCTTTGGGATGCAAAGGGGAAAATAAATCCCCAACCACCAATTAGTAATGCGATCATTATTAAGCAGGACACATTGACTTCTTTAAAAATTATTTTTAATGTAAAATAATTTCATTTACATTTAGTAGATAATATATTATTTGATATTATTTATTGTATCCAATATGATTCAAAAATTTCAATTTATGAAATTTAAAAAGATATGAAAATTATAACATGCATCAAAACCAATGTACCTCTATCGCTATGGAAAAATAGGGTATGGTTCATTAGTGAAGAAATTTGTATGTATTTAAAAAAACAAAATGTTTAATTATGTGAAATGAAACACCTTATTTTAATTTTTTATATGCAGTTTGATGAATAAAAATCTGAATACACTTATATTCCTTATCATGTGCTATGGAGTAAGTCTTGTGTATATATGGATGGAATATTCGTTGATTAAAATAAAAAAGCTGTAGGGGAATAATTTATATGTATGGCATAATTTTAATCTGTAATTATTTATAATTTTTTTCATAATAAAAAATATGTTCATATTTTTATATGGTTTAGTCACAAGAATTAGCAGCGACCATAGCCGAAGAAAAGTGACATTTAGAAGCGTTGAAGTGGCCTATACAATATGGTCAAATTAGAGGATTATGTTTCAGAGTATCTATTATAATATATTTAGAGAATATAATTCCACATGAAGATACATATAATATTGTGAGATGAATTCAGGTAAATGGAGACTCACTATAAGATATTATTTATCATTCATGTTTGGTAGACCAATGTATAATAGAGAAGTAAAGCGAATCAGCGATGGAGAAAATCTCTACACATGAAAGAAATGATCTCACTAGATTTTAGGCTACTCATTCCCCAAAACCACATACCTTACGCTTGTTAATCAGTTTTCTCATTACTATTTCTCATAAATGTTAATCAAACATCTTCAGATAACATTATATTACTAAAATATTGCAAGGTATAGTTATATGTTTTTTTGAAATGTCAACACCAACATACTACTGCGTTGTGATGGGTATAGTTTTTAATATCTTAGTAGATCAGATAAATTATAAACCCTCACCATAAATAATATGGGAGTGAGGATTGAGGTAGCTTATAAGCTAACTGCGGAGTTTCATGTTCTACTCGAGGGACCAGATATTACAATAGTTTAATCTGCTCTTAGCACATTCATAACATGGATGATTAATATTATAAAGATAAATGGAACACATATCTAAGAAAATACATACAAAAAATATGTATCCATTGATTTAAATTGGTATGAATTGAGGTATGCTATTGCTGATGAATAAAGCAGAGGAGAAATAAATGGTTGAATCCTAAAAATCTAGTGAATAGTACATGAAAAAAATGACCATTCGAGAGTACCTTCACCCCACTAGCTCCAAATAAATGTTTATTATCACTAAAAATTCATGAATGGACCACATTTAATGATAAAAATATTTCATACATTGAATATGTAGAAACCATATATATGGAATCCATCAAAAACATAATTGGTCTAAAGGCTCTAATTGAGACTCTCATGTATTAATGGCTTGGTTTCTCAATTGTGAATAAATACATAAGGAAAATTTTCAATATATTTCATTCCTAATAGTGAGATAAATATTTATTAAATTAATCAAAAATTTATATTTGGTATTATATTTTATATCACAACTATACAAAGGGAGTATCATGTGATGTATGTTTTTTATTCATTAATCCCTATATCATTTCTATGCCTAATCACACTTTGGATAAGGAATAAATATAGTAGAAAAAAAGACAAGTTACTCAAAAAGTTTAAAAATGAGAATCAAATGATAGACTCTTTTGGATACCAACAATGAAAGGGTAAAACTCTCTGATCTAATCACATACAATATATTTTTAATTTTATTCATTTCCTAATTGTTTCCAGATTAAGAAACATTGGTTACTGATAGTAGTCAATATAGAAACCCTAATTATTTGTTTTTCGTATTCAGTGAATGGATTTCCCACCACATAACCACGTATGATGTGTATTGTGAATTTTTAATATACGAAAATCAACATATTATAGATAAAAGTCGAATTATATGTTTATTATGTGTTTTAATGGGCAGTTTGTTATGATAGGATGGTCTCTCAATACAGGCCAAATCATAGCATGATGTCAAAGTCTAAAAAGCTTATGCCTGTTGATTACTATGCCTAGAAAAAAATTAAGCTATATATTGACTGAATTTACTATCAAAACATTTCAATAATAATACTTATTTTGGTCAATGATTCCATAGTTTTTGACACAATATAATGATATAAATTGTGGATATTATATTAGAATTTTTTTGAGAGAACTAATAAATCATGAAATGACTAGTATCCTATAATTATTAATTTAATATGGTAATAAAAATTTAATAAAATATGATTCATAATCATGTGTTTTTTCAGTATTTTTTCTCAATAAAACCATAATTCCTGAAAACACAGTTGAATAAAAGTTAAAATCAATTGGTTTATAGATGAGTTGGTATTATATCTATTTTTTCAGAATGTTTGCCGACAAAAAATATTGGTGATTACCTACAATGTTTGTGATTTATTATGAGTTATGTCCTTCGAAAAATATTTAGGGTTTTAATCATTACCGTTATAATGACTGTATATTATTTTTTTTAGCATTCTCAAGGATAAGAATAATGGAGTAAATAAATTTTTTTAGAAGAGATGACTTGAAACCATTGAAATTGTTGGGAAATAATGGTGGTAAAAGAAGATGTGAAGGTGGAGGTAGTGGTGAAGGTGGAGGTAGAGTCAAATATAGACACAGATGTAGAGGAGGAAGCCTAGGCGATGACCAAGGTAGAGACTAAGGTGGATTTGGATAATAAGAGAAGGCTTGAAAATAATAAAATTGTAGGTAAATGAAGTAGAATTTGTATAATTCCATAATTTTATTTGAGAAAATATTTTAAGAGTGAACACAACACTTTTCACATAAGAAAAGTGTCATTTTGTGTCATTCTAGTTTAAAATTACATTTTAGTAAAAACCAAATGCTGCACAAAAAAAAATAAGAAAACAAATTTGAATGGTTTTTTAACATTATAAAATGATCCATACATTATTTGTGACATTTATGGCCAACCACACCTTAATAAGTTTCATAATGTGACTGGTATGACTCCAAGTGACTGTAATGAGTTTTAAATTGACATTTTAAACCAAAAACATGTCATGCTTGGAAAGCTAAGAAAACAAACTCATATTGTATTAATAATTAAATAAAAATGTTCATAATTCATTTTTAGGATTATTAATCCATCTCAGTTAACACTAACACACAATTCCACCTGTACGGCTTAAAGTCCGTGTTTCCAGTTTAAAATGAAATTTTAGTAAAAAACACTTATGGCTTACTAAAAACTAAGAAAATGCATTTCTATTATTCTATTAATTTACTAACATACTCAAAACTGATCAAATGCATTAGGATTGTTTTGTTACATCATGAAAATGTTCCATTTTTCAGTTCTGACATTTAGGAATCATACTCACCTCAATTTAACATGCATTATGATTTCTCTAACTCCAAGTGTCTGTTATCAGTTTAAAATTGTCATTTTAATACAAAAAAACTATCACTCACTAAAAAATGAGCAATTTCACTCATAATTTCTTGATTAATAGGGGAAATTAATCATAAACCATTTTTCATTTGTATGAATAAGTCTCATATCATTCCACACATGATTCAACATGTATGGTTCAATTTGGGTGTATGTAGTGTAAAATGAAATTTTAGTAAAAAATATACATGGAATAATAAAAATTAAGGAAAAACATTATGATTGTATGGATACAATATGAAAATGAACCATGAGTTCATTTAGACAAGTATCATTCATCTGCACCTTAATACGATACATTGTATGACTGGTGTGATTCTAGGTGTGTCTTTTAATTCAAAATTGACGTTAATTTTTGTGAAAAAACATCTCAAATACTCAAATCTAGGAAAAAAACATTCATATTCTTTTGTTACACTAATAAAATTATGTATAAATCACTTCTAACTTATAGGGATTAGTTGAAACACAATCTAGCACATGGTTTTATCGGTGTAACAGCATGTTCATATTTTTGTTCAAAACCGATAATAATTTAAATCAAAGAAGCAACTAACATACTCAAAAATAAGAAAAAATATTTTTATTGTTTTTGTACTTTAAAAAATTATCCATATGCAATTTTTATGTGTAGTAATCATTCACAACTCAATTAGTCTTGCAATGTTACTAGTATGACTCCAAGTGCACCTTTGTATTCAAAATTTACATAAAATATAGTAAAAATTGGTCAAATATTCTACAATATTGTTTTATATTACTTTAATTTGACATATAAATATTATTTAAATGAAAGTTTATATTTTTCTCTTTATTTAGTAATTTTATTTACTGTTTCTATTGATTTAGTGTGTTGTTTTCACACATTGCACCAGTTTCTGGTGATGCAGTGAGGTGCAACATCGCACTGCAGTTTTCACCTTTATTAGTTATAAAAAAATTGATGTTAAAAGTATGGTTTATCAATGATTTTAGAGGTTCTTCTAAAGATAACCATTATCATAAATTTATAAAGCACTGATAAATATAAATTTTATCAGCACAAATAAAATCCTTCATAAATGACTATTTATTAGAACTTTTTAAAGGGCTGATAAAGGGTATACATAGCAGCACTGAATAAAAGAACTGATAAATGGGGTCTTTATCAGAGATTTTATTTCGTCTGATGAATATACCCTTTAATAGAACCTTCTTAGTGCTAATAAAATACAAATTCTTTTAGTTGATCTAGTGTAGTCAGCGCTTTTCTAGAACTGAAAAAGGTCAATTCTAGTCCTGTTAATGTCGAGTTTTTAGTAGTGTTACATGGAAATTTCCAAAGACAATAAAAAATTATAATGTAATTCACATGAAAATTTCTAAAAATATAATCATATAATCTAATTTTGAATTGGATAACGTTAAAATATGACCATAATATATTATCTTGTTATGTTTTTAGCTCTTTTTGGAACATAACATTGTATTTATACCCCACGTTAAACCCAATTCTACCATAACTGAGTTAATTAATTATTACTATTGTCATATTTTGTTTTGAAAATAAAATAATTTGATCTTTGTGGATAATATAAATTATTTTGATTCCAAAAATGTAATGTATTTTTTCCTAATTTGATTCATATAAGAGGATTAATGCAATTAAAAATTATTCCTCTAATGGCAATGAAAAGTGGTGTTCCAATGAGAAAATTATCATAGGTGTAAATGGTTTTAATATCTAAATTTAACATAAATTTTTTTAATTGACCTAAAATAGTAAAATTTTAATATAAAAAATAAAATTTTATATAAAACCCAAATTAAAATATAATTTACCTTTAATATAATGATAATTAAGAGTCTTCTTTTGTTAATGATCCAAATTTTTCACTATTTAATGATTAATGAATCATTTCATAAAAATCCCAAAGAATCATCCTAATATAATATGGTTATTCTAAATTTAAATTTATTTTTTATTTTAAAAATACAATTTCTGAAATTGGTAATAATTAATTCAAATTTATGTGCACAAGACGCAGCTAAATGAAATTTATAAAATTATATTTTTTTCATATAATATTTAGTTTACCTTCAAATGATTATTATTTTAATTTTTAATGCATATAAAACCACTGAACTTATTTAATACATGTGTAATCCATAAAATTTTATAATATAGTTAATATTATTCATACCCTCTAACATAATTGATATGCAATAATGATACTATTTAAATAATTATTATTTAATAGAGTATCATGTTTCTATTAAACCCTATGTTGTGTTCACTTCATTATATCAATTAGATTTATTATATATTAAATGATACATATCATATGTTCCCATTATTTTATATTCTCTACTAATATTTATTTTTCATTTCATAAACTATATCAAACATGAGTTTCCTCTTTGAAAAATTTCAGTGTGTTATCTTATTAAACATTAAATAAATTGTGTCCATAGATTTTAATCATTATCTTGATAATAATTGGGTTGAAATTTAAAAATACCATGGTTAAATCCCCACATCATTAATTTGGTTAATAATATATCTTATAAATATAATACAATGGGATATAGACGGTAATTATGAAAAACACATAAATATGTTTCTATATAGGATAAAAAATACATGGAAACAAAAGAGAATACTTAGGATTATAAATTAAAATTGTGTGGTATTTATCATTAATTAATAGACGGTTATAAACCTAAAAAAATTAATGACTATTTAATAGACCATTTGACAAATAAAAATGATGTTATTGGGATTAATATTTTTTTTTATAACATTTTCCTAGAGTTGATAAATTATATTAGAATCAATATTCAGAATATATGAAAATATCATACCTCATATCTTTCTATTTCATATGCACCCTTTCATCATTTAGAAGTGATTTAATTGAGTAATATATAATCTCATAATCTATTAAATGAATATCTAATATTTTTTTCTGGTCCTGAAAAAAATAAAATTAATAACTAAAATATAATCAACTAAATGAAAGAATGAAAATTTATTCAACCAATATTTAGAAAATATCCATTTCCAAAATAGTTTTAACAAGTTATGTAATAACAAAAAAGGTAAACTCAATTAATTCTATAAATATATTACTTGAAAAATCATCAAAATTTTATATTTCCAAATTTGATGTCTACTATCTTTTGAAAGATGAAGACAAAATTAATATTATATTCCCATTTTAATATAAAGTAACTCTTAATTTCCAATTCCAAATATGTCACTATCTTTATCACAATAAATTTTTATATGTACATGAATTCTTACAAATATGAAATCTCATGTTTTTATATATATTACATAAATAATTACATTCATTAAACTCTAGAAATTATAACAAAATACATCACACCTATAACCAATTTCATTATCAAAAACTCTATCACATAAATGTATAATTATAATCCCAAAATTTTGAACATATAAAGGTGTGTCCTCTCTCAATTATGAGTTCTACAAGAGGATCAAATTTTTATTGAATCACATTTCTTAGCAACCCACCCCTTTCAAAATATACACTAAAATTTATTAAGAATTGATACTAAATTAAAATAATATTATGTTTAATTATGCTTATGACGAGAATATCATAAATAAAATACTTCATGTCACGACCCGTCCTCAGGGCCCGTGTCGTGACTACCCCAAGCCTGCCTTCCATAGGCCAGGGGCTGGTGACGAGCACTAAAGGCGTAAATCCCGATAACTGGGAAGGCATTGCCTTTATAAAAGTAAACAAAACACCACAGAGTACAAGCGGAAGTAAAACACTAAGTAAAACTGAAACAAGCTGTGCTGAAAGTAAAGGATCCGGAAATACAAGCCCAACTGTAAAGTACAAGGAAAAAGATAAAACAGCCGAAAGGTGACAAGCACCTCCTAGATCATCCACCAAGGATCCTACCTGATGGGTAGGTATAGATAGCGCAGCTCCTGGATCGTCCACCACAGATCCTACATGAAGGGTAGGTACAGATAGCCTCCTCAGTGTCCTCGTTCGTCAACTTCCTCCGGGTACCGACTCGTCGTGAGGTCCACCTCCAGGTACTGAATCGCCGTGAGTTCCACCACCAGGTGCCGTCCAGTCCTCGTACACTCGATCTCCGTCAGCGCTGTCTGTCGTCCGCAACCAACACAAAGAGGTGCGAGTATAGCCCGTGCAGGGATGAGTATAACGATACTCAGTAGGGACCCCGAGACCCTCAAGGTCTCTATAAATCCAACAAGGATAACCACAAAGAAGAAACTCAACAGATAACCCTTACATAGGTATAAGACCATACTTGTACCTAAGTTATCAAGTAACCCATCTCATTCATGAGGGAACACAAAGGTTATGAAATCAACAGATAACCTCTACCTAGGTATATGTCCATACATATACCTAAGTTATCAAGTGACCCATATCAATCATGAGGTAAACACAAAGGTCATAGACTCAGCTCAAACCAGGATTTTCATTATCGACACTGTAACTGTTGAAGAGCCCCGTCTCTGGAGTGTACAGTGGTCCTGTCACGAATCCGAGGTACTGCTCACTAACCTAAGACGGCTGAGGTACTCCTCATGTCGAGTACTGTGGGCCTGCTGCTTCAACCAAGCACTTCCCACCATGGGTCTACCGCTATAACCAAGTGATCCCCCTCATAGCCTCCAGAGGTACTCCTTCTGTTGAGTACCGCGGGTCTGCCGCTACAACCAAGCGCTCCTCCGATGTGGGTCTGCCGCTACAACCAAGCGCTCCTCCTCATAGACTCTAGAGGTACTCCTTCTGTTGAGTACCGCGGTTCTGCCACTACAACCAAGCACCCCTCCGCCGTGGGTCTGCCACTACAACCAAGCGCTCCCCACTAGGCTATCCGAAACACACCGAGTCGATCGGTCAAGCAGTCGTGAGGTCTCAGCCGGCTACACGGTCTTCGTACTCCGCACACTCTTCTCCGTGAGGGTCCGTTCCACGAGCTATTGGTCGATACTACAAGTATCACAAAGTTCCACGAAGAAGTATCTCAAAGGATAGCCTCGTCACAGGGGTCTCAATGCAACAGAAGACGCGTCAATCGGACGCCCGGTCTATGTGTTACTAGCCTTTTCATCCCCGGGGCCCGGTTGGTTTCATGTGCGAACCAATCCGGCCATATCTAAACTGTACCTCGAACTCTCATATGGTAAACTCATAGGGACCGTTTCTCCACGTGATCACCAACGCCGCCGACGGTTCGTCAAACAGACATCCAGTCTGAAATTTATCAGCTTTTCCGTTCCAGGGGCCGGTTGGATTTCAGGTGCAATCCAACCCGGCCACTATCCAACTGCATCCAAAACTCAAGAGAATTATGCCAAAAGTTCCGTCTCATCAAGAGGAAATCAACGAGACAGACAGTGTTTCAATCGGACGCCCAGTCTGTGAGTTATTGGCTTTTTCGTTCCAGGGGCCCGATTGGTTTCATGAGCGAACCAACCCGACCGCACTCCGAAAACATCCAAACCTAGATCGGAGTGAGCCAAAAGTTCCGTCTCATTAAGAGGAATCCAACAAAGTCGACGGAACGTCAATCGGACGTCCGGAGTTCAAGATATAAGTGTTTCCGCTCTGAGGGCCCGGTTGGTTTTGTATCCGAACCAACCCGGCCGAATCCAAAGTTCTACTAAACCTTGAGTGTAATAAACCGAAACAAACGTCTCGATCCAAGGATCTCTACGCAACTGACGGTGCGTCGATCGGAGGTCCGTAGTCCAAGATATGGGCAAAAGACTGAAAGGGATCCGAAAATGGGGGGTCTGGGCCCGGTCTGACCCGGCCCAACCTCCCCTGGGTCGGCCCGAACCGGGTCGATCCGACCTGATAGGGCGCGACCCGGCCCAGCCCGGTCCGCCCAAGCCGGCCTGGCTCGGCAGGGTGGCTCGCTGGCTCGGCCAGCGAGCCGAGGCTCCGCGGACGCGGCGCGCGCCGCGGCTGAAGCCGCGGCGGTTTCTCTAGGCGGCACACCGGGGAGCCGCCGCCTCCGGCCGCCGACACCGCCGCGCTGGCGACTCGTGCCGCCGGTGGTGCCCGCGGGCCACCGGAGTTGCTCCGGTGGTCCGTTTTCAATTCCTTCTACGCTGATGCTCATCCCGGGTCCCGTTCTTCACTGCGGAAACATCAAATCGTCTCTGCGGCCCGTTCCATTAATACCTGTCGTTCCTCATGTAAAAAGAACAAACTGCGGAGTCTTCTGTTTTCCTTCGCAGTCCCAATTACGACCACAAATTTGTTCGGCCTCGACGGCGCGGCACGACCGCACCGCGCATCCTTGCCGCATTCCTCCAGGTTTCCGTGTGGTGCCGTCGCACCATCCCGCCATCTATCGAACCACAACAACACAACAACAAGGGGGAGGAGGGTCGGCCATGTTCATGCGGTCCGACCTCCTCCCGTTAAGATGATAACAAGCGGCCCAAAAATATAAGACGAGGAACGACAAAGGATGTTTCATGAACAAGAAGCAATAAACCTCTACCTCGAGAAAGATCCGTGGTAGCCAAGCATCATGGATGACGGTGTCACGAAAGGGCGGACGTCAGCTCATTGACGTCGTCATAAGGAATGAGATGAAGGTGACGACAGCCGTTGGCATTCGTCGCTTCTGTAAAGTGCCTTTGATCCCGGCTCGAGCGTTGTTCGTTAGATCCGACACAGGGAAGACGTCGAAGTCAACATAGATCGTTGTTTCCGAACCATGCCACCGATCCCTCCTCATTCATCGGTGTCTCGTCGGAGAAGATGAAACCTCGGTGGTGGTGAAACAATGGAGGAAGGAGTGGAAGTTCTCCAACGGACCCCCCTCTCATTAAAAGTCTCCTCCCTTAATAAAATATTAGACTTGACTAATATTTTCATTAACACATCCATTTCTAATTCATACACCACCCTCATTAAATTGGAGGATTGAATTATTAATTAAGGTGGTGTCATGAATTAATGGAAGAGAAGAATGTGAAGAGGTCCCATAAATGAGGTGAGTTATCAAAATTTAACAAGGGGTTTTGAAGAAGGGGGTTTAAGAGAGTTAAGGGAAGATGAAAAGGTGGGGGCTCGTGTGGGCCCCAACTCATCTTAAATCCTCTCAAGGGAAGTTAGAACATCAATGGGTCCCACCCCAACTCCCTCACATAGGCTAAACCACTTAGAAGAGAGAAATTAGGTTTATACACAACTTAATTTTCACTTAAACCGCTTAGTGAAGAAATAAAAATATAAAACAATTATATTTTTATTCCCCATTTTTTTACATCAACACCCGAGAAAACGCAACTCTGGAATAGGTGTTCCTAAGAAAATACCGGAACTGCGGTTTAATCGGTGCCCTCAGATTTCGATTCCAAGCACCTATTTAATAGTTAAAAAAACCCGCTCATTCGTTCACTGAACGTACCTGAGCTAAACTTCAGAAATTGATTCCGGGCACACCGGGCCGCGGAATCAGGCGCCGTCAGAAACTGCGTTCTTGTAAAATCCCAAGGAAAATTAATAAAAAACTTTCCTTTAATTTTACTGGTCTTTACATTACTCCCACCTCAGGGCTTTACATCCTCGTAAAGCTTTAACACAATCTAGGGAAACAAAAGTGGTACTGAGCACGCACCTGAGCCTTCCGCTCCCATGTGGTCACCTGGAGGTTCCCATACTGCCAGTGAAAGCGCAACCAAGGAATTGACCGTCCTCGTAGGACCCACTCCTGTCGATCCGGAACCACTACTAGAACCCCACAAAGTCACCCCATCACCAAAGTCCAGCTCCCCATGTCCGATGATATGCGTCGGGTCAAGCACGTATTTCCCCAGTTGAGATACGTGGAAGTTGTCGTGCACTCGGTGCAATTGATGTGGATGGGTCAAGCATTAAGCCACTTCTCTTACTCTACTGAGGACCTGAAAAGTCCGCTGAACCTCAGAGATTACTTGCCGCCTCGTCAACATCTCTGTAAACCTCGTCGAGGTGAGACCTGTATAAGGACGTGGTCGTCATCCTTGAACTCTAGAGGCTTCCTGTCAGCTCTGTGCAGTCTCATCTGCCGTGATCCATAGGTGATCACTGCCCACTCCTATATCAGGACACACCCGAGTCCGGTCCCTAATGAGTCGCAGTGAACTATGTAACCAACGCCCATAGGTTGGGCACACCGGTCAACCCAGCTCCTGAAATCTCTGCTGGAAGTGGTGCCGCAACTCTGGAGAATTCTGGCATAAAGGTAAGTTTGGCCATCTCTTGAGTGATCGAATGCACCCTCTTATGCATGATTCCATCCTGTGATGCCTGGGTTTTCCTTTTCGCCGACCAAGGAAAAACCCCATCCCAACATTGTAGATAAACCACAACCTTTTTGCCTAATACAGTCAATCCGTGTATGAAATGTGGATCCAATCCATACTCATACCAATGTCGTAAGGCCTCGACGCTACCACCAAGAGATTCCAACTGAAACTCTAGCCTCGTGGGTCAGATCACACTGTCGGCGTAAGTGTGATTATCGAGTCTCCTCCCAAGGTATCTCCAGACATGATGGTCAAGTAAATGTCTTAACGAGAAACTCTAGGTCTGGGACAAGATTCATGGAAGGAAGGAATGATTCGTATCAACGTCTGTTACTACGACAGCTTGTAGTGGACACAGACTGTCCCTCAAATCAATCATAGAGCCATTGGGTCACTCTCCTTGACCGCATGCAGCTACTCTCTTTCCCTGCCCTCCAGCTCCCTGAGCCTGGAGGGAATAACAAAGGCGGGTGGTTGTAACATGTTGATATGTACACCACCTCATGCTGCTCTCCTAACTCTGCCTCCACGTTTGCTACTCTGCAGATTCATCTGTCCTTAACAATTCCCTTTTTTTGAAACATTCGCACGCCCAAGTCTCTGAGAATGACGCCAGTTTGCATCTTCCCATTATTAACATTCACTGGCTAAAACCGATCAGACAAAGAACATTCAACCACAAAGGTTCATTCTAGCACCCTAACATAAGTAGGAATGCATAGAGAAAAGAGTGCTTACTCGGATATACCTTAAACACACCTCGCTCTGATGTACGAGCTCTAAATCACGGATCATATCGTAGTCATCAAGTAAAAAAAATGATCGGTACACCTCGATGTTTACTCAGCTACTGAAACATCATCCTGCCGAAGCTGTATAAGCTCTAGAAAACTCTCATCCACCTCCTCAAGCCGGTTGTAACTACATACCAACAGGTAGTGATGTATAGCTGAAACACTACCCGAAGGCACTATCTCAGGCATCAGATCATGTACTGAAGCCTCATCGCTATGCGAACCATCCTCATGCTCACTCACTGGAAAACACTAGTATCCAAGTCCACCATCCACTCTACTAATGTCTCAGCTAGACATAAAACTCTAGCAATTGCCCCCAGCCAGTGCTCTGCTGTCTGAGAATCTGCCTCGCAACGTAACCTCGGAGGCCGCTGCTGATATAACTCGTGCAACGCGCTCTGCCAGCGTGCACAATTCTCTAGTAAGGCTGGTGGCATCTTCTGCCCAACAGGTGGTGGTGCTGATGGTACACCACCCGAGGGTGCCAAAATAGAAAAAGGGCCCCGCACTAGAGCCTCGCCGCTCGGTGGGCCATCTCGAGTACTCTCTCGGAACTCCAACTGACTGTCTGCATGGAGATATCCTGAACAGATGCGACACGGTCAACTATTTATACCTGGTGAGATGACCTGGTTTGAGATGACTTTATAACTTTTGGAAACACACACGCAATCAGTGTTTTCATGCACAAAGTCGGAAATCAGAAGTCAGGGTCCTGGTGTACAGATACGTCGGCCGCCGCACCAACACTGGACTCCCTGAACTGAAGACAACACTCGGTACCGTTAACACTATTGCTTCGCAGAAAAGAAAATATCAGAGTTATAAGTCCTGCGGTAGAACTGACTCCTCTGATACCAATTTGTCATGACCCATCCTCAGGGCCCGTGTTGTGACTACCCCAAGCCCGCCTTCCATAGGCCAGGGGATGGAGACTAGAACCAAAGGCGTAAATCCTGATAACTGGGAAGGAATTGCCTTTATAAAAGTAAACAAAACACCACAGAGTACAAGCGGAAGTAAAACACTATGTAAAACTGAAACAAGCTGTGATGAAAGTAAAGGGGCCGGAAATACAAGCCCAACTGTAAAGTACAAGGAAAAAGATAAAACAGCTGAAAGGTGACAAGCATCTCCTGGATCATCCACCAAGGATCCTACCTGATGGGTAGGTACAGATAGCGCAGCTCCTGGATCGTCCACCACAGATCCTACCGGAAGGGTAGGTACAAATAGCCTCCTCAGTGTCCTCGTCTGTCAACCTCCTCCGGGTACCGACTCGTTGTGAGGTCCACCTCCAGGTACTGACTCGCCGTGAGGTCCACCACCAGGTGCTGTCCAGTCCTCATACACTCAATCTCCGTCAGCGCTTTCCGTCGTCTGCAACCAACACAATGAGGTGCGGGCATAGCCCATGCAGGGGTGAGTATAACGATACTTAGTAGGGACCCCGAGACCCTCAAGGACTCTCTAAATCCAACAAGGATAACCACAAAGAAGAAACTCAACAGATAACCCTTACATAGGTATAAGCCCATACTTATACCTAAGTTATCAAGTAACCCATCTCATTAATGTGGGAACACAAAGGTTATGAAATCAACAGATAACCTCTACCCAGGTATATGCCCATACATATACCTAAGTTATCAAGTGACCCATCTCAATCATGAGGTAAACACAAAGGTCATAGAATCAGCTCAAACCAGGATTTTCATTATCGAAACCGTAACTGTTGAAGAGCCCCATCTCTGGAGTGTACAGTGGTCCTGTCACGACTCCGAGGTACTGCTCACTAACCTAAGACTACTGAGGTACTCCTCCTGTCGAGTACTGTGGGCCTACTGCTTCAACCAAGCGCTTCCCACCATGGGTCTGCCGCTACAACCAAGCGATCCCCCTCATATCCTCCAGAGGTACTCCTTCTGTTGAGTACCGCGGGTATGCCGCTACAACCAAGCGCTCCTCCGCTGTGGGTCTGCCGCTACAATGAAGCGCTCCCCCTCATAGACTCTAGAGGTACTCCTTCTGTTGAGTACCGCGGTTCTGCCACTACCACCAAGCACTCCTCCGCCGTGGGTCTGACGCTACAACCAAGCACTCCCCACTGGGCTATCCGAAACACACCGAGTCGATCGGTCAAGTAGTCGTGAGGTCTCAGCCGGCTACACGGTCACCGTACTCCGCACGCTCGTCTCCGTGAGGATCCATTCCACGAGCTATTGGTCGATACTACAAGTATCACAAAGTTCCACGAAGAAGTATCTCAAAGGACCGCCTCGTCACAGGGGTCTCAATGAAAAAGACGACGCGTCAATCGGACGCCCGGTCTATGTGTTACTAGCCTTTTCATCCCCGGGGCCCAGTTGGTTTCGTGTGCGAACCAATCCAGCCGTATCTCAACTGTACCTTGAACTCTCATATGGTAAACTCATAGGGACCGTTTCTCCACGTGATCACCAATGCCACTGACGGTTCTTCAAACGAACGTCCAGTCTGAAAGTTATCATCTTTTCCGTTCCAGGGGCTCGGTTGGATTTCGGGTGCAATCCAACCCGACCACTATCGAACTGCATCCAAAACTCAAGTGAAGTATTCCAGAAGTTCCGTCTCATCAAGAGGAAATCAACGAGATAGACGACGCGTCAATCAGACGCCCGATCTGTGAGTTATTGGCTTTTTCGTTTCAGGGGCCCGGTTGGTTTCATGAGCGAACCAACCCGACCGCACTCCGACAACATCCAAACCTCAAGTGAAGTAATCCAAAAGTTCCGTCTCATTAATAGGAATCCAACAAAGTTGACGACACGTCAATCGGATGTCCGGAGTTCATGATATTAGCGTTTCCGCTCTGAGGGCCCGGTTGGTTTCATATCCGAACCAACCTGGCTGAACACAAAGTTCTCCTAAACATTGATTGTAATATACTGAAACGACCGCCTCTATCCATGGATTGCTACGCAACTGGCGGTGAGTCGATCGGAGGTCCGTATCCCAAGATATGGGCAAAATACCGAAAGGGATCCGAAAATGGGGGGTCTGGGCCCGGTCTGACCCGGCCCAACCCCCCTGGGTCGATCCGACCCGGGTCCGACCCGGACCGGTCCGCCCAAGCCGGCCCGGCTCGGCCGGGGGGCTCGCTGGCTTGGCCAGCGAGCCGAGGCTCCGCGGACGCGGCGCGCGCTGCGTCCCCCCTGGATCCCACGCGGCCGCAGGATCCATCATCTCGCTGCCACGACTTCAGCCGCGGTGGTTTCTCCAGGTGGCGCGCCGGGGCGCCGCCGCGCCGGAGACCCGCGCCACCTGTGGTGTCCGCGGGCCACTGGAGTTGCTCTGGTGGTCCGTTTTCAATTCCGTCTGTGCTGATGCTCATCCCGGGTCCCGTTCTTCACTGCAGAAACATCAAATCGTCTCTGCGGCCCGTTCCGTCAATACCCGTCGTTCCGCACGTAAAAAGAACAAACTATGGAGTCTTCCGTTTGCCTTCGCGGTCCCAATTATGACCACACTTTCGTTCGGACTCGACAGCGCGGCGTGACGGTGCCGCGCATCCTTGCCGCATTCATCCAGGTTTCCGCGTGGTGCCGTCGCACCATGCCGCCATCTTTCAAACCGCAACAACACAAAAACAAGGGGGAGGAGGGTCGGCCGTGTTTGTGTAGTCTAACCTCCTCCCGTTAAGATGATAACAAGTGGCCCAAAAATATAAGATGAGGAACGACAAAGGATGTTTCACGAACAAGAAGCAATAAACCCCTACCTCGATAAAGATCCGCGGTAGCCGAGCATCATGGATGACAGTGTCGCGAAAGGGCGGACGTCGGCTCATTGACGTCGTCGTAAAGAAAGAGATGAAGGTGACGACAACCGTTGGCGTTCGTCGCTTTCGTAAAGTGCCTTTGATCCCAGTTCGAGCGTCGTTCGTTGGATCCGATGCAGGGAAGATGTCGAATTCAACATAGATCGTTGTGTCCGCACCACACCACCGATCCCTCCTCATTCATCGGTGTCTCTTCGGAGAAATGGAACCTCGGTGGTGGTGAAACAATGGAGGAAGGAGAGGAAGTTCTCCAATGGACCCCCCTCTCATTAAAAGGCTCCTCCCTTAATAAAATATTAGACTTGACTAATATTTTCATTAACTCATCCATTTCAAATTCATACACCACCCTTATTAAATTGGAGGATTCAATTATTAATTTTGGTGGTGTCATGAATTAATGGAAGAGAAGAATGTGAAGAGGTCCCATAAATGAGGTGAGTTATCAAAATTTAACAAGGGGTTTTGAAGAAGGGGGTTTAAGAGAGTTAAGGGAAGATGAAAAGGTGGGGGCTCGTGTGGGCCCCAAATTATCTTAAATCCTCTCAAGGGAAGTTAGAACATCAGTGGGTCCCACACCAACTCCCTCACATGGGCTAAACCACTTATAAGAGAGAAATTAAGTTGAGACACAACTTAATTTTCACTTAAACCGCTTAGTGAAGATATAAAAATATAAAACAATTATATTTTTATTCCCCATTTTTTTACATCAACACCCGAGAAAACACAACTCCGAAATAGGTGTTCCTAAGAAAATACTGACACTACCGTTTCATCGGTGCCCTCGGATTTCGATTCCGAGCACTGGTTTAATAGTTAGAAAAACCCGCTCGTTCCTTCACTGAATGTACCTGAGATAAACTTCAGAAATTGATTCCGGGCACACCGGGCCTCGGAATCAGGCGCCGTCAGAAACTGCGTTTTTGTAAAATCCCAAATAAAATTAAGAAAAAAATTTCCCTTGAATTTTACGGGTATTTACACTTTAACAACATATTTCATGAATTAAAATACACAAGAACATTAATTCCAGAACTAAAATTGTATCAATGAAAAAATCATAGACTTGATCCCTTAATTTATTTTGATATATAAACCATCAACACCTGGTAAATCCTTTTTCTTATTCCACTATCTTCTTATAGTGTAATAATTTCTCATTTTCACATTTTTTTCACAACCTTTTATTCGTGATAATGGGAATCATTTTATACAAAAATGAGACAAACTCAATTTACTTTTATTCATGTACCATAGTGCTTCATTCCAAAATTATATCATGTTGGAAAATCCTTATTTACCCTTTTTCAATTATGATTCAATACCTCTATTATCTTTATATTCTATTTATTCACTTAGATGACATGAAACATATAGAATATATTCTAAAACATGAAAGAACATGATACTATATCCTTGTAGGATAAACTTTTTGGTAAACTAGTACACTTTAGAGGATTGATATAATCCAATCATTATAATTGTCAATAAAATCATTAGATTACATATATAGAGTATAATATTCCATTACATCCTTGTAAATATATATTTATATATAGTGACATTTTAATATCCTTTGGTCGCAGACCTTGGAATGGTCTCTCTCTATATTTTATTATTTTATATGTGAAAAGTATTTTTCCAATAATAGTTCATTAAAAACCATCTAATTTTTGTTTTGAATTTCCTTCTCATCCTTAATATTTTATGTTAATTAGAATCATTTACTTATTACCCTTTAGAGATGATAAAATTCTATGAACAATTTATCACCTTAACAACATCCCAATGTCAAAAATATTATCTCTGATGAACTTATCCTTTACTCAGAAAAAAATGTAATTTTAGTCCCACTTAAGGATGGAGTTTTATAAAACATGAATATTCATAACATCATTAAACTCAATAGTGGATCAACTGAATAATCCATATGGGAATGAATATTACTCAAAACATGACTTATCTTTTCCAATATTGTAATAATTTGATAATCTAAAACAACAGATCTAGCTACAACATTATTATATTTCATAAGGGGGATTCCCTATGTGTGGTATATTAATTTATAAGGTTCACATTCCTTATTTTGGACCCAATTAATAATAAATTATATAATTTATATTATATGGTAAAATTATAAAACATATCGTGTAATGCAAAAAATAGTTGAACACTTTACATAAATTTTAAAAATTATTCCTATATTAACTTATAATAAAATGCATGGTTTATATGGGTATATCATCATTTTAAAAATCATTATTAATTAGTTTTAAAGAACATTTTAATGATCCTAAGAGTAATAACTATGATTTTCTAAATGGTGGTTTATTAAGGAAAATTGTCATGCATCGGGATATGATAGGGTGATGCCTAATGTTCTATTTTAGGCTTAAAACCCCTAGTTACATTTGAGGCACAAGCACATCAACCTAAATTAGATAGACATGGATGCATATCTATGAAAATCATATAATATCCTCCTTACTAATAATTTTCTACATTTTTCTATTTTAACTTGAATTTAAATCATACAGTTCTATTCTACAATCTATGATTTACTAAATCAACATCCCATGGTTTCTAATAAAAATCCTATGATACCATCTTTAGTAACCCTAATCATAGTACCCTAGGGCCAATGTCTACCTTATTATATTTTAATAACATACAATGAATTGCATTAAAATGGACCAAATTGATTAATTGTATTGGTAAAAAGTTATATATTTTAAATTCATATTATAAATGCTATAATAAAATACACTATGTATTTTATTTGAGAACACAATTATTACTCATAGTGTATCCCTACATATCATTCATAAAACAGTTTCTAGAATCTGGTGAAAATAAAAAAATAGCGGTGAGCTCAAATTATAAATATGAGAAATTGTATTAAAATATGTATGAATTAATAATTTATAATTAATATGAAATAGAAAATAACTAAAATAGATTTAATTTGGTCAATTACATTAGAATAATATTGGAACAATAAATGATGATCAAATAATTTTATATAAATAATGACAAGATCTTAAAAGAATAACCATTTAAATTATTTCAAATAAAATAACAACATGTAATAGCAATAAATGATAACATAATTACAGAATGTTTAATTCAAGACATTTAAAACATATATTCATGGATATAACGTCCCGACTAGGATCACCACTAAACTACTGGTCGGACCGTTTGACACGTGACCTCAAGCGTGTTTCCCCATATGATAGACGATACATACTAGCACTGAGGGTCTAAGGATAGTCAGTGAGTAGACTATAACCTCTTATCAGAGTTTCACAGCGGTATATCAAAGTAAATAACAAACAATGGAAATAAATAACAGAAGTAGTCTAATAAATGATAATGCAGCGAAAGGTAGATTTTATAAATCTTGTACAAACAAATGGACAACATAAATTATATAGTAGATGCATGCATGACATTATAATGATAAAAAATGGAAAACATTGAACAAAATAGCATTATGAACATTCCATTACAACAATGAATAAACAATGACTCAATTACCCAACGGTAGTCTCCTCGAGTATCTCAAGCATCTTCTCGGTCCTTTGCTCTTATCTTCCAAGTAAATGCAAACAATACATTCCTGCAACCAAATAGAATCTACTCTGGTAACCTAGTATAATAGCGGTCCGAGTGAGGTGTGAGATATAAATCTCGGTAGGCTAGAACCACTAGTGTCTAACCCAAATAATGTATTTCAATAAATAATTTAAACAATGCAATGATGCATAATTATAGTAAGCAATACTATGTAACTATATACCCAAGTACCTACTTCAGCTCTCAGCTGGTGTCTGAACCTATATTATAAACTTTTCATGCATACAAAATATATATTATACAATCCTTTTCATTTACCAATTATTCAATCCTCATTAAACTACATAATTCATGTGATCCAGACTGAGCCCGACATTCCCTGTATTAGTCACTCAGTAGAGATGTCTCTGAAGACCATCTAAGTAATCAATGTTAAGACCAAATCCAAGTTTGTGCATTTTCTTGGTTAATGCTTCATAAGATACTCAGTTTAATCTTTTATACACCATATCTGAGCCCATCCACTAAAAAAATAGTTATTCTCTCATTGGTTTATCCACTACTAGTGATTCACACAATTCATTGATATGTATGAACCATATCTCATATTCAATTCACTAGTCATAATTTTACAATAGTTTTCATTAAAAAATTGATTCATTTAATGTACGAACAATTGGAACCACAATACAATGTCAATTAATGGGTGTAGAACATCATTTCTAGCACCCTTTTGAGTATTTGGAGCATTAGTCCTTGTCCCACAACCCATAGATATTTGGAGAATCAGTCCCTAACCCATAAAAGAAAATTGACCTGCAAGCTGTATGTAGAATACAATGTATAGCACAATGTGAGTATTTGGAGCATCATTCCATGTCTCATAACCTGTTTATAAATCATACATAAATATCTATCATTGGTGTAGAAATCCATTTCTAAAACCCCAAAACCATCCATTAATTAATTCATAAACTATTTAATCCAATCCGTTAATTAATTAAACAACTAATTAAAAACATACATCACTCTTTAAAATAAGTCAAAAATTAATTAACCATTCAACATATCATTAGTTAATAATTAATTAATAATTAATTATTCTTAGGAATACAACATAAAAATAAACTCAAAATTTAATTGTCTAAATTATTTAACAAATCTGAACCCGTCCACTCAAACATTGATTAGTCCCGGACATTAAAAATTAACATGCATGTTATAAAAATCTCAAAACATGATGAACAAAGCCAAGATATTTATCCACAATATCACACAACATATCATATTTTTAAACAATTACATCCAAGATAACATAAGGCATGGAAAACTCATACACAACACAATGAACCCTTAGACATCAGTCGTAACAAACAATTAATTCACAATAAAAAATGCTTCTTTCATTCATTTTTATCATAATAAAAATTTCATAATTATTTAAGAAACTCAATATTTATTACAATATCATTAATATGATTAAAAATCCAACCCGTAAACCCTAATTCAATTTCTTTAATAATTATAATTATTACATTCATAAAAAATAAATTATAATAATTTCATTATTATTATTTTTCAATATTTTGATAAAACCAACACCACTATTTAATAACAATGCTTTATTATATATGAAACAAGTCATTTTATTAAATTTTTCTTTGAGAAGTTCAAAAGCATCATAACATTCTCATAAATAATAAATTCCTTTAACATGCAATTAAAATAAAAATGCATCAAAATAATTTATGACACCCAAATAAAAATAATAAAATTAATATAATTACCAAATTCACCCATTTAATAATAAATGGTCATTTAATAATTTCAAAACTCTTTATAGAAATAAAATGGTTCTTCGCAAAACCCAAAATCCATATTAATTTTTTCAATGATAATTTAATTAATTAATTAAACATCATATAATTAAACAAACACAATAATAATAATAATAACTTCTTTATTATTATTATTAAAAAAATATTTTTATTAATTATAATCTCTCATATAATATTATATAATTAAATTAGAAAATATAATAAAAAGGGTAGACAAAACGTGTTAGAATGAAACCATGAACTACCCGTGAAGATCCATTAATGTGGAATTTTCTGAAATCAGGGTTCCCGAGACTCATTGAGACACCTACATAAATTATCAGTTAATTACACAAGTCCAAAAATTGACACCATTGGGTGTTCCAACACTCAAAATAAAATTCCAGCACTCAGTTAAAAAAATGACCGGTTGATTAACTGAAAAAATTTCAAAAACATTTGTATTTTAACCATGTTAAATAACATGGGACATTACAATATACCCACCTTAAAAATTCCTCGTCCCCAAGAAGCCATCATGATCCACTACTAAAACAACCGACCTATCAATGCCATTTAATCTTGTTAGAAGAGACACATTGTGTTCCCAACACCTAATTCACCTTTAACCCTCCAAAATACTAATGGATAAGACATTAAAATTATATCCAAAGATCACATTATAACGTAAATATCAAAATAGATCTTATATTTTAGGCCATTATAGGGACCTTGTCAAAGAAAACGGTTAAATCTCGATCAACCAATAGAATAAGTTCTGCTAGCTTCCCTCTTAAGACGTCTTGGACAAAAAACCCATATTCACCCTTTATATATTGATGTGCATTTAAAACTATTACAAAACCATCCGCATGAATAATGTAGTCCTTACCTGAATTCTGTTGAAATTTCCAAGCCTAGGCATCACAAGGATATTTAAAAAAAAACAATGACCCAACACGAATAAAGTAGTTGCCAAAAAAACCACACATCTTGCATACTACCTAGATAAAAACCACTCATCAAACAAACAAAATTTAAACTGTAGTTTAGCATAAGACCAACCCTATCATAGTGTCTCCATGATGAGGTCATGATATTGAAAATTCACATCATATTCAGAAGAGAGTACTAAGATAAAAACCAAGGTCATTAAGAGGATCATTCAAACTATTACCGGACAACTCTATTCTAAAAGGTCGGCGTCACCTGCTGGCACATTTATCGAAAACAAAGAGACAATAAAATCCATATGATTTTATATAATGTGTCATGAAAATATCATCCACTCACCAATGCATATATTTAGAACACATTTACGCATGGGTGGGACATTCCTTGAACCATGATCACCATATCAAATATTGATCCTAAAATCGGTAGCATAAACCTATCGACATTCCATGACACTCGAGAACCAAGATGTACTCCCGATCAGTGGGACAAACATACATTAAAATCCAAGAACATTTTAAGGATACTACTTACAATGGTTTAGCACCATACAAAATATTAACATTTACCCTCTCTCATGGTCACACGAAACTAAAATCACATAGTTTGGAAAAAAACATTTTATTTTTAGGAATTTTAATTAATTCATTTCAACCTTTTATCATTTGAATGAATTTCAACATACAAAAAAGTACATCTACACAAAAAGTCACTTGGTTTTCAAAACAAGACCCTAAGGAAAAAACATCATGCTATCACGAACATCCTCTTTAATCATTTAACCTTAAGTGTTATTCAAATTTATACATGAAATTTTGCATCTAAATTTCTTTTTACCAAGAAGGCGACCTCCGAGGGTCCCATTTTTTTAATTAATGTTCTTAAAAAAGAAACCCAAAAATAGTTCATTACAATCAAAACTCAGTAGTATTACATTTTTAAACTTTTTAAAACATATTATGGTCGTATAATGTTTAAACACATGGGTGGCCATCTACCAATCGATAAGGTGCCCATACATCTTATCACTGGAATTTGGCTCCCATTTCTCACAATCCACATTTATTTGACATTTTATCATTAGAACCCATTTAATATATCCAAAACATCTGAAAAATATTTGCATAAGTAGTGACACAACAACATTTTATAACACAAAATCCTAGAACAACAACAAAACATGCTAATAACCGAGGCATTATAGAATATAATAACTCAATCATTTTAAATCTATCAAGAAAACATGCTATCAAGAGAGGCATTCTTAACATATCAAAACATGGTATTGCACATAAGGAACAAAATACAAATTTGCAGGCATCCTCCTCATGAAACTACATGGCATGTTATATGCATGACATGTGAATCTCTAAGTCCCTATTATAAAGCATGTACAAAACATCATTGCCATAAAAGGCCAAGACAATTATTTTTAAAAAATTATCAAAATAAATAAACAACGGAAAATAAACCAGTCACTCAAGGTGAAATAATGTCATTTGTCACCTCTTATAGTATAAACATTAAATCCCAATGCTATCCACATGGTTATTTCCTGTACATGAGGTGATCAGTCCCAAGCACGACTATTAACCTAACTATCAACACATTCCTAGTCTCATGTCTACCAAACCCAAAATAGTAAGACAATGTATAAGAAATATACTTTGATACCACATTGTAATTTCCAGACCTAGCTCACCACGAAACCAGTGGCCAGAACGGTCACAACCTGACCTCAAGAACGTCTCCCTATATGCCCAAGGCTACCTACTTGCAACAACCATCTAAGGATAGTCAGTAGGGAGACTATACACTCTTATCAGAGTTTCAGAATGGGATATAAAATTAAATAAAAAACAATGGAAATAAATAGTTGATGTAGACTAAAAAATGATAAAGTAGTGGAAGGTAGATTTTATAAATATTGTACAAAAAAACAGAAAACATCAATTATATAGCAGCGACATGCATGACATGCTAATGATACAAAAAAGGAAAATAGTGAACAAAATATCATTCTGATCATTCCATTAGAAAAATAAATAAACAATAACTCCATGACTTATGAGAAATATCCCCGAGCATACCAAGCTTCCGCTCGGTCCTTTGCTCATATCTTCCAAGTAAATGCAAACAACACAATCCAAAAACCAAATAGAATCTACTCGGGTACCCCAGTGTAATGGAGACCCGAGTAGGGTTTGATATACAAATATCAATAGGCCATGACCACTGGTATCTACTCCAAATCCTTACATTCAATAAATAATTTAAACAATTCAATCATGCATTATTTTGGTAATAAGTACAATGTAACTATAATCCCAGGTACCTGCTTTAGATCTCAGTTGGTGTCTGAACCTATATTATACATTTTTCATGCATACAAAATTGGAATTACACAATAATTTTAATTTATCAATTATTCAATCCACATTAAACTATATAATTATCATTATTCATACTGAGTCCAACATTTCCTGTATAAGTTAATCAACACAGATGTCTCAAAAGACCATATACGTAATAAATTATTAGACCAAATACAATTTTCATCAATGACTTGGGTAATGAATCATAAGATATTCAATTTAATCTTTCATATATTATATTTGAGATTATCCCCTAAAAAATTAGTGATTCGCTCCTCGGTTCATCCACTAATAGTGATTCACCCAATTTATTTATAAGTATGAACTATTTCTCAAATTCAATTCACAAATCGTAATGTCACAATAGTTTTCATTAACCAATTAATTCATTTCTTGTATGACCAATTGGACTCAGAAACCATTGTCAATTAATCGGTGTAGAACATCATGTCTAGAACCCTCGTGAGTATTGGGAGTGTCAGTCTTTGTCTCACAACCCATGGGTATTTGGAGCATCAGTCCTTGAACCAAAAAAGAATATTTTTTGCAAGCTGGGTGTAGAACGTCATGTCTAGCACCCCATGAGTATTTGGAGAATCAGTCCCTGTCTGACAACCTATTTATCAATAATTCATATATATATCTATCATTAGTGTAGAATTACATTTTTAACACCCAAAAACCATCCATTAATAAATTCATAAATTAATTAATCCAATACATTAATTAATTCATCAACTAATTAACAACTTAAATCACAAATCAAATAATTCAATAAATAATTAACAATTCAACATATCATTAGTTATTAATTAATTAACAATTAATTAATCATATTATTCCATCTAAATAATCCACTAAACAATTAATTTTCCAAATTAATAAACATGTCTGAACCCATCCACTCAAAAAATGATTTGTTTTGGACATTAACTATTTACATGAAAGTTATAATCATCTCAATACATGATGAACAATTCCAAGATATTTGGAACAATATCACACAACATATAATATTTTTAAACAACTCTATCCAAAACAACACAAGACATGGAAAACTAATACGCATAAAAAATTACCCTTTTCCAATTGTCGTAACAAGAAATTAATTCAAAATATTAACTTAATACATGTAAATTAATTAATTAAACAATTAATTAATTAATTAAATCATATCTATTTAACAAATCATCAAATAATTAACAATTTAAAATTTATCATGTAATAATTAATCAATCCCTTAATTATTACCAGTTTTGAATTTAAATTCCGAACACGTCAAATATTAAATATTCTCAATAACCAGTAAAAGAAAAAATTTTATTCCAACTCTTGACATGACAATTAATTATACAATTAGTTAAACTACTACCAATTTCTCACATCCAAATCAATTAATAGTTGAATCATATCACTTCGACATCAGAAAATCATAATCAAGGAAACTCACATTCCCAATTTATTTAAAGAATCAATAATTCTTAAATAATGTTTTAATAATTTGGGACCCTACCTCGGGATGACACCATTTTAAATATGAAGTGATTTAATATTCATTGCAGCATCCAATCCACAACTGGTCTGCAATTGCTCAAGCGCCTACCTTATATATATATTAAACAAATATATATATGTATATATTCATGTGAAAACCCTAGAAAAATATAAATAAAATTCAAAATAGTAATCAAGTAATCAGAATCAAAGCAATAATGACCAACACAGATCTAACTAGGTACCGATGACTCATATAAATTATCCAACCGTTAAATTAATGATGAGAAACAATACCACGATTATACAACCTTAAAAAAAACATAGCAGAAATGCATAAAAGAACCCATCTGACTCGCCTTTGTCGGAAGATGCCTAAATACAATCCAAAGGGTTTAGAGGATCCCCTTGCACATCCCCCAAACCCAAAAAAACAAGGAAACCCAATAAAACCCGAACCATAGGGTTTTGGATGAGAAAACAGGGCGATGTAGGAGCCAAATGGCTGATGAGAATCACAAAACAAATGCATATAGACTCACTTCACATAGATAGACTTGATTCGAGAATACGTTAGGAGGATTCGATCGTGCGAAGAGGAGCCGATGAGGGGGTGTAGCGCCCCTCAAAAGTGGGGCCTAATGCATTTTTATTGTTCCTCTAATATGGTGGTGCACCACCCTCATGTTCTCTCCCCCAATTATCAATTATACCATTGATAAACTAGTAGTATTAATATAATAATAAAAACATTTATTAATCTAATTTAATATAATTATATATCATTAACTAACATTTAAATAAATTTCTCACAATTAATTCTAAAAACCAACATTGATCATCTAATCAAATTAATACAATAATAATAATATCATTATTATTATTATTATTAAGTAATTATTTTATTTGAAATAAAATTTAAAAAAATCATTTTCATATGAGATAAATGCATAGTTGACCTGTACCATTTTACTAGCCATGAACAACCTGATATCTTTATTTATTATGTTTTAATTAAATTAAACCCAACTCCAATTTTATTCCTTATTAAATATTAAAATTTAAAATTACTATTATTCGATAACTCATGACTCATCCTTATTTAATTAATTATCTCAACTCAAATTATTTAAATAAAAACCTCTGCTTCTTAGAGATTAATTAAATTCTTATTGACCATTAATTTAACTAAATGAAACCCAAAATAAAATACATTATTATTATTATTACTAATAATAATAACAACCACTCATAAAACCATAACAATAATAATTTCATTGTTATTTTTATTATTATTAAACCTTAGATAAAACCCAGCACCTCTTATTGAATAAAAACACTTGTTTATAAATTACGAAACTACTTATTTAATTAGAGGTTTCTTTGAGATACCCAAAAGCCTCATTAATTTCACATCTATATTATACACCATTAAACATCCACTTAAAATATTTTAACATAAATGCTGTACCCATTTTAATTAAAAACGCTTCTTCATTCATTATTATCTTACTAAACATTTCATAATTTATTATGTAACTCCCAATTTTTTACAACATCATTAATATGATAAAAACACTAACCAATAACACCTAATTTAATTTCCATAATAATAATAATAATTACATTCATCAAATTAATATAATAATACTCCCATTATAATAATTTTTCAAACTTTTGATAAACCCAACACCACTGTTTAATAACAATTCTTCATTAAATATGAAACTCCTCATTTTATTAAATGTTTCTTTGAGAAGCTCAAAAGTGTCATTAAATTATCATAAATATTATACTCCGTTAACATGAAATTAAAATATCAACGCATCATAATAATTTATGACATTGTAAGAATAACAATTACATATTTATTGGCACATTTTTCGATTAAATAATAAATGGTCATTTAATAATTTTTAAAATCTTCATTTAAATTAAATGGTTCTTCGATAAACCCATAATCCACATTAATTTCATCAATATTCATTTAATATATTTTTTAACATTCATTTAATTAAACAACCCCAATAATAATAATAATAAATTCATTTTTAGTATTATTAAAACATTATTTTAATTAATTAAAAACTCTCATATAATAATATTTAATTACATTAAATAATTTATTAAATAGGGTAAACCGAATGGGTTGGAACACTACCGTGTGCTGCCTGTGAAGATCCTTTAAAGTGGAATTTTCCGAAATCGGTGTTCCCATGAATCATCATGAAATTTGTGAAAATTATCAGGTAATTACTCAACTCCAAAAATAACAACTTTAGGTGTTTTAACACTCGGAATAAAATTTCAGAGCTCGGTTTTATATAAATTACCCATTGATAAAAAGAAAAACTTCAAAAACATTCGTATTTTAACCAAGTTAAATCACATGTGACATTATAATGGACATGTTCCATGACATCAATATAAATGTGTTAGGACTAAGGAAAAACCCAATCAAGATTTGATTTTATGACCACTATTAATGCGTTGAGGGAATATAAGATCCCAATCCCATTAGTCAATATATAAAATTCATTCCTTTTATCAAAGTGCTGGAAAATATTAATCAAAATCAATCATTTTGAAAAACTGAAATATTTAATTTTAATACATAACCCAAAGAATAAATAAAATAATAAACCATTTAGCATAAAATGAAAATGGTAATAAATTTTTTCACCATTCGTCAACACTAATCACAATAAATCATGATAAATAATAACGATTTTATCAATAGAACATATACTCAGTGGATGATTATTAAAATAGAGTGTTGATGTAATTGATAAAAAATAAATACCATTAAATGATCCTTAATTTTTTTTCAGAAAAATAGTCATTACAGTTTGAAAATAACCATTCAATAATTTATATTCAAAACACATTTATATAATAATTTACTTAGAAAATAAATTTTTTAAATTTGTAAATTAATATTTAAAATATTTTCTTTTCATGACAGTGTAAAATATTTTCCTTCAATACACATTAAACCAAATATTATTTTCACCTTTTATTTAAAAGACAGACTTGAACTATTTTGAAAATAACATTATGATTCCATTATAAAAATTCTTTAAAAATATAAAATGATAAAAAAAATTAACATAATTAATATTTTTTAAATGGTTAAAATACATTATTATTTTTTATAAAATATGTGTTTTGATGAAAAATGGAATCTGAGTGAAGTGATTAATAATATCATATTTTATTCAATTCATTTTCAAAATCATTTTATAAAACAAATATTATAAGAAAGAAACAATTACAAGGAAAAAAATAATAAAAAACCATAGGATAATTTTTTTTTATTGATTTTAAGAAGGAAATAAAAAATAATTTCCCCAAGGGAGATATGAACATAAAAAATCCTAAATAATGATAAAATTGTGAAATAATCCTTACTTATTTTTTAATGTTTGAATCATAATCCCAAAAAATGATATAACATAAATTGGAAAATTAAATACAATTAAGATAAATGGATTCATTATATAATATATCAAGGTGGGCATTACATTAACTATATTATGTAAATATATTGTCAATATGCCATATGTATCCTTAAAGTATAAGTGAGATAAGAAACCTTTACCTCCTGTTTAATTTCATTAATATGTTACTGTAGCTATAATAAATTGGTTTTAATAATGCTATTTATTACTACTATAACATTAAAAAAATTTATAATAGAATATATGATCCTATTATAATATTTTAACACCCATTTGATAGTAATATATAATTATATTCATTGGTTATGGTGTTAATTTACCTGATTTAAAAAAAATGTGTTTCCATGACTATTCTGGTTCATGTGAATAGGATAAGAATACATATAGTCTAAATAATAATTAAATTTCATAAATATAATATTATAAAAATAGATATGTTTAGAGAAAAAAAATCATTTTTCAAAATGGAAAAATATTCGCATTACTTAGATGAGATGGTAAGACATGTATATACAAGATAAATAATATCATTCCATTAATGAGTGAAATGGTAAAATATTTAATGAGGTAGTAATTTTACATATTCAATATAATATTATACATATCACATATATTGATTAATTTTACCTTTATTAAATTCCATTGAAAGTGTATGTAATAAATTAATCACACCGCTTCGTGAGGTGGTTTTCCTCTGTAGACGTGAGTGACATTGTATTATTTGTAACAAAATTTAATGTAAAATAGTATATTTCATATTTTAATTATATAGTTATAATAATATCATGAATTGGTATTTTTTTTATCTAAAATATTTAATGGAAGTTCTTTAAAATGAACTATATTGATTCGGGATGTAGTAATGTGGCATACCCATAGCAGATGATTTAGATTAACTTTTCATTGAAGTGGAGAGAGGAAATTATTATTCAATAAATATAATTACATATAAAAATATAAGTATTACTAGGATCATTATATTGGAGAATCTAAAACATAATTTATAGTGAAAAAATAATAAATAAAATTAATGATCTTTTCATTGATAATTACATTCTTTATGGGAAACCTCTGATGAATCTCTTAATATTAGCCCTAGGGATGGTCTTGTTAGTGGAAAAACAGCTCAATAAAATGATTAAGTATGTTTTTTATATATTGTTTCTAGTATTTTTCAATGAAAATGGTTTGTTTGGTGTGATTATGTGAATAGAGGAAGTTCCCTTTAATAATATCAGATAAAGAGCCCTCTGGAATATTATACAAAAATTGACCACATCAATCCAAAATGAAAAGGCCATTAACTTGTCAAAATATTCTATAGAACCTTATATTATAATTTGGGATAGGATATGGTATAAATATTTAAATATAATTAGATATTAACAATTTTTATTTTCATTTTGACCCTTATCTTAGTAGTTTAACCCCATGGAAGTCCCATTTTTTACTTTAAGTGTGAAAAATAATTATTATAGTTTCCACTATTATTTTTTTTTGGAAAAAATGTCTAACATTTCAGATAATATAATTATGATTATTTCAAATATTGCAAATATTTTTTTTTCAATTTAAAATAAATGATTTGGTATAATGAAATTTAAAATTATACCCAGTGACGTGATAAAAAAGTGTGGTCAAAATGATAAAATTAACATATGTATTTATGTTTTTAATATCAAAATTCTATATTAACATTCAATTAAATTTCACAATTTAGTTATATTTTAATATAAATTATATGATTTTTCAAAAAATATTTAAAATATAATTCTTATTTTCATATAATATAAATGAAAATATAGTTTTTAGTAAAAATCAATAATTTTCACCATTCCTTGATAAATGAGATTATTCACAAAAAATCTTAAAAATTCATCCTGAAAAAATTTGGATTTGATGAATAAAAAAATATTTTTATATTATCCTATTATTTTTATAAAATTTGAAAAATTTATTTATAAATTATCTTCACATAGAAATAATAAACAACTATTTTATAAAATATAGATTTTAATAATAAGATTACTTTACAATGATATTATTAAATTATATTTAAAATAAATAGTTCAATAATAAATATATTTTAACCTTGATTATATAATAAAATTTCTATAGTTTAGTTGTAAATATTCATACCCTCTAACATAGAAGATAAATTTTTATGGTCATGTAATAATATTAATAATAATAATATTTAGAGTATCATGTTATGTTTAAAATTGGTGTTACATACATCATAAATTATCAATGAGATTAAATTTATTTAAAAATAAATTTTTCTTAAATTAGAGAGTTTTTATATTCTCCAATATTTTTATGTGTGTCATACACTCTATCAATCGTGATTGTCCTATTTTTAAAATCAAAGTGTGTTACAATATTTGCACATGTTACCATATCAACATATGATCATTATGATAGATATAATGTTTCTATTTAGAGGATTAACATAATACTATAAAAATATATGAAATATTACATTATTTATTACATACATTGTATATTTCCTGACTTGTTATTGTTTTAATATTATCTTTATACTGAATAATAGTTTACTCTTCCTTCTATCTTAGAATGAATATTCAGATTTCCAAATCATCTCATTTATCTGGAGAAAGTAATTTTTTAATGAATATAATTTCAAATGTTCTATATTTTCTTCGTACATTTTATTCAGCATTTAAGAAGTCCAAATCAAATACAACTATTTATTGTCTTCTTCTTTCAATCAATAAACTTCCATAGTGACAATTTAAAATTAATTACATTAAAATTATTGATTAATATTTTGATATACCTAATCCAATATCCACTAAAAAATATATTTTTTGTTTCATTTATATATATATTCTTCACTTTCATGTAGTTATATAATATTGTTGAATCACATTGTTGAATAATATTTTTTTCAAAATGGGAATGTTTATTCCTAGAAATGTGAGTTGACTTCCATAATAAGGATATGATTTGATAAATTCCCACAACAACTATACTATATTACACATTTGGTAAATCATTAAATTGATTGTGGGTTTTAGTCTCATTTTAATCATTAGGTTCCATTACTATACAATGGAACATATTAGGTTATATCATATTCCTCACGAATACTGATAATAAATTACAAAACCCTCTTTAGTAAAAGTTCCCTACTACTACAATATACTATAATAATTCTTATATTATTAATGTTAATATAAAAACATATCCCCATGTGTGATAATTAGAATTATCTATATCCAAATTTAGAGACCCCAAAATAATTTTACCATAGCTTTTTTTGATTTATAACATTTTCACATGGTTTAGTCAATCACATCCAAAAGGGATGGATTGTTTAATATTGATGGTTTACTAGACACTTTCATAATTCACATATTACATTAGAACTATAAAATCACTATATAATAAAAATTATTTATTCCTTGATATCATTTATAATATACTACGTCATATACTTAGTAAATGAAAAAATAATGTGAAGGATAAAATATGTAGTATGGGTCACAAACTGCAGATGTTATTATGAGAAAATAAGAAATAATTAACATGGAAATGTGGATTATCAAAAAACATGCCATTGAATTGATATATTTAGTACAATGAGAAAAAATTGATATTATAATCATTGAGACAGATGGATAATGAAATCAGAAATCTTTATAGAGGAAATTAGTTATTTTGAACATTCATGAAATCATCTCTAATAAGATATCCTGAATCTAACATTCCTGGAATCTCAACCAATAAATTATCATTCCATCACAACCTATAAACTAGGAAATCATCATTGTATGGTATGGAATAAGAAAAATATTATACTAGTATATGATGATCATAAACTTATCATAAACATACAAAACCATTTATTCCTTCATGAGTCCTACTGATAAATAAAGAAGATATCTATAACATTCCCCCACCAATAACATTCATGATAAATGCATTATAATTATTTCAAATGATCAATAAAATTCATTCACATGGTGTATTATAACTAAAAAACTATACATATTAAATAAATAATATCAAATATTAATACATTATCATTATATACCATCCAGAGAAACTGTAATGTTGAAATCATTTGGTTATTCCCCCAATAACACTAATAGGTATTTTTATAGATAAAAACAACATTAAATGTTAATTGGAAATTTTTGAAGAGAAATTAAATTTTAAAATTGAAATTAATTATTAAATTATTAACATTGACCAAATATAAATGATTTTTTTTATTTTAAAATAATATTAGGAACATATAAAAGAGCTGTGAATTCATTGACTAACCATGATGATGGGAAAAAATTCATAACGTATATTTTGAAAAAACTACACTATTAAATTTTTGATAAAAATATAAATTTAACTCCAGTATGAAAATAAAATATTATTCTACTTAAAATTTAATTATTGTTTACAAGATAATTTAAGCGGTCATATGGGTAATTATTTTCTTCAAAATTGAGAAATATTTATGTTTTTCATTAAAAACATTACATCAATAACTTGAGTACCTGATGTGTGACATATTAAAGTAAAAATAATTCTGTTGAAATACCTATAGTAAAATAAATATTTTTTTTATGAGGATTGAATAATTTTATTTTCTAAAAGGAAATATGAACACAAACTATCATGGAATTAAATGATATTGTAAAAGAAATCACATACCTATTTGATATCTTTTGAATCAAAACTTCCTTCGTATAAATAAATTCAAATGAAACATTACATACTATGAATTTTATGGGAATTATGATAAAACATTTCAATCATATATTACGTGAACAACAAGAATGAAAAATGTTGTGAATACATTATATGTCATATTGAAACAACAATTAGATATTAAAATTGTTAACTTTTATATGACATGATTTTTACTTTTCGTTAGACTCATGTATAATAAATTTAAATAATATATAATTATATTCCAATAAAATATAAAAATATAATATATTGGTTATTATCCACTTATAACATTTCAAAAATTTTTAATTGATAATTCTTTATTTAAATATTTTTTAATAGTGTTAACATTTTCATTTTTAGGAAAATTATTGTATGGTTGTTTTGATACTGATAAGTTGATCATGGTTAAATCATATAAATATTGTTATTAATGATCAAAATATCATATATATACATTATATTCCTATATATATATATAATTTATAGTCATAAAAAAATGTAGAGATAGAAAAAAATTACACCGTTATTGGAGATGGTCGGTCATAGGTATACACATACCAAATTTTTTGTTCTTGATTGATAGAACAACTTAAAAGTAAATAATAATTAATATTTACTAAATAATTTCTATAAAATATATATACTATATAAAAATTAAATCTATATTTATTACCAATATTATAAATAGAAAATTTAAAATGGATCACATCACTACACATAGGTTGTACTCAATACAAACACTTAAGTGATGATGTCGTTTTCCAAAATATTGGAAAGTAAGATAATAGATACGATATTATCATTCAATAAAAAAATTAATTTAATAAATATAATAATAATTAATTATTTTCATATTTATCACCATCTAATTAAATTGGTGACGAAATTGAATCATGATACTAGGTGGAAACTGTCAGACATGTGTATGCTCAAGAATTATTTTTTATTCTAATAAGATAAATATGAGATATAAAATAGTAGTACCAAAATAATAATAAATTATATACATACATATGAAACAGAAATTAATATTTTATTATTTTTACCATGTATTTGTAGTAATTATAATAAGATTTTTTTTAAATATTTGGTTAAGACAACAACCTTATCTATTATAGACAAGATATAGATCCTATATTAATGACCCTTTGAATAGTCTTTTTAGAAAACATGAACCTCTAAATCATTAATTTCGAATTTAAAATTGTAATTGGTTATTTTTTTCACATTCTATGTTTTTTAATGTAGTGAAAAAGTGAGAGAAGGGGTGTTTTTTTATTATCGAGGGAATAAAGAAACTAGGAACTAATATGATGAGTAAAATATTATTAAAATAATTTCCAAGTATAATGCTTAGAAATAGACAGGAATTCAAATAAAATGATTATACGATAAAAATATTACTATCCATTGTAATTAATATAGGTTTTAGGGTTCTTCATAGAAATTTTCATTTCATTTAATCCCATAAAAATAATTTTTTAACCATAACCATGGTAAGAACAATTTCAATATTAATGAGTATTATTTTTTCATCAATAGTGAATATTTTTCATAAATGACCAAGGGATGAAATTTTTTGCCCCATATTTTCTCCCTCATCCAAGATCATAATTTTATTATTTTTAAAAAATTAAAGAACAATATTATTTTCAAAAAATATTAATGATGACATTTTCAATAGTATTCATTAAATTTGAATTTAATTACATCATGAAAAATATTAAATCAAGTATAAACTAATAAAAAATTACTAATATGATATATTTATATATATAAGACATGTAAATTATTATTTAATCCAAATTTTGTTACTTTTATTTTTTTTAATGTCAATCATTTTATTTTTCAACTTAGTAAGAATATATTTCGTTTTCATCACTTATAACTTCAACATAAATATTCAATAACTTAAAAAAATGTAAAATTAATAATTTATTTATCATATAAACATTTTTAAAATGATTTTCCTATTTTTATCATAATTAAAAAAAAATTGGGATATAAATGTCAATTGAGTGTCATTTGGTATTATTAATTTCACACAAATATATAATGGTTATGATCAATGATAATTGGAAAAAAGTATCCATATATTCTATAAATGGATAGAAGTGGCTAAAATACACACATAATATTGGATAATTAAATTTTATTGAGAAATTTTAATGATTTATCCAAAAATTACTATATTTAAAATTTTTACCCTTACAAAGATGAAAAATATTTTGGAAGTTTATTATTCATAATGAACAAATATAAAAAGAAATAATTAACCATATTTGAAATATTTTAGTATAAATAAGTAAATAATTATACTATATTATATCTCTAGAATTTTCAAAAATAATTGTAAATGTAAATTCAATAAACACAATGATGAATTGTTTTAAAAAAATGGATTTCCATACTTTTTTTAACAAACACAAAAATAAATAATATTGATAATAAAAATGGAACTAATTTTAATGTTTTAAATCAAATATATCATATTACACATTGATAAAAAATTAGAAAAATATATTGTTAGTTGAAAATTAATTTATTTAATAAATCATTCCATTGTAATAATCGTTAATTTTAACTATTCACATAAAAATCAATAATTTTAGAGAAATCCAAAATTTAATACCTATGTTAATTTTGATATGATAAATTCAGTAGTGTTATTCATTTCATAAAATATAAGTTCGAAAAGATTAATAAATTATTTATAATTTCCATTTACAAAATGAAAAAAATCAATTTTAAAGAAAATGAACTTTTGATGTTCAGAATGACTTTACAAAAAATTGAGAAAGTATTTCATAATAATTCAACAAATTTATTTTTTTATGTATGTCCATTATAAATATTATTTTTATTGTGGTTACTCATTTTTTTACATACCAATTCAATACATTTTTTACAAATTTTAAATAATTATATTTGTTATAATAGTTTTCAATTTTAATAATTCTTGGAATTCAATATTAAGAAACATACTAAAAACTTAAAATTATTTGAATATATATATATATATGTATATATATATATATCATATAATGTCATAGGGGCTTCCATGATCGATGAATGTGATTATAGGATAATTAACCTGGTCTTAGAATAATCCATTTTTGTCATTGTCCTTTAAAATAATTAAAGAACCACTCTATTGATGTATAAATTGGTAAGTAGTGCTTTATATTTGGTGGTCGTCAATTTCAAAAAATGATCTGAGACTGAATTGATGGATTTGGAATCATTTTTATAGTTAAATTTGTTTGATTTTTTTAATGGAGGTGTTTTACATAGTATCCATGGTGTAGTTATGGCTACAGTTATGAAAGATTTAATAGTGATTTTAATATAGTTATTGGGTCTTTTAATTCCTATAATGTACCTTATAATTTTCCAATTGATTTTCACATAGTCCCCTATTAATTAAATGGGTTATTTATAAGAATAGTGTGTTTTTCATTTGTGAATATTTAATATCATAATTTTTGGAAAGGATATGAATTGATCCTAGTAACATGATTGTATCCTTGAAATAACTAGCACCATTTAAGACCATTTAATAGAGATGAGATATGATCACTTATATGGAGTGCATGTAGTGGTCCTGACTTTTATTGAATGTTTACAAATGTGTTTTTTTCAATGAGATGTTTACACATTATGAAGGTTCCACTAATGTTTAAATAAATAGAACATCCAAATATCTTGAATGTTACATTCCATATAAGCATTTCAGGAGAAGAGACCCATATTACCATAAATTGTTAAGGTGTTTGATTCCACCTGTATTGATACAACAAATTAATTTTCACTAGATTTTCCATTGGGAAGCAATTACTTGTACCTAATCATTTTAAGGAATTAATATTAAGTGATAAGTTTTTTAAAGGTTTGGGCCGAAGCCTCATATTTATTATTAAATCAAAGCAAAGAACTATTTTTAACTAGGTAGAGGGAAACCCATTACATAGCCCGAAGGCTCAGTGGGCTTGTAGCCCATAACATAGCCCGTAGGCCCAAATATTTGGCCCAATTCACATTCTGTGAATAGTAACCCGCCTATTATAGTACCGCACAGTACCGCCGCTGCTACAGTGCCCTGCCACCGCTATAGTTCCCGCTAATGAACAGTGCCGTCGCTGCTGCAGTGCCACTACAGTACTGCTACAGTACCTGTGCCCAATGGGTTTTGAACCCCCATGTTTCATGTAGGATTATGGGGTGCTTACCACTAAGCCAAACCCCAACTACAAAACATGTTGTATGGGTAACGAGGTATTGGGATGACCTAACCACCTGCGCGCTGCATGCCCCCAGCTAGGCCCAAGGTGGCCAACCCTTGGGATTGGGCCAGTTCTCGCGGAGTCGAGGGGATGAGAGGATTGCTGGCGTATGGTGCACATTTCCTTTGCGAGGACTCAAACCCGGAACCTTGATGACGGGATGCCACCGCCTTGAACCAACTCACCCAGCCCCCGCGGGAAAAACATGTTGTATGGGTAACGAGGTATTGGGATGGCCTTCCCACCTACGCGCCGCACGCCCCCAGCTAGGCCCAAGGTGGCCATCCCTTGGGCTTGGGCCAGTTCCCGTGGAGTCGAGAGGACGAGAGGATCGCTGATGTATGGTGCATGTTACCTTTGCGAGGACTCGAACCCAGAACCTCGACGACGGGACGCCACCGACTTGAACCAACTCACCCAGCCCACGCAGGCAAACATGTTGTATGGGTAATGAGGTATTGGGCTGGCCTGCCCACCTGCGCACCGCACACCCCCAGCTAGGCCCAAGGTGGCCAACCCTTGGGCTTGGTCCAGTTCCCGTAGAGTCGAGGGGATGAGAGGATCGCTGGCGTATGGTGCACGTTGCCTTTCGAGGACTCGAACCCGGATCCTCGACGACGAGATGCCACCGCCTTGAACCAACTCACCCAGCCCCCGCGAGCATTAAGTGATATGTGATAAGAACTAAATATATAGTGATTTTGGTACATATGATGTCCCTCATGAAATCACTTTAGATGTGTCATAATGTGGGCGAACCATGAGAAAATATTTTCTTCCTTTTCAAAATAATCATGTAATAAAATGATGTAAAATTATACTTCATGATTATTTGGAATATGGGTTTATTATATTTTGAATTAGGTCAATGTATACGTGAAGATAAGTCTATGTGACCACAATTTTTGTGAGGAAATAATTCAAATTAGTAAACTGATAACATGAAATTAAATGTAATTTAATAATATATATCTTACATACATTTATTCACCCCACCTCTCAATGTGATATCAATCTAATAACATTACAATATCAAAAAATGGGTGATTAAATTCTTGATCATTTCACTCAAAAAATAACTAATCACACCACTGGTGAAACAATTCTTAATATCTTGATCACCTAGAACTATATTACAACCAATGGTCACAATACAGGTTTTGTGTATCATGACATACACAATTTCGTGTCCAATTTTGAATTCTCCCCATAAATATCTTCAATCACCTCTATTTTGAGATCGACCATTATAACTCATATGTTCATATAGAATTTATTGAATTAAAATTATGACAGCAAAAAATCATGGTACATAACTATTTGAATGTCTCTATCCATAAATGTATAAGACAATATTTGGTCTATAAGGCACATCAATAACTTATTTAATAAATGAAATATTATATACAATGGATTACTGTGTGGATAAAAAACTAGTAATCACAATGTAAAAATCCATTGAATATAAGACATTGACTAATAATGTCAATCAATATAATACCAATTGATATCATTTTTAACATCTATAGAATAACCCAAATCACATTTAGTTTCACATGAAACCCATTACATCAACAAACTATTTCTATATTAGTCATATAATTTTACACACCATTTCCTATGACATATGTAAGACACCCAAATCAATACTCAAGACTAGAAAACCTTAGTGGATTCATCACACAATATTATGAAATTTTTGTTTTTCCAAAGAGTTATGGTGTGACCCTAACTAAAGGGTATCTATACAGACTATCCCTTATTTTCCTAATAGGACTCAAATATTATCTAATAATTGGCCATGCACTGTAATATATCTCTTGTGATAGTTAAACCAACATAATTCCCATATAAAATAACACAGAATAAGGATGCACATATAATGTACAAAGGTATAGTAAACCAACATTAACATTGAGTAATATTATTTCATTTTTCTCACTATATTCTTCATTAATCATACTATTCATCTGTGGTCACTTTTATAATAAAAAAACATAACATTAATCCTTCATGAGTTTTTTTAATAAAAATAATAATTATCTTAGTAATGGAAAATATCATTGTGATGTTTTTTCATAGATTAATTAAATCATTTTTCATGAATATGGTCCATAGCTTTCTTCTTGTCCATTAATGACTAAATTCACAAAATTATCCTTTTATTTCATAAATAAATTTCATCATAATTTGATGAAATTAAAATAAAAATTTGATGGACCTCTTCATTATACCAATATTGATAGAAACAGTGAATAATATCCTTTATAATCCTCCTCTTGGTATAGAGAGAAAACTCGTAATAATTAGGATATAATATCACAATTATATGGTGGGATAATAATATAAATATATAATATTATATTCATTAAATAATATAAAATTAAAAAAGATATTCATTAATATAATAATTGGATATATTACCTTGGTTCTGTGGATCTAAATTCCATGAATAATTATAATTATTTAAGAGGAGATGTTTAGGAATAAGTGAAAGACATGAAATTTCAAAATTCATCATCACATATATAAGGGGAAACCTCAAAATGGGGTTCTATATACAGAATAAGAAATCTTTATTTTACACTAAATTTCTAAAAAATTGTTCTGGGGTCCATTAGGAACTCTACGACCCTTCTCCAATTACCGTAGTTCTTACCAATATCCAAGTGAATGGAAACAAACCACAAGGTTGTTTGATTAGTTGTAAAACACCATTTAAAGTAAAACATATAAATTATTATAATACTACCCAATACTCGATGGATTTAAAAACAACCATATAATTTCATTTTAATCAATTAATGCCTAAAATATAACTTTAGGCATCCTCTACCAATCGTCCCACCAATATAAACACTATTTCAATAACATATAATTGACTAAAGTATAATATTTTTTTACCCATGTTTATAAATTCAAATTCTATGTGACTCTACTACAACTAGAGTCTAGATCATATATTGTTATATCAATAGATAGATGTGTGGGTCATTAAAAAATCACTACCATAACATTTATTATCCTTGTGATGTGTACTTAGATATATTTTTCCCATACTAATCGATATGATCTCATGCTATCACTTCATATATAGGTATCATATTACATAGTTTCATGTCATTATTGTGGGTATAATAAATAAGATTTCACATAAAATTGATTCAAATTTATATTAAAATTATTTATGCAGAATATTAAAAAACCAAGGTTCCAAAATACAAAAAAAACATCGCCATTTATTATGCATGGAAATTGATTACTCGTATTCAACTATGTTGAATAGCTCAAACAACACAATTGGAAACAGAAAATATTGGGAACTAAATTCACCAATACCTTTAAAAATGTCCCAAAAATATACTATATTCATGAAATACTCAATCCCAAATATTTAACTCATCTAGTCAATTTCATGGGTTTTCCCAACATAATAACCAAATTGGTATTATAACCTATAACATCTCAATTACCAACATCTAAATTTAAAAATACCATTCCATGGATTATAGTTATAAATATACAATTATAATGTTGAGTTTGAAATCATACATTCCCATGATTATAGATACACTCCAACTAGATAATCATTATTGTATATTCCAAAAATTATGCTTATGATGTAACCAATTTAATTTAATTTATTACATCATAAAAAATTAAATCCAAATATAGTATTATTTCATTTACTCAAAACATCTTACCGAAATGAATTTAGGCAATGAGATGGATCCCGATCTACATGATTTTATTTAGTATTACACACTCTTTAATATCAAATTAATCTTCATCTCACCCAAAAAACGGGTATACCTTCCAATAGTAATATGAGACCTCCCTAAAATATTTTTTCCAATATTTTTTAATGATCATCAAACTAAATGTATTTAAACATTTAACAATCAATCAATGTGATATGTAATCTTTACAAAGACAAAACAATCACTCATAAACTATCTTGGGCTTATAAATGTTTGAGGTCTATTCACTACCACTTCTTAAGATAACTGACGATCTTTCACCATTACAAATGAGTCATGAATGAAAACCCGCAAAAAAAATTATTTCAATCATTACCTTATGATATTTTCACTCATTAATCATACGGACTACACACTATACCACTACATGTTTAAAAATTCTACACATTCTTAACACTCAATTGTTGCGGCTCTATCAAAATTTATCTATATATCCATCATTCCACTTGGCCTATCAACACAATAGTGAATATATTGATCCTATTACCGCATTTATCATTAATTAATATGTATCATATTATAACCCATACAAGATGGATATATTATATGAACCATAATTCCCATGAAACAATTCCCATTTTAGAGTAACAAAATAGATGCCTTATCTAATACACCATTCATTCCATATTTCACCGGTCTTCAAAGGTTTATCAATAGTAAACTACCCCCAAAAAAATATCATTATTTAATTTACAGAAGGTAGAGTCTAGATGTGGTGTTTTACACATTTCCAAATTTATCTTATACACAATAACTCCAAAAAAAATTATCATTCACCATGTCTCATTGTGAATACCAACACTATGATCCATGTATTAGTGTAGGAAAAGATTCTAATAATTTTTTTTGATATCACATTCCAAATATTAATATAATATACATTAATATGTACATATCACATTCCCTGAAAGGATTATCATCCCAAAAATATTACTAATCACATTATATTTTAATTGGTCATAGTATATTCTACCTAATTATAAAATGTATTTAGTTTCCAATCACCCTCACATATTTATATGATGATAGAATTCTCAAAAATATTTTTATAATATAATAAACACATCATTATTGTCTAATAAATCACTATTTTTAGATAATATTCACTCTTATACAACATTGAAATAAAAATAAAATCATTCCATAATGAGTAGTATCAAATAAATCCTTGAATCATATTCCTAAAAAGTTGTTCAAGTATCCCATGAATATAAATCATCACTGTAACAACCATAACCCCAGTAGCTCATAGGCGATGAATTGATTTACTAAATTGGCTTAGATACAATTTTCATATCTCAAAATACTAAACATTATAATAGTATTTAATACATAATTAAATATATGATACCCATATTACATTGGGAAAAGAAAATAAATCCTAAATAATGTAGAAGATCTGCATCCTTGATACACATTCTAAGAATCCATATGCACATCCTAGACAAAGGAAAATAAGTAAGTGTGTGATCAAATGATCAATATAAGATAATTATATTGGTATATATCACAAATTAATAATCATAATCAAAATGTTATGTTTTGTAACTGAACCCCAATGCAGCAGAAATATGAGCATAAATCATAATCAATATGAGTATTTAAATAACTAAAACATATACCATTTAATCAATGAACTATCAATGAAATACAACCATATATAATGTGATGGAAAAAATAAAATGGATAATAAAAATAAATGAATTCTTAGTGAACTATATTATTATATATTGGACACAATTTTACCAAGGAACATGTAATCATTACAACCATGACCATCCACAACACGGTTTAAATCATATCCAGTATAAACCCATCTGATTTGGCCAAATAATTCACCTCATGAGACTACCAATGCATCAAGGGAATTATATTAAACTGTCCCTAACAAATTTCAAATCATTAAAAAAATTACTCGTATATTGATTAATCTATTTAACAAATAATCATTGTACCATATCAAATATCTATATTGAGTAAAGGATATAGAATTATCAATATTTCTCTAGTTAATCAAATTTATTTCCAAGTAAAGACCATTTGTTAAAATTATCTGTTTTTTAAAAATTAATCATAAACACTAATAATGAATATTTATATTTTGGATCATTTTATTTTCCAATGAAAAATTATTACAATAATGTGATTATTTTACAATAATGCCATGATTCACAAAAGAAAGTGGCATTTTACAATGACTTTTATCACATAGTAATTATCAAATCAAACCCCCTTGGATGAAATAAATCATTTTTTTAAAAAAAAATACCCTGAATAATAATATTTTTAATATATTATATGTCAAAGTGGTGTTATATACAACTCATAAAAGTGAATTGGTTTATAATAACAAATTATTCTCCATTGACTGTAAATTGAGATGAAAGCCCTTACTTTACACCACCTTTTGGATAAACAAAGTATAACCTCATGTATAATATTTTTAAATAAGTTAATAACTTATAAGAAATGTATATTATTATCTATTATATAATTTATGATCCTTTTATAACCTATTATCACCTATTAGTGGATAATCATTCATTATTTTCATCATTTTGTGTGTTAATTGCCCTGTTTTTTGAGTGTGTTTTGAATTGTTATTTTTTGTTCCTCAAACAAAGATCATGATTTCAATATAAGAAGAATTTATACCATAATAAAAATTCAATTAATATTTATTATATATTTATTTAGGTTAATCCATATAATTTGGTAATATTAAATGAAATACATTGGATATTAGGTCATACATACAAATAAACTTTGTTACCATTTTCTTATCACATTGAAATAATGAAAAGTAATAAATAAATATATATATATATTAATTATAGTAAAATTTTTATGTAACAAATATCAATGAAATTTTATCAATGTTTTTAATATGTTCTACGTAAAGAGTGAACGAATAACATTACTTTGCGGGGTGGTATTTTGACCTACACACGAATGACAATATCATATTCCATAAAATGGAAGGAATAAAGGTATGTGTTATATAAAACATCTATAATCATTAATAAATAATAAATATCATAAATATCATATATAAATTGTATGTTCATCATTATTCTCAATTATGAAAGGTGCTATTGGAGAAACGAAAGACATTAGTTCGTAAGGTGTAGTATATCATACACACGGATGATGATTTCATAAAATATTTAATCAAAGTGTGTGATATTAACCATAAAATAAAAAAATATCTGTTTATTTAATATAATATTTATATTATATACTATTTATGTAAAAATAATAGTGGAGGTGGAGATGTAAATAAAATATACTCTTTTAGCAAAACATTACATATTATTTGGGTATCCTCATTAGGATTGCACAAGTTCCACTTTTGGTTGGATTTATGCCCCCTGATAGGGTTTCTAGGATGATTAGAGGGAGGTTTGGAAGTTATATGTGTTTTTATTTGTCGATACAATTTCTTTTGAGAGGTGTGATTAAGATGAGAGTGGGATTACCTTAATAATTGGGGTGAGGGGGAAAACATGATTTTTTTTAGAGATGGAATTAAACCCACATTTAATCCATTTCTAACAGCTTAAAAATGATTTATATTCTATCCAATAAGGCATATATTTAATTCATTTCCATCCAATGGGATTCACACAAGTTATTATTATATTTTGATGTTTAATTTCAATTCTTAGTCTCTTTGTAAACTCATTTTTCTCTTAATCTTTGCAATAATTTTAATCTTATATCACTAATCCATTTGGTAAAAAATTAATTTTTAATTATAAAAAATCATAAATATGTTTTATTTAAAATATGGAATCCAATTTTTTAGAATTATAATCACATAATTGGTGGAAAATAATTTAAAATTAATTCTTCATATGTGGTAATAAATAAGGTTTTAAATGAGAAAATTTGAAATACTTCACGTTGTTTTTATTTAGAAATTCAATATAATAAGAATAATCATTATATTAAATAGATTAATGGTGGTATTATATATATAAATAAAATTTAAAACCAATTTGAAATATAATTATACATTATAAATAATTTGGATGAAATGTCAATTTTCAATTAAATTTAATAACTTTATCCATTCATCAAAAAAGGAATCTTCTCAAAAAAGATACAAATAAAGCCACCATAGTTATTTTCCGAATTTTAATTTCAATTTTTATGTTTAATTTTTCAAATAAAATTTATAATTTCTCAATTATTAGTTTTAAAATGAGTATTCTATTAAAAGGTGAAAAAATAAGCATTAAAAAAAAATACTTATTTTTTGCATAAAATATTATTGACTCTTACCTTATACATATCAAATCTTATAGATAAATTTTAAATAAATTATTAAATATATAATATATGAATTTAATAAATACCATTCACTAAATTTACTTAAATTAATTTATTATGAATGAATTCATTTGGAACATAACATGAGTAATTAAAAAACCTTTCATTTTTAATAAATTTGTTTTTTAAGAATTTATAATTAATATCTAACTAATTAATTATAAATTTCATTTGTCAAACCTATTTAATATAATTTATAACCAAATTTTATTTTTTATTATATAATATTATTTTTAAAAAATAATATTAATTTTATTTTTTGAAACTGTGGTTTTTATGGGACCCATGCCATCGAAGAAAGTCATAATTTCATGTAATGATAGATAACACATTATTTCATTTATTTAGTGTCATATATTAGACATTATTTATTTAAAATATTAAATATTTCATAATGTATAATGATGTAATATTCTACTTTATGCACTATGTTCCATTTCACATATACAATTGAATATGATGTTAATATTTTAAAACCTATAGGTATTAAATTCTACAAACCATAAGTAAATTTAATCCTTGAAATTTTAACTTGAAAATTGTAATCAAGGGGTATTCAGATGGATATTAAATTTTCTAAAACCCCACACTGTAAATTATTTAATAAAATATCTTCTTAATAGGGAACAAAATGAACTATTAAAAACATCTGGAATAATAACATAACTAGGTTTATGGAAATGATGATATAGTTTGAAAATGAAAAAATATATTGAAGATAAAAGTAACATTCAAATACAGAAATACATATAGAGAAAATATGTTCAAAATAATTTTAAAAAACACAAATCCACAATCCATATGTTTTAAATGAGACAATGATATCATAAAAAGTTATTATAGTAGGACTATATATTTTTTCATGATCTTTTTCCCAGAGTTACGGAATTTTTTCTCTGTATATGAATATAATTAAAAATAAATACATGATGTGATTATATTTCATAAGCACTCTATTATCCTTTTATTATTCCTTTATCCATTACGAATTCATCTCATTGGAGATGTTGTATCATATGGTGATATAATACAATAATCTCTAAAACCATCTCCAAGGATTAACATAATCAATTTCATAAATGGTTAAATTTTGTAAAATAATATAATCCAAGAAATTAAAATGAATATCACTTAATTTCAAAATTGTAATTATCATTAATATTTAATCTATATAAATTTTATATTTAATAATTATACAATGAACATGTGAATACCATAATCATGTATTCTCTGGAAACATGGTATAATGACATGAATTTCTGTAACATCATATTGAAATCATGAATTCTTACTTATTTCATTGTTAAAAAATTGGTTATTGGATATATTAATTTTAAATAATCATATTTTATATGTATTGTTTTTTTATTTTATAAGGATTATCAATGAGATAAAGAACTGAGACGGTGTGTGATTCTAAGGCCTGGTGTTCCTGTAATTAAATATTGAATAATAATAAATATATTAAATAACACATGGGAATAATTTTCATGAGATGTTGAAATAAATCCAAAATGAAGGACTGGATCAGACGTTAGAGGAAACCTTTTTTTTCAGAACATAGGTTTTACACTATGTATGAAATAAACATAGTCGACTCTTGGTGTTTGTGATATAGTTATCACAGTCAAGGAATTAATAAAATGATTTATTTTACATTGATCAATATAGAAACCTAATTAATCAATTAATATATGTCAATTGATTTTGTCTTAAGGTTTCCCAATAAACCGTGGAGACCATGGATCCATTATAGGAGGAAATTAATTTTGATTGATGACGTATCTGGACCGAATCGTGGATATTTGTGCCAACAGATTTTCATGATTTCTTCAACAATTACAATGAAACTACTATTTGTCAAAAAAAGATAAAAAACTCTTGGTTGGATAATGATATTTATTATCTGTCCCATTTATTAATCCTAGATTAATGTGGATCAATTCCATTAACAGAATTGATACACACATCATTAATATATTTAAATTGATGGGATTATAATTTTTTTTTGTGATGTATACCTCAACATTAAAAATTTATATGATAAAAAATTAATGAATCACAAAAAAATTTTGAGTTTTGTTACTAATTTTTATGAAATTAGGATTTCAGCCTCCATTCCACACATGTTCATCATATGAATTTTCATTGGAACGTGGTTCAAAAAGAACCCAGTATTCGATCATGGTGTTATTGTTCTTTTGAGAAATAGATCAAAAATTTAGATGCAGTTCATGACGGATTATGTGATCAATGCACAATAAAGGGAATGATAAATAGTTGGTGGATTAGAATAGAATTATGGTTCCTGATAATACTATTTTTGTGGTCAATGTTGAACGGGTCGTAAAATGGTTTTTCGAGTATATAGAAGTCCTAGATCCTATCTAGAGATCACGACATGGGTTGGATGAAAATGGATTTATGGTTTCCAATTAAGATATAATTTTGGTTGATGTGGAGAAAAATTGGGAAGATAATCCTTGCGATATATAAAATCTTGGGATTCATGGAATGTAATCTAGAATTGCGTCCCATGTGGGACCACCCCCATGTAGTGCTAGGTTTTCCGTAGGCTGTTATGTCTGTCACACATAGTGTGACATGGTCACATATAATACAACCAGACCATGAATTAATGGAACGTACATTAGAAATAGTGTGGTAACACCCATAAGTACATGGATATTAGCACAACTTGTACTAAAAAATGATCATAGCCATGTGTACCCATGCACGTCCATGTGTACAATGGTTGGTACACAAGAACGATGATTTGTACACAGACACAATTAATGATCCTCATGTAGGTTTTGCGTGATATAATCATGGATTGTATTATTTTTATAGGCCATTCATTTATTGATATATATTTTTAAGGCCATAACACACAATAAGGCATGTGGATAGCTATAAATGTAGTGTACCCCATGTACATGTTGTGTACCACCATCATGGATGTTTGTTACCTTTTGTATCTATAGTATTGACTTGTCTTGGTTGAGTATGACCCCTTTCTATATTATCACAATAGAAAAATGCAACATTACTTTGACATCACAAGATTTTGATCCCCTCCAGAGGATGATTCATGGATAGAGTTTGTGGTGTCCCTCCCTGAGACTGGGGAGTGATCCATTATCATATTTATAACCAATATGGAATTTGTAAAATTGGGGTGACCTTCATCAACATGGATTTGATCCTCCATCTTGTGGAATATATCTGAATGGTTCGTGGCATCATTTTCATACAATTTCTTATGTATAGTGTTCACCTATATTGGGTTAGTGGTGTCCCTAGTGGTATTGGGCATGACCCCCTATCTGAGTATCAGGGTCTTCTAATCCCACTGAGAATTATTGGGTAGGTCCCAGTGATCTAGAACTCTTGATTTATTATATCATGTTATAGCATAGTTCATGGATTTCATTATCTCAAACTAACATTTCATTGAGTCAAATCGTGAAGCTGACTGTTGGTTGTGACAACATGGTCACACGATGACCTTCTGTAGTATATATGGGTTTTTATATTATACATTGATCTTTATATATTTTATATATTTTGATATAATTGATTATACATGTTCATTTTTTTCACAGTTTCCAAATGAGTATTCTTATACTCATCTTTGATTGGGATCTACCTTCATGTGTCATGTCTTATGTATTGGATGATAATTTATATGGTTTCCAAGGAAGATAATGAGTGTGTGGTGTATATCTCAATTGTGACATGCCAAGGAGTTTTTAGAGAGATTTTTTTGACTATTTTATTCTCCATTGGAGCAGGTTGTACACTTTATTGTTTTTTATTTAGAAATTAATTTGGAACCTTTTCCAATTTTAGAACATTAATATCGTACCATGTCTGTGATTATATATGTATGCAAGAATTTTATTCAATTTTTTTTAATTTTTTTAATATTATTGACATGGTGATTTGTCTATGTGCACAAGTTCATTAGTCTAATTCCTCCCATTTGTGGGATCTAAATACTCGGAACTGGTTACCATCCCTTGGCCTATTCGACAAGGGATTGTGGTAGTCATGGGTCTGACCCTTGTGGGTCTGGTTGTGAAAAATTAGAATTAGAGATAATTGGTTCTCCCTGAGGACCAGATTTGGTGATATTAGTTTATGGAAATAGTTTTCAGTGATTTGGTTTTTAATTTCCTGAATGGGAATCCAATTTTAATGTGGTGGCCGATTCATCTATACAGTAGGACTCTAATTTCTAACCTTTTGAAATTGTACAAGTAAGCATTGGTTATAATGAATACTTAGGTACTTGAATCATGAATAATGGGTTCAGGTTTTCCATGTCCTTGTTGAGTATTATCCCTATATATACTCTTTTCATCCTGGTATAACTTTTATTATTTTAGGAATCCTCCAAGATGATAGCCATCCAAAGTTCCACTACATGATTATGAGGATTATATACAAAGTGATGAGAATTCAATAAATTCGATTTTAGCATAGATAGAACCTCTAAGTTGGTTTATTGGTATACCACCACGCTTTGAGAAATAGGCATCACTAGAACTGGATGATAAGGATTCACAATGGTTGTGTGTGTTACACAAGTTCCATATGTAGTGAAGTCCTAGGTTTTATTATGATCCATATCCCATGGATATCGAGGTCTACATAGATGAGGTCACTCATGTTTTCCACCATGTGTGGATTACTAAATAAAATATGGTGGTCCTAATAGATATTATTATATTAGTCTCATATAAGATATGGTTAATCTTAGTGACCCAATCACAAAATGAGAAAACACCATTCAAATCAAATTTTGAGGGTCTCTTTAGAGACGATCTCTCTCTGGTGATGTTCCTATCAGTACGTACACATGATATTCTACATCTACATCATGATAGTTTCATCATGGATAAGTATTTAGTAAGGTTTAATGATCTATTGTATTACTCCATTAACATAGTTTTTGATCCATTTTTCATATAACATACATTTGATAAGGGATTACATTATGAAATTAAGGATTTAGTGGTACCCCTTTTCATTCCAACTATTTTTGGGGTGCTTTAGAGAGCTGTACTGGTTGAGAGATTCCTATAAGAGTAGGAACATATAGTTGGGCCTAGTAGTGTGAACCAATGATATAATACTATGAATATAGGTAGATAAATATAGTTATGTGGATCTATGTGTGACATAAAATTCTGGAGGGGTACCCAGTATATATGTTTATTGTTATCGGGCTCTTATGGTGGCATGAATCAGTCGTGGGAGTTGTAGTGATTCTCTTGCGATGGCCCAAAACACCTTGATTTAGATTTTAGAACCATTCATATAGTTTATCAAGAGATTATTGAGGGAATGTATGGAAAAAGAAACAGGTAAGACCAGTGTAGTCCTTAGGGTGGTAGGCCTGGAAGAGTGGATGATAGAGTAGTAGGAGGTGGTAAAAGGTTTGACTTATTAATATAAAGACCCTAATTTTTCACTACATTAAAAATAAAAAATTTTAATGATAAACAACATAATATTTTTACAAATCCTAGATGTAATGTTTTAGTGTCTCGAAAAAATTAGGACAATACATAACATTTACATAATAAAAATTAATCACTATTTAATTTCTTCTCCTCTATATTCTTATTGGACCTTGAGTTCTCCTTAATAATAACAGTCACCGGATGATATACATAAAATAAAAGGGTGAGATAAATGAAAAGAAAGAGGATAGATGAGAACATGAATCAATATAACACGGGTGATAATAAAAAACATCATAAACATAACATAAGGATTTTATCATCCTCATAATCAAGAGGCGAAGCATTATATAATGGAATGAAATGTGGAAATATTTAAAAATGAAACATTATATCTCAGCTTTCAAACACTACTAATAATATTGAACAAATACAGAATAATGTTATCAAATATATCAATTTTTATCATTATATAAATCACATTACCCAATGTGTTAGAAATATATATAATTTCAGGCATACCAATCACATCATTACATTTACATTGCACTATATAATTTTGGCTCTACCCGTCACATCATAATATTTATATTATCATGCTTGAGACATAGAACATATATCAATATTGAACTTAAAATAACCAATGGAAAAGAAAAAAGATTCATTTTATAAAGAATAAAATCTTGAATACACTATGTGAATGAAAAAATGAATATTATTCTTTATATAAGAATAATAAATCTTGAGTGAAGAAGAAACAGTCTCAATAGATGTAAAAGGCATATTTAAAGAATGAATAATTTTTTTAAAAAATCATTTCACTTGTTCTAAAAATATAATGGTATCATATATATCTAATAAAATATAATATAAATATCAATACATTATATTAATGAAATATTCATACTGAAAAATGGTAAATGATGGAAAACCCTATGAATGAAATTCATATTGGAGGATTCCTCTTACCTTATGACTGAATACTTTATTTGGTTTGATATCTTGTATATTCAAATTGTATTCATTTACTGAAAAAAACCATTTATTCAAGAATTTTTTTCATTATGCTATTATTTAGTTCAATTATGTGATTTTTTAATGAGTTATAGAGATTAATTTCATCGTTCATGAGTGTTCATTTTTATCGTTTTCATGATCAGTTCACTTGTATACATGAATGGAAGTTCACGTAAAATATGGATAAATATCTAGAGTTGTTGCTATATGTTAATAATGATATTAAATATGATTATATGTTCATATAAATTTTCTGAATATATTTTATGAGTATGAATCAATAGATATATGTTAATGATGATCATTTTATGTTATTTTTTACAGCTTTTCGATCACATCAAACTAGTTTTGTTTTATCAATTTGTATTATGTATATATGTTAGTTTTAGAACATAAAGAGGGATGAAACATAAATTTTGAAATATATTTCAACCATTATAATGGTTTTAATAACATTTTCTAATTCAATAATGGAAAATGAATGTGCATCACACCAGATGTAATTAAATTGACACATCATAGGTGATGATTTAATTTTTAGAATAGAGGAGGAATTTGATGTTGCATCATACATTAACATTATATAATTAAATAATATGTGAGTATATTTAATTAAAATTCCATATTCATGGGGGTATGAGGAGACAATTAAAATAAAAAAGAACATGAGAATATGTGAAATTAAAAGAAAGTGCAATTTACCTCTTGAATTTCTCCTCCATGAGAAAAGTATTAGGAAATGATTTTGGAATTTTTATGAGGCAAGTACCTCTTGGACATAGGGGATGGGATAGGTAATATTATAGTACAAAATATTTAAATGGCCCAAATAATCAGTGGTGTGAAGAAATGTGTTGGTCATGTGCGGCATTTATATCACAGGAGACAATTGCTTCTTCTTTATTATATTCATAATTTTATTACTTTGACTCATGAATATGAATATATTTTTAGTTATCACTAAATATATTAAAATAATGAAGGTGTATTTGAGAATATGTACTTACATCATCCATTCATTATCTATGACTCCATACATTATGTATTTAGCTTTTATCGTAAATTATCATATTTATTATTCACCAGAAATTAATTTTTTTCATAAATTTTCTAAATATTGACCATTAACATTTTTTGACATGTAATATCCAAAAATGAAGTCAATTTTGTAAATTTTTTTAATATGATAAATTTATTATTCAGTTAAAATAATCATTTACTAGAGAAATTAATATTTTTTAATTATAACTTATTTTATAAAACACTAAAAAATTACATAAGGTCTCAAAAATTATTATTGTATCATAAAAAATCCAAATATTAATTTGTAATTTCATTTTATGAAATTAAAATTATTTAAAATTATTATATTAATCAAAAATTATATTTAAATATTTATGACTTATAAAAATACCAACACTTAATTAATAAATTTTATAAAATATATTTTCAAAGTCTATTATATAATTATAGCACAAAATAATATATAAAATGCTTAAAATTTTTTATACATTCATTGGTGAGGATAAAATTCATGTGGAAATTTCAATATTCATAAGGGTCATATTAATATTCCTAATGTCATGTTACCATTTCATTAATATATGTTCTATAACTTGTATAGATACATCTACTTTTATTAATTATTCATTTATATAATTTTTATTATGATATATAAAGAATTTGTTGAAATTTTTAATATATTAATGGACAATGGGAAAGGATAAATTTCATTGAAAAATTTTCAGGTCATTACATTCTTCCCCCATATTGAAATTTCTCTCTTGAAATTCTGTTTTACAAAAAAATGATATGGAAATTATTATTAATTTCTCTATTTGGTTCCAAATATGCTTCATAATACTTATAGATAATCTATATAACATCAATAATGTTGATATACTTATAGGTTATAACCTTATAAATATTTTATAGAATCAATATTGACTAATATTTATATGATAGAACATCTACCATCTATACCACCTCTGAGTTAAGTACATGTGAGGGATTTGGTTTAAATTTCCTGAGGAGTAATACTTGGGACACATCATGAACATGATCCATATTCAGTGGAAGTGAAAAACCCAAGGCCACTAAATTAATGTGGAAATGTCTCTAAAAGGGGCCCACATACCTTGGTCTTAGATTACCCTTAATTTCATATCACATGACTGTCTTCAATGATGATATTTTAAGAGAGTCATTAACTACAATGTCAAACTCCAAGTCCCTTTAAAATTTGTCAGCATATCTCTTTTGTTGACTCTGAGATGCTTTGATATATAGATGGATGGATTGAACAATTATTGTCATATCTTTCACAAAATAATATTTATGTAACATTATATCACCAACTACATCAAAACAGGTTGGGTTCTACATCAATTTCCATATATAGATTCATATGGAGCAATCAGAATATTCAAGTGAAATCTATAGATTTAACATAACTAAACCAATGGGAGATGATGATCTCATCCACCATTTAATTATACTAAGACGTACCATGAAAAACATTCAACCATATGAATAATCCATTTAGATTGGACATTAGTTTGTGGGTGATAGATTATACTGAAATTTGATTCATTACTCAAAACATGTTGAAGAGTCTTCTAGAATATAGATGTGAACATTGAGTCATGATCAGGGATAATAGATATTAGAACCCCATACTGTTTCACCACTCTACATATATCATTACATGTTTTTAAAGTGATATATCATCCAAAATAGTGATAAAATTGGAAGTCTTGGTGAGTCATTCCACCACAATCCATATCTCATTATGTGCTTTGTATTTCTTTGGGAAACTAGTTAAATAGTCCATAGTGATATTTTATCATTTCCAAATCAATAAATTTAATTGTTTCATCATCCCATTGGACTTCTGTTACCTAGCTTTAACATTATAACATATCAAGTACCTTGAGATATACCACGCAATCTTCATCTTCATGTTATCCCACCAGAAGTGTTCTCAAAGATCATGATAAGTCATGGTAATCCAAGGATGGATATGGAATGTTTAGAAATTTCTATTATCCAATATTTACTTCTTTATCCCATGCGATAAAGGTAATTATTCCACATTGAAAACCAAATTACACCATCATTATTGGAATGAAACTCTTGTTGATTCCATTCTTTTACAACATTCACCTTCATTTGTAACTGATGATCATCCATTTGTTCCTCCATAATATTCTCATGGATAGATTTTTGGGAAATAATTTTGGAATGGTATGATGTATTCCATGCCATTATGATTTCTAAATCCATCCTTTTCATATCCATGAAATATGGTCTTTCTCAATCGGAATCATGAATATTTTTTCATGTTCTTTTTTTCTAAAAGAATCATCCACCTTGTTTTCCAAGATGGGGAGTTAATTAATAAAAAAATATTAGTACATTATTACATCTATCCACCCCCTTTGAAAAATATAGATCTCCTTTGGTGTGAATATATACATTAGGCTTTTATGATTGTTATATATGTCAAATGTCTCACCATTGAGGTAGTTCAACTAGACTTTGAAGGAAAAAATATGTGATGTGGGGTCAAGATCATGTGTCAGTTATTTTTTCATAGGGATCATCATCTTTTGTGATGTGTAGGCTATCAAAATATAATATTTAATGATTTAACACCATGATGATTTCATTAATGAATCATTATATATCAAAATATAATTATCTAATTTTTTGTAACGTTGTTTCTAGTGTAGTGTTCAGCCATCTCTTTAGCTCCATGATGATTTCCTCATGTACTTCCATCTATAAATACTTTACCCATTTCCTTGTTAACATAGTAAGCGGGGTTGACAATCATGAATAATGTCTAAAAAACACATCGGTGCTACATAGATAGTCTAAGATAAATGAAAATTTCCATGAAACTAGAGGGTATAGGCCATTCATCAATTTCCTTTTTTAAGGTTCCATAGAAATTCCCCCACTCATGATCAAATGTCCCATGAATGTGAACTGATGCTTCTAATAGTCCTATTTTCCAAATATGGTGTACCTATAATTGTTCTTCAATTTTTCCAATTCAAGACTTATATATTCTTCCTATTCCGCCTTTATCATACAGTAGATGAGAATATCATTGATAAACACTGCCTCCAATATGATGATGTATTCTATAAAGAAATTATTCATCAAATCCATACATATTTAACGGGAACAGGTATGTCCTACAAGAATCACTAGAGACTCATAGATCCCATAGCTTGTGTGGAAGGAATTATTCTGAATAACTCCTTTATTCACCATTATTTGATGATATACATAATAAAGATCCATCATTGAGAATTAATAGGCTCTTCATTTTTGATCGAAGAAGTCTCAAACCTTATAAGAGGATAATTTTTCTTTGTGTTGATCTTGACCTATTACTGATAACCGATACACATATGAATTGATCCATAATTCTTCTTAAAAAATATCATTGGTGCATGCTAAGGAGATAAACTGGGATGTTTGAAACCATTTTCCAAATTCTCTTGTAGTGTAAAGTCCTAGAAATTTCAAGGATTTTTTTAAATACTTTGAAATTTTACGAGTCTATGGCTTTTGACGGCACCTGATTCCAAGGCCTGGTGTGCCCGAAATAAACTTTTTTGAAGTTTTGTTCTGGTAAGATTAGTAAACGTACGAGCGGGGTTTTCTATCTTTTGAAACGGTGCATGGAATTGAAATATGAGGGCACCGATGAACTCGCAGTGCCAGTTTTTTCTTAAGGGGACCTTTACTGCAGATGCATTTTATGCGGGTCGAATTTTTTTTGGGGTTTAATTTTAAATTAAATAAAATTGAGTAGTACAAAATTTTATTTTGTGAGTTGGTTATCTCCACCCAACTATGGATATTTGTGAGTTGGGGCCCACACAAGCCCCAACCTTCAACTCCTCATTAATTCACTACTGTTTCCTTGGACAACTCCTCATTAATGGTGGAGCCTTCCCACCTCCCTCTTCCCATTAAACGTGAAAAATCTTATAATTAATATCAGTGTTAATTAATTGACACTCTTTTGAATTATTATGAATTGAATGGAAATTATATTAATCGGAGAGCCTCCTTATTTCTCTGGGTTGGAAAATCACTTGTGGGAAAAATGGCTATAGAGAATTAATGAGAGGTGATCCTTCTCTGATGAAGAACATCGTTCTTCAAAAGAAGAACATCCCCAATGAAGAATGCAAAGGACTACTTCCTCGGACTCACCTTGACTTCAAGGAGCCTACGTCACTTATGAGAACGACTCATCCTCCATCATTGATGGGACGACATCGTTCTTCCACGACACCCGAATACCGCGATGCTCGTCTTCCGTGGCTCGACGATGAACGACATCAACTACGAGGTAGAGGGATTTGTATATTTCATTTATGTGATTTATACCCTCGAGCATGGCGTTTAATAGTTGGGTGATGTTTTGAACACTTAACATGGTGGGTACGGACTAACGAACAAGTACAGACCCATCTCCATATTGTTCTTGATGAGTGGGATGTTGGAAACGACGAAACAGGACCATAACGGCGATTTGGTGCCTTCATAGTGAAGTTCGGATCCCGAGACGACCGCAAGCGCAGACAGAAACAAAAACGGACCACCGGAATTACTCCGCTGGCCAGCTGTCCGAGCCAGCACACCCCACCCCCCAGCCGGGTCGGGGTGGGTCACGCAGATTGGGATGTGCCCTACCGGGCCAGACCCGTACCCGGGTCGGGTAAACTCGGTTTGGTCCGACCCAGGGTGGGTTGGGCCGGCTCGGACCGGGCCCAAACCCCCCACTTCAGACCGTTTTTCGGTCTTTTGCCCATAACATGAGCTACAGACCTCCGATTAGTGCACCGTCAGTTGCGTATGAATTATTGGATCAATAAGGTCGTTTCGGTATGTTAAAATCGAAGTTTCGGCGATGTTTGGGAAGTTCCAAGTTGGTTCAAACCCGAAACCAACTAGGCCCTTAGAGCGAAAACACTTATAACATAAGGACCGGACGTACGATTGATGTGCCGTCAACTACGTTGAATTCCTTATGATGAGACAGTTCTTTTGTAATAATCAAATTGATGTTTGGACATAAATAGAGTACATTCATGTTGGTTTTATCATAAAAACTAACCAGGCCCCTGAAACATAAAAGCCAAAAACTCTCAGACCGGGCGTCCGATTGACGCACCGTCTGTCGCATTGGGTTTCTTTTGATGAGGCAGAACTTTGGGATACATCAAATCTAGACTTCGTGACAGATGATGTATCGATCCCCCTTTCTCGAGGAGCAGACCCTCCCGGAATCGATCATGCTGTGTGCAGGAACCCTAGAGCTGGCTGCAACTGCCTCGACTACTGTACTGGAATCCTCTGTGGGTTCGACAACAATGACTACCGTATTGGAATCCTCCATGGGTTTGATGATGATGACTATTGTTCTTGTATCCTGTGTGGGTCCAATAGTATTGACCTCTATACTTGTATCCTATGTGGGTCCAGCAGTGTAGCTGGTCTTGTATCTTGTGTGGATCCGACAGCTTAGCTGGACTTGTATCCTGTGTGGGTCCGACAGCATAGATGAATCAGTGACTACATCTGATCATCTTTATTTATATACGAACGATGTATACCAGTGTGAGATGATTCTTGATTTTCAATCATTACCAAGGATGTGATTAACTTCTTTCCTGTGTGGACCGTGTTGTGCTTGGGCTTGGGAGTTGGAGCCGAACTGGGATTGATGACTTAGGTATATATATGGGCATATACCTAAGCAGAGTGTGTTGATTCTTCGTGATTTCACCTTTTCGTGTGGTTTATCCTTTTAGTATTCGTGGAGACCTTAGGGGGTGTCGGGGTCCCTACTGAGTATCGTATACTCACCCATGCATGGGCTATGCCTTCACTACATTGTGTTGGATACAGACAATGAACTACACTGATCATGGAGGAGTCTTGTGGAGCTGGACGGTACCCGGAGGTGGAAAACCTAGTGAGGCATACACTGAGCGGAGGGATGGACCCGAGGTGCCGAGGAGACCATCTGTACGCACCCTTCAGGTGGGATTCCCAGAGGACGACTTAGTGGTTGCTGCTTTACTTTACTGCTGTTGTACTATCTTTTCAGTTGTACTATACTATCAGTTGGGTTTGTATACTGGTCCATTTACTTTTCAACACTTACCTTTTGTACTCAGTTTACTTTTTGCTAACTTGTGTTGCATTCTCTGTTATGTTTTTGTGCCTTTATAAAGGAAATTCCATCCCTTTTATCGGGATTTACGCCATTGGTGCTAGTCTCCATCCCCTGGCCTATGGAAGGCGGGCTTGGGTAGTCACGAATCAAGCTCTGAGGAAGGTTCGTGACAAATTGGTTTCAAAGGAGTCGGTTCTACCGCAGAACTCAGGACTCTGATCTTTCCTTCTATGAAGAAATAGTGTTAAAAGTATTGAGTGTGCTTTTCAGTCTAGGGAGTCCAGTGTTGGTGTGGAGGATGACATATCCATACACCAGGACCCTGACCTCTGATTTCTGACTCAGTGCACGAAAAAAATGATTGCATGTGTGTTTCCTATAAAAATTTTTCTTTGTGATTAATTTGTGTCATCTAACTAGGTATACTATTTGACCATGGCACACCTATTTATTTTCAGGATGGCCCCATGAAGGCAGCCATCTAGGGTTCTGAGTTACGAGCGTGATGGCAGCCCACCGAGCAACAAGGCATCGGTGCAGGGCCCCATTACAGCAGAGGCACCAGCGGTACCACTACATGCTGAGCCACCGATGCTACCAGCCCCAGCAACAGAGAGTGCACGCTGCCTGAGTGTGTTTCATGAGTTTCAGCGACAGAGGCCTCCTAGGATTCGTGGAGAGACATACCCTCAGGAAGCCGAGGATTGGATGGAGGCTATCTTCAGAGTCTTCAGATTGGTAGGGACACAAGCCGACCTTATGGTGATCCTTGCCGCGAGTCTCCTACACACAACAATAGGTAGATGGTGGATCCTGATGCTCCAAGTGCACGATGAGGCATCTATACTTTAGACAGACATCGAGAGTATCTTCCGCTCAGAGTTTGTTCTGGACACCCTCCGTGAGGTGCGCATCCAGGAGTTACTTCATCTGCGGTAGGGCAGTATGACAGTAGCTCAGTACTCTGTCAGATTTACTGACCCTTCACACCACTCCACAGATATGGTACGAGACCCGTTTTTTAGGGCCTGGACCTTCGATCAGGGACTGAGGCACAAGATCAGGGCTTCGAAGATTCCCCTCAGCAGCCCGATGCAGGCAGGGGTGCTGGAGCGAGCCCTTTTAGTGGAGATATTTCTCGCTAAGCAGCCACCAGTAGCGATACCCACCACAGGGCAACAAGTTGTGGGGTCTTATGAATCTGGGAGTAGAAAGATGTCACAGGGGTCCAAGCAGACCAGACCATCAAGTGGGCGACCTCAGGATACAGGTTCAGTTGTGCGGGGAACATAAAACAGAGCCAACCTTACGAGGAGTAGACAGTGCTATGCATGCGGTGGACAGGGAAACATGGCTCGTGACTGCCTGACCTGCCATGCAGACAAGCAGCAAACAGTAGAGGGACCTCATATGAAGAGTCAGAGGTTTGACCGTGGTTGTCTGCCGGGAGTGGGCGGACGAGTCAGAGGAGCTGGCCGAGCAGCGGGTGGTGAACGACATTTCGAGGCCCTACCACCACCACCCCCAGGTCCACCCCGACCACAGGGAGCTGGCAGAAAGAGGTAGGATCGGCTCCATACAGCGAAGGCTTACAACCACGACGCACCTGAGATGATTCGAGGTACTATATTTATCTACTCTACCCTTGTTATAGTTCTTAAAGACACAAGTGCAAGTCATTCTTTTATTTCCACTGCCCTTATTCGGAACTCAGAGACTCCGACGGAGCCATTGGCTCGATCCTTACGGCCAGAGACTCCTACGGGAGAAGACTCGACGATTACGCACTGGTGCCGAGAGTGTGAGATTAATCTAGGAGGTGAGAGCTTCGGCTGGGATCCTTTTGTAGCGGTGTCGAGCCCGTACGATGTCATCTTGGGCATGAAATGGTTATCTATAGTCCATGCCCATATCGACTATATTAGGTGTAAAGTGTGGTGTGTTCGCACAGATGGGACTAGGTTCACCATCACCGGTGATAAGGGAGCCTTTGCAGCGCAAGATGGACTTACACAGAGGAGAGGGCATCCAATCACACATCAGTTGGATAGTCTCATCCTCAGAGCGGTTGATGTGCGGAGTCCGTGTTTTCCTATTGTGGTGGATCCGTATGTAGATGTTTTTTTGACAACGTTCCAATACTACCTCCTCGAAGAGAGGTAGACTTCTATATAGACCTGTACCACGGGACATCACCGATATCTACTCTAGCATATCAGATGTCTCCCGCCAAGCTTTGTGAGCTGCGGGTACAGCTGGAGGACTTGAATGGAAAATGATTCATCAGACCCAGTGTTTCACCCTGGGCATCTCCGATTTTGTTTTCCAAGAAGGCGAATAGGATCTTGTGGTAGTGTGTCAACTACCGTCGCCTGAATCAGGTGACCGTAAGGAACAAGTACCCATTTCCGAGGATTGATGTCCTCTTCAATCATCTCAAGGGATCACGATGGTTCTTGAAGATAGACCTGAGGCCAGGCTATCACCAGCTCAGAGTTCGAGATAAGGATGTGCAGGAGACGGCCTTCAGGTGTCTGTATGGCCAGTATGAGTTCTCGGTTATGGACTTTGGCATGACCAACGCTCCAGTAGTGTTCATTAGTCTCATGAACAGGATCTTCCAGCTTTACCTCGATCAGTTTGTCGTGGTCTTCATTGAAAACATACTGATTTACTCGACTACTGAGGAGGAGCACGCCTACCATTTGCGGGTTATACTAGATACACTCAGAGAGCACCAGCTTTATGGTAAACTCTTGAAGTTCCAGTTCTGGATTTGAGAGGTTCACTTCATGGGGCACATCATCTCGGAGGTAGGAGTTGTAGTGGATCCTACAAAGATCGAGGCAGTACTTTCTTGGGATCCACACATGAGCGTGACAGAGGTGCGGATTTTCCTAGGTTTGGCTGGGTTCTATCAGAGATTTTTTCTAGGCTTCTCCAGAGTTGCAGCACTGCTTTCATCTTTGACGAATAGGGGGAAACCCTTCATGTGGATAGATAGATGCCAGCAGAGCTTTCAGGAGATGATACAGAGATTGACCAGTGTGCCCATCTTGAGGCAACCAGAGGAGGGAATAAGATTCATAGTTTACTGCGACGCATCAGGGACCGGACACGAGTGTGTCCTGATGCAGGAGCGAGAAGTGATCGAATACAGTTCATTGTAGTTGAGGAAGCACAAGAAGAACTATTCTACCCATGACCTGGAGTTAGCAGTAGTGGTCTTCACCCTGAAGATATGGAGACACTATCTGATGGGCGAGCGCTTTACAGTCTACTCTGACCACCAGAGTCTCAGGTACATTTTCTCATGGAATGACCTGAACCTGAGAAAACGGCGATGGCTCGAGTTACTCCCGGACTATAAAATTGAGATAGTCTATACTCATGGGTAGGGGAACATTGTGGCTGATGCTCTCAGCAGGTGATCGAGCATTCAACTACTTGGAGAGGCGACAGAGCAGTTAGCCACTTTGCAGATATACTTCAGGGATAGAGATAGGGAAGCCTTTCTACAGTCTCTCATAGTCACTCCTCCACTACATCAGCAGGTTAGAGAGGCACAACGTGGGGACATTGACTGTGAGACATGACGTGCCTAGATTTATATAGGGCAGGCACCTGATGGGTTTTCTGAAGGAGGAGAGCACGCCATCCTCTTCAGGGGACGTACCATGGTATCAGTTTCACTGTAGGAGGAAGTGCTGAGGGAGGTTCACACTTCCCCTCTAGCGGTACATCCTGGAGTGGCGAAGATGTACCAGGACCTCAGAAGACAGCACTGGTGGTCAGTTATGAAGAAGTATATACTAGAGTTCGTTTCACGATGCCTCACTTTCCAGTAAGTAAAGGCGGAGCACCAGGTACCAGCTGGCTTGGTACAACCATTAGAGGTTTCATCGTGGAAGTGGCACAAGATCTACATGGATTTATTGATGGGGATTCCACATACATCTAGAGCGCACGACTCTATCTGGGTGATCATAGACTGACTCACCATGTTGGCCCACTTCCTACAGATCAGAGAACAGGGTTCGATAGAGAGATTAGGACGAATCTATGTTTAGAAGATCATTTGGATTCATGGTGTGACATCGAATATCATCTCCGATCGAGATGATTGATTTAATTCCCGACTTTGGAAGGGGTTGTAGGAGTATTTTGAGATGCAACTATGCCTGAGCACTGCCTTTCATCCTTAGACGGATGACCAGACAGAGAAGACCATTCAGACTCTCGTGGACATGCTCTGTGCATGTTTCCTAGACTTTGGTTGCAGCTGGGAGGATCATTTACCCTTGGTGGAGTTTGCATACAACAAAAATTACCACTCCACCATCAGGGATGACACCATACGAGGCACTATACGACTGACCATGCATATCACCTATGTGCTGGAATGACCCTGGGGGGTCAGCACTTGTTGGACCATAGATGGTTTAGGCTACAACAGAGAGGGTACAGATCATCCAGGAGCAGATGAAGACTGCACAGAGCAGACAAAAGTCCTATGCTGATAAGAGAAGGAGACCACTATAGTTAAAGGATGGTGACCACGTTTTCTTATGGGTCTCTCCTAGACAAGGACTATAGATATTTTTCCGGGGTAGAAATTTATCTCTATGCTTAGTCGGGCCATTCCAGGTCCTTAGCAGGGGAGGCGAGGTGGCTTACCGCCTGGCCCTTCCACCTCAGTTGCACCGAGTTCTTGACGTCTTCCAAATATCTCAGCTGAGGAGATACGTGCACGACCTGAACCACATCATCGATCATGGGGAGGTAGACATCGACGATGGGGTGAAATTATCAGAGGATCTAGTGGAGATCGAGGATCGACAGGAGTGGGTCCTTTGTGGACGGTTGATTTCTCTAGTCCGCGTTCGCTGGCAACATGAGAATCTTCAAGAGAGAACATGGGAGCGGGAGGCTCAGAGGCATGTTCAATACCCATTTATGTTTCCCTAGTGTATTTTGTAGCTTTATGGGGACGTAAAGTCCTAAGGTGGGAGTAATTTAAAGACCCGGATATTTCAAGGAATTTTTTTTAAAAAAACATTTAATTTTTACGAGTCTGTGGCTTCTGACGGCACCCGATTCCAAGGCCCGGTGTGCCTGGAATCAATTTTTTTGAAGTTTTGTTCAGGTACACTCAGTAAACGCATGAGAAAGTTTTTCTATCATTTGAACCGGTGCTCGAAATTGAAATATGAGGGCACCAATTAACTCGCAGTGCCAGTTTTCGCTTAAGGGGACCTTTACCGCAGATGTGTTTTATGCGGGTCAATTTTTTTTTGGGGTTTAATCTTAAATTAAATAAAATTGTGTGGTACACAATTTTATTTTGTGAGTTGGTTATTTCATCCCAGGTGTGGAAATTTGTGATTTGGGGCCCACACGAGCTCCAACCTTCAACTCCTCATTAATTCCCTGCTAGTTCATTTGACAACTCCCCATTAATTCCCTGCTATTTTCTTTGACAACTCCTCATTAATGGTGGAGCCTTCCCACCTCCCTCTTCCCATTAAATGTGAAAAATCATATAATAAATATCAACGTTAATTAATTGACGAACTTTTGAATTAATATGAATTGCATATAAATTCTATTAATTGGAGAGCCTCTCTATTTCATTGGGTTGGAAAATCACTTGTGCGAAAAAGGGCTCTGGAGAATTAAAGAGAGGTGATCCTTCTCTGATGAAGAACACCATTCATCAAATGAAGAACATCCCCAGTGAAGAACATGAAGGACTTCTTCCTCAGACGCACCTCGATGTCAAGGAGCCTACATCGCCTACGACAACGACTCATCCTCCATCATTGACTGGACGACACCGTTCTTCCATGACGCCCGACTACCGCGACGCTCATCTTCTGCGGCTCGATGACGAATGACGTCAACTATGAGGTAGGTGGATTTTTATATTTCATTTATGTGATTTATACCCTTGAGCAAGGCATTTAATTGTTGGGTGATGTTTTGAACCTCTAATGCGGTGGATACGAACTAACCAATAAGTCCGGAACCATATCCATATTATTCTTGATGCGCGGGATGTTGGTAATAATGAAACAGGACTGCAACGGCGATTTGGAGAATTCGTAGTGAAGTTTGGATCCCGAGACGACCGTAGCTGCAAACAGAAGCAAAAACGGACCACCATAATGACTCTAGTGGCCCGCGGAAGACCGTGACGGTGTGGGTCGCCAGCACGGCGCTGTCTGCGACCAGAGGAGGCGGCTGGCGCCGGCCGACCGCCTGGAGGAAGCGGTGCCCTAGCGTGCAGCCGGAAAAAGCCCACCACGGCACTGGCCACGACGATGAGGAAGGGATCCCATGGACGCATAGGATCCGGGAGACAAGCGGCCCCAGCCTAGTGCCACATTCGCGCCGCTCCCCATGCTCAGCCAGCTGGCCGAGGCAGCACCCCCCCACCGCGGCCGGGCCGGGTCGGGTCACGCGGACCGGGCCACGCCCGGTCGAGATGGGCCATGCCGCGCCAGGCTGGGCTGCGCCCTACCGCGCCAGACCCGAACCCATGTCGGGTCAACCAGGTTCGGGCTGACCCATGGTGGGTTGGGCCGGGTTGGACCGGGCCCAGACCCCCCCACTACGGACCATTTTCTAGTATTTTTCCCATAACCTGAGCTACGAACCTCCGATAGACGTACCTTAAGTTGCGTAGGAATCCTTTTATCAAGGTGGCCATTTTGATATATTACACTCGAGGTTTCGGAGAAGTTTGTGTATGGCTGGGTTGGTTCAAACCCGAAACCAACCAGGCCCTTGGAGTGGAAACGCTTATAACTTAAGGACCGGACGTCCGATTGATGTGCCGTAAACTATGTTGAATTCAATTAGATGATAAGGTTATTTAGGAATACTCCACATGAGGTATGGACGTAGCTGTAGTATGGTCGGGTTGGTTTTAGCTTAAAAACCAATCAGACCCCTGTAACAGAAAAGCCAATAACTCTCAGACCGGGCGTCCGATTGACGTACCGTCTGTCGCGTTTGGTTTCCTTTGACGAGATGGAACTTTGGGATACATAAAATCTATAATTCATGATAGTTGATATATCAACCCCCTTGCCCAAGGAGCGGACCCTCCCGGAATCGAGCGTGCTATGTGCGGGAACCCTAGAGTTGGATACGACTGTGATGACTACTGTTGTTGTATCCTATGTGGGTATGGCAATATTTACCTCTGTACTTGTATCCTATATGGATCAGGTAGAGTAGCTGGTGTTGTATCTTGTGTGGGTCCGACAGCTTATCTGGACTTGTATCCTATGTGGGTTTGACAGAATAGATGAATCAGTAACTACATCTGATCATCTTTATCACTATATGAAAGATGTATACCTTTGTGAGTTGAGTCTCGACATTAAATCATTACCAACAGTGTGATTAACTTCTTTCCTGTGTGGACTGGGTTGTTCTTGGGCTCTGGAGTTGGAGCCAAAGTGGCAATGATGACTTAGGTATATGTATGGGCATATATCTAAGTAGAGTGGCTTGATGCTTCGTGATTGCACCTTTCCTTGTGGTTTATCCTTTTTGGATTCTAGGAGACCTTCGGGGGTCTCGGGGTCCCTACTGAGTATCGTATACTCACCCCTGCACGAGCTATTCCCGCACTACGTTGTGTTGGATGCAGACGTCGGACATCACTAATTGTGGAGGAGTCTTGTGGAGATGGACGGTACCCGAAGGTGGACCACCTAGTGAGGCGTACACGGAGCGGACGGACAGACCCGAGGTGTCTAGGAGACCATATGTACCCACCCATCAGGTGGGATTCCCGGAGGACGACTCAGTGGTAGCCACTTTACTTTACTGCTATTGTTCTTTCTTTTCAGTTGTACAGTACTATCAGTTGGGTTTGTATACTGGCTCATTTAATTTTCAACACTTACTTTTTGTACTCAGTTTACATATTTCTTACTTTAATTGTGTGATCTATTTTGTTTGTGTACCTTTATAAAGTCAATGCCTTCCCTTTTATCGGGATTTACGCCTTTGGTGCCAGTCACCAGCCCCTGCCCTATGGAAGGTGGGCTTGGGGTAGTCACGGCTCGGTCCCCGAGGACAGGTCGTGACATGTAGCTACTTCTCTTACTCCATTAGCTCGATAGGATACATCCTATAGGGACACATTGACATAAGAGTAGCTATAGGTATGATTTATATTAATAAATTTAACTCCTGATCTAGGGTAAGTATGAGTAACTCTTAAGAAAATGAATCAATTTATTCTCTCAAAATGGGCATTTCCACTAATCTGGCACCTTCCTTTGACTCACTCATTTGATAAAGGTATTTTTCTTCATAGGGAATCAACATCAACACCATTGAATGATTTTTGAATTTAAATTCATGATTTTACCTTCATTTGTGGAGGATCATGGGCTGGTTTGGAATATGAAATGATAATTCGTTTTCCAAATAGTTTGTACGTGCTCTATACAAAGGGAGCCAATCCATTCCCATTATATCATCAAACCCCACTATGGGATGTATCATGTGATTCACAAGATTAATATTCCGACACATACCAATAAGAGAAGAGTCCAACACTTGGTTTTCAATGATTTCTCCACATTGTGTCTTTATAGATACCGATAAGTCATTGTTTTGAGGATTAGATTGAATAATTATAGAAAACATTCATGGTATAACGGATTGGGTAGAACCATAACCAAATAAATATTCTCCCATAATGAGTGAACTATTTGTGCACCACTTAATACACTATTTTCATTCCTCACTTTAGTAGTAGTGATGGAATAATCCTTCCCTTTATCATCCGTATTTGGGGGCTACTGACACGAATCACCCTCATGGGCATATGGTTTAGTGCACTATATTGTATAGTATCCTTTCTTCTTATTGTTATATAAGTGGACTATGGGTGGTTCTTTCTTTTACTCTACCACATTGTCATACTTCCCCATATCCGTTTGACATTCATGATCATGGTGGACTTCTCTCCAACACATGAAGAATTTACACATCTCATTGGGGTTGTTCATATGATGTTTCCTCCCAAATTTTTGAAATGTGGGTTGTTGTGTCTTTTACCCCATTCACAGTAGATCTTACAGCTTGAAACTAGATAATTCATTTTATATCACCATATCCATGAGATCATTCTCCAACTATAGCTCAAATTGGAGAGCACATCAAATATCTTCTTCATAAATCCCACTATCTCTAATATCATAAGCCTTTCGAAGGTGTTGTTTTAGTCTACTAAAGAATCAATTAACTTTTCTATAATTAATGATAAATAAACCAAAGCATACCTTGTAGGGATTGTAAAAATTTCTTCATAGATGTTGACATATTCTCTTTCCTTTTTCATCAGTTCATTGAAATATCTCTCCATCATTGTATGAAGTGTTTTAGGTGATAAATGTTATGAAACATTGTCATAATGTTTTTTCACTCCATCTATTCAATGTCATAATTCTTCTTAGTGTTCTTAATCAACATTCACCATTGGCATCCCTCTCCATCAAGATGATAAATGTAATGAGTCACCTTATCTATCTCATAACATTGAATTATAGAAATGATCTTATCCATTGAGTTGACCCACTGTTCCAATACTAGTGGATCAGATGATAAAATAAAGGTTGGTGTTTGCTTCTATAGAATGGAATCAACCTCAAGTTTCTCCCTATTAAGTGAATGAGGACGTTCCAAATTATTTAGGTTATTATAAATAACATTATACATCTAGGTTTTAATTGCCATGAAATTTTTAACTCCACCTCCAAGCCATTGGTTATGACCTTTAACAAATATTTAATTTATACTTTGTTGTGGTTATTGGAATGTTTTCTCATAGTTCCCTCCATTTTCTAAAATATAAAATGAAATATCAAAACATAATTAAACACATCAAGAATAATTAATTTATTCTTTTTTAGAATCATGACATAATTAATATCTTGTGGGATCATAAGGATTATAATTTTCTTAAAATTTTTTTTGGTTCCCAATTATACATTGTCTCACACTAATGGGTTTTAATAAGGTTATCAAATTGTAATTCTAGAATTAACTAACCAGTGTGTTGAAACCAGTTGTAGTGACCCTGTATTTTCTTAAAATTAATATTAAATCATATTAGCGATAAACAATATAATTGGATTACAAATCTAGGATCCAGAGTTTTAATTCCTTGGTAAAATTAGTCAAATATATAAAATTTACAAAGGAAAACATAAAAAAGATTTAATACATTCTTCTTTAGTTTCTTATTCTCTCATGAGTTCTCCATTATAAAAATAGTCACCTGAGGATATCCATCAAGTAAATGGTTGAGATAAAATCACAGTAAGAGAATAAATATGAACTTGATTAAATACAAAATTGGTTATCATAATAATCATCATCATAGAGTAAGAAAAGGATTGTCACCATAATCAAGATAAAAAGCATTAAATAATGACATAGAATGTTGAAATATATAATAAGAAATCTACATGTCTTAGTAGATAAATACCAAACATAGTTTTGAAAATTTATAGCATCATGTTCATGAAAATTTCACTTTTTCTCAAAAGATACATCAAATTATCCAATGCATTAAAGAAAAATATAATTTTGAAAACACCTGAAACATAAAAAAATTGATCTGTGCTATATAATTCCTAGTTCAACTGTAAAATCATGACATTTACATTATCAGTCATGGAAAATAGAACATGCATCAATCATGAACATATAATAAGTCTAATAATGAATGGGTTTCATTTAATAAATAATAAATTCATAAATATTATTTGGGAAATAAAAAGGTAATAATATTCTTGTTGTTACAATCATCAATCATTGGTTAATAAGAAACAATCTCAATAGAAGTAAATGTTTTATATTTTGAAGGAAGGATTGTTTTGGAAAAAACCTTAAATTTGTATTAAAACTATATCGGTAACATTTGTATCATAGAAAAGATAAGATAATGATGAATAAATTAAATGAAATTAATATCCATATTGAAAATTTGGTCAAAGTGAAAAAACACCAAGTAATAGAGTTTAGTTTGAAAAATATCCATAATGGTCTATAATTTTATCTCATCGGATGGGCGTATGACTTCACCATGAAATGAGACTCACCTATAACATAGATTTGGGTTATATTCCCAAAATATCCTTTTACTTTTCATAATCCTTTGATTATGATAATGTTAGGGAACCTTGTTGGTAGATTTTTTTCAACTGTCTCTAGAACTAGAGCTCTCTGTCTCTTGGCTTATCCCTGAATCTATATGGAAATTGATGTCTTAATAATACCTCATGATATTGTTTGGATTATATTGGGGAAAGAGTTCCTCCATAAAAATCAATAAATTTATGAGACATGGTTCAATTATTGTTTATTTAATAAAAAACTTTGACATATAGTGGTAGTCTGTAGATGTGGGAAGAAGGAACATTATCATTAGATAGATGAAAACATAGGAGGAAGCATCAAGGGGTTGGGTAATGGTGATTTGTTATCTGTTTAGATCCAATTAGTTGATCTAATAGCTGTTAATGTGGTTCAATGTGGGTCATAAGGGGGACTAATTGGTTCCTAATGTTTTCAAATGATTGTGTAAGGACCTGAGTGATACAATGTCTCCTACTACATCGGAGCATGAGGGTTCCGATGTGATATTAGAAGGGAGTTTTCCCCTAATTAGCTTGTTAAAAATAGGAAAATCTAATAGTTGTAGTTGTTCACTATGTCCATGGTAACATGTTGGCAGTCAATGTAGTTAAGGCATTTGATTTAGGCTCTAGGTCGTCTATGGACTTTTCCTACGAATAGGTAGTGTGAAAATGAAGTGGATCTAGTGGAATAGGTGGAACATAAATGACTAGAAGGGAGGGAGATAAATTAAGTGGAATGGTATGGGAGAAGGATATAAGGGGTGGGATTCTAATCAGATCTATTATATGGTGGGAGTTTCTAGCTATTAAGTTGGTAAAATACATTGAAAGGTTGATGAATAAAGATAAAATTTAGGAAATTATTGTAATTCATACTAATAAGAAGTTGGAGTCTAGTGATGAGTCTCATGATTTTTCATCTGGTACTACTAATGATGATTTCCAAGATATAGTGACTCTTAAACCGAGGGGGAAAATATAAACGGAAATAGGAAATAGAGAAATGAATAATAATATTTACATCATCCAATGGTAATAATGAATTCCAAAATGTTGAGGGACACGATTATTGGATGATATCTCAAAGACTCTATTTACCAATTCGAACCTATAGAACCTGAGGATGCAGCACTTCAAGATGCTCCATTTATGTAGTGAGAGTCAGTTGTGGCCTATTACCAATCTTTAGAGATTTCTTTAAATAATGATGGAGAGATGGTGGAATGTTTTTTGTGTTTAATTCCACTAATGTAGAAGCTAACAAGATGATGGGAATTTCATTTAATGTTGTTACCAATGAAGGGAAGCATGCATGGATTGACCAGAAACTACTTATACAGATAAGGGAGTTTAATGAAAGGAAGAATAATCATTAGGAGTACATGATGGCTTGGGAAAATCTGGAATTTCATTTTGAATACCACTTAGAGGATGTTCCATACACTAAAGTACTCTCTACAACTAAGAAACATTTTAAGGATAATTATACTTGTATGATAATGTTTATTATCAATGTATTTTTAGTTTCTTATAGTGTTTGAACTGGGTCATTTATCACTTTTTCCATAAACGTTTTTTGAAATTTAAAATGTTACTTTTCAGATAGAGAATGAAATGATTATGATGGGTATACCCAGATAGTGCTAAAATTCATTGGGTAATGATGATAATCATGATACGTTATATTGGTATTGGGTTATAATTGATTAATATATGGGATTTTTTCTACCATGAAGTCTGAATAGATTATCCTTGACCTATGTTCATGAATTTGTTTTTATGTTGTTTCCACATTTCCCATGATATGATTGTCATGCAATATCATTCCTTATTACACATATTTCTTTCAATATTCATTGTTATTACTATTTTATAACATGATTCACTTATTCCATGTTTATAACCATGGTGAAATTATAGGTCATCCATTTTTTATGTCTTCCCCTAGGATATCCCATGTAGTTTTATGTTTGAGGGAATATTTTTATAATGATAAAGAAGGTCTAAATTAAGATGATGTATTCTCTGTTTTATGTTTATATGTAATGTATCTAACAACAAAAGACACTAGAAATATTGATCATCTATGTTGTATTAAGTGTAATATTTTTTAGAAATAGAACTATTAATATGATATAAATAGTAGGTTTGTTATTTTTGGTATCAGAAGAAATGTTTACTAATTTTTTGAATTAAGATTAGTGAACTCTAGAGAAATCGATAGGGATATGACTATTTATAAGAAAACGTACCCAAATTATGATAAGTATAGATTAATTGGTTTATCAAAAAAATACATCTATTTTTGGGTACTATAGGTGGACGTGGTTCTGGATAAAAATATACCTAGCATTCATAACCATGGCAACATGTTCAGGGACTTACTTTGCGTAACCTGGTACATGACAATGGGCCTTACTACACACCTAGTTTGAATCTCCCAAGTGTTAATTCATTGATAAATTCATAAGCTCATTATAAAACATTACTAATGGAATAATAAAATTTAACATTCGAAAATATTTAAGGAAATAGATCATGGATATCATAGATTGAATCCTAGAAACAGAAATTTTAAAAAGTTAAATGTAATTTATACATTATCCCTTTAATATATTTGGATTCCCCCATTTATCTATTTTATAGTTTTAATGCACTCTTCTCTATATCTATATTAGATAACATAGATAATAATAAAAAAGTGAATGGTATGTTAATTATCTGTAGTTATACACATTCCTTTATATCATGAGACTATAATAGAACTATTCAAACACCACCACAATGTTTGGATGTAGATTTTTCAATGAAAATGGAAAATTTGTAATTATTAAATCCCATGTAAATAACTCCTATATAGTCACAATTTGTGTAATGAAATTCCCGGAGAACCTTTTGGTACATCCTCTCATGTAATTTGATGCAATTTTGGGCATAGATTCACTTTCCTAGTATAGAGAAAACATAAATTGGAATGAGAAAGAAATCACTCTGTGTATGGAAAATAGACCACCAATTCCACACAAGAGAAACGAGTAGGATGAAACATATTTTGAACCATTATCTAAAGAATGGATATTATTTCCCTCTAATAAAGTATATCTAACTCAACTAATATAGTCTAAGGAAATGATCACTATCAAATACATGATTATTGTGAGGGAATATAGTGATGTATTTCATGAGGAATTGCATGGTCTTCCTCCAAACTATGATTTTCTTTTTTCAATAAACCATATAACTATGGTGTTTCTAATATCTAGGAATAAATATAGGAAGGATATTGTGGAACCTATGGATCTAATTAAAAGGATAAAGGAGAATATGATAATGGGTAGATATCCCTAAGTGCTTCACAATGGGATGCTCTAGTCCTATTAATCAAGAAGAAGGATAAGACAATGTGCCTTTACATTGATTATCATTTGTTCAATAAGATAATGATAAATAATAGGTATCATATGAAAATGATTTATTACTATTTTCATCAGTTATGTGAAACACATTACTTATCCATGGTGGATGTTTGATTGGTATATTATCATGTAAGGGTGAATAAAGAAGATACCCCCACTTCATTTCATAAAAGGTATAGAAAATATGAGTTCTTAATGATTCCATTCAGACTCAGTAATTAAATAGTAATCATAATTTATTTGATGAATACTATATTTATAGAATACCTCAATAAAATTTTGGTAGTCTATATAAATGATAACATAATAAATTCTAAAAGGAAGGAGGAGCATAAGGAGTAATTGAACACTTCGCTAAATACCTTTTGAAATGAGAATCCTCAACTATGTATGACATGTGAGAGTTATGGTTTAAGGAATTTGAATTATTATAGAACATAATCACACCCAATGGTATATATTTGGATCCTTCAAATTTAAAAGAAATCAACAGATTTCCAAACCCATAAAATGTGATTGATATTCATAGTTTCCTTGGGTTAGCTGGTTATAACCACCGATTTGTGAGAAATGTCATGCTATTATAAAACCCTATTACCAATATATCATACATGGGACAAATGATATCATGGAATGATAAATTTAAAGATATATTAAAACTATTTAAAAGGAGTGTTATCACTACTCATGTGATCACACTACCCAAAAGTGGTGTACAATTCATAGTTTGCAGCGATGCTTAAAATAAAGGATTCAGTTGTGTGTTAATATAGATTGAAAATTTAATATAATACTTGTTAAGGATGTTGAATATTCATGAGAAAAACTACCCCACACAAGATTTGGGGTGTCACTAGTGAAATGGATTTGAAATTTTAGCATAATTATCTCTTTGGGGATAACTGATATTTATATATATATGGATCCCAAAAGTATAAAATATATATATTCATTTTTGAAATAACAAAATATGAACCATGGAATATAGTTAGTGCTAATAAAGGGATTTGGCCTCCCAATTCACTAGAATCGTGGTATTGAAAATATTGTATAAGATTCTTTTAGTAAATGGGATCATGAATTTTTTTCCTTGATGGTAAATGAGAAGGGTAAAATCAAATTTGAATTGAATAAGATGGACATTGGAATCATATGGGAATGAACATAATAATTCATTTTAAATTTTATTTCTCAAAAATAAATTCATAAAATGTAATGTATGATAAAAAAATTAATGTCGGAATTCAGATGAAAATGGAAGCTATAATAAAATGTAAATACTCAGTGTTTAATGACAATTAAGAAGGAAATATAAGATTTGGGTAAAGACAATGTGTTCCATAAATCCTATGTTAAATAATGTGTTATTGGAATTTACACATAGTTTTAATTTCTCTATTCATCTGTGATGCACAATGATGTATCATGTTCTTGGTGCCGACTATTGGTGGGACAACACAATGAATGATATTTCAAAATATACATTAATGTGCATGGAATTTTGGAACGTGAAATAAAAAATGTCATTTTCTATTGTTATTACACAACCATTACCCATAATAACATAGAAATTTTAAAACATCACCATAGACATTGTCACTAGACTTCTAATTTCATCCAAATAAAGCATGGATGTATGGGATGTAGTGGATCATACTACAAAGACTGTACAATTCATTGCCTTTTATGTGGATTTCTCACTAGATCAACTTCCATGAATATACATCTAAAAATTGTCAAGGATGCATGCATTACCAAAATGAATTGTGTATGATCGAGATCCAAGATTATCCTAATTGTTTTGGAAAAGTCGCAAGTAAGCTAAAAAATCTAAACAGATATACAATACGACTTATCACCCACGAACTGATGGCCAATCTGAGCAGATGTTCCAAACAATTGATTCCTTTTCTAAAGAATTCTCAAATGACTTCAAATAAGTATGGAACCAACAACTTCATATGGATGATTTATATTTCAACAATAGTTTTCAATCATGCATCCAAATAGATACATTTGAATACATTTTTTGGAAGAGGTGTAGAAAACTGACGTGTTGGGATGATGTTGGGTAATGAAAAATTTTAGGCCCTGAAATGGTATATGAAATAATGGATAATTTTAGTACCATTAAATATCACATCAAGACTTCTAGTATTAAATAAATTAATATTGTTTTATATCATCTATGATACCTAAATTTTGATATATGAGGCATAGTATTCATCCCCATATCTCTATGGGATAATGTGATGATATATCGGATGAAGAGAATGACTATTCCAAGTTACATTGTCCCTTTTTAGATCCTTTATTCGAATCAGTGACATATCAACAAAAACAAATACCATACCAATCTCAAGTACATGATGTGTTCCATCTATCACTCTAATGGAAGTACATTTAAGACCCATTTCATATACTTAGTTCATACGTTATACCATTTGATATTAAAACATTTTTATAAGAATAATCTAGTGTAGATATTATATCATAGAGAATAATTGCTACAAAATAAGACAATACCCCTAGTTAATGTGTTGTGGAGAAACCCAATGTTTGAAGAAGAAATATAGGAACCATAGTAAGTGATAAAGCAGAGTTACAATAATTTGATTGAGTGTGGGGAAAGAAAATTTCAAGGATGATATTTATAGATTGGGGTGATCCGAATGTCCAAAAATATTATAAATAAAACTCCCCTTCAAATTTTATTAAATGTGTTAACATATAATATTGTTATAGAAACAAAATATATTTTATATTTATATTACAATTGGTTTTAAAAGACAATTATGCATCCTTACAATTGATAATATAGTCATGGAGTAATGATCACCTGATTATTATGAATATATGGTATAAAAAAAAATATAATTTTCATATAAAAAATGTGATGGACTCAACTAATAGGATCTTACCATATAAATTATATTTATCAGAGCATCTGAATAAGATTGAATTTCTAAAATTTTAACATGACCAAGGCCAAGATGATATCCAATAAAATACACATGAGAGAACACATTTAATAGAGGAGTTCATGAACATCAAAATCATGGCCCAAAAAATGTTCAGCGAACCGCACCATGAATTTCACACCATTGCACACCTTACACATAGTGAATTTACTAGTTTATTAATGGGATTTTTAATAATACCCTAGAAATGTTATTATTTATATTATTTTTAATTTATTAATGAATATATTTTTATCCATTTATTTTTAGTATATAAATGTTTTTAATTATGATTCAATTAAACCCTAACAGTTTTTCCTTTGTAATATTTCAAATTCAATTAGATTTTTTTTGATAAATTAGAGGATCGTAGAAACTAATAATAATTTAAAAAATATTTAATATTAAATAAATTTTGTTAAATATAAAACATCTTAAAATTATTATGTTGTTAAATGTTTTTTTATAATGGTTCAAAAAATGTTAATGTCAAAATAAAATTCATTTTAAATAAAATTTTGTTTTTTAACCTTAAAATTGTAATATTTATAATATTATTTATATAAAATTAAAATTATTTTTGGTACCCGGATATTGAAATTATCCAATAGTTAATTTTTCATAATTTTCTGAGATAGTCAAATTTTCTGATAAAAAATAAATATCATATAAATATACATTGTGTTTTATGACATAAATATGACCAAAATGTGATGTAATAAGTAATATAAATATAATACACAACTACATATATGTTTTTTTAAATAATGTGATTTGAAATTTATTTTATTTATTTTGTAATGACATTATGAATCCTCCATAACTTATAATATATTTTATTATTTTAAAATGCATACTTTAAGAGTGCGAGTCACCTCCATATCACCAAGGGTAATATTTTAATAATTTCATCCCTTTTCCTATCATAATAAAAAAACCAGTATAATTTTTGAAAAACCATTTTAAAACCCATAGAATTGTTTTTTGTTTTGGTTTTTTTATGTAGAGGCAAAAACAAAATAACTAAGAAATCTCCCTCTTTTCCTATACAAACTCACACATGATCCCATTACTCTTCAATAAAACCACATAGAGATTATTCTAATTCTTACCTTCACTGCCTAGAGTCCAAAAAAGGTTCATTAAAACAGTAATTAAGACCGTTCCTAGCCTATGGAGTATATGAATCAGGTAGGGGATCCTCACCGACCACTCCATTGTTCAATTAAAAAACATTCCTTAAAAATAGTATTCTTAATTTCAATATTTTATCTTTTAATTAATTTATACTAATTATCATACATTCATATTGATGGTATATGAATTATATATAATTTAGCATCTATCGTTTTTATCCATAACATAGTCCTTAAAAAATGAATTGGAATCCCAAAGGACCACTATTGAAGATACGATTCATATTACAAAATTAAATCTTGACCACATGGTTCAAAAAAATACAATACTATAGTATACAGAATCGAAAATTTGATAAGGATAAAAATAGATTGGATTTTTCATTGAATAAAGCTCTATTGATTTATCTTATTAACAAAATAATTCTATAATTATTTTTCAATGGTAAACAACTGAAAATTATTTGGAAAATTCATTGGATGATTTTTTTATATAAAAAACATAGTGATTAGAAGTTGAAATTTATATAGTGAATTTTTAAATGTAATATGAAATAAATAGAAAAAAATGATTCGACTGAAGAAATTTGATATAATACTATAAATTATAGTTATAGTTATCAAATTATTACAATGATAAAGTAAAGGGATAAAAAATAACATTAATCTCGTTCTTAGAGAAAGGTTAATAAAATTATTAAGTATTGTGATGACTGATTTGAATATGAAAACAGTAATACATTTTAATTTTATTTGGATGACAATAATGATATCTAGAATATCTCTTAATTTTATAAAAATATAAAAATTCATAAATATGGGAATTTCATTATTGGAAAAATAAATAGTATATATTTTTTCCCAATATTAATTATAAAATTATGTGGAAGATTTATTTTTTGTAGAAAATTGTGGAAATTAATTCACTACATATTTAAATGAAGACATGACAATAAAAATAAAGAGTAATTGAACTACAATATTTTCAATGTTTGGTAAAATAATAAGATTCTATAAAAAAATGTATCTGAAAGGACTTAGGATACCATGAATAAAACTATAATGTGTAAATCATACAATGATTATAAAATTTTATCATTTGAGTTATGTTTTATGAACACATTATTAAAAATATAATTGTGATCCATGTATACTCTCACTGGGATTAAAAAAAATTATTCTATCAATATTATGGAAATAGATCTTGTATGAGTGATAATAATAAAATGAATCTTTTTTAAGAGAATAATATTTTGAGTGAAAAATATTTTAAAATTCACATTATATTAAATAGTACTATAAATATTTAAATCATGAATACTTGATCTATTGGGAGAAATGTGTATAAAAATTCCAATGAAGGGAGCATATTTTTTTGAATATAAGGACAAATATATTAAATTGATTCCAGTCATTGAAATCCTAATGAAATTTATTTAAATTATATCCACATAAAGGAAGTGATTTGAAAATATATATAACCAACTAAGAGAAGAAATAAATACTTATAAGATTATAATAATACCCACTATAGTTAAAGAATATATATAAAATTAAATTATTCTTAGTTGAGCATACATATTAAAAATGCTCCTAAGAGGATTCCAATGTATGTAAAATTATTGTCTTTTGAAAATAAAAACACATGAAGGAACATAATATTTCATTTAAATGGTGATAGAAGTTTATGATAACTATAAGATAAATAAATTATGTTTTAGAATTTTTTTTAAATACAGCTAGACCTAATATAGAATTTTTTTCAAAATCATTATTTCAAAATAAATGATGTTACTTCATGCAAGATATGGAGTACCTAACCTCGATAACTTGTAGTTATTTTGTTTGTGTCTGAAAATATACTATTATTTTTAATATCCACATATATATTTTTAATATTTTGAAATAGATTTATTTTTAAATTAACCACATTTTTTGAGGGGGTTCCATTTTTATTTAGATATCATTCCATTACAATATATTTATTATAATTTCTATTACACTTTATAGATGATATGAATGTTTGTTATTTAATTTTTTATGAATCATATTCATAATATGACTAATTATCCATTCATAAGGTAGATGGATTTTATAATTTTTTTAAATATTTTAGATTTTCAATCTATATATTTTTTTATATCATGTTATAATAATACATGTATTTGTATTATTTATTTGACAGTGTTGTTTTTTAATTAGTCTATTAGAAGACTATTTCTTTTTGAAAATACATTTAAATTTAATAAATTAAATTTAAACATAAATACATGAAAATAATATCATTTTGAAGACAATGGTATTACATTCCTTCAAATGAATTTTTATGGATTATTGAATTAGTTATATTTTCTTTGAGAGAAATTATTCACAAATGTTTATAAATAACCCAAAAAAGTTATTTATCTTTATTAATTATGATGTTTTGTAGCCATTTAGTGTTCATCATCTAATGAATTGTTTATTTTCAACTTTTAAAATAACATAATTCATTGAAAATTTTTAAAGATATTTTTTTATAGAAAGTCCAGTTGACTTTGTTTGGTTATGAACAATTTGAATAATTTGAAATATATATTATTTATTATCTATTTTAGGAGAAAACTTTGTTAATATTTAAACATCATTAATTAATTTATATATTTTTTATCTCATAATTTTACTATTTCTATATTTTATATGAGGTTGTAATAGTTAATAAAATCATATTTTTGTTTTTTAGAATTATGTTTGATTAATCTATGAAATACTTGTAATTTAATATTTTATTACCTCTTGTGGGTGAATCCCAAATTTTTCATAAATAATCTTTTAGATTTTATTATTTAAAAAAAAATATAAACTAGAATATTGTTTTTCCAATACAAATAAAATATTCATAAAATTATATATTTCAATGTTACTGTCATATTTTGTTTCATTAATGAAAATTATATTCAACATTCAGTGAACGGTGATTAGAATATAGTGAAAATACAAGATTTATAACTCATATTAATTTTTTTTTATTTCATAAAATGATAAATTTAATGATGTTAGTAGTAGAATATATTGTTGTTCTTTGTTATAAAATATTAATGTGGAAAAAATTTTCCTATATACAATTATGAGCAAGTGACTTGTTATTTTATTGTTTAGTGAATGAGTTTTTTATCATTGAATCATTGACATTGTAAAATATAATCATTTTATGAAAATATCTATTGTTATAATTAATCATGTATATGGTTTTATAGAAATAAATTCATTCAATATAAGACCTACAATTTCTCCTCAAATAAATGATTCCAAATACGTGAATAATGATATAATTAAAGAGAATGTATTAATAAAATATATATTCAGGGGGTAATCTACATCATATTAAAAGGTGGATATTTATTTAATATTTAAAATAACTGTATAATAAAATTATACTATGGAATTTATTATGGAATTAACATTGATGAAAAGGATTATTATTTTTGAAACATATAATTATAAGGAAAAAATCACCTTTAATATTTTACCATATTTAGTAGTGGTATTTCTACCACTCTCATATAAAAAACGCTGGGCGTCGACTAATTGAGGTTATGAAGGATGTTCCTCATAAACCATTTCAATATCAATAATTTTATAATACATCAGTTTTAATATGTTCTTCTGAATCCTCTAATTTTTTTTATTGTATAGTAATTCCAAAAAATATAAAACACTACTTTAGAAAATGTATTAATAGAATAAAATGGTTGTTTTAATGTTGTTATAAAATAAACATTAGAGTTCTTTATCAAAATTATTTTTAAATGAAAAATAAAAAAAGCTAGGGAACTGGTTTGAACTTCTTAGAGTTGAAATTTCTCCAACCTCTAATTGTGGAATTCCACTAAAAAACTATACTAAATAAAATGATTCGGAATAATCCACTATGAAAAGATCATCAAAACATAGAACCATGAGTGTCTGAAAAGTAATGTCTTATGAAAAAATAATTAATAAATGTCATATGATATAGAAAAATATATCAATTATTTGACATAATTATTCAAAGATGAATAAATTAAAAGATCAGATCATAGGAATAGAATCATCTCAGACATTTTATCGATCTCTTTATTTGTAATTAACTTTTAAAAATGATCATATTATATTTATAGAATATTGTGGAATTTATTTGTATGATCATTATAATGTAATTATTTATGATAAAATATAGAGTATGTAAATCAATATCACGAGGGTTCATAATGTGAGTAATTGGATAAAATTTGGTCAAATGAATATTACCTTCTGTAATAATAATAATAATAATGTTAAATAGATTGAATAGAAGATAAATTAATAAATCAGTATTATTGACGATTTGGAAACTGATATTCTGTCATTAAGGATTATTTTTGAAAAACTAATGTGAATTATGTGCTTTTTGAGGAAACTGGGGAGAATCATGAGTGGAGATAATAATGGTTTGACATGATAATAAATAAAATCTCAAAAATAAATGAACATATATTATTTGTTAATTTTATACACATATCTATTACTATTTTGAGAAATTTTTTCAGTTTTCAATTCTCAATATTTTATCCATAAATAAAAATAATATATTTCAATAAATATATTACATTAAAATTTTATGTTCTGATGTTTTTATTTGATCCTTATATCCCAAAAGGAAAGGAAGGTGTTTAAATTAATGGTCAATATATCATATATAATTTCTAATTGGAGGGGAGGGGGGGGGGGGTTCTAGGAGTACATATATTTTGATGGAGAGAGATTCTAAACAATATAAATAGAACATAATATTAAAATTGAATTTTATTTCAAATATTCCATTAAATTCATTTAGTATTTCATTTTGAAAATCGTAAGGAGGAAAATATTTTGGAAAAAATATGTTAATCAAAAAATTTAAAATGTGTAATAATATTATTTAATATTAACTAAAAGGGATATAAATTTTTTTATTTAAAATGATTTATTTTTATAAACATATCTTATTTAGTGGTTTGAAATATTTTTATAAAACCAGAAACATTTTATTATTTTGTGACGGTTCATATAATTATATTCATTGTATGTTTATTTTTTAAATTAATCAATAAAAAGGGAGTATTTATATGTTTAATTATTTTTCGTTTTTTCTAAACTTAATTGTATTTTTAATCAATGAATCATGTTATTCATTGAATTTAAAATCAAATGTCTCACATATTGTTGTTCAACATAACATTAATGTTTTTTTTCTTAGTCTCTTAATTTTTAAGAATAATTACCTTCAAAAATCAATTCCAAAGGAATTTTTTTTGAAATCCAGGGGACTGAGTATTCAACCAAGTCAAAATTCCTTGGATTTAGGACAATAATATCTGTGTATAAGTAACATAATTGATGATTTGATGCTATGATGATATCATAAGTTAATGATAGAGATTTATTTGATGATGAGGTAACTAGTCCATATGTATATGGATGTCATCCATGTGATTGAGGAATAGAAGAAGTGACACACATTTGAGATTTCAATATGTATAAAAATTAGACAACCTTTTTTTATTAGAGGGCCTTGGATTGTTTTACCATTTTTATTTTTTCTATGATTTGATTGATTAGTAAGTAATCATTATAATAGAATAATTACTTTCTTTAATAATAATTCTATTTTGGATCCTTTGATATTAGGGTATCTTATTGGATTAATAAGCTTCCCATGTGTGGAAGAAGAGTTTTTTCTCATCATATGAATTGGGGGATTCTAGGTTTTTAATATATTGATGAGATTTCATATTATATAAGAGGATGCATACATTATATAAATATTAAAATTTATTTATTAAATTGCATAATAAGAAGAAAAATTCATTAGTTTAATGTTGATGATGAATTAATTCAGATTTAAAAATTCTCAATGTAATTTGGATAAATGTATTTTATTATAAAAAAAATAATTACATAATTTTTGAAACAATACCTATTTTTTTAAATTTAATATTTTCCAAAAAGTTTATTATTTTCATTTTTATGATCATCTGCATTTTATTTCATTGAATATTTCTAATGTTTTGATAGAGCTAATTTTCATCAGTCTTATAAATTTATTCATTATAAATTTATATGTTTGATTGAAAATTTTCATATCTCAGTAGATTAACTCTTAAGATAGATTTAAAAACATAAACTGTGTTTTCACTACAATCGATCCATATTGATGTTTACATGGAATGGACATATGGGAAAATAATACGATCATGAGATATGATGTACCTTTTAAGGTCACATGGAAAGGTGTATCACGATGACTTTTGAGAACATATATCCAACAACATCATGGTTCATTTAGAAGTATCTTAGGAATAGTTAGATTCAGGATGAATAATTTCACCATGGTCATCAAGGAAATTTATTTTTCCCAAATAAGGAAACAAAAGAATAGGGTTCTTAGGGGGAAATCTTTTAAGGGAAAGGTGAAAATTCATTACAATCAGATCCATATTATAGTTCACAATCTTATAAAGATAAAAAATAGAATGTATTTATATTTAAATATAATTATATATATCTTGAGGTTATAAATATAGATATTTATATTTGTATATATATATATATATATATATTTGTTTGTGTTTATATATATAAATTTATATACGTATTTATATATATTTATATTTATATATATATGTATGTATTTTTTATATTCATATGTATTTTGATGTAAATAAATTTAGATATATTTATATATATTTTGTGGGGATACATAGATATATATGTATATTAGTATGTGTTTATATACATATAATTATATATATTTTCATAAGATAACATTGATTTATACATATTTATATATTTTGATATGAATTCATGTGTGTGTATATAAAAGTATTTATATTTGAATATATATTCATATGTTATGTGAGCATATATATTTCTTTGTATGTATATGTATATGAATATTTATATACAATTATATTTAATATTATATATATTTATTTAAATTTTTTAAATTTATTTGTATATATATATATATGTTTTAATCTATATATATATGTAGATATGTAAATAGATTTTTTTACAAGTTGTATATATATATATATATATATATATATGTATATATGTTTAAATATATTTATTTATACTTTTTGGTTACATATATATAATTATATATATATATATATATGTATAAATTTTTTTATATATAATTGTATATAACTAATAAAAAGTATGTATTTATAAATATTTATGAATATTTTATGGTATTTATAGATATTTATATTTATTTATATATATTATTATAAATTTATATATATTAAAATTAAAATTTATTTATAATTAATTATAAATTTTATGTGGTTATATATTTGTATATATATATTCTTATATGAATATTTATTTATGTTTCTAGATAAATTTATATATATTACTAGAAGTTAAATTATATTTATATATATAATTATTTATAATTATATGTACTCGTTTTGTAGCATTTATTATAGAAGCGTTTTAATAGTGATAATATTTCTCAGAAATTGGATTTCAATCCACATGGAATTCCGAATATAATTTTTTGATGGGCCAAAACTCACACGATCCAGATAGGTAAAAGTTGTATGGTGCACAATACCTTCATACTATCAATGGTAGCCCTCCGGGATTCATTTGGATACAATACCAAACCAGTGGAGGTTATGAAGTTTCAAAAAAAACCTATGGTGAATTTTTGGATGTGGGTGATCCTAGAAAGAGTAGTAAAGATGAACATGCTAAAGGCCTTGATTTTAGAAAAAGAAATCAAAATACACAAATGGGAATGTCATGGTAGCAATGCAATAGTAGATGGTTTCAAGAAGTGGAGAAGTTGTTGTTCTTGGGCGTTTTCCTAGTATTTTAGCCATTAAGAATGAAATGGACTTTATGCCACATGGACTTCAATCCATCTAATAAAAGGGTATCGGGTAATGTAACGGTATCCCCTAAACACAATTTGAAAAGAGAATTTTCTATGAAAAAATATTTAGTTTTATGTAAAAAAATATATATATTATTTATATATATTTGAATATTTTTATATATTATTTTAATTTCTTCATGTAAATTTATTTATATTTTAATGTTAACATATATATATCTATATTATATATATAAATTTATGAAAATTATTATTTTTATCAGTATTGATAGATATTTTCATGTATTTATCTATATTTAACATATTAATATTTATTTATATTTATGTATCTCAATATGTTTTTTAATGTTTTTCCCAACATGTATGTATATGTATATGTGTTTTTGAGTATATATATAATTATATATATATATATTTGTGTCTATGTGTGTATATATATACATATTAATATTTATATATATAAATTAATATATATTTATATGTAATTATGTATATTTATATGTATTCATATACATTTCGTGTAACGACCCGAAATTTTGAATAAATCTTATTTCCTAATTTTGTGTGTTATTTTATTTTTTTCATACTCAACAAAACTGTTTCATTTTATAACAGGAGTATAATTAAAATGTGGCTATTGATTTTTGAGTATAATATGACCGTTACTCAGTATGACCGTTGAAAACTGAATGTTGCAAGTGACCTTAGTTAATTAATATAGATTCGATGGCCCCATCCAGTAGTCTCGGGCCAATCGAAGACCATCTAACAGAACTTGGGAAGGAGGTAGCACCACTGGGATTTTCTATGGACCAAACCCAAGCCGAACTTCATCATGTGACACTAGAATGGAATCACCTTCATGAGAAGTTCAAACTGATAGAAATTACTACTTGTGCGATGTTGGCCGAGCCTCCCTCATATTCTCTCACCTTAGCACACCTTACACTTAGGTCCTATGCTGGTGTGATAAGGGGCTATGTAAGGAGACCGTAACTTCCTTGTGTAATCATTTGTTTTAAATAAAAATCTTGATTTCTTCTTATGATGAAGTTTATGAATTTTTAAATGTCCGAATAAATATAGTATTCATATTTTTTATGAATTTTAGAGAAAGGATATTCTAAAAATGTTTATGTAAACCTTAAATAATTAAAAATGTGTAATGATTTTCGAAAGATGGTCTTCTACAATTATGTTCAGTATGAAATTTAGAGTCTAATAAGATCAACATAATTTTTGATAAATAGTAAATTATGAATAGTGATTTTATGCTTAGGATTTGTAATGTGACCAAATGGATTAATAATCTCACTTAAAGAAAGTATTAATGTAACCTAGGCACTTTGATTAAGTAATGTGATTCAATAAAATGGTTAAATAACGGTTTCATAAATTATTAGTCAAGTATTAGTTTTTTCGGGTTAATAGTGTTTTTAATTAAAAATTAAATTAAAAATATTTATAAAATTATTTTTATAAAATGGATTTCATTTTTGAACTCAGAGCATTGATATTATGTTAAGGTAATTTTTGGGGATTTTTTCTGAGAAAAATGAATATTTGGTGAATATTTTATTTATTTAAAAATTAAATTAAAAATATTTAGAAAATTATTTTTATAAAATGGAGTTCATTTTTGAAATCAGAGCATCGATATTTGGTTATGGTGAAATTTTGGGTTTTTTCTGAGAAAGTTGAATTTTCGATGAATAGTGAAAATACAGTTTTAGGGTTTCGGTATGTTTAATGACATCATAACTATGTCATGATGATTTCATGAGATATTTTAAGGGTTGGCCGACCAAAGGTGATGAATTATTGTATGGGGGGACCCATGTGGCCCGTACCATGGGCAAATACCATGGGCAAGCCCATGGTTTTCCCAAAACCACCAATGAGGTGTCCTTTGGCCATTAATGCCCTGTCCCCTCACTTTCCCTATAAATACCATGACATCCTCTCATCCATTCGACTCCAAAATCTCCCCAACGAAGCTCTGGTATCATTACCTCCCAAGGAGTCCTCCCAAGGTGCCCCCAAGCCCTCAAGGTCCCAACCTTTGAGTTTTAAGAGTTACGTTTTAAGGTAAGGGATCCGACCTCTCTCTTTCTTTTCAAGTAATATCTTTTATGTCATTTCTTTTATGCTCCATGATCTTATGTTGAAGGATGTTATTTTATATTCATATTACTCCCCTTTTTATGTTCATATGATGAGAGACCCTATTTGATCTCGTCAGTTCATTTTTGTTGAAGTTTAAGTGGCGCCGTTAGGCTGCTGAATTTTTAAGGGATTCCTTCAACCTTGTCGTTTTCAAGATCTATTTTCATGTCAAGTCTTTAATGTTATTTTTTATTATGTTGGGGTATGATATCTAAATCTATCATACTTATCTTTTATGTTCATATTATTAGAGAACCAATTTGATCTCGCCAATTCATTTTTGTTTAAGTTTAAGTAGCGCCGTTAGGCTGCTGAATTTTTAAGGGATTCTTTCACCCTTCTCATTTTCAAGATCTATTTTCATGTCAAGTATTTCATGTTACTTTTTATCATGTTGGGGGAATGATATATAAATCTATCATACTGATTTTTTTGTTCATATGATGATAGACCCTATTTGATCTCGTCAAATCATTTTTGTTGAAGTTTAAGTGGCGCCGTTAGGCTGCCGAATTTTTAAGGGATTCTTTCTCCCTTCTCGTTTTCAAGAACTATTTTCATTTAAAGTATTTCATGTTACTTTTTATTATGTTGGGGTATGATCTCTAAATCTATCATACTGATATTTTATGTTCATATAATGAGAGAAACTATTTGATCTCATCAATTCATCTTTGTTGAAGTTTAAGTGACACCGTTAGGCTGCTGAATTTTCATAAGAGAAATCTTATTTTTGTCTTCCTTTCATGTTCTTAATTTCATATGGTATGTCTTTAAAATTTCATTACCATGTTCTTAAATCCTTTATATTATGTTCCTATACTGTTTAATGGGTCATTTATGAATGTTTGACCCATGTCCCCTCTCTTTTCAGTGTTTTCTAAAACCCCAAAGCATAGCCGTTATGCTGTAGAATTTCTGTATCAAAATGTCTCTCTCTCTTTCTAAAGTTCCTTTATTTTTTAAGTGAATTCTTAAATCCCTCTCTTCTATATGAGTATTCAAATATATACCAATTTGTTCTCTTTTAAATTCTAGTATTTACATACATGAGACCCGATTTCCCTTTCCGTGGGTTTAAAGTGACATAAAGATCATGTCTTCAAAGAATTTTTAAAAATGTTATGATTATGAAATAAAACCCATTTATTTTTTTCTATATGGGTTTTTTATTAAATGATTGATGATGATATATGTGGCTCACATGATTATAAAGACAAATTTAAGGGTGTGCCTTAATAGCGCTCCAATGCATTAGGTAACGACTTAATCTTTAAAGATGACCTTTTAGACTGATACCTTGGTGAATAACGTTGGTTATTATTATTGACACCTTGGGGATGGACCTTGGTGAAACAGAAATTATTGTCTTTGTTAAATGTTGTAACCACATCTTTAAGTTATGAAATACGTTATTTTTATTATGTTATTCCTCATGATTTCATTCTCATGCCTTAAAGTTCATTTCATGACTTTATTGATGTATCTCAAGTTCACATGTTAAATGTTTACCTTGTTTCCCTTACTGGGCCTTCTGCTCACCCTTTCTTTTGATGTATGTACCCAGGTTATGAGATGGAATAATGAAACTAGGATGAACATAAATAGAAGCCTTTCAAGTGTTTAAGAAGAATGTTTTTTTTGTTTCATGTATTAAGTTCCTGGTTTCCAAGACACTAAACCTTAAAGATCCTCAGTTTTGTATAATGTAATGAAAGTTTATGTGACAAAAAGGAGGGATGCTATTGTTGGTATCAAAGGATGGTTTAGTTATTTGTGGAAATTAAGATATGAAAACTTTAGGAAGTACCCTACTGAAAAGTTTAAATAAAGGAAATCTTCCTGGTATTTTGGTGAGTATTTAGTAAGGGGTTTCCAAGAAAATACATCCCTGTCTGGATACGAGTAGGTAGAGGTGGCTCTGGCACAGATGTACATAGGGTTAAAACCCTAAAACACCGCTTTGAGCTAGAATCGAACGGGAACTGGTACACGACAACGGGCCTTTCTGCACTCTTGGTTACGACACTCCCGGTGGATATGCTTTGGTAAATTCATAATCTTAGTATGAACCATTATTAAAGGAAAAAACATAAAATAAAATAAAGATTCACATAACAATATATGATCATGTATAACCTAGTTTGAAACCTAGGGGACCACAAGTTAGGGTATACTTTTCTTCTACAAGTTATCCTTATATGCTTTAAGTTCCTTTTCATGATTATTGACTAAGTATTTAAGCCCCTAATTATACTTTCTTTTCTTAGTTAATGGTGGGAAATTGAAGAACATGTCCCCACAACCAATGTGATAGGAAATGCGACGATTGTTGTATTAATATGATAGAGATGATTAGGGGATTAAAAGATGATTATTATTTTGGAATACGTTCACTATTTTGGGGACCTTATATGATCGAGGTAAATAGATTACTGCGGTATTTTCATTGAGGAGTAAATCGTGACTTATATTTTGATGAATCAATGAATTTAAGGTGGACTTATAGTAATTTAGGTTACTTATGGAAATGGTTAACCTATCTTGGGTAAAATATGTTTAGGTTATCTACTTTTGTTATAAGATGTTAGGAGTGGTTGATGCTGTTTGGAGATGAACAATGAAGTTTATTTTGGAAGACTATGTTATCAAATCCTTCTTGTATTTAGTTTTCAATCTTAGTTTGGTTTATTTTGAGGAATTTTAAGAACAGTTATTTATGTAATGGTATATGATGAACATTGGGTAGTACCGTGGAACTTTGAATATTTAAAGTATCTTTCCTTCCTCTAGGGTTCTTTCTTTTGGAAGAGTCGTTTTGTCTTACCCTTTCTGTTTTTGGGATAATGTTTAAAGATATAAGAAATAGATAGTTAATCTTTGATGGATTATGTGATTCTCTATAAGATGATTCTTGTGCTTTGATGAGACCAAGTAGTTTTGAATGCTCATCATTTGGAGAAAATATTAGTTTTGGTATAAACTTATTAAAGGATGAAAATCTACTGGAAGGTAGGTATATTTCCTTATGTTTTTATTCTATGTAGTAAATTAATTCCTCAAAATTATTAAAAGGAACATAAAACAAAAACGTTGTTGGTTTAAGATTCCTACTGGGTAATCAAAGACCGTTTACACACATCATAAGTTTGTGATTTTCTTGTGGTTAACTTTCTCCTAATCATTTTTTCTATCACTCTCCCTCAGAACTTGACCCTTTGTTTTTTCTTCCATATCCATTTTTTCCTACATGGAATCCTAGTATGGGTTAACTCAGGTGGACTTTGTACATCCTTTTATTTCTTTTAAAGTAATAGCGTTACTGACTCTTTTTCCGATGTGGGACTTTCAATGAAATTTAAAAACCCAATTTTAAAAATTACGATGACGTAATTTCTTAAGGGGGGAAGATTGTAATGACATGAAATTTTGAATAAATCTTGTTTCATAATTTTGTGTGTTATTTTATTTTTTTCATACTCAACAAAACTGTTTCATTTGATAACATGAGTATAATGAAAATGTGACTGTTGGTTTTTGACTATTATATGACTGTTAGTTAGTACGACCGTTGAAAAATGATTGTTACAAGTGACCTTGGTTAATTAATATAGATTCGATGGCCTCATCCAGTAGTCTCGGGCCAATCGAAGCCCATCTAACGGAACTTGGGAAGGAGGTAGTACCACTGGGATTTGCTCTGGACCAAACCCAAGCCGAACTTCATCCTGTGAAGATAGAACGGAATCACCTTCGCGAGAATTTCAAATTGATAGAAATTAATACTCATGCGATGTTGGCCGAGCCTCCCTCAGATTCTCTCACCTTAGCACACCTTACACTTAGGTCCTATGTTGGTGTGATAAGGGGCTATGTAAGGAGACCATAAATGCCTTGTGTAATCCTTTGTTTTAAATAAAAATTTTGATTTCTTCTTATGATGAAGTTTATGAATTTTCAAATGTCCGGATAAATATAGTATGCATATTTTTGATGAATTTTAGAGAAAGGATATTCTAAAATTTTTTATGTAAACCATAAATAATTAAAAATGTGTAATGATTTTAAAAAAATTGTCTTCTACAATTATGTTCAGTAAAAAATTTAGAGTCTAATAAGATCAACTAAATTTTTGATGAATAGTAAATTATGAATAGATATTTTATGATTAGGATTAGTAATGTGACCAAATGGAATAGTAATCTCACTTAAAGAAAGTATTAATATAATCTAGGCACCCTGATTAAGTAATGTGATTCAATAAAATGGTTAAATAACGATTTCATAAATTATTAGTGAAGTATTATTTTTTTCGTGTGAATAGTGTTTTTTAATTAAAAATTAAATTAAAAATATTTAGAAAATTATTTTTATAAAATGGATTTCATTTTTGAACTCAGAGCATCGATATTATGTTAAGGTAATTTTTGGGGATTTTTTTATGGGAAAAATGAATTTTCAGTGAATAGTGTATTTATTTAAAAATTATATTAAAAATATTTAGAAAATTATTTTTATAAAATGGAGTTCATTTTTGAAATCAGAGCATTGATATTTGGTTATGGTGAAATTTTGGGTTTTTTCTAAGAAAGTTGAATTTTCGATGAATAGTGAAAATACAATTTTAGGTTTTCGGTATGTTTAATGACATCATAACTATGTCATGATGATGTCATGAAATATTTTAAGGGTTGGCCAACCAAAGGTGATGAATTATTGTATGGGGGACCCATGTGGCCAATACCATGGGCAAATACCAAGGGAAAGCCCATGGTTTTTCCAAAACCACCAATGAGGTGTCCCTTGGCCATTAATGCCTTGTCCCCTCACTTTCCCTATAAATACCAAGACATCCTATCATCCATTAGACTCCCAACTCTCACCCAACGAAGATCTGGTCTCATTACCTCCCAAGGAGTTCTCCCAAGGTTCCCCCAAGCCCTCAAGGTCCCAACCTTTGAGTTTTAAGAGTTACATTTTATGGTAAGGGATCCGACCTCTCTCTTTCTTTTCAAGTAATCTATTTTATGTCATTTCTTTTAAGATCCATGCTCTTATGTTGAAGTACTTTCTTTTATATTAATCTTACGTCCCTTTTTATGTTCATATGATGAGAGACCCTATTTTATCTCGTCAATTCATTTTTGTTGAAGTTTAAGTGGCGCCGTTAGGCTGCCGAATTTTTAAGGGATTCTTTCACCCTTCTCATTTTCAAGATCTATTTTCATGTCAAGTCTTTCATGTTCCTTTTTGTTATGTTGGGGTATGATCTCTAAATCTATCATACTGATCTTTTATGTTCATATTATTAGATACCCTATTTGATCTCTTCAATTCATTTTTGTTGAAGTTTAAGTGGTGCTATTAGGCTACCGAATTTTTTAGGGATTCTTTCACCCTTCTCATTTTCAAGATCTATTTTCATGTCAAGTCTTTCATGTTACTTTTTATTATGTTGGGGTATTATCTCTAAATATATCATACTTATCATTTATTGTCATATGATGAGATACCCTATTTTATATCTTCAATTCAGTTTTGTTGAAGTTTAAGTGGTGTCGTTAGGCTGCCGAATTTTTAAGGGATTCTTTCACCCTTCTCGTTTTAAAGATCTATTTTCAATTAAAGTCTTTCATGTTACTTTTCATTATGTTGGGGTATGATCTATAAATCTATCATAATTATCTTTTATGTTCATATGATGAGCGACCCTATTTGATCTCGTCAATTCATTTTTGTTGAAATTTAAGTGACGTCGTTAGGTTGTCGAATTTTCATAAGAGAAATCTTATTTTTGTCTTCCTTTAATGTTATTCATTTCATATGGTATGTCTTTAAAATTTCATTACCATGTTCTTAAATCACATATATTCTGTTCCTATACTGTTTTATGGGCCATTTATGAATGTTTTACCCATGTCCCCTATCTTTTCAATGTTTTCTAAAACCCCGAAGCATATCCGTTATGCTGCAGAATTTCCGTCTCAAAATGTCTCTCTCTTTTTCTAAAGTTATTTTATTTTTTTTAAGTGAATACTCAAATACCTCTTTTCTATAGGGGTATTAACATATATACCAATTTGTTCTATTTTAAATTCTTGGATTTACATACATGAGACCCTCTTTCCCTTTCCGTGGGTTTAAAGTGACATAAAGATCATGTCTTTAAAGCAGTTTTTAAAAACGTTATGATTATGAAATGAAACCCATTTATTTTTTGCTACATGGGTTGTTTATGAAATGATTGATGATGATATATGTGTCTCACATGATGATAAAGACAAATTTAAGTGTGCGCCCTAATAGTTCTCCAATGCATTGGGTAAAGACTTAATCTCTAGAGATGACCTTTTATACTGATAGCTTGGTGAATAACAATGGTAATTTTTATTGACACCATGGGGATGGACCTTGGTGAAACAGAAATGATCGTCTTTGTTAAATGTTGTAGCCACATCTTCAAGTTATGAAATATGTTATTTTTATTATGTTATGCCTCATTATTTCATTCTCATGCCTTAAAGTTCTTTTCATGACTTTATTGATGTATCTCAAGTTCACATGTTAAATGTTTCCCTTGTTTCCCTTACTAGGCCTTCTGCTCACCCTTTCTTTTGATGTATGTACCCAGGTTATGAGATACGGTAATGAACCTAGGATGAACATAAGGATAATCCTTTCAAGTGTTTAAGAAGAATGTTTTTTTGTTTCATGTATTAAGTTCCTGGTTTCCAAGACACTAAACCTTAAAGATCCATAGTTTTGTATAATGTAATGAAAGTTTATGTGACAAAAAGGCGGGATGCTATATTTCGATATATATATATAATGAATATTTTTTTCTATTTTTTAATATTTATATTAACATATAAGTATTATTGTGTACATGTATATATTGATATATAATAATATATTATTATAAATGTGTCTTGATGTGTCTGGTTTTCTATATATATTTGTATTTAAATATTTTTTTTATGTATTCATATTTTCATATTAAATGTAATGTCATTATAATTAATAGATGATGAGTTTTGGTTAGAGTTAATGTTTCTTTGATATATAGAAGAGTTTTTAGTCTATCTTTTAGTAGCCTTTATTATATTATTGAATCCCCATGAGACACAAATATATATAGGTGGTTGTATTTAGTTGTCTTGGCCACATGATAGATGGTCCTATGATAGTTGGGTCTCCAAACATAATAATAATTTTTTAATAATTTTCATAAATACCTATAATTGAAAAACCAAAAAAATTTCATAGCCAATGATTTTTTTAATTATTTATAATTATTAATTAAGGAACCTACTTATATTTATATAGTGGTGGTTTTGAAAATATCATATACTTATATATAATATTTTAGATAAAAATTTATAAAAAAAACCTATTCTAATAAATTGTTGTGAAATGATTCACATTTTTATTTTAAAACGAATGTGAAATAATTTATTACATGGGTATCAATTATGGATGAAAGAAACCATACTGAAAAACATATTTGTAGTTTAATCCATTAATTATTCCTAGAGAAACTAACATCAAACGGATTTTTGTCATAATAATGTATATTTTGGTACAAATATTTACCTAAATTGTAGTTGAACTTTATAACCTAAATTCCAAAAATAAGTCTATATAGAATCAATACCATTGAGATTCATATCCCAATCAACTATCACTAAACCGGTTATCATACCTAGAAAATTACCCTAATTAATAAAAAACAATAATAAATATCTATCAATTAACGAAATCTATTTAATAGTACCTAATTTTACCTAAACAAAATCTTTAACCACAAATATATTAGGATTTATTTAATGATTATTTTCTTTAATATTATAGACAACTCTCACATCTATTAAGTATAAATATGGGATCTCATTTACAAACTATGATTAATATAAAATATATTTTCCATAAAAAAACGTGATAACTAATCCCATTATGTAATTTCTTTTATAGTAAATACAACATGAACTAGAGATGATTAAAATTATAAATCCATAAACATCATTATGGTTTAATTATTTTGGCTCAATTGTTATGAATATGTCCTCTATGTGTCAAAAAATTTATGAATATGAAATATTAGGTATTTTTATAGAATATTATATTTATATTATTGATTTTGAAGAACATTTAGAGAATATACACAAGTAATACCTATTCAATCCATCAGGTAATATACATTTTAATTTCTCTTGGGAAACAATTTCTCTATTTAAGTATATAAAAAATATTATTTATATTCATGATTGGTGAAAGAAAAAAATCATAAAAACATAGGTTGGTGATTCATTTATTACAATAAATTTGTTGAAAAGAATTCATGGTTCTAATAAACTATATTGGATTTCACATGTGAAATATCTCTAAGTCAAAATAAAAAGTCATCCTACTATTGATACATTAATAATGGTGAATCACATGTAAATATTTTGGAATTTTGAGCATTATAAATTCTAATTTAGGAATTATTATCATATAATGAAATATTATTAACATCAGGGAAATGATTTATTTATTTATTATGATCATATTTATATAATTTATCATGCTTTTAGTGGTGGTTGTGATGGTAATATAAATTAATAATATCAAAAATCCTCAACTAATTCTTCAGAAGCTAGGATTTTTTCAATTTTTGTGGAAAATATAATATAGTAAGGAATCATTTCGATTAATGAACTCAGTTTGAATTTATTGATCGATATGGATGTGATTTTTCATAATTAAAAATATTTGAAAATGATTTAAAAACATAATACAAATCATTAACATGAATTTTAACTTTTTAATTTAAAATATTTTATAGAAATTATCCTTTATATATCATCTATTCTAAAAAATTAAAAAAAATCATTCTAGTATGTTCCACATTTGTATTTATGGTAGAATATAAAATATTAAAAATAATTTTTTTAATTAAAAAACCAAGTTATGTACTATATATTCAACTTTATGATATAAAAATGATCAAAATGAAAAACACTATAATGAATTCTCTATTTATATGGGTTTTATTACTCTTATCAGCCAACCATCTATGATTTTGTATCCTACGAATAGTGAACAACATCAGTATAATTTGATGAAATTTGTGGGGAATATTAATTTTGAGATAAAAAACTCTTGTTATTAGATAATTTATATTTAAATTCAAAGTCATGATATTGTAACCATTATAAATGGTTTTTTAAAATTTTAATTTGTTTCAGATGTTTATGGGAAGTTTGAAAAACATTGGAGGATATATTTTTATTATTGGGATGAAATTATATTATAAGTATTAGATCATGCCCAAATCAAGGGTGTTGTGATGTCTCAGTTTTGCATAAGATTAATATATAGTTTTTATAATGTATAATATACCAACTAAGGAATCACTCTCTTTGATATATCTATGGAGGGATACAAAAATCAAATGGTGGCATCTGGATGGATTCATTGGAGGCATGACTATTATGTTTCATTGGGTGATATGTTGTATCTTGTAACATTGATGATGAAATAATATGTGAATGGGGTTTCATGGAACAATCATGGGGATATGAGTTATACAAGGACCCTTTATATAACATTGAAAAAATCTCTATATTTTAGGGGTATTTTTTATCACCCAATACCTCATGGCTCAACAAAAATCTACCAATTTTGATCACATGGTTAATCCTATATTTTTTTGGTCACCCATAAAAATACTAGATTAGTGTGTATTTATTAGATTGAATTTGTTCAACCCTATTCCCCATGGTTTCAACCATTGGTACCCATTTTTCCCCCTTTTTAAATGACCATTTGAAGGCCATTTAATTATTCCTAATTGAGTTATGTCTTCCCATTCATCTTCATTCCATATCCCATGTATTTCATTGTTATTTATGTACACCCCATCATGGGATTTTTTTATTATTACACAAATTCATTGTGAAATGGTTCTAATATAATTGGGATTTATCATATGGGGGATTATGGATTCTAAAAGTGGATAATTTAACGTGTTTCATTCAATTTCAATTGAGGTATGTATGTTAGCGGGTTTTCAAGGTATTTTTTGAAATATTTTTGTAATTGGATATGTTTTGGATGACGGGTCATGAGTATTTTGGTCACTAGTGTAACAGAGGGAAAGAATGAGTCATTCACAAAAGATTTTATTTGGTTATAGTGTTGTTGAGATGCACGGTGAGCATCTAAAATTATGCCTAATTGAATTGAAATATATAATTAACAAAAAATTACTATAGTTTGTTGGAGAAGGATTTATGGAGTGATATTGGGTCTCAATTGAATCACAATACCTGGTTCAATATTAAATAGTTATACTAAATGGAATTCGAGTATACTAAATCCATTTTAAAGTTTGTATATTCAATTAATACTTAACCATATGGATGATTGAATTTTCATAACATTCATGGATGTTGTTTTTGTTTTGATAAATATAAAATGGTTCTGGGGGATTCAAGAAGTTTGACATAGAATCAGGTTAATCCATTATTAGTATCACAAGTATGACATGCGTGTAATGAATATTTTTGAGATGCTTTAGGGACATGTCGTTAAGGGAATAAATGTCTAGAATTTCATAATGGAGACTATAGTGATCATGGATTGTAAAATGAGTTATATTATTAGTGGGGTGTATCTTAGTATGTTTTTTGTTAGTATTTTATGTCTCTAATTATGGATTAATTGAGAAGATAGTGTCAACCTATGAAATTTTATGGGTGATACATGGAGAATATATTTTTGAAATTATATATAACATAGTTAGGGGAGTGGGATAATAATTATGAGATTAGAGATCCAAGGATAGATATGGGGAATTATATGTTTAGGTGGTTAGATGGTAGGGTGGGTGAGTACTCTATAAATTAAGTTCCTAATTGTTTCAATGATAAAAATTCTTTCCTTGGGACTCTTATTTACAAATCCATTATTTTAGATAATGTATAGAGTAATGTTCTAGTGTATATCTAGTGGGAAAACATGTAATTAAATTAATGAGGAATGATTATTCCGTTGGTAAATAGAGTGTGATTTTGGGTAGTAATTGTGTGTACAAATTTTTGGAAGTAATGATGGATTTTCATTATCTACGTGGGTTTTTTAAAGAAGCAGTTTTGTTCTAGAAGTGGATTTGAGATTTGATAGGGTTTCCTTGAGACCCTACTATTTGGTTTGTGGACTCTGTAGGGATTAATACTTTTATGTTTCCATATTTTACATTTATACTGGGCTTTTGAAATGGGTATCACATAGATATATGGAATCATATTTAGTTTTATTGGGTTGTGGAGTGGATTTGTTGATGTTCATGTAATGTTTACTCATGAGATTATATATTGAGTTTTAAATATAATCCATTATTTTAGTGGTAGGCTTGATCTATAGATAGATCATTTTTTATTGAATGTACTATACATGTAATGTTATTATTATTATTATACCCAGACAATGTTATGAAGCTTTATATGATAGGTTTATGTCATGGAGACATAAAGACAAACTTGCAGAGTCACACCACCATGGTTCTCACTTTAATGTGTTTTGGATTTGTGATGTGGCATAGGATCAGACAACCAAGAGTTTACTAATTTGAATTTTTTTGGAGGATGTACAAGTTAATTGCTTCCCCAATTATATTTCAATAATATATATATATATATATATATGATAAAACATGAGGCCTCACATATGTGGATGTTGTTGGTTTTTTTTAGGATTTGGGTTATTATGATGATCTACTAAAACCAATTATTATCTTTACTAGTGAACAAAAAACATAGTTTTTGGAATCTATCATTTGGATATATTTTAGACAATGTTATATTTTCTTATATTGTAATTTTATCAATAGCTCCATTACATTATATAATTAAATTATATGATACATATAGGCCTATGATTGTATATTGAAATTTTATTCCATGACTGTATTCTAAAGAATTGTTTCATTAATGGACATACTAATGGATTTTTTCAGTTAATGTAGGGTCCAATATCATGGTGGCCTCTTTACCACCAAATGTCCTAATGTGGTTCTTTCTTGTTATACATTTCTAGATTAATATTTTTCCAATAAATTCATAAATTGTATAAAATGATATATATAGTGGACACATTCATGTATCCATACTAATTTTCATTATCACACTCTGTATGGGTACACTAATGCTTATGTAGAAAATATGTTTAGATTAATGTTGATATGATGTATGGGAGGCCTGCTAGGGGAACCTTTATGGATTTAGTCTATTGGAATAGGGAGGAAATCAAAATTTAAATTTTAGTCCCCACATATAAATTTTATTTTATTTTTATGATAGTAATATAAATGGGAAACCCTTATGGTATGTATTTATTTTTGACCATTGAATCAACTATTATTATAGAATTTTTTTAATATGTTATTGACGGTTAGATATTATATGTAATAATTAAAAATATTTTGATATATTATTTTTATTATATAATATACCCACTATTTTAGGAGATAATATAAGGAGTATGATCTCATGGAAATTATTATAGAATATTTTTAGCAGCTGAAAACAATTATAATGATGGTAGTAGCACCTAATGTCATATCACAATTTTCCGAGAGTGGAATTCATTAGTTTTTATAGGGGTATTACAAAATTGGAACATAAAATTTATTATTATTTTATATTTTACATTATTTATTGTAATGATGTCTTGAAAGAGGTTCATATTGATATTATACATTGGAATAAAAATCACTTATATAAGGAAATTCAAATTTACCATTTTTATGAGATTTAAGTTCACTTATTTTCTTAGTTTTTGTGGATATGGTGACTATTGTATTATGTTTTGGTGAGAATTTTTTTTTAATTTTTTTCATGGCCAATGGTGGAAATAGTGAATTATTTAATTCATTAGATTATACATGCTAGTATCCGATATATTTTAATTAGTTCATGGGAATCTGAAATGAATTTCTAAAAGTAGATAATATTTTTGGAAAAGAGTTAAAATAGAATATTAAAAACAATATGTATGGGAAACATGATATAATGAACTAAATTGTCTATAAAAACATATTAAATTCTTTTCTAATTAACTTACTAGTGGAGAAATAGTGAATTGAGATCATATTTTGTTTTATAGTGAATTTATTATGATATAACTATAGTCATATTCATGGTAGAATAAAACCCCATCTTTCATAGGTTTGGTGTATGATATGCCATGTGTTGGGATTATAGATGGGTTTCTAGTATAGTTTCAGCATTTGTGGAGCTTAGGGATAATTATAAAACATTAATTGGATCGAGATTATTTATATTTCACCTTCATATAGGTATATATGAGTATTTCCATAGGGAATAAATACTAACATCATTTTTTCTATATTTTAATTTTAATTTTTAACTGACACTACTATCACTGATGTTGAAAATTATTTTTACTATTGCCAAGATAAAACTAACATGGAAGGATATAATATACCATCTTCATTATTATAAATATAGACATGGAAATTTACATATAACATATATTATATTTATTATCAATTATATCAATACCATTCTATAATGATTAATAAAGAATCAAAAGCAGTATGTTACATAATTTAATTAAAAAAATTGTTTGAATACACAATTAATAACCATGATAATTTTTTTAAAAAAAGTATAAAAATATTAAAATAAAATGATAATATTAATTTCAATTTTTCAACATATTTTACTTACGTTTTTTTCACATAATATGGAATTAAAAATCATTTCATGATATTCTTTTTCTTTAGGATGGAGAAATATTTAGTAAATTTTAATTGAAATTTTATTTTAATGTAGTAATAATGACTTATTCATATTCTATATTTTAGATGTTTATTATAGGAATAATAATTTCGATTATATTTTTAATATTCATCTTTATCAAAAAACAAAAATTAAATGTGATGAAAAATATAATTGAAATAACTAAATAATAATATTGTTCTATGAAGTAGTAAAAATATGAATCTATAGTATATCAATAATGTAAAAATCATGATAAATGATTTTTTTTAAAAATAAACAATATTTTCCACCTAGATGAATTTTTAGGTGAGAATAAAAGTGTAACATGTGTGTGGTGAGAAGAATATAAAAATAAATCATGCACATCTAAAAAAGATCATATCATTTTTTTGATTTTTTTTTACAATTTACAATTTTAGCAACATTTTTATAACTTTTTGTGGAAAAAACGTGTCCATATTTTTATATTTTTCATATTAAAATTAATGCTAAAAAAATTAATCACAGAAATTTAATAAATTATTTAAAAATCCCAATGCGTTATTCAACTTTTATTCTATTGTTAATGAGGTTAGTTAGGTTAGTAATAGTTTAAGGTTGATAGTTACACCAATTTAGTTAGATTATTATTTTTGGATTAAATTTTTTGGTTAATTATAATTCACATAATGATAAAATGTGTGTTATTTTCATATTGAGATAGGTCCATGTAAGGATGTATCATTAGTTCAGTGGAGCATGGGTAGAATATTTTGAGGTAAGTCCTCAAAATCCACATTAAAGATTTGGAATACAAGTAATAGACTTGTTGAGAAATAATTCACTATAAATATAAGTATCTTTAATTTCTCCATCCATCATAGGAAAAAATATCAATAATTACATGTGATGGAGTTTTTGACTTATTTCATAATCCATCATGTAAAGAACATTAGATGTTCGGTGGGAGATAGCCTAGTTAGCACACAAAACTCAATGATATCACATCAAAGAAATGAAAAAAAAATTGAATTTTTTTTTGTAATGCTTTGGAAATTGTACTATGTCAACACGAGAACCAATAAAACATCATTTATTAAGAGATATAGAAACAGTATTAAATTTATCATTTAATTCCTATCTAATTTTGTGTCTTGAAAAATTTATCATAAATACCCAATAATCATAAACATTGTTCATTAACATCGTATTTGTGCCACCATACATATTTACATAGGTCTTTGTTCAATAAACTGGTGACACATACTTCTAGGTTTCTAGTTGCACCTTCAATTAACCTGAGTTAGGATAGATTAACTATTTTTTCTTTCATTATATCCTCTAACATCTAATCATCACAAAAAAAACTAATGTAATGACTTACCACACATGGTGACCATCAACCATGAGTGTTCAATATGATGATTTCTATCAATACAACAATGAATCAACATAGAATTCCCTATTATAATGGATTTTTTAAAAAACAATATAAATAATTCACACTATCTGATGTATGTTATCACTAGTAAAAAATATCTACCAAAATCCTCAAAAACATCATAGTGGGAATCATCCGTCTAGTTTATATGATGATCTCTAACCGATCATCTTCACCAAAGAAACTCCATCTGATGTACCTAAAGAGACATCCAAAATAAAAAATATCTCCCACATATAAAATTCCTTAGTATTTTAAACTTCTATTTATTCTTTAGTTCACTAGAGATCATACTATATCAGATGAATATATTCCCTCAACTCTATTAAATCAGACGAGTTTGACAAAGGAACATTGTCTCCCTAAAATTTATTATACTATCAACATTTTAAACATATCTATTGTATTTTTTACATAAACTATCTATATATCCATTATTTTATACTCTAATTGAAATAGTATTATTTATTAAACTATGACAGATATCTTATTTTTTTTCATAACAGTGTTTTGTGATAAAAATTAATTGGAACTATGAATAACACTGAAGAACTGTACTCTAACTAATTCCTTTACAATTCCTTCAAAAGTAACATAAAATATATAATCACATTACAAAATTTAGTTGTATTAGTGTACTATTATTTAATAATAGATTATTTAACCAATTTTTTCAACTAAGTCATATGAATAACTACATTACCACAAAAGTAAATATAAACTTGTAGTAATATTTCATGAGTAGATATCTCAAACAAAATTGGCATCTAAAAATCAAATAAATATTTCATTGTCACTAAAACATTATTTCTTTTACACTAATTTGTTAATGTTTTAAATGATCAATTTCTCAATTAAAAATGTCTTCCTTCATGGATTTAAAATTAAAATACAAATTAATGAAAATTCAAATAAAATATTCATCCATGTAAAAACATTGAATACACAAAACATATAACTATAGAGAAAAATGAACAATTACCTTCTACTAAAACATCAGTGATCTTTGATGGTCCCTGATTTTTCCTAAGTCTGATGTTTTTGACAAGGTGACCAGAGATAGGTTTATAGATTTACATTCAAAATTATTCAATGGAATATATAATGTATTCCTCCTTAGTTAATCCAAATGAAACTGGAATTTGAATCACTTTCAATTCTTATAGCCAGGATATTTTTTCCTTGTCAATGCTTACTCATATTAAATATTTTTTGCAACTTCCTTTAATGTTCCTCGATCAATTGGAAGTAAAAAAAGACAATCAAAATTTCACCACTATGTAATAGTAGTATAACATATGTTACATCATCCCATTTCATTAAATATTAATAGTGATTGTACTCAAATTGACAGAAAATTTCTCAAAATGTGAATGTGTTGAAATTTCTATTCCAATATTTTGGAGGTTGATTCAATGCATAAAGATTTTATTTAAACATACTAATGTAATCCAATATCTAATGAAATCCAAAAAAGATGTGATGATATATAACCATCCTCTCTGATATGAAATACCCATTTTATTCTTCTGTAGTATCATTATTTTTTGTATATTAACCTACTCGCATTCATGGTTGTAATTTTATAAACAAATTTCTACTTCTATGGATGAATCAAAATATTTTGAGTCTCTAAGAGTAGATTATTCTTCAAAAATGGTCATATTCATTATGTATATTAGAATTAACACATTCATATCATCCCCAAACCATTGTATTGGTATCCAAATATGAGTGTATCCACTAAAAGTACCTCATGTATATCCATAACAGTCAGTCTATAAGGTATTATAATATCATCTTAAAATATTTTTGGTTGTTCAATATAGTTATTGTCATCCCAAACATTCACTATATATCAATTATTTTCTTGATCAGACTCAGTCTACTACACATGATAAAAGAGTGATAGCCTATGATGATTCCACTAAAAATTTTGAAGTAACTTTTATGGAATCTTCTCTCTGATATCTATGACCAATTATAGTTAAACTATTCAAAACAACCATTTTATCTAGATTTTCATGATTCCAAAAAAATTCTTCATTAAATTCAACACATTTTATTTGGATGAAGTGTTTTATTTAAATATCATATAAAAGATAACTGATGTTCTCATAAACTATATATAGAAAGAACACATACTTCATATTTCAACTCTATATTTTTGATATTTTAAGCATTAATATGGGATGGTTTGATTCATCCATATATCATGAAATGGTTGACCTGTTGTCTCTTTCCAAACTAATGTTCCACATGAATTTACTTTAACATAGATAAATCCAAAAATATATTGACTATGTATGTTGTTTTATTCAAGGAATCTTCCAAAATTTCATTTTATGTTCATGGGTGAAGCCTCAAACAGAGATATATACTGATTAGATTCTGATTAATTATATAAACTATTATATTTTTTGGAGTCCACATAAAATTCATCTGATGCCCGATTCACATCATCTAAAGGATGTTACAAAAAGATTTTATGGATGCAGTAGCCAGAATCTTCTATTTTTAGACATCTAAATTTTCATTCACTCATTCGCAGAAAGAACATTCCTCTAAATTAATTCTTAGAACAAAGAAAGATTTATTTATTAGGATGTTATCCCATACCATCCAATTATTATATTTAATGAAGTGTATAATGTATATGGATAAAAAATTCATGTGAATTAGGGTCAATACCCATATATGTTAATTAAACTGGGATAAATTTTAATCAGTACTGTTAATTCATCCATGATGAAGGGTATTTGTTTACTAACATAAAAGTTTCACATCAATATAGATTATGTGAAGCAGTTTGAGAATGAAATTAACCATATCAACACTATTATTTTTCTCACGGAGGGGACCAACCAAATAGTTACACATTATCAGATAATATAATGTCTTTATTCTGAAAGATACTTCTTCATCACTCTCCACAATGAGGTAAAAGGTACAATTATTTACTCCATGGGACCTTACCATGGAACCTCCTCGAATCATCCAAGACTAATTAAAAAATGTACTTCTGAAACCTACATCATCATGTTATCCTACAATTCTGTTTTTCAAATTGAGACATATAATACTTATACCATATTTTTGTTCCATGAAACATCCATTTTTTCATATGTCTAAATCACCTTTTACAACTATATATATTACTACATAATATTATTCTCATGATTTATAGTACATAATATTTTGTGTAGTATTTCTCCCCAATTGAATGTGACTATAGAGCTAAATCAACAACCAATGAATCATCTTGAATTATCATGATAGATATAATGATAGACCCTTCACACATTGTATACAAATGGTTTACAATATGAATGTTTATTCGACTCTCCAATTCATGAAATATTTCTAGATTTGTCCATTTTTTACATAAATATAACATATATGAACTCCAAAAGTTGATCAACATCAACATATTCCAAGGGAAATTTCGGTTGAAAATTCATTCATCTTATGTTATATTCGATGAAAAAATCATCCCCATCTAGTATTTTTACTTGATCGTCATATTGAATTATAAAATTATATCCACATAAAAACCTCATTCAAGATAATGTTTTTATTTTTTTAATCATAATGTTTTCCTTACTGCTCATGTTTCTCATTGAATTTTCCACAGAATACCATCACTCTAGATTTTATAAATGTATAAGGAAACACAAAAATTCATATCTAGGTGTTACCTACACATATTAGACACCCCTTGGATCATATAGATTTAATTCACATGATTGAATGACAGAATTTTATCTAATAACCTAATATTGAAAATTCATCACATCATGAATACATTTTTAGGAGATGTTGGATTATCTTAAATTTTAAAAAATACTTTCATAACATATGCTATAGTTTTATTTTTTATATGATGAAAATAAATTCCACCAAACAGACCTCTTAACCATGATCAATTCCATCCTTTATAACTAATTCTATTACCCATTTTCGATTATTTCAATAAACATACTTGAAAAAAGTGTATCATGATATTTTTTATTTCTAAAATATTCTATCTGTATTCACTAAAATCTATTTTCTATTCTAAAAATCTAATTGATGAAAACATCTCTGTCATCTGAAAAAATTATTTTGATATTAGTAAACAAAATAATTTAGAACAACATTCAATAAAATTTGCTACATCAACCTAGAATTTTTGAATTATATAGAAACAAATAATTATGTTTTATAATAAATTCTTTGTGGATAAACACATTGATGTGATGATATATCTATTAAACATAACAAAAATTGCTGGATTGAAGGAATTCATCAGATTGGGATAATTGTTTTGTGAAAATTATTTACAATTTCTTTATATTTGATATTTTTACTAAATGAATCATCCACCGAGTAATGAGAAATGTAAATATGATGATAGTAAAATTATATAGAATAGAAAACAAAATTAATTGAAGCATAATAAATAACTCTAAATAAATTGAAAAAAATAAACAATTTATGTGGTTTATAAAAAGTTTAATATATTTAGTAGAACATTTCAAATATAATTCACTATGGGAGATATAAATTAGTACAAAATGTGTGGTTAGTTCCAAAAAAATTCTGGGCCTCATCATATTATGAAAAAAACACACACTAATTAACACATAGTTTTGAAATATCATATTTGGTCCACCACAACTCATTATAGAGGTCCCTATATAGTGACAATGACTCACTGATATCCATGACTCACTATTAAACTTTTATTTAAATGAGAAGCTTCTAGTACACTACATTATATTTTGATTGAACCTCCAATAGTTTATTATCAAGAAATAACACACAAAATGTGTTTATAGTGTTGATGAGAAAAACTTATGATAGTTCAATTAAATGATCTATAATTGATAATTATAGCCTAATAAAAAATTTCCTCTTTCCGATGAATTTTCATCCTCTTATCTATTTCTGATGAACACTCTCCAATTAATGTTATTTATGATGAAAAAAGTTATACCAATGTTCTTTGAAACTTGACAATAGGAAACATCCATTTATTCACTCTAATGATCTCATTTTGATCATCTCTATCTAGAAAACACATTCTGATGGACATAAAAAATATATTTAAAACCTATAGATACTTCAATTGTGGAATATTATTTGTAAGTTGGGTGAGATTGTGAATTCAATGTTTATTTGATATCCCCATTGTTAAATTAAATTTGTTTACAATGGGTTGTTCATGAGGGGAATGTTGGCCTAAAATGAATTGGTGGATTACAATTTTCTCACATTTTCTATTTCAATACTATAGTTTTTTTCTAGTCATAGTTATGTTTGTTGATTATAGATTATTTTATAAAATAAATTTGAGGAATATTTGATTTGGGATAGATTATAGGGAATAATTTCTTATATACATGATAATTATAATATATTTTTTATAAATAACTTAAAATTAACATGTTCACTAATAGAAATTATATCTATCTTCTGAAATTTATTTTCACATGACATAATAAATTAGGAAATTAAAAAAATCATTTAAATAAACTAGAATATCCCTTATAAAATTTTAATCAACATAATATAGGTAATTTCCTCATGAAAGACATCAAATAAAGGGAGTTCTAAAGGCCTATAAATTTGAGGGTAATTGGGAAGGAACACATGACATGGGTGAGAAGAATAATCATCCCCTTATCATAAAAATAGGATCATCAATAAAATAATAACGGAATAATAAAAAATGTGAAATATAATGATAAAAATTATTAATAAAGAAGCATAAGAACACCTTTGAACACTACAAATATATTTAATGTAAGAAAATCAATAACCCTTTTCATGCATAACTTATATATGGAAATCATCAATTCATAAACTATGAATAATGGAAGAATCATGTATATTAAAAATATCCATCTCATGATATATATAACATTAAAAAAATTCATGGATAATTATATATATACCCACCCATCAAATTCTTAAACGATAAAAATTGATCATAACCATTAATTTTAGAAAAAAAATTGTAATTTTTTTATTCTATAATGTTTTTTTTAGAATAAATGTTATTGAATAAAACATGATTGTTCAAAGGAATAAGATGAGTAAAAAATTGGTAAATTTAATTGTATCAATAACATTGAAAGTATTATATTTCATGGAATGTTGGATAATCAAGACTAGATGAATCATAATTAGATTCCAAGAACATTTCCTTAAAAAACCATGAAGGAGTATAATGATTCCTCCTAATAAAGTATGAAAATTTATATCCCAAGGAAAAAACTGAATTGATCATGAAAATAAAATTAATAAATAATTAAATGAATCATTTTTAAATGGGAGAATAATTGGTGATAAACCCCGAAGAAAGGATTTGGGTTTGAGAGTCCCCAAATCATTGGTGTCGCTATGTTTTCCCACATTCAAAAAAATGGTATGACAGTAATTTTTATATTAACATATTAATGTTGAATTTATTACTATGTATTTATATAATTTCTTTCAAATAATAGATATAAAAAGTTATTTGATAACTTTAAAAGAAATATTAGATGGTTCAGTGACAGGATTCATTAAATTATCTCATTTTGTTTTGAGAAAATTGTTTTGATTAATTTAAAATTTTATTTTTAATTATTACATATTAAATCATGAAATATATTTATACATATTTATAAATTAAATATATATTAAAAAATTGATTCATTTTTGTGGAGATAAACAGGGAATATTCATTATCTTGGTTTGTGGTTAAAACTGATCATTAAAAATATTTTTACAAATTGAGTGTAACAACTCATATATTTTTAGGGACATTAATTTCCCAAATAAACATGAGAAATATTATACAATTCATATAAATCACATAAAGAAAATGAACAAAATATTGTATCATAAATTAAGAAAACTACATTGGACCTACAAAAAGCCAATTTAAATTCTATATATTACAAGGGTATAAAAATGATATAGATAAAAACAAATAGTAAAGATTCAATTACACGAATTTGGTAGAGTCATCTCTCCCAAAAACAACACTATAGAAAACAAATATAATATTATGAAATGAATATATACATATATATATATATAAGAATAGGAAAATATATAACCATGGGATGATATTAGTGAATAATATATAATGAAATGATATTTTATTTATAGTAGGTAATATTACTATTTAAAAAATACTGTTACCATTGTTATAGTGATATGACCATTGGAATCATAACTTGGATGTTGTGAAAAGTAACATGACCATTGGAATTTTTATTTGACATCAAATAATAAATATGAAATTAAATTGTATTTATCATCAGTAATTTATAAAAATAACATTTTAAAATATTTCAAATAAATATCTTGATTAAAATGGAAATGAATTTATATGCACTATTTTAAATAAATTTTATGTTAATATATTTTATAAAAAAATTATTTCTATATATTAAAATATAAAATAACTCATTTTATAAAATGATTTTGATGAATTTAATAAAATTGTTAGAATAATAATTTAAAAATCGAAAAGAGTTTATATTTCAGTTTTTTTAAATAGTAGTTTTTAATTAAATACTAAAAATATAGATGGTTTGTACATGATATATTTCATATTGTAGAATTATTGAAGTAATAAAGAAATAATTGAATTATAGAAATTTTTTAATGATAAAAAATCATAAATTTTAAAAAAATTTCATTTAAAATCAATAATTTTTTTTCCGAACCGAAAAATTATTACGAATCCCTATAGAAAAAAATAATATATTAAATTAAATTTGTTTTTTTCGTATTTAATCCATTCATTTTTATTGAAATAATAAATTATAATTATAATTTATTTAAATTCATAATATAATGTTATTTATTTGTAATATATCTGTTAATACTAGAAATATTACAATTGGATGGTTTATATCGGATATATTATGTTATCTAACATTATAACTCAATATACCCCTCTCCTCTAATATATAGAACCCATCACCCCTCCAATGGAAAATCACATCACATCGACATACCAAATCCATGATTATTCCCAAATAACATTTATTTATCCCCTAAATATCTTTAAGGATGTTCTACATTAGTCCCACTACATGCATAAAATGAGTTTAGGGTCATAGAAAAAAGAAACATTGACAAAATGGTTTGTTTTCATCTACATCTCTTCTCATTTTTCTCTTCTATTTATTTATATATCTATTAATTTTAATGAATAATCTTGTAATATAAGTATATTAGTTTTTTGAAATTATATAATCAAGGATAACACACTATTATAACGATATATATATATATCATGCATCCCTTTCTTCTTCATTGGAAAATGTAACATTACTATTTGGTTATTTTCAAATGAGGACATTGCACATTCCATTATTATACATACACATATAGATAGTGACAATAAATTAATTTTTATATATTTATATATATATTGATTTTATACATTAATAATTAATTCTAATTTGTTAAAAATGACATTTAAATAATAGTAAACTCATTACATAATTTTATATTTTTACGAAAAATATCATATAAAAACATTTTACCTTTAAAATAAAATATTTTGAAATGTAAACCAATTATTATAATTGAAAAATAGTCTAAAAAATAATTCAATTATAGTTCAATGTTTTAATAAACCTAATTTCGCTATTCCGAAGTCGGAAAATTAACTATACAAAATAGGATTGAATATATGGGGATTCGTGAACACAATTTACTTCATTTTTTATTATTTATTCTTTCACATTATTTTCAATATAGATATTATTTTAATTTCATTTACATTAACCTCCAATAATATTTCCAATTTATTTTATTGGGATATATATGAATCAAATGATTTGAACTTTTTATTTGTTACAAATCTTTTTTGAAAAGTCATTAATTTCCAAAACCATTCATTTAATCCACTAGATGTATTTATCTTTCAATCATGAATGATTAATTATTTCAAATAATTATTTCCATAATTATTTCAAAAACCCATAATATTATTTATGGATATATGAGTTATTTTGAAATTTAGATACCCATTCCATTACATGGTTTTATTTAAGGACAATATTTTTTTATGTTAAATTTGGTATACTAATTGTGAACATTTTATGATGTGATAGGTGGTGAAAGGGTTTATATATCCCTCCATTGACTTGGGTAATGTTATATATCTTCAGATATTAGGTTTATTATATTAGAATACGATGAAAACATTATTCACAATTATTATGTTATTATTTTTTTACATATGTTATGTGTGAACATGATGACCGCATTATTCAAAAAAATGCATGGTCCTTAAATACAATATTTCGATGTTTCACTATTACAATTATTCCTCATTGCATGCCATTTTAAAATGTTTAACATATTTTTATAATTATTATCTAATTCATTTTACAAGACTATGATTATTATGCTCACCTATGGACTATGAATTAATAAAACTTGTCCCAGAAATGAAATTTCTCCTCTATTTAAGTTTTGTAAAGAACATATCTAAAAACCCTCACGAAAGAGTACCCAACCTAATACATCAGACTCTCAAATTTCATTTATGATCCCCATGAGATATTTATTAGCACTATTCCATCGATAAATAACAAGAGGGAATAATTACTCCCATCCTGAAGTGAAAAAACATGGAATATTTACAAATAACTAAAGGAAACAATGAAAGTTAATGAATTACTTCATATCATAATGAAAATAATGAAACTAGAAAACTCAACATAAGAAGAAAAATCCATGAATAAGTCCAACCACAAATACCACAAGTACAAATTATAAATGTGATATCATGGGAAAAATCCCACCATCTTACCACCAGCTATAAAGAATTACCTTACATGAACCCTCACTACCTATGTTTTACACCTCTCCATTCCCTAGATCGAAAGATATAGAATTTATTACACACAATAAAAGACATGTGAAGGCTATGAGATAACATAATTGGTCGGATCTTACATAGGTCCTAAATAAGAAGTATCTATAGAACAAATCATGTATTCTCATTTAAGAAAATGTAATGTTAGGATGTAATGAATTTATATCAAAAGTATGGTAAATACTTCTCTTTTCTATAAATTTTAAAATAATGGATCATATATCATGTTCAATCATAATTTTCATTACCATTTATCCAACATCAAAGAATAAATATCAAATTTAAATTAGTATAAGTCCTGGAATAGTTAAATCATTCCATAGAGTTAAACATGTCAGGCTACCGGGCTACTAATACCAATAAAACAACTACTATTCAAAAATCCTTAGAAAAAAATAATAAATAGTATAGTAACTGTAACACCCCAGGTAAATAAATAATATTACATTTTTATATTTATCCATATTTTTGAATAAAATGTTAATATTAATTTAAAGGGAACACTATGCTCGATGGCGTACCCAATACACAACAATGAGTTTCTTGGAAATCTTATGTTGCACTCAAATAATAAAATAATATTATTTTAAATGGTAGTTAACGACTAGCCTTTGTAATGGAGAGAATGAACAGAACTGACTACAAAATTATTATATATGTTTTTCAAATATTTTTACTTTTATCCAATAAATGTTAGAGGCTTAAAATGCGAATTAATCCAATTTTACGCGTAAATGTTCTAATATTCTTTAAAAGGTCGATTAACCGCCTTTTGATGGAGAACCCTTTTTAAATCCACTTTTTGACAATTATATATGTTATATTGGACCAAATAATATCCTTCTTTAGAATATGGATATCAAAATTTACTTTGTGTAAATTTTTGGTATTTTTCCGATAAAGTTCATTTTTAATGAATAGTGAAAATTGTTGTATTTTAATTCAAAAACTATTTTAAATATAATTTATTTATATGATTATATTAAATTTTTAATTGGTTTAAAGTATAATTATAATATATTTTTACCATTTAATTCGATAGTGTTCATTGGAATTAATTTCACCTTGAAATTGGACTTAAACTAGTGTCAATCTTTTGATATATATTGTTTCATAAAAACACACTATTTGTTATGACAACGGGAATTAATTATTAAATTAATTAATTCAACTTATATGTTTAGAATTTTTTAAAACAGACAACATTTTTGAATTCGGAATATCAAATATATCTTAGGGTGATTTTTGGTATTTTTCTGAAAAACTTCAATTTTTGATGAATAGTGAAACCACTAAGTGGTAGTTAAAAAACTAATTTTTTGTTTAAATGTAACTTTACCATTTCTATAATATTAATTTCAAAAATCCAATATACAAGGTAGTGATTAGGATGTAAAATGTGGTTCAATGGGATTAAAATATTTTTTTTGGTGAATAGTAACTTTTAAGTTTTATTAATCTCGATTAAAGGTAATTAGTGTAATTTAAGGTAAAGAAAATGTTATAATAATATGAAATGACCTTGAAACATATACTAACCTTATTTTATGAGTCATGTAAGACCATGAAAATCCATGGGTCAACTTGGGGTCCCCATGGATCCACTTTGGTAGGAAAATGACATTAATAACTTTTTATTTAAAGTTAAAATAAAAATGTCACAAACATGTATTATTTTACTATAACAATTTTTACATGGGGTTATACAAGTCATAATTTTGACTATAAATATTAATTATAAATATAGAAATATTTCCTACATCATGATTTTTTTTATATAAATTTTAGACATAAATAAATTATTTTATTTATGACACCGTGATGATGCTGTGATTACCTCATAAATGAATGATTTAAATAAAATGTTAAGATAGGGTAAACTCTAAGTCTTAAACTTGTGAAAAACCTATTGGATGGGTGTATTTAAAAACCTTATCACCTTATCCTCAAAATATATCAATGTGAGACCTTTAAAAACCGAAACTCATTTTAATATAAAGAAACATTTTATAACTTTCCAAGAGTGCCCCTCCTCTCCTCATATAAAAGGCCCCCACCTCTACCTCTTTACACACACCTCACAAGCCATTTGCTTGGACAAACTATACTCATTTTATCTCTCCACATCTCTCTCCTAATCCTAGAAGCCTTCTCTTAGGCAGAAATCTCTTCAAGAAACCCTTTTGATTCAAACAAAGGGGAGTTACCTGATTTAAAGGTAAAGTCTTCCCTAGTGTTCTTTTGTTTTATTTTGATTCTCCAACCCCCCTAAACTATTTTTATTCATTTATTTTGTAAAAAAAATAGTATCTCCAATATAATAGGATGTTTTTATGAGAAATATTTGAGATACAATTACACGCACCTCCGTCTAATGGTTAAAGAACATACTGTTTCTATGGATGGTGAATTACTGCCTCACGAAACGATGATTTTTCTATCTTCTCCTACCACCTATCATGGTGGAAATTATGATGGAACTATTTTTTTATATGATATATATTATATTTATGTCCTCTATATGCTTCTTTATTTTATATTTAAAACATAACTTTATGCTTTTCATGTTGTGTAAATGCGATAATTTCATACAAGGAAGTGTGGACTACCACCCCCTCAAGTGATGTGACTCGTTCATGCAATACATGGAATGTATAAATAATGAGATTAATGAAAATATGGGACCTATATAAAAAATATATTATAATTTAATTATAATATATATATCTCTGATTTATTTTTAATTCCATTAATATGACAAAGAAATGAAAGTAGCGTTCATGCGTACGTACGACCTACCGTCTCCATGAACAGTGAATTTCATTTATTTTTATCTACAAATGTTATGTAATAGTAAAAAATGAATATGTAATTGATATATATTATATTTAAATCATTAATACTATTCTGGAGATGATTTACTTATAACTACATGGACAATCATTTTCAAACAAGTTCATTTTTGACTCATGTACCAAACATCGACAAAAATGTCTGATATGAACTCACATTATTAACCAATTATTATAACATTAAAATATGTGATATGAACTGAATAATAATATTTAAAGGCGGTCCTTAAGAAACTATAAATTTACCAATGTTTATTATTCATAAATATAAAGAAACGAAAAAGAACAAGTCAGACTTGAGGTAAGGGATCCTACCTCTCTCTTCCTTTTTAAGTACTCTATTTTATGTCATTTCTTTTAAGCTCATATTTCTTATTTTTTGGGATGTTATTTTATATTCCTAATTAGAATTTTTTTTTTCATATTATGAGAGACCCTATTTTATCTCATAAATCCATTTTTGGATGTTTTATGTGGCGCCGTTAGGCTGCCAAGTTTTCGTAAGGGATTTTTCATCTCACTTTTATTCTCGTGAGATTTAGGCTACATTTGCCACCATTTCCTTTGAGTGGTGTATTTACTTCCCATTATTCTACTCTTTGTGTAATATAATTTCGTATGTGAGTAGTTACATCAATGTTGTATAGTCCTTCTTTCATGGGGTGTATGTTTCCATAGTTACCAAAGTCGGTAAGGGAACCTTTCACCCACCTCTTTTTAAAAGACTTATTTTGTTATGCCTTTTAATTTACATATTATTATGTTGGGATATGTTCTTATATATACTTATTGATGTAAATTTTATGTCCAAGTGATGAGATACCATTTTCTCTCTCATCAACTCATTTTATGAATTTTAAAGTGACGCCATTAGGCTGTTGAATTTTTGTAAGGTAACTTCTTTACCTAATTTCAATCCTTTGGGTTAAACCTCTACTTCTTGATTACGTCATCCTATGAATATGTTTGGATGAAATCGGATTATTTTACACTGAGTACCCACTTATATTTTGTGTATTTATATTTTTCACACATAATTATGTCATTTCATTATCCTTGCTCTAATGTCATGATCCTTGATTGGGATTACATCTCAATTTCTTCTCATTGAGACATTTCTTAATGATATGCACTTTTATTCTTTTATAAAGTGTAAATAAAGCCCCTTTGACATTCCATATCCATATTATGTTTATACTAAAGTCATTTAAATGTTTTGAAAATGGACTAGTTTCTTGTGGCTTATAATTTAAATGTTCAAAATAGAAAAGGACTCTTTTATTAAAACATTGTTTTAAATGGTTTTAAAGATTTATTCTTTTAAACATTTATCATCCATGTCTATGTTTTAAAAATGGTTTTAAGGATTTTATATAAGGACATGAATGTTTTAAAACCCTTTCAAAAGTTTCAAAGTGTTATGGGACACTTTGATTCTAAAATATCTTTTAAATGTCTTCTTTTAATATTTTCAAAGTAGAAAGGGACTTTTCTCTCATAGAGTTTTAATGATTTTATTATATGTTTTTATTTATGATGATATCATGATGTGATATCTTGTGATTGAAATGTGTAAATGTTATGTTTCCTTTATGCATGTTTTATGTGATACAATTATGTTATGGTTATTGGGCATTGTTTATGAAGATGGATGGTTCCATGATAAACTAAAGGCGGGTGATCCCGATATAGCCATCCAATGCATTGGGTAACGTGAAGGAGTTAAATGCTAATTTTTCTCCGAAGAGATTTAGGGAATATACTATTATGGGTATTCCAAATGTAACCATGAGGGTTACTCCCTACATAAGAATGTTATGAATGCCTCAAGTTACCTTTATGTCTTATGATTTCATTGAGTTATTCCTAAATCTTATGATTTAATGAGGTATGTTAAAGTGCTTATGTTTTATGAGTAATGTATGATTTCATTGTTTTGTATGTATACATGGACTAATGTTTTCTTTCCGTATTGTTATAACCCTTACTGAGACTTTTACACTCATCCCAAGTTTTTGAAATGTTTTCCACATGACATAAAGTGGAATACGGTCAAGGATGAGATCAAGGAAATGTCATGATGTCTAAAACATGGAACTAGACATGAATCTTTTGCTCAAGAGTTTATATTTTGTGAAAAAATGGAAACTGAGTAGATTTTTCTACCTTGTAATCTTTGAGATGTAATAGTTATTTCCTAATTCTCTAAAACTCTAAACCTGAAAAGATCCTTAATGTGAATTATTCATTTAATTCAATATTAAGTAATGTTATAAGGTCAGATCCTTATAGTAACACTCCATGAGTTAATCTAGGAACAATTCCAAGAATATATCCCTAGAACATCATTCCTAGAGAGTAGAGAAAACCACGAGGAAACAATATTCCAATAGCAATTTTGATAATTTTCAAATGCTAATCCATCCTCCTTTGTACCAAATGATTAATTTTTTTTTTAACTTCATAAATATATTCAATACATTGAAAATAACGAGTTTTCCATTTACAAAAAATCATTGAAATCACAGTATTTATCAAAAATCTATTTAAAAAATAAATATATCATTCCAAAATCATTTATAAATAAATTTATAAAAATAGTAGGAACTATACATTTCATCAACATCATCTGAGACAAAATGCTTAATTAAAAAATCCAGGTTTCACACACTCGTAAAGGATCCACAGATCAGAATATTTAATCAACAATAAACTGGATGACCTAGAATCAATATAAACATCTTATAATTGATATAATTCACAAAACATGTTTTATGAGAAGTCGAAACGACACATACCTCAAGAACGTACCCCACCACACCACAAAATGTAAAATAAATGTCCCAATGACAATGCCTCATAACGGATCAATAAGTAAACAATAGGAAAAATCACCAATGGTCAATTATTTTAGTAAAGAAACATTATGTAACTATCAAGACAAATTAAATGTGGAATAAAAAAGGTTTACTCAACCAAAGAGTGAAAAAAGAACTATAATACAGATCAATTGTTGAAAAATTAATTCTATGTTTAATAAATTCTACCAAAATCACCCATGAAGCCTTCTAGGGTTAGATCCAAATGATCTATGGATGAATTAAATAAAATTTCAACCACGAGGAACCATAAATTAAAAACAAATAAACACTAATATATGTTTAAACAATTGGTTTTGACATGTAGTCCATGAGAACCACAGACTCTGTAAAACAAATCTCCAATAAATTAATAACAGATATTTTACAATTATATGTCTTGTAACTGTTACATGGAGTGGTTTCTTTTAACATTGTGTACATAATTCATGAAATGTGTCTAGAAACTAAGTACAAGTCGTGTAACCCCTTTATTTATCATGGAACCCTATAAAATATAATAGAAAACCCATATTCATTACAAAAAAACTCAACCTAATAGAGTAATTCTCAAAAATCATGGATACCCCCAAGACATTACACATTAATAAAAATATTCCTTTAATTGAAAAAAATATACATCCCAAAAAATTAAGCCATTTTCCCATGAAAAAATTATCTTCATCATTAAGAGTTTAGATACAACCCCAATTAAAGAGAAATAAACAATGATAAGGAAATTTCCTAAAATCGGTTGATGAGAAGTTACAAACTCTCCTGTATAACACTTCTTATCTATGAAATGTGATGTAGAATAATGAATTCTATTAATGAGTTGAGGCCAGTGCCCCTTATTAATGAATCTTGCTAAAAATTATCAATAGAATATAATCAGATCCTCTCTACAAATATAACCAATAGAATTAAATTCTCATGGAAGACTTTCACATTATAGTTTATGATCACAACTAGATACTCAACAATGGAAACCTCTTTCTCTTACTCAAAATCTTCCAAATTGAAATAGTTATTGGGTTTATGATAAAATTTCTTGAACTTTGATATGTGGATAACCTCATGAATGTAATTTAATTGTACTAAGAATACCAAATAATAAGAAACCATAAAAAGATACTCAGAGACTACAAATGGACCCACATAACTATGATCCTAATTCCCCTATTTTTCAAGGAGATGGTGACCCAACCAAGGAGAAACATTCAAGAAAACATGGTCACCAATAAAAAACATTAATGGATTTTGTGGATGATATTCATAAGATTTATATTGACTCTATGTTGTACCAAGATATTGAAATATATCCTCAAACCTCATAGATATATCCTAAACTAAACTCGGTGTCACTAAATATGTTTCAACAACCACTACACAACCAAGAGTTGACCAGCTTGGGTGACCATAAAAATCCTAAAATGGATCCATTAAGATGGATGTCTAATAATGTCTGTATATGAAAACCCAATCATTCCCAGATGATTTTCTGACGATCCATTGATATCAAAGACACAAGAACAAATCATATCCTCCATTATCTAAATAAAATTTTCTATCAAACAATATTCATATAGGTAATATCTTGTACTCATCCAAACCTAAGTCCTCATAAACTATTGTAGAATTCCCCAAAATATGAATTTAATACTATGATCCATATGTGAAACTATAGTTGATATAAACCGATGCAACTATGTGATTTCCATAATATATACCATTTCTAGGTCAGCAACATTTACAGTGTACTTGGTTAAAATTATATGAGATAACCTTTTCAACTTATCAAAGAAATTACATATATCAATCCTACCTTTGTAATTGCATGGTAATATAAAAACAAATACCATGGATGCCTCATCAATTATCCAAATGGGAATTAGAAGACGCTAGAGAAACCCATAATTTTTCAAACATTCTACCTTCATCTATTAGAACATGTTACTATGGAGAACATATTTAGAAACTTCACGCTTCATACCTAGTCACCAAAATCACTGTCTCATATCATAATAAATCCTCATAGTATGTGTTTGTAAAACCCCTAAAGAAATATGGAAATCACAAAACAAATAGATCTCTAAATAAATAATGGGATGAAAAACTGATCCAAAATAATAAGAATACCATCTAAAAAGAGATTCCAACAAAAAGTAGTCTTCCAAATATATATGGTTTCTCTAATTCATGTGAACTCTTCATTTTACTACCAATTATATAGAGTTTAAACAAGGAGAGATAATGATAAATGAACACTAGTTAGATCCATATATGAAATATCATCTTGATCATCTAGATGCAGCTAATAACGAAGAATGTGGAGGTTCCACTATTCATTTGATTCTATAACATCTTGAATGGACACTTTCCTCCTTAGGGAATCATCTATTAAATCCCCCTTTCTTGGGGTTGTATGTGATGTAGAAGACTTAATTCTTATTGTATGCCAACCCCACCCTCTATCGGGGGTTCAATTATTTCAATGAAAATATATAGATTATAATTTTATGATACAAAAAGACTATGAACCTTCCCACAATGAGATAATGTCACTAAAAATTGAGAACATTCATATCTAATCCAATATTCAAATCTTGATGGGGTTATTTCTTCTCATGTTCTAGAAGATAATGATAGCTTTATGTAATCACATGATCATCCATCATGAGTATAAAATCGAATCCAACACCAATATCATCATTGAAAACCACAGATCCTTTATTAAGAACAACTATGTTCATAATTGGTCCGGATGTCAGATGTCACTTTATATCATTTATATATGACTGCCACTTTAAATACAATGTTAATTTCAACCCTTTCCATGTAAGAGTAGTCAATGGTGGAACCAACATTTAAAAAACCTTGACGAACAATCTGTAGTATATTTAAAGACCAACAAATCTCGAAATGTCAAATACATTCATTTCATCATTCCAAGAAAACACAACCATTACCATCTTGGGATCAACTGATATTCCATGCCTAGAAATCACATTCCCTTATAATTTCACTTGATGAACCCAGAAGTTTCAATTCAAAATCATTCCATAAAATTGTTGAATCTTTAGGATTTATAACGCCAAACACATTTGTTATTATGGTAGTGATTATATCTCTAATAAACCAAAATTTCATATATAAACACTACCACAGAAGATATTTCATATATAAACACTACCACAGAAGTGTAATGATTCTAATGGAATATCATATTCTTCAATTCAATGAAAACATCAAGACAATTATTCAAAAAAATGTATGTGTCATGATATTCATAATTTCTAAACCATCTCATGAAATCAATTTATAGTATTTCAAATTCCCAAAAACAAATCAAAGCATAACTCGACCGAAGATAAATATTTGTAATCCACTTTTCCTATATTGTTGGATCAATAAAATGATCCACATGGGGGAAAAAATTCATTTTATTTAAATTTTTTAGGTACAACATACGATATTATACACATAACCAGAGTGAACCATTATCCTTCTTGAAAATTAGAACCATGGGATCCCAAGTCAATAAACATTAGAGGACAAACCCTATGAAAGTAACTTTTTTAACTGAATCTTTAACTTTTTCATATTTTTTGTTCCATTTTAGGATAATGTATCGAAATCATCTATATTCAATGCACCATATCAATCATAAAATCTAACTACATATCCCATGGAATCCCAGAGAAATATTCGGGGAAAATGTTTGGAAAGACCCAAAGAATCTCAGGAATATCAAAAATATAAGAAACAATATATTTATTAACTATAATAGTAAGGTACAAACACTAGAGCTCGAGGAAGGAAGTTCCATCATGATAAGAACACAAATACCACTCTCTTGGAAATAGGTATGAGCTCTAATGTGATGCAATAAATGAGACACACTGATGATATCATTCAGCCATAACACTATGAGCAACATGTAAATTAATCTCTATGACGACATCAAATATATGTAAATCGAAAACATGAATATCTTGGAGTAGCTCATAATCATCTATTGATAGTTCAAAGTAATTAATACAAAACCCCTTCAATTTCTAATTCACAATCAGTGTCACTAACACAATAAAAAATGGAATTAGTTTATTTGATGTGACAATAATATCAAAAAATGGATAGATATAAATGATTTTGATGAACCGGTATCAAACATTTCAATCGCTATTGATGTTATAAAAAGTATTATACCTCTCAATGTCATTAGATCCACATATACCTTATTGAGTCAATAAGGGTTCCTTATGTATTTTACATTCATTTAGGATTTGAAAATCACAAACAATCTATCTCAATGAAAATTACATTTTCCATATGTTTCATCTCCTTAAGGAAAATTTTCCTTCCCTAAGGAAATTTATCCATACCTTGTTTTCCTAGTTCAATTTTGTAGTCTCTATAAATATAACTCTTTTTATTTCTAAGTGTAAAATTTGGTTTCACATCTAATACCATATAATTATATAAATACATAGATATAAAGTATTCTGTTTTTAGGATTTGAATTCAGACTCTGAATTATCTAAAATTCAGACTCAGAATTCCTTAAAATTTAGACTCTAAATTCTCTAAAATTCAGACTCCAAATTCTCTGATATTCAGACACCGAATTCTTTTAAATTCAGACTCATAATTCTATGAAATTCAGAATCGAAATTCTCTGAAATTCATGTTCCGAATTCATTTGAATTAATATTCTGAATTATTTGGATTTTAGACTCTAGAATTCCATAGAATCCAGGTTTCGAATTCCTTAGAATTAATACTCTGAATTCCTCAAAATTATGACTCTGATTTCTATAGAATTCAGACTCCGAAATTACTCAGAATTCCACTTATGAATTCCTTAGAATTCAGACTCTGAATTCTACTGAATTCCTCATAATTTGGACTCCGAATTCTTCAAAATTAAGACTCCAGATTCCTTAGAATTATAACTCCATATTCCTTAGAATTATAACTCCAAAAACTATATAATTCGGTTTCTGAATTCCTAAGAAACTGAATCCAAATATCCTTCTAATATAGACTCTGAAGGCTAACATTCATAGTCTCTGAATTCTATTTTTTCCTTGTACTCCAAAAAATTTAATTTGGTTGAGAAACCATATTTTACTTACTCTTTTTTGAGTTATAAATTTATGTCATGCATTGTGTTTCTATCCAACCATTATTTGAGTGTAATAGGTACATGTCCCTCTATAATTAAAGGAAAAATAAGACCATTGGAGGAGGGAGCTAACCATTTGATATGAACCTATAAATAGGAGCTCATTTGAATGATCAAAACACAATTCTAGAACTCTAGAAATTACATAATGATATGATTTCTAGTGAGAGACTCTCATGCTTTGTGCATACTAAACATTTTTTTAAGAATGTCTTCATAAAACTATGAATGTTGGCATGTACATTTGAGGGATTTTGGGGATAGGAAGACAGAGGTTCCAAATACCTTGAAGTTTGAGGACATGCGGGGATAGCAAGACATACTCTGATATTTGTATCGAGGGCTTACCATATTATGGGTAAGACAGACTTTCTTGAAAGTACAAATCAAGGGACCATTATCCATGGTTTTTAAATACCCTTCTATATTGGTTAAAATATTTCCTACTTATTACTTGTATTGTATCATGTTTTTTTCCACATGCATTTTTATTGATAAGGAAAATATAACAATCTTATAAATTCTTATACTTATACTTTGATTAGTAAGATTCTATACGCTTTAAGGTAGAATTATTATCTTTGTAAACTTTTCATAAGTTTTATTTCTGGAACCACATTTCCAGAATCATGAAATTCCAAATAACTAAGAGGTCTTGTAAATTTACCTTGTTTTACTTTGTTAAACATTACCATCATTAAATGTTCCAAAGGATTTTTTTAAAGTATAAAATCTACCCCCTCTTTTATATTGAGGAACTACATTCATCATTTCAATCCTACAATTGTTGTCCGAGCAGGTCTATGAAATTATTATATTCACATATAAGTTTTCTTTCTTAGGTTTATCATTGTTCTATATTTTCATTTCTTAGGAAAATTTTATTCATGTTTACAAACTTTTATTACTAACATGTTTGTGTGGAAGATTTTTTTCAAAATGACAGGAATGAATGTTGGTTCAATTGAAAATATTGATCCAACTAGAAAACATATTGTTGATGGGAATGACTATGAATATTGGATAGATGGTAGGATGAATTTTGTTATTAACACTCTAGTGGACAACATTGTTATGCTTACTGAAGATTATAGGATTCCTGATAATGAAGTCAGAACTTTTACTAATCAATAGAAGTCAGAATATAAACATAACAACAATGTATAGAATACAGTGTTGTGTTATATGACCAGGAAGATATATTGCATGATTTCTTCATTTGAATCTACAAATTATATTTGGAAGAATCTTTAAGTAACTCATTTTATAAAATCCAAAGTTATTGAAACTAGAATAGTTATGCTTAAAGCTGAGTACCATGGTTTTTACTTTCCTTATGGAGAACCTATATGTAAGGTACAATAGAGATTTATGACTATTGTTAACAACTTACAATACATGGGTGAAAATGGTTTGGATGGTGAGGCACTTATAGAAAAGATTATAGACATCATTCCTAATGAGTGGGAAACAAATATAATAACTATTAACGAGAGTAGAAAAGTCTAATAGATTACACTTGATGAGATTTTTGGAACACTTCTTCAACCTGAAACTAGAACGAAGGGAGATTCTGACCATTATAATAAGAATAATAGAAATGTAAGTGTTTCTTTCACAATTACTTCAAATCATATGAATGCTAAGACTCCTGAGAGAGTTACAAAATCTAAATCTAAGAAGGTCAATGTTTTATCTGATTCCAGTGAATGTGAACATTCTGATAATGAACTAGATAATCTTTCTCGAAGATTGGATATGATAGTTGGGAAGAAAGACTTCATGAATAGATACAAGAAGAAAGATAGAAAGGATAAAAAAGTCTCTGATGTCACTTGTTATGAATGAAAAAGAGACAGGAATATAAGGCCAGATTGTCCTATTATTAAGAGAAAGGATAAAAAGGATTTATATTCAGAAAGGAATAGAAATAAGTACTACAATTCTAAAGATAAGAATGTATTGAAAGATAATGACACCGGGAGTTCCATTGGTGGAGAATCTTCTTATGAATCATCATATTACGAATCATCTAGACATTTGAATCTTGGTTTACTTGAAAAGTTACCTATTTAAAATCATTATTTAATGGGAAAGGTACACAAATCTAAATCCTTAAGAAATGTATCCATGAATGATAATTATAGTGATAGTAAATATTATGAATCCTTAGAAATTATAATCTTCTTCTGATGAAGAGAATATTTTACCTACATAAGAAGAAGTTTCTAGGTTTTCCGAGCTCTTGGAGATTGAAAATTCTAATATCCAGAAAAATCATGATAAGTTAAATTACTGGATTATTATTCTTACTAAGGAAATATCATATGCTTATAATGATCCTCATAAAAAACCCTTGATTTTTAAAGTATTTCAAAAATGCTTGAGGAAGTTAATTCTAAGAAGGATAAAAATTATGAGGATATAGAAAGAGTAATTTCGAAGAAAAATGTTTTCCAGCCTAACTCTACTGCTAGAACTGATGTTTTTATGGATAAGAACATAATTATTATACTAAAGTCAGAATTATTCTCATTAAAGAAGTGATTTTCAATCTTTACCTTAGAGAAGTAAAACATCGATAAGGTGTATTCCCAAATTTGACATCTAAGGAATAATTCTGGTTTTGGTTATACTAGATCAAAACCGATTTCTAGTAATAATTATATTGTTCTTCAAAGTGATCATTTCTTTAAAATGTGGATTCTTAAAATTTTCCTTTCTAAAGGTTCCGGATCCAAGAAAGTTTGGGATCCAAAAGTCTAACACTCTTATTTTCAGAAAAATAAATATTATACCAACAGAAAAAATGGTACATGGACAGTGGATGTTCACAGTATATGACAGGTAACAATAAATTCTTTAAAATTATTTTAAGCGAAAATGAGGAGAAGTAACATTCGGAGATAATTCTAAAGGAGAAATTATTAGTATATGTATCATTGATTTTCTTGGAAAAAATTGATTACAAATGTTTTATTTGTTAAGGTACATAAGTAAAACCTCATTATCATAAGTCAATTATGTGATGAAGTTTACCTTATGAATTTTAGGAATGACATGTTCTTAGTACACAACTACAACCAAGAGTTTATTCTTTCTTCCCATAGGAAATACAATCTATACAAACTAAACATAGAAGACCTTAAGAGCCAAGACCTACCTTGTATGAGTTCAATGAAGAATCATTCTTGTTTGTGGAATAGAAGTTTATAACACTGTAAAAAAATTCCTTAAGTAAGAAACAACACTCAGTAGCACTTTCCACTGCTGAAGCTGAATATGTATCCACTGGAAGTTGTTGTTATCAAGTGTTGTGGATGCAAAAAACACTCACTAATTATTTGTACAAGTTTTACCAAAAAAACATTTTGTGATAATACTAGTACCATTTCATTATGTAAAACCCATGCACATAAATCTCGTTCAAAACACATAGATATTAGGAATCACTTTCATATGTATCACACACAAAAGGAGATATCATTCTTCAATTTATCGGAACAAAAAATCAACATGCTGATATTTTTACAAAATCATTACACTCCTATAGATTTGCATACATTAAAAAGAATTTAGGAATTATAACAATAAGGTAATCTTCCTTATTAACTTCTTGTTGAAAACTATCTCCTTACAGAAGGAAATTTATTTTCATAAGGGGACTACTTTTCCTTATCATATAGGATTTTCGTACTTAAATTTTTTGAAATGATGATTTTCATACATAAAATTTACATAATAAAGATTTTAAAACATAAAATTTTTGTAATGTGGTTTTTCATAATTAAAATTTTTGTCATGATGATTTTCATACATAAAATTTTTGTAATAATGATTTTCGTAGTAAAAAGTTTTTTAATGGAGTTTTTCATATTTAAAATTTTATTAATAAAAATTTTCATAGTAAAATATTTCATAGTCAAAATATTCGTAGTCTAATTTTTTTCCATTATCATATTTTGGAATCTAATGTTCTCCAATAATTTTTTTTTTGTTACAAATATTTTTCCAAAGAAATCTGAAAGGTATTATTTGTTTCCCTAAGTTTTTGTAACAAATTTTTTTACATGCTATTATTTTATTTTGTTTTAATAAAAATATTTCTTATTCATTTTAATTTTTCAGAAATCTAATTTTTTCTTAAAGGCCTCAAAATATCGGATTGGACAAAATTTCCTTCTGCGGCTATCATCTTAATAGTTTGGTTTTTTGAAGATGCATTCAACCATTGGATCAATCAGGGAAGCTAAATTGTCACTTTGATTGCCTATATAAAGGCCCCATCAATGGTTTTCCCACATCTAACTGAAGCCTTCATGTGCTGATGATCTACCCCTCCTACAAAATCCCATTCCATATCATCAAGGTTTCCCTAGTTCTGAATTTCTGCTGAAGCTTCATCTCAAAAATAAATGTCATCTTTAAAGGAAATATTCATAAGCTCGGAGACTGTATGCATTTAGAAACCAAAAGATCATGATTTGGTCTATCCAGAGTTGTTAGTAGTGTTCTATGAGATAGTATCATTCTACAAGGAAGAATACAAACACAAGTTCTCATTCATGTGTTATAGAAGGACATATTCCTATTGTTACACTAATGCTTCTAGTTTGATTGGAATACCTTATGAAGGGGAAGTTGAGTTCTGTACTCACAAGCTACCTGATGTTCAAGGATGTTTTGTTAAGGGGAATTCCATGGCTTACATTGGGATTTCAGATGTAAATACTCCAAAGATTATTCATCTATCTATAAACATAATTATTCTTGGACTATGGGTTCAAGGTTTTATAATTCTGTAAAAAGGAGACCAGGATACATTAAAGAAAAGTGATATGCATATTTTTGATTTCTTTGTGAATTTATGAAAGATAAATTTGGTTATGTACATTCTTGTTACGATTGACAATATCAAAAATTGGAATTTGAAAACACAAATTATAATGTATCCAACCATTCTATCAATTATTATTTTTCTGTGTTTCGAATCCTTCAAAATTCAATGCAGATCTATGTCAAGAAATTTCAATGTCAGGTTGCTGAGTGATGACACCCTAAGAAGGATGAATGTTGGATTTTCTAATGAATCTAAAGAATTTTATGATTTTCTAAAAGAGAATGTAGAATCCATATCAAAGAACCATTATGTGGATGAGACATCCAAAAAGGGTGGAAGGAAGAGAAAGGTGAATAAAGATGAAGAAAAAATAAAACCCCCAGAGGCTTAGGAAAATCAATCCCCATCTCCAAAGCCAAAGAATCAAAAAGCATATCCTGATGAGGTAGTGGAAAAGTGGAGGGAAGAATAGGAATGAAGGGGAACCTATGTTAGGCCTCGACTTTGCTGAGGAAAAAGTGTTGAAGGAAAAGACTACTGTGAATCTAGAAAAGGAAGAAAATGATAAAAAGAAAAGCAGGAAGTTGTTTGAAGATGAGATAGTACTATCTCTTTTGAAGGTTGATGAGAAAACCGCTGAGAATATTCAGTTACTGGAGTCATTTTCTCTAGATCTGCTTCCTGAAACTCTAGGAAAGAGGTTTTTAATTCCAGAAAAACATCAAGAATAAGTAAATGAAGGATAAGAAGTAGAAGAAGTGGAAAAAGAAGGAAGTGCTTACTCCAAATATGTTTTAAAGAAGGTAGAGAAATATAATGAGAATTAAAGCACTTCTGAGAAATTATCATTCCAAACATCTCAAGCTGAATTGTCAAAGCTTGTTACTCCTAGGAAGGATGTAGAGAAGGGAGAAGATGAAGTAAATAAATTATCAGTGGAAGAACGAATCAATAAAGATTTCATTAACCCAGAGGATGTTGAGGCAAGAGCTGAAAATGAATAAATTGATGAAGAAAAAATTGTTCAGCTCTCTAATAGTGAACATGAATCTCTTTATCAGGAGGAAGTCATTATGAAATATGATGAGGGAAAATAGGTGGTATTTGATACACCATAAAAATCCATAGTAAAGAAGAAAGAAGTTGGTACTTCATCAAATAGGAAACTTGTGGAGTTAGAAAAAGAATCCTCACCAACCCAAGGCTCAGATTAAGAATCATACTCTCTCAGACAAGACTTTTTAGTTTAGTCTTTAAAAAAGCATGTTGGGATTATACCATTATTTCCCATTATAGACTTGAGATGTCAGATACTCTAGCATTGATTGAATCAAAAATTGGATTTAGTATCCATGGTGATGGATAAGGGTTTGAAACTTGAGGTAGAATTAAACACATTTATTATTAGCTATGAAGATCATAAAAGATCATTCAAAAGTATGTCAGGATGGTAATGGAAGATAGTTGAAGTGAGGTGAATACTTGATGAATTACAAGATAGTATCAAGGATTCTTTTGAGACCAAAGATGTCGAGATCATGGATATCACTAATAGTTTTGAAGAAAATATAACTCTGGAACAAACTTCTCAGATACAAGAACTGAAAGATATGAATGGGAAATTGAATTTAGTTGCTCAGAGTTGAAAGGGAGAAAGGGATCTCAAAATTGAGATAGAAGAGAAGCTTTTCATGAAGGAAGAAGTCTTGAAGTGTCATGAAAATATCTTAATGTTCAGGAAGAAATAATCAAATCCATAGAGAAGAAAACAAAATATTAGGGCCAGCTTCTCAAACATGCATTGGAGAATCACAGGGAACTCAAGAAGCTCAAAACTATAGTGACAAAATTGATGCCAATAGAGAATGAAGGACAATTTCATTCGAAACACGATCTTTTCTGTATTATCATTGTTGTACATATTCTTAAAATCTTAATTAATTTTTTGTATGTTCCTTATTTTGGCTTGTCAAGTTCTAATATTTCAGGCACCATTTTCATTTTTCCATTACCTTCAATCCTTTTTGATAATCACAAAGAAGATAATGGAATGTTAATAAAAATATTAAGAAAATAATAAATTTCTCTAAGTAAGGGGAAGTTCATCTAAGGGGGAGTTTTCATCATGATGATTTTTGTATGTAAGAAAATTAAAAATATCAATCAAGAAAATCTGAATATGATCCTTAGGGTTTTGAAGGCCTAAGGGGGTGTCAGTCATATTCACATTGATCCATAAATACAGGAGATAAGTTTTATTTACATGTCCATAAAATTTTTATGTCGTTATATTATTTTTCATAAGGATGTTTGTGATTTTCAAAAAGGTGGAGATTGTTGAGTCAATAAGGTTTCCATATGAAATTTTCATTTCCTTATATTTTTAAAATCACAGACACATTATCATAAGGAGAATTTCATTTTCCAAAAGTTTCATCTCGATAAGGATATTTTTCATTCCCCAAGGAAATTTATCCTTACCTTGTTTTCATTTTTATTTTTTTAGTCTATCTAAACCTATCACTTTTTATTTCTATGTTTAAAATTTGGTTTCACATCTAAAACCACAATATTATATAAATACACATATATAGATTATTATATTTTCAGGATACGAATTTAGAATCCGAATTCTCTGAAATTTAGACCTTGAATTCTCTGAAATTCAGACTCTGAATTCTCTGAAATTCAGAATCAGATTTCTCAGAAATTCAGAATCCGAAATCTCTAAAATTCAGGATCCTAATTCATTTGAATTGAGATTATAAATTCCTTATAATTCAGACACTGAAATTCCTCAAAATTCAGGTTTTGAATTACTCAGAATTCATACTTTGAATTCGTTGGAATTCAGACTCCGAATTCCTTAGAATTCAGACTCTGAAACTCTACATAATTTTGGTTCGGAATTCCTCAGAATTAAGACTCTGAATTCCTCATAATTCAGATTACAAATTCCTCAGAATATGGACTTTGAATTCCTTGGAATTCGGACTCCAAATTTTACAGAATTCATACTCTGAAATCCATAGAATTCTGACTCCTAAAACTATATAAATCTGATTCTTAATTATATGAGAATCAAATTCTGAATATCTTTGTAATATAGACTCCTAAGGTTAACATTCTTGGACTCTGAATTCAATTTTTTCTTTACACTTGGAAAAATTGAATTTGGTTGAGAAACTGCCTTTTACATACTGGTGTTTGAGTTATCAAAGGATGTTGTGCATTATGTTTCTAACCATCCGTTGTTTGAGCGACACATGTACAGGTCCCACTAAAATTAAAGGAAAAATATGACCGTTGGAGGAGGGAACCGACTATTGGAAATGCGCCTATAAATATGTGCTCATTTGAATGAGGTCAATGCTATTCTAGAATGCTAGAGATTACATGTTGAAGTGGTTTCTTGAGAGAGACTCTCTTGATTTGTGCATACTAAACATCTTGTCCATAATTGCTTCGTGTGACTCTAAATGTTGTTGAGTACATTTGAGGGCTTCTAGGGATAGGAAGAAATAGGTGTTGACTATCTTGATTTTCAAGGAATTGAGGGGATAGAAAGGCAGACTCTGATATTCATATCAAGGGAATCCCCAGGTGTGGGTAAGACATACTTTCTTAAAAGAATAAATCAAGGGACCTTTATCCATGGTTTTTGGATACCCTTCTCTTTATGTTAAAATATTTCTGACTTGTTATGTGTATTGTTTTAGGTTTGTTTTCCTCTAAATTATAATTTATAAGGAAAGTATAACTATCTTATAAATTATTATAATTGAACTAAGATTAGTAAGATTATATATGCTTTCAATAAGAATCTTTATATTTGTAAACTTTTCTTATGATCCATTTTCAGAACCACATTTCTAGAATCCAGAAAGCCTGTAGAAGTAAGAGGTCTTGTTAATTTACCTTTATTAACATTGTTAAACATTGACATATTTAAAAGTAATAATGGGATTTTTTAAGGTATTCAATTCACCCCTCTTGTATATTGATCATATAAATTCATCATTTAGATCCAACATACCACTAATAGAAACTCATTTAATTGTGAAGTTTCATCACTCATGATGACAATGGATATAGCCCCATTGTCATTAGAGAATCTGACTATGCTACAGTAGACTTTGGAACCAATTATTCCTGACCATATTGAATCACAACGAAATCCCAAAATAAGCACTATATATGCCAATATTTTCCACCACTGTGACACATATTTTCTTGTGCTGGACAAGAAACCCCATTGTTTCTAACACTTCCACACTTATAGAAAGGCATTAAAACACTAAAAGATGCAATCAATGATGTTGAAGAGGCATTATTCTGTGAATTACACCCTCCAATTATATAATAACCATTCCAATTATTCTTTTTCCCTAGTGTCCCAAAAAGGATTCCATTCTGTGGAATATAAGGGGTAGAAGATGCAACCTTGTCATCCATATTCATTTATTACAGTAGAGACCTATCCACTATATCTTAATAGGATGAATGAATTATCATAATCACCTAGGATATGATATCCATTAAAAAACCCAATAAATAGTTTTTATACTTTAATTGATCAATCTTCACTACCTCTAATGAAAAATGAACCATCTCAGTAAACTGATTGGTGTATTCAGACATCAAACTCTCTCTCTTCTCTAAAAAGTGAAACTGCCGTGGAATTTCCATCATCAATGACTCTAGAAAAAAATTATAGAAGGAAAGACTCTTTAAACCCTTAGAGTCCAAGACTACATGAATAATAGTTGGTACAATTGAGTGACATAATTTATTTTCTAGTCCCCTAGGTACAAAATCATCAAACATCACATTGATACACACAGGTGTATCTAGAATTTAAATTGTCCAATATATTTTTTCATGACACGACCCTTCATCTTGAGGTTCATTTCTATATTTAACAGATAATGGTGTATCATGAATGAAATCCCATGATTGATCTTAGTCTCCTCCAGCTCATGGATGTATGTCATCAACTACATTCAAAACTAATGGCACATTTAGATCAAAACATTACAAACCATCCTGATATCCTCAATTTGATTCTTATCAATTTCCATATTTTATTGAGTAGCATCTACTATACCCTCTAGAGGGACTTGAAAAACACTTCTTAGAGGACTACAACAACAAATCACAAAAAAATATCAGGGAATAGAGAATGTCAAATCAAACTTGAGAAAAAAAATTAAAAATTGATATTAACCTCAAGAAGTCAAAACATGGAATACATGTCCCAATATCCAATGGTAACATAAATTTCATACTGACATTATATGAACATGATCCTATATCTATATAACTACCATGTCCAAAAAATAAAATCTCTTATCTACAAAACATCCTAATATTTAGAATATAGAGGAAAAGATTCCATTGACACCAAATGTTAAAGAAAACCCTGAAATCCCATTCAAACAAGTACCTGGACCAATAATCCACATATATGATGATTTTTGGAGTTGGTGGCCTAGAACCAACTACTTTTTACTTTATTCATTAAAAAATACCTTATCACATCTTTATTTTTCTTTTACGTGACAGTGAATATGATAATGTGCTAAGGATAATTGTTACATTAAAGGGTCATAGCGGATCCCTGCTATGATGGGCACCTGGAAGTGCCACAACATTATTCTTGAATATATTTTCTATGGCTGGATGATGTTATTGGAGGGACACAAATAATACAATCCATTAGGGACGAGGACTAATAAAACCTTGAGGAAGCTTCTTATGGAGTGTTCTCTTTGTATTATCCAGGAGGATATTATGAGAACAGAAGCCACCAGTAGGAAATCCATATTTCATAGTTTAATTTTATGTTCATATCTGCGGACATATGTTTTGGTCCTTATACTTTATGATTTTTATTAATCGGTATTATAACTCACACACATAGATGTGTTGACGAAAACTGTGATGCACTGTTCACATCAAGTAGGATATGTTGTGTGCATCATGAGTAAAACTGAATTAATATATACTGTGAGAAATGATTTTTCCCATATGTTCCATAATAGAAGTTGATATATCAGTCCCTTTTATGGAATTGATATAGCCTAAATAAATCCATGGCCATGGTGAGGAATGGGAAGGTTCAATTCTGGAATGTCAAAGAAAGAATAATCGATCACATGGGTTGGTGGAACTAGCATACCCTTCGCTTGTTTCGAGATATCGAGAAAAATGGATTACATTACATGGTAAACGTTAGTTGGATTTGACATGTTATTGTGGCATTATATTCTATCTATAGGGGTTCCTTGGAGTGTTTTTAGATTCTAACCTTGGACATTAGGATGGCTTCGCCTAATGCCCATGAGAAAGAGACCTAGAGGATCACACACTTTACGTGTCCAAGTATCTTAGTTAAATATTAATTAAACTAGTTGAATAAATATTGTTCCCAACCATGTTTTAATAATTATTCAAGGATTCATGATCACATTTATTTAGACATTAGTTATTTGAGAGAATATATTGTGGGACAAATACTACATTCTTTAGCGAGTAATGTAGTGATATTTATTTGAGAAAAAATATAAATTATTGAAGGTCTAATAAATGTGGTGGTTGAAATAAAGAGAATTAAAAAAACAAAAGTACCGCCATGTATATCAATATATATGCCATGTTTTTTTATCAGGGAATTTTTGAGAATAATATTTTATATTTAATTAAATAATATTAGGTGTAATTTTCAGGGCACGTGTCAAGTAATAATAATAGTCAACTGTTATTTTTAGACATTAGGTGTTACTATGAGTTAAATGAAATAAATAAATGCATTCATGAAATTAATTCATTTTAGTATTCATTGTAATTAAAATATGTATTATATAATTCTCATTATCCTAGACATTTTTTTTTGGGTTTTCACAACAGATATAGAGAAACATCTCAATCCAAGAGATAATTCTTTTCTTCCAAGAACACCCTCAAGCTATGAGAGAGGGAGAGATCCTCCTCAACCGAATAATAGCGATCAAAGGTGGACATTGTAATTCCCCGAACCCAGTTACCTAAAGCCAGTGTATTATTACATAACATTGGCATGATCACAAGAAAGATCAAATCTCAAAAGACCAATTAGTTTAGTAGCCTTGGAGACACTAGATATATTCATAAAGTTTTACATTACATCATAAAAATGAAAACTACAACAACATAGTCTCCATAGTCCACACTCTTATCCCCTCATACTATCCCTGCAGGTCTTTCATAAATTAATTCCTTATATCCTGGGAAAAATAAAACAAAGAAAAGGGGTGAGCTCAAATGCCCAGTAAGGATAAAAATATAGTGGAAACTTTCATAAATAAGTTTAAGGAAATGTATAACTAAAAAAAAGCCTTTTAAACTTGAACTTCAACATAGTATGGAAAAAATAAAATGAAATAATTTTATTTACTTATTCACATGAATATTCTACTAATCGAATAATCACATGCAATATCAATAACTACTTTCATAATGATGGAATGCATAATGCCAGACTATCATAACCACATAACCAAGGCCTCGTGCCAAGACTACAAATAAGATTTTTCCAATGCCTTGTTCCAAGACACTAGTTTGTCTCATGAGACCTACCGATGCACCGAGAAGCTATAGCGGTCTCCACCCATCACATATTAAGTCTAATGAATTCCCATATGAAAAGGTTTAAACATAACAGAAACATTCGTATTAAAACTAGCATACGAAATGTAAATACTTCATCCATAAACCATGAATGGTATAAAAATAACACATACACAGTCAAAAATTTCACAAAACCATAAATAAAATATAGAAGTTTTTTATCATATTAAATCAACTTCAAATAAGCGTAAAATCCATCAAAGGATGTTGACATAGATGAAATCAAAACTCTTTTTAGAGAAATATCTCTTTCTATTTTGAAATCATTTAAGAGTCATATATTTATAAAATAAAACACTTTCTTTGAAAATATTATTATAAGCTTGTATGGTAATCTTCAACAATTTTATAACGGTGGAAAATAGCCGCACCTGCCATTTAAGTTAAAAAACATTCTTACCTTAATTCTGTCGAAAAGGTTAAAAAGGACCTTGTTTGGTAAACGATGAAAAGATTACTTTATAAACCACAAATAAAAGTCAACAAGGGTATAAATGACTTTAAACCATATTCTAGTAAATATTCAAAATGTTTTGAAATACATTTTTAAGAAACATGGATGTGGATGATAAAGAAGTCCCAGTAGATTATTACGGATAAATAACCTCGGATAATGAAGAGATTGCGAAGTAAACCCTTACCTAGTAATTTTACTTGGTTGGGGGTAGGTTAACCTCCTTTATAATGGTGAAATAATTGTTATTAAATTATACAAGAATCATATACATTCATATGATATCATATATGATATTTTAACATTGCTTTGTTAATAATATCTTAGAATTATCGTTGTTTCGGGTGTTAACTTACTCATTTTCTTTTATATGTTTTGTTATGTAAGCTATGTTTTTCATGGATAGGTTGAATATTACTCATATCCATAATGATATCAAGTCCTTAAACATTATTTTTAAATCATCAAATGATAATTATACTTGAATGGATACGATGGAGAATGAATCTCATCGCGTTCGTGGAGACGGTAGTCCGTATGTATGCACGAGCGACAATATCATTATTTTGATATTAAAATAATATATAATTGGATTTTATATCATATATTAATAATCATTATCATGTTATATTTATTATTTACATGAAATATAAATCATTATTATACTGATCCAAATAATAATTTATTGAATAACAATTACACCACGACGTGGAGACCGTAAGCCGCACGTACGCATGTATGGTGACATGTTATTCAAAGGGTAGATATAATAATGAATATGGTTGTACCATATTTATAATAACATCACTATATATATAAGATACTGTATTTATTATTTTATAATGATAATAACAAAGAAAGAAGAAGTGGAAGAAGAAAGGAACTTGAAAATGGGTGGTGAAATCATTACCTCTTCTTCGGGTTCTTCCTTTTGATTTGATCAAAAGGGCTCCTTAGGTTGGATTTATGACTAAAGTAGGGCCTCTAGGATGAAGTGAGGGAAGTTGAGAGAGTATTTGGGAAGAGTTTGGCCGAACCAAAAGGCTTTTAATGTGTGAATTAATGATAAGGAGGAGTTCCCTTTTATAAGAGGGGTGAGGGGCACCTTCGGAAAAGCTAGAAATATTATTTTATAATAAATTCATATTCAGTTTCTAATGGCTCAAAAGTGGATTATGTAATGGTTAAGGTGGGTATAGGTCGAAAACCACTCAAACAATAGGATTTATATAGGTTTGGGTTACTATATTAACCTTATCTTTATGTATTAACTCTTAGTTAATTAGTTTCACTTTAACAATGTCTCTTTATATTTTTATATTATATGGTTAATGAACTTACTATATACCTCTGAGAGACCCCCAAGAGGTCCATTAATGATACAAATATCATTATATAAGTCTCTTGGCCGAACCTTATATTTTTAGGAATTTAATATCAATTAATTATATAATATATGTTTTAAAAACTCTTTTATGTCAATTTTGACACTATTCAATAATTGATTTTTTGTGAAACTCATAACAGAATGATTACTTCGAAAAAAGTTAATTAAGTCAATCCTAACATGTCATATTAACCTATATAATATGTGTAATTCATAAAAGTCTGAAATTATATTTATTTGGGTGTTTATAATAATAATTATTGTAATTTGTTTTTAATTTAGTAATTACTGCATCACCATTGTGTCATAAATAAATTAAATTATATAATGTCAAAAAATTATAAATAAAATATAATTATGTAGGAAATAGTTTTAGGTTTCTAATAAATATTTATATTCTAAAATCCAACATATATATCCCTATGTAAAAATTGTTTTTCTAAAAGATATATGCTTATGTCATTTTTGTATTTATTTTAACTTAATTAAAATAAAGTATCCCTATGACCTACAAGTGGCTCCATGGGGTCCCAAAATCGACCCAAAGATCCCCATGGTCGGACATGTATCCACTAATAAGGCTAGGACACGTTTTAGGGTAATTTAGTATTATTATCATATTATTGTTTAACCCTTATTTACCGGATTTACCCTTAATTATGGTAAATAAAATATTTACCGAAGTAATTATTCAAAATCTCTAAAAATAAATGTCACCTATTTACACAATTTGAATATCGTGATTCCAGATACGGAATCCATTTTTCCAAATTCAAAACACAGAAGTGGCAGAAATTAATTTAAAATTAATTCCTGTTGTTAAAACAAAAAAACGTGTTTTTATGAGATAATAACTATCAAAAGATTGACACTTGTTTATGTCCGGTTTAATTGTAAAATTATGTACAATGACCAAAATTGTATTAAATGGTAAAAATATATTCTAAATATACTTTAACACCACTAAAATTCATAATTTATCAATATGAATTATTTCGATTAAAAAAGTTGTATTTATTTAAAATTTAGTAATTTTCACTATTCATCAAAATATAAATGTTATCTGAAAAGTTCCAAAATTTCACCCTAGGATAAATTCGATATTCCAAATCCAAAAATGAAGTCATTTTGAGAGATAAAATTTATAAAATTTAAAAAAATTAAGTATTACTATTCATAACGGCTAGTTTGATTGGTTGTGGTGTGTTAGTACTCGATGTTGCGTACAACACACGCTATCACATTATTCAAAGAGAAGCGTACTGTAGAAGCTTGGGGTGTTACATTCTACCATCCTTAAAATAATTTCGTCCTCGAAATTTCTAGAACACTAACGCATGAAAAGACTCAGGTGGTTCTTCATCATAAGTTCCTCGGGTTCCCACGTTGCCTCTTCCATCTTATGGTTTCTCCACAAAACATTTACCAGACACGTCGTCCGATTTCTCAGCACTTGTTCTATCGTATCAAGAATCTTGACGGGCTCTTCGCAATAAGACATATCGAGTTCCAGTTCTAATTCCTCGTAGGTGAGTACTTGCGTTGGGTCAGGCATGTATTTCCTCAATAAAGATACGTGGAACACATTGTGAACTTTGGAGAGACTTGGCGGCATTGCCAATCGGTAAGCTACAACCCCAATTCATTCTAGAATTTCAAAAGGTCCGATGTACCTGGGACTCAATTTACCTTTCTTACTGAAATGTATTACTCCCTTCCATGGAGATACCTTCAGGAAAACATGATCACCGACTTGAAATTCCAAATCCTTCCTTAGATTATCAACATAGCTCTTCTGCCTACTTTGAGCAGCTTTGATGTGATTTTGGATTACCATCACCTTTTCCATTGTTTCCTCCACCAGTTCTGGACCTATAAGTTTTCTTTCACCAACGTCATCCCAACAGGTTGGTGTGCGAAATCTCTTTCCGTATAACGCTTCATATGGTGCCATCTGAATACTCGAATGGAAGCTATTGTTATAGGAATATTCTACCAGAGGTAAATATTGATCCCACATACCCTGAAAGTCAAGTGAGAAAGATCTCAACATGTCTTCTAAGGTTTGAATAGTCCGTTCTAATTGTCCGTCTGTCTGAGGGTGGTAGGCAGTGCTCAAATGAAGTTCAGTATCCAAGGATTTCTTAAGACTTTTCTAGAATCTTGAAGTAAAATGGGGATCACAATCAGAAACAATCGATAGGGTTACTCCATGAAGTCTCACCACTTCATTAATATATAGTCTTGATAGACGTTCCAGTGGTAGATCTTCTCTTATAGCAAGAAAATTTGCTAACTTGGTAAGACGATCAACAATAACCCATATTTCATCATTCCTTCTAGGAGTCTTTAGTAGCCCCATGACAAATTCCATTGTAATATTGTCCTATTTCCACATCGGTATGGGAATAGGTTGCAATACTCCACTAGGATGTTTCGTTCCAGCTTTCACTTGTTGAAAAACCACACATCTTGACACCAAATCAGCAATCTCCGTCTTCATGTTGTCCCACCAAAAATGTTCCTTCAAATCTCTATACATTTTGGTGCTCCCAGGGTGTATAGAGAAATTGGAACTATGATCATCATACAACAATTCCCTTTTTAGATCAGGTATATCGGGAACACAAAGTCTCTTCCCAAATTTCAAAATTCATTCTTCATACACAAAGTCTCTCAATCTCCCATCATTCACAGCTTTAATCTTCTTTTGAAATTCTTCATCATTGGTCTGAGAAATCTTAATCCTTTCTAGTAAAGATGGTTTGGAAAACATTTGAAAAAGCATTGATGTTTCACCTTCCCTGGTTATTCCCATGTCCATCTTCACTAGATCCATGAAAATTGGATCCCTTTTAATTCTCATATTGTTCAAAACTCCATGGTATTTTCTGCTCAAATCATCTTCCACCCTGTTTGCTTTCCCCGGGTGGTAGTGTATCGTACAATCATAATACTTGAGTAATTCAATCCATATCCTTTGCCTCATGTTGAGTTCTTTTTGTGAGAAAATATACTTCAAACTCTTGTAATCAGTATAAATCTCACATTTTTCACCATAGAGGTAGTGCCTCTATATCTTCATAGAAAAGATCACAGCTGCTAACTCGAGATCATGAGTAGGATAGTTTTTTTCATGAATTTTCAACTATCGTGATGCATAGGCAATAACCCTATCATTATGCATAAGGACACAACCAAGTCCTTTCTTCGATGCATCACTATAAATAACGAACCCATCATTCCCTGATGGTAGAGTCAATATAGGAGCATTGACTAATCTTCTCTTCAGTTCTTCAAAACATTCTTCACACTCTTTTGTCCAAACAAATTTAACCCATTTACGTGTGAGCTTTGTTAATGGGTTATCCAACCGGGAAAAATTCCGGACGAAACGTTGATAATAGCCTGCTAAACCAATAAAACTACGTACCTCAGTTATACTCGTCGGTGCTGTCCATTCTTGGATTGCCTTGGTCTTAGAAGGATCAACAGAGATTCTATCTTTAGAGACAATATGGCCAAGAAAATAAATCTCATGAAGCCAGAATTCACACTTGCTAAACTTCCCATATAATTCATGTCTTCTCAGAGTCTTCAGGATAATGCGCAAGTGACTTTCATGATCTTCATAGATTTTTGAGTATTACAAGATATAATCAATAAATACCACCACAAATTCATCAAGATATTCCTTGAAAACTCTATTCATCAGATCCATGAATACAGAGGGTGCATTAGTCAATCCAAAAGGCATTACTGTAAACACGTAATGCCCGTACCTGGTTCAAAATGCTGTCTTCATAATGTCTTCCTTCTTCACACACAACTGATGGTATCCAGATCAAAGGTCAATCTTTGAAAAATATTGAGCTCCATGTAGTTGGTCAAATAAATCATCAATGTGAGGTAGGGGATACTTGTTCTTTATTGTTATAGCATTGATCTCCCTGTAGTCAATACATAACCTCATAGATCCATCTATCTTTTTAACAAAAAGAACTGGGGATCCCCATGGAGAAACACTAGGGAGAATAAATCCCTTATTACTCAATTCCTCTAGTTGTTTCTTTAGTTCGACTAATTCCACAGTGGCCATTCTATAAGGGGTCTTCGATATAGGCCTTGATCCAGGAATTAAATCAAGTGAAACCTCAACTTCTCGTTCTGGAGTATGTCCAGGTAAATCTTCCGGAAACACATCTTCATATGGTTTCACAACAGGTAAATCCTCTATTTGAACATTCCTTTCCTCACCCACAGTCATTTCATTCTCTTCATCCCCAATAATTGAATTTAGTTGAGATACTGGGGGTGGATTTAGATAAGAATTAGGTGGCGATGATTCTGCTCTAAAGATAAGGTGTTCCTTATCATCATCATCAAAAATTGTAACCTCCTTCTTCTTAGAATAAATCTTCGCATCATGGTCTGAAAGCCATTCCATACCGGGGATTATATCAAACTCAATCATAGGTATAACTATGAGATCAGCGGATAAAGAACATTTATGTGCTCTAATGTGGACTGATTCACAAAACATTGTTGCAATGATACTTCCCTTGGGAGTTTCAACTAACAACTCCTTTGTTAAATCAAATTGAAAATATCTAATTTTCTTAGAAAACTGGGAAGATATGAAACAATGCGATGATCCAGAATCAAATAATGCATTTTCTAAACTTGAGGAAACCATTAAATTACCTTCCGCCACGTCTTTCAGAGCTTCTACCTCAGCAGTAGTGATAGCATAAGCTTGGACTTGATACCTTGGCCTTTTTTGAGGTAAGTTCCCCTGACGCTTAGGACATTAATTTTCATAATGCCCCATCTCCTTTCAATTTTATCACTGAACATTGGTAGCTTCCTTCTTCCCTTTGCAATCACGAGCTTGGTGGCCTTTTTCACCACACTGGTAACAGACACCCATTCCCTTCAAGCAAGTACCGAGGTGTTTTTTCCCACATTTACCATAGGATGGATATTCAATATTTCCTTTCTTCCCCTTATTTCCATTCCCAGATTGATCAGTAGATATCTTCTTCTCTTACTTTTCTTTAAAGTCATAAGACTTAGTGAATTCCTTTTCTGTCTTGATTGCACATGAGATAATGTCTTCGTACGATGAGAAGGATTGTGAGACTAATGCTCGACGGAGAAATGGTTTTAACCCATCAAATAAACGATCAATATTACTTCTTGGGTTATGTATATAATCTCCATCATACCTTGCTAACCTTGTAAAGTTAGCCTCATACATTGCAACATTCTCATCCTCCTTTTGTCTCAGACTCAGAAATTGCCTTTCCATATCTACTCGATGGTCATGAGGAAAGTATTTTTCTAAAAATAGATCTTTAAACTCAATCCATTCCATATTTGATACTTCATCATATTCCTTCATGTTTTGAATCAATGACCACCATTGATCAACATCTCCAGTGAGGTGGTAAACTGCCATGATAACTTTTTCCCTTTCACTACTCCCCAAAGCCTGAAATATTTTTCTAGGGAATTTATCCATTGCTCATCTACTAAGGGATTTTTACTCCCATTTAAGGTTGGTGGTTGTTGCCTCATGAAGTGATCTATCATTGATCCTCCATGCTGCGGATCAGGGTGCTCTATACGGGTAAGGTTATTATTCATAACCTGAGTGAGTTGTCCCATTATGGTGATTAGCTGATCGGAACCAGTTGCATCACCAGCTCCACTATAATTATCTTGAGTATAAGGTAAATCCCTACATGGAGTGCGTGCATTGATACCATTTCCATTTCTTCCACTTGACACCATTTCTAAACAATGGCATAAACTAGAGGAGTTTATGAATGAAAATACATAAATCCATACTTACAAAACACATAACATAAATTGAACTATTTATGGATATAATCCATAATCATAAGAATGTTTTCTTTGAGGAAGTATATACTCATAAACCCTTCATAATTATTTGTAACGAAAATGAGAGTTATCCTAAGCATATCCCCCGAGAGTGTCGTAACCAAGAGTGCAGCAAGGCCCGTTGTCGTGCACCGGTTCCCATTAGAATCTAGCTGAAAGCGGTGTTTTCAGGTTTTACCCCTAGGTACATTTGTGCCAGAGCCGCCTCTACCTGCTCATATCCAGACAGGGATGTATTGCTTGGAAAACTCACAAAATCTCTACAATACCAAAATTCTAGGAAGTTCTTCTATACTAATCCTCAAAGTTCATCTTAGGTATACATGCTCTAATCAGAGTTTATCTAAATCTATCTTCCAAGTTTTGTACTAAAATTCCTCTGATACCAACTGTATCACCCCGACCCTAGTTACTAAGAGCCGGTGTATTATTACATAACATTGGCATGATCACAAGAAAGATCAAATCTCGAAAGACCGATTAGTTTAGTAGCCTTGGAAACACTAGATATATTCATAAAGTTTTACATTACATCATAAAAATGAAAACTACAACAACATAGTCTCCGTAGTCCACACTATTATCCCCTCATACTATCCCTACAGGTCATTCATAAATTACTTCCTCACATCCTGGGAAAAATAAAACATAGAAAAGGGGTGAGCTCAAATGCCCAGTAAGGATAACAATATAGCAAAAACTTTCATAAATAAGTATAAAGCAATGTATAACTAAAACAAAAGCCTTTTAAACTTGAACTTCAACATAGTATGGAAAAAATAAAATTAAATAATTCCATTTACTTATTCACATGGATATTCTACTAATCGAATAATCACATGCAATATCAATAACCACTTTCATAATGATGGAATGAATAACGCCAGACTATCATAACCAAATAGCCAAGGCCTCGTGCCAAGACTACAAATAAGATTTTTCCAAGGCCTTGTGCCAAGACACTAGTTTGTCTCATGAGACCTACCGATGCATTGAGGAGCTATAGTGGGCTCCACCCGTCACATATTAAGTCCAATGCATTCCCATATGAAAAGGTTTAAACATAACATAAACATTCGTATTAAAACCAGCATACGAAATGTAAATAATTCATCCATAAACCATGAATGGTATAAAAACAACACATCCAGAGTCAAACATATCACAAAAACTTAAATACAATATAGAAGTTTTGTATCATATTAAATCAACTTCAAATAAGCATAAAATCCATCAAAGGATGTTGACATAGTTGAAATAAAAACTCTTTTTAGAGAAATATCTCTTTCTATTTTGAAATCATTTAAGAGTCATATATTTATAAAATAAAACATTTTCTTAGAAAATATTTTTATAAGATTTTAAGGGAAGCTTCAACAATTTTATAATGGTGGAAAATAGCCACACCTGTCGTATAAGTTAAAAAAACATTCTTACCTTAATTCTGTCAAAAAGGTTAAAAAGGACCTTGTTTGGAAAAAGACATAAACCACTTATAAAAGTAAACAAGTGTATAAATGACTTTAACCCATATTCTAGTAAATATTAAAAATGTTTTGTAATACATTTTTAAGAAACATTGATGTTGATGATAAAGAAGTCCCGGTATGTTATTACGTATAAACAACCTCAGATAATGAAGAGATTGCGAAGTAAACCCTTACCTAGTACTATTCCTTGGTTGGGGGTAAGTTAACCTTCTGTATAATGGTGAAATAATTTTTATTAAATTATACAAGAATAATATACATTTATATGATATCATATATGATCTTTTAACATTTCTTTGTTAATAATATCTTAGAATTATCGTTGTTTTGGGTGTTAACTTACTCATTTTATTTTATATGTTTTGTCACATAAGACATGTTTTTCATCGATAGGTTGTATCTTATTCATATCCAGAATGATATCAAGTCCTTAATTTTTTTTTTAAAATCATCAAATGATAATTATACATGAATGGATACGATGGAGAATGAATCTCATCGCGTTCGTGGAGACGGTAGTCCGTACGTACGCATGAGCGAAAATATCATTATTTTGATATTAAAATAATATATAATTGGATGGTATATCATATATACAGAATCATTATCATGGTATATTTATTATTTACATGAATTATAAATCATTGTTAAACCCATCCAAATAATAATTTATTGAATAACAATTACACCACGACGTGGAGACGGAAATCCGTACGTACGCACGTATGGTGACATGTTATTAAAAGGGTGGATATAATACTGAATATGGTTGTACCATATTTATAATAAAATCACAGTATATATAATATACTGAATTTATTATTTTAGAATGGTAATAACAAAGAAAGAAGAAGTGGAAGAAGAAAAAATCTTGAAAAGGGGTGGTGAAATCATTACCTCTTGTTCAGGTTCTTCCTTCTGATTTGATCAAAATGGCTCCTTAGGTTGACTTTTTGACTAAAGGAGGGCCTCTAGGATGAAGTGAGGGAAGTTGAGCGAGTATTTGGGCATAGTTTGGCTGAACCAAAAGGCTTTGAAGGTGTGAATTAATGAGAAGGAGGAGGTCCCTTTTATAAGAGGGGTGAGGGGAACCTTTGGAAAAGCTAGAAATATTATTTTATAATAAATTAATATTCGGTTTATAATGGATCAAAAGTGGATTATTTAAAGTTTAAGGTGGGGATAGGTCTAAAACCGCTCAACCAACAGGATTTAGATAGGTTTGGGTTACTATATTAACCTTATTTTTATGTATTAACTCTTAGTTAATTAGTTTCACTTTTACAATGTCTCTTTGTATTTTTATATTATATGGTTAATAAACATACTATATACCTCCAAGATACCCCCATGTGGTCCCTTAATGATACACCTATCATGATATAAGTCCCTTTTCCGAAAATTAGAATTTTAGGAATTTAAAATCAATTAATAATATAATATTTGTTTTAAAAACACTTTTATGTCAATTTTGACACTATTCAATAATTGATTTTTGTGAAAATCATAACAGAATGATTACTTCGAAAAAAGTTAACTAAGTCAATCCTAACCTGTAATATTAACCTAAGAAATTATTGTAATTCATAAAAAGTCTAAAAATATATTTATTTGGGTGTTTATAATATTAATTATTTTAATTTTTTATTAATTTAGTAATTACTATATCACCATTGTGTCATATATAAATTACATTATATAATGTCTAAAAAATATAAATAAAATATAATTATGTAGGAAATCTTTTTATCTTTCTAATTAATATTTATAGTTGAAAATCCAACATATATAACCCTATGTAAAAGTTGTTTTTCTAAAATATATATGCTTATGTCATTTTTGTATTTATTTTAACTTAATTAAAATAAAGTGTCCCTATCACCTACAAGTGGCTCCATGGGGTCCCAAAATCGACTCAAAGATTCCCGTGGTCGAAAATGTATCCACCAATAAGTCTAGGACATGTTTTAGGGTAATTTATTATTATTGTAATATTATTTTTTTACCCTTATTTACCGGATTTACCCTTAACCATGGTAAATAAAATATTTACCGAAGTAATTATTCAAAATGTATAAAAATAAAAGTTACCTACTTACACAATATGAACAACCTTATTCCAAATATGGAATCCATTTTTCCAATTTCAAAACACATAAGTGGCAGAAATTAATTTAAAATTAATTCCTGTTGTTAAAACAAAAAAACGTGTTTTTAAGAGATAATAACTATCAAAAGATTGACACTTGTTTATGTCCGGTTTAATTGTAAAATTATGTACAATGACCAAAAATGTATTAAATTGTAAAAATATATTCTAAATATACTTTAAAACCACTCAAATTCATAATTTATCAATACAAATTATTTCGATTAAAAAAGTTGTTTTTAATTAAAATTTAGTAATTTTCACTATTCATCAAAATATAAATGTTATCCGAAAATTTCAAAAATTTCACCCTAGGATAAATTCGATATTCCGAATCAAAAAATGAAGTCCATTTTGAGATATAAAATTTATAAAATTTCAAAAAGTATGTATTACTAGTCATAACGGCTAGTTTGATTGGTTGTGGTGTGTTAGAACACGATGTTGCGTACAACACATGCTATCACATAATTCAAAGAGAAGCGTACCATAGAATCTTGGGGTGTTACAAACATCTCTAGAAAAGGATCATCTGTGATAGAACCCATATATCCATTCAGAGACATCTAGAGATATATGGATCAAGTGTGGATCACCTCTAGATGAATCCTACTCAAATATTCTATGAAGCAATAACGAATCACATCATATCATGACTGGAAACATCAAAAGAAAGAGAATTCATTCATTTTAATTCTTGTCTTTTAATTAAATTAATTATAACGAACTTATTTTGATCCTCTATATGGTTTTGGGGATCCCCTTTTTTCATTAGTTCTTCATTCTATTCTAATGATCCGATGTTTTATTATTGTGATGGATCTTGGATTAAACATCATTAACGAAAAAAAAATAATTTTGGGAACACCCAATAACGTGCTTCCGCTACAGCCGGATCCTACAAGTTGTATCATAGGGGTCATATTGTAGATTATAATTATTTAATTTTTCATTAGAGATTTAGCATTTAATAATTATGTTGTTTCAATTCAATTTTATCGTTATTTAAATATGAATCTCAGTATTTATTCCTCCACTATCATTTGACATTCACCTTACAGAAACATTTTTTTCTTTTAATTTGATTAAAATTACGAGGGATGATAATATCATAAAAATTCCAAAAATTGGTTTATTATAAAAGGATTGATTAATCAATGATAAATTAATTGATTCGAATGTGATTTATATTAAATAATAATGATTAAATAATTGAATTACAGTATTATTAATTAATAAATATCATTTCATCTATGGATCATCTGGAGCTAGACCATGATTTTTTAATTTGAAGTTATTATTTTAATTTATTAATTTAAATTAAATTTTTTGGCATGTGAGCCTTCTCCTAATTAAAATGTAGGGAATGCCTGCACAAGGTTTTTATTATGTAAATAATTATTTTACAACTCACCTATGAGTAAGATTATAGCATATGTTATTGATGGTGCTCCCATGCTAGTGGAGGCTGCTTAAGTTAGGAGCTATGGTGAAACCAATCCAAGGTGATAGAACAGCGGAGAGGTGGAAAGCTGTAAACACGAGCCTAAAAGACTCATGGTGTTTCTCCCCTATGTCATGGGATATCTTATCAACCACTAGATAAACTAACCAATAGAATAAGCTCCTGATCATACCATTTATTTTATATTATTCAATTTCATTGTTTGATTATTTTGGGGGTATTTTCACAATCACAAAATTAATGAATTAAACACCATGCAAGAATGAACTAAAATAAGAACATATTATGCATTAATATTATGATAGACATTGTTAATCACATAATTATATCCCAGATACTGTTAACAAGAATTTAATAAAATATTATAAAATGGAAATTAACGTATAAGGATAAAATCCCAAAAGAAAATATTATGTCGGTATAGTCATCCATAATCTTGGTTAGAATCGAACCATAAATCCATGTGCTTGACCAACCCTAGTTGGGGGATTTCAATTATCGAGGAATTATAATTCAAGGTTTTGGGTTGACCTAAAATGGTTCACATAAATGTTTGAAAACCACAAGAAGACATTTTTTGACAGAGAAAATGGTTGAGGAAATAAAAAAAGGATTTCAGGATTGGGGTGTTCACTTAGCGGATCAAGGAGCTACAAGTCAATTTAGTTGGAATTTGGAATTCCTACCTAAAATTCATCAAGTGGATTGACCAACCCTAGTTGGGTAATGATATGGGAAATATGGATCCTTTCTAATAGAATATTCAGGAAATAGAATATTTTGACTTCATTGTTGAGGGATATTTGATTTCGATAAAATAGTGGGAGACTAATAAGTATTAATTTATTTATTTGACTTAATTTTTACCATAATAAGTTACTAAAATATTTATCAAAATAAATTTTTGAAATTTCATGAAAAATGACTTCCAATAAATCATTGCAATAAATATTCAAGAAGGAAAACCTTCTCACAAGTACCAATTTCTAGGACTGGCAGAGGTGTTTCCACGTCTTCCTTTAGCACGATAGGTAATTTTATGTTCTAGAAGAGCTCATTCTAGTTTCCCCTAGAAAAGCGGAAAGTGATGAGGAGCTATATTTTTATGAAATATAAGGATGATTCCATAGATGTACAATGTTTAATGCTATCGTCCATGTCTAATGAGCTCTTGAAGCAACATGAAAACATGGATGTCTATAGAATGATGTATCACATTAAGGATCACTACCTTGAGTAGAAGAGACAAGAGAGATATGAGATATCTAATTACTTGTTCACAACAAACCTTGGATAGTCTATGCCGGATGAGCCTCATGTAGTCAAGATTATTGGATATATTGAACACCTGAACATCATAGGGATTATATTCACAATGTTGTTTCACATAGATCTCATCTGATCATCCATGCCCAAGACCTTCTCAAGCTTTATTGTCTACTATAACATGAGAAACAATGAGAAGAGTCTATCATAGCATCTGACCTTAATTTTCCGCGTAGATAAAGACATGGGGAATGAAAAACTCACAATATATATGGTGAATAAGAAATGGAAGGACAAGTCAAAGGGGACAAGGCCTTATAAATGGTCTGAATCCCATTAGCACTGTCTATCCAAGAAGGGGATGATCTAGAGGTCGGTCAAGGAACAAGAGGTGGAATGTTTTTCATGCGGAAAGGAAGGCCACTAGAAGAGGAACTACACCCAGAAGCGTGGGGACTCTAAATCAGTGTTTTTAATTAAGTGTAATCTTTCCATTTCTACACATTGGGTATTAGATACAACTTAGGGGAATCACATATATATTCAAATTCATGAACCAAGTAGATTTAAAAATATTTCCAGAGTAGAGGTGGATCTCCAAGGTTCTAATGGCGCGAGGATGACAATATTGGCCATTGGTGATTACCATATCTCATTACCAACTGGAATGATTTTGGTTTTACGTTACATTTATTATGTGCCTCGTGTTACCAAGAGCATAATTTCTCATCATGTCTGGATATGGATGGATTTATTTTCCAATTGGAAATAAGGGTTGTCTTTTTTATATGAACAACATATGTTATGGTATAGATCTTTTAAATAATGGGTTTTATGTATTTAATTTTGAAAACCATGATTTGGAAATAAATAACAAAACAAACTCACATGACTCATGCATCACCCAGTTGTGGCATCACTATATCGGTCATATAAATGTGAAGCGCTTGACCATGCTCTACCAAGATGGCTAGTTAGACTCTAATGAGCTAAAACCAGTTGAAAGCTTTCATGATTTTTTAATAGGTTAAATTACCAAGCCTCCTTTTGGAGGATAGGTTCAAAGGGCCAAAAAGATTCTAGGATTGGTGCACACTGATGTCTATGGTCAATTTCTAGTAGAATTTAGAGGTTGATAATTGTACTTCATTACTTTTAATTATTATTTCAGGAGATATGGAAATTGATACTTAATGAGGTTTAAATTAGAGTCCTTAGAAAATTTTAAGAAATTCATGAATTAAGTAAAGAATCATCTTTGTAAGAAGATAAAGAATCATTGATCAGATCGAGGTAGAGAATATCTGAACTAAGAGTTCATCGATCTTTCACGGGAGTCTGGGATTATATCTCATCTCCCAACTCCATATACACCATAGTAGAATGTTGTAAGTGAATGGAGGAAGCACTCATTGTTGGACATGGAAGGTTGATGATGAGTCATGCAGATCTTCCATTATCCTTTTGTGGATATGTATTACAAACTGCAGCATACCCCTTAAACTGACTACCAACTAAGTTGATAATTGGAATTTCGTCTGAGTTATGGAATTGAATGAAACAAATTAGTTCGCACACTCATGTATGGGGATGCAATGCATTTGTTAAGGCCTTATCAGGAAACAAACTAGTACCATAGTGCACAAGGTGTATCTTTATAGGATATCCCAAGGAAAGGAAATAATATTACCTATACAACCATTTATTAAAGAATGTGACTGTTGATAGAAAAGACATATATATTGAGAGGGAGAAAATCTAAAAAAAGTATAGTAGAATCATGATTGACTTCAATGATGTTGATGCTCAAGATACATAAGAGTCGGTATAGGAACAAGTTTCACATTTCCAGATAGAAGAGGTTATAGAAACACGTGTACTGCGTAAGAGCTCAAGATAGGTAAGGAAACCAGATTGATTTTGTTTCCTAGTCACCAAGGATGGTGAATCATTATTGTTGGACAATGATGAAACTCTCTCCTACAAGGAATCAGTAGAATGAACAGAAGATTCTAGATCTAGAAAATATGAATTCTGAGATGGATTCCAAGTATCATAACCAAGAATGTGCTCTGGTCGATGAGCTAGTTGAGTTATTGTTTGTTTGATTATAATGGGTTTTCAAGAAAAAGATGGACATGGAAGGTCATGTTATCCCAAATAATGAAAGGATAGAGGCTAATGGATTCAGATAGTGTTAAGGAATTGACTATGATGAAACCTTCTCAACAATTTTCATATTTAAAAACATAATAATCATACTATCCATAACAGCTTACTATGTCAACGATATTTGGCTGATGGATGTCAAAACAACATTCCATAACCATAATATTAAGGAAGATGTCTATATAACACCACCAGAAGGGTTTGTGACACCAGGTGAAGCCAAATGGGTTTTCAAGTCGATGAAATCTATTTTTGGATTAAATCAACAAACCAAATCATGGAACACTTTATTTGATAAATCCATAATGTAATTTTGTTTCATTAAGAACTATTGTGATCCATGTGTCTATAATAAGATTAACGGGAATGTGGTAGTTATACTTGTAGTATATGTTAACAACATATTACTTATTGGACATGATGTTACAGTCTTACAATCAGTTAAGGAATGGGTGAACAAGTGTTCCTCCAAGAAAGAATCAAGTGAAGAAGCTTAATTATAGGGATTATGATCATTTGTGATAGATCAAGGAGGTCTCTTGGACTATGTCAGGGTACATACATTGATCTGATACTAAAGAGATTTATTATAGATCAATCCAAGAGGGGATTGGTTCTAGTGTCACATGTCATACATCATTCTATGAAAATATGTCCTCAAACATAACAGGAGAAGGAAAAAATGAGTACGATCCCATACGCTTCGGATATAGGATCCATCATGTATTGTAGTGACTCAGGTTTTGGAACTGTCAGACGTTGGAATATTCCTACAAATAATTTAAGAGTTAGGTGTGGATACGTCGTTCAATTATAAGGCATGGTGTGCTCGAAAATAATTTTATAAAAATATTAAGTATTCTTATACAATGAACGTGGTAGGGGTGTGATATCTCCTAAATTATAGCTCATACTAAGAATATGAGTGTACGGTTGCTTCTGGAGCGTGCCGTTTACCCTAGGAGGGGTATAAACTTTACGAGTGTGAGCATGCTGTGAGAAAAGCCACCAGGGGAATTTTCATAAATAAATGGGAATGTTTATTTATGAGTTTCGGCTTGAATAACTCCTAAATGGAGTCTCAAATCAGAATCTTCCCTCGTATGTTATTCGCCGAATTGATCCGCAACCATCCATTTTCTACACCGATCGTTAGAGGATCGAGCTTCAAGGCATCGCGGGAGTCGTTCTACACCCAAAACATCAATGTTTCGCCTGTGAGGTATGCAGTTTGAGTTTTAATCAACTGATATATTTTTTTTCTTTTAATTCCTTTGTTTTGTAGTTTTATCGGGGAAGATCAGGTCCCGAGGGTCACACAAGAACATCTGGATCGAAAAAAGGACCCCCGGGGTGGTCCCGACAGTCTGCTGAAGTCATGCAGGCGTAGCACCGATGCGGCGATGCCGGAACCAGAAAGGGATGGCCACCCAGAGTGGTCCGGCACAGAAAGGCGACTGCGGCGCGCCACCCAACATAGTAGAGGGCCACCTGCCGGGGTTGGCTGGGGCGGGCCGGTTCAAGCTGGATGGACCGGCCGGGTGGGGTCAGTTCGGCACAGTCTTCATCTGGGGGTTCTTTAAACCCCCGCAGTTTGCTAGATGGTTGTACATTTCGTGTTCCATCTATGGCGATGTGACCCCGATGATAAGGCGAACCCTTTGAGGTGGTTTTGGGTGTTTAATGTTTTGGGATCATGTCCTGGGAACATTAAATGTCGAATAAAATATTAATAATTTATTATTATTCGACTTGAGACCGTCGTATAATCCACCCAGAGCGTCTAATTGACGTGCCGTTAGTGGCGTTGAACCCCTGATGGTACATCATACTTTTCTTGTTGGTTTCAAGTGTTGAGACTGAGTTTGGGGTGTGGGCCCCATGAGGTCGGGTTTGGGTGTTTTCAGAGAAACACCAAATTCTCATCCAGAGTCCGATTTTGGAGGATGAATAGTCGATACTATGTGTATTTCCAAGAGGATTTCAATGGTGTGATCCGTTTGATGTGTTCTGTGATTGATGTGTGGGCCCCACTCAGTCTGGCTTCAGTGAATATTACCTATTTCACCAGGTGTCTGTTTGGGATGATCGAGTTGTCGATTCCGTGTGTTTTTCTGAGGGGATCACTATGTTATGATCCGCTTGATGAGTTTTTCGATTGTAGTGTGTTCCTCGCAGGGGCTTGCTGTGGTGAATAGTTACTTTTTTCACAGGTTATCTATTTCGGGCGAGTAAATAGCCTATCCTGCGGGTTTTTTCACATGGATTGCGATGGTGGCCTCGGTATTAGCCATGGAGGTGCGTGGTTTGGCGTTGTGGCGGGTCTCTCGGGTTAGCGATGTTTCGACAAGCCGTGGTTGAGGGTACTCCCATGGTTAGTTCCTATGAGGGTTCACGTGACATCAAAACCTTAGTATAGGTTTTTGATCCTCTCGATAGGATGTATAATCTGTTAGAGTTGTGGAATCCCCCCGATGGGTCTGTAGCGGGGTCCTCTAGGATCGTTACCCTAGATCGGGTTCTTTCTATCACTGTGACAACTTATCCATGGGCGGAGATCCCCTATCTAGTAGGTTAACCCCGTAGATTTTTTTTGTCATCATTGGGAATATGATCCCATACGTAGTGGGACTTGCTTAGTAGGGTTGCGATATAGTTGGTAATACGATCCCCTACTCAGCGTGTGGTTTCAGTAGGGTTAAAGCATCATCAGTTTGATCCCCTATAGCGCGAGATGTTCAAGATAGGGCATCATTATCATCGTGATTCTCATGACATGGATGATGATCCACTATCTGAGTGACGTGTTTCTATTGAGTTCCAGACTGGGTAGTGGTATCCCCCAGCATATGCTGGGAGTGATCCTCTATCGGTGAGATCTATGAATGCCAGATTGGGTTGTGTTATCCCCCAACGGACCCTAGGAGTGTTCCCCTATCTGTGAGATCATCGTATACCGGTGTGGGTTATGAATCCCCTAACAGACCCTAGGAGCGATCCCATATCTGAGGAGTCTGGTGTTTATGTTGTTTTAGTGAGTTTTTGTTAGTTATGCTATCCGATGAGTAAGATCTCTTGGGTGAGCATCTGAGGTGTTTGTGTGGGAACCAATGGAGTGTATCACTTGGACGAGTGTCATATGGTATGACAGTGATCATGGAATTTGTTCTCCTGGTTGTGAATCGTTGCTGGCGATGAGGTCGATACCTCATGTGGATTGGTGCATTAGCTGAGTATATCTGGATGTTCAAGGTGTATGTATGGGAATACACCTGGATTGAGCTGACTAGTTGTGTTTATTCATGGATGGTCATGAGATGGAGATTCTATCTCATCTGGATTCCCTGTGCATATGATTAGCAGACTGTTTACTTTCAGTTTCTCTTTTTTGATTTGGGTTTTGTGGGGTGCCTACTAAGTATTTTTATACTCACCCCTGTACGGGCTTTTCCCGCACATGTTTGCATCCTGTGCATACCTCAGGCCATTCGACGGTGTCCAAGGAGGACCCGGAGCAGGCATATCTGAGTGAGCGAGACTAACCATGGAGTCTTTCTGGAGCTATGTCGAGGAGCTTTCCGGTGGTTCTTTTGGCAGCGTACCCCTTCTTCCAAGCAGGTTGGATGCTTTTGTAACTTTCTTTTGGTGGGCCCTATTTTTCCATTTTTTACTTCTGTTTCACATGGGTTTGGGATAGTTGTATGCATGCATTTTCTTTTTAGTGTTTTTATATATCTCTGCAATGTTTCATGGAGGTGTATGTGGGTGCATGTGTACAAGTACCTTAGGCTAATTAGTCCCTTAAGTGTGATAGCCTACTCGGCGCTAGACGACAGCTTCTGGCCTATTGGAGGTGGAATCGGGGAGTCATGACTTAAGGCCCGTTGGGTCGGGTCGTGACAGAGTGGTATCAAAGCAGGTTCCACCTTTGGGATCTCAGAGCGTAGTTGGTATACCTATGAGTTTGGTTTGTGTATTATAGTGGTATTTTTACGATGTTTCGAGCCCATCTTTTAGGCCATGGACTCTAGTGTTTGTGTGGAAGCCGAAGTATCCATACACCAGTACTATGATAATCTGCCTTTCAACTCAGGATGTTTGGACCCTAGTCATAGGGACATAATGGTGTATTCATAATATTGGATTGGGTTTTTGGGATTCCATTATTCTTCAGGAGTCATCTCTCCAGATATACTCTTTGACCTTGGGGTATCTTGATTGTATTTAAGGATGCCTCCATGATGACATCCAGTGAGGGTTCTGCAGTGGGATTTTAGTGATGATCCGGCCCTTGTAGAGGCTATGGACCAGGGTCCAGGTTCTGAGGTTAGACCTCTAGGTGGACTGCCAGTTGATCCAACACCTTTCAAGAAGCTGGTTGTGCCGGCATTGCTGAATGAGGATGCACGTAGGTAGAGTGCACTTCATGAGTTTCAGAGGGAGCAACCTCTGAGGTTCCGGGGTGGTCTAGACCCTCAATCAGCTAATGAATGGCTTGAAAAAGTCACCTGTGTTTTCTGCCAGGTGAGGAAACCCCAAAATTAGATGTTGGTCCTAGTGGAGAGCCTTCTCCATGGTTTGGCCAGGCGATGGTGGAGTTTGGAGACGCAGTCCCATGATGAGGAGATGCTTTCATGGGAAGAGTTTGAGAAGCTCTTCAGGAAAGAGGTCTATCTGGAGACGCTGAGGTCAGTGCAGATTCAGGAGCTTCTTCAGCTTCGGTAGGAGGGCATAACCGTGTCAGAGTATTCAGTGGGGTTTATAGACCTGTCACGGTACCCCATAGATATGGTTTGAGACCCATTCTTTTGGTCTTAGACCATCGAGTAGGGCCTAGGGAGGGACATCCGGGTAGGTGTGGTTTCCTTGTGTCTATCCACCACTTTTGGAGTGATGGAGTGGGCCCTAGTGGTGGAGAGATTTTAGCCTGATGAGTCCCCTCATGTTAGTGTTGGACATGTGATATCTGAGACCTCATTAGTCGGATCGGAATCTGGTATCCAATGATAGAATTATGGGTTCAGACGTGGCAGACGTTTCAGGAGGTGACCCTAGGTTGGAGGATTAGAGGTTCAGGGCTCATAGGGCTCACAAGCCCGTTTGGGTCAGCTGCAGGAGAGGTGGTGTTACACTTGCGACGATTGGGGACATCTTGCTAGAGATCTTACAAACCTTCATGCTACTGAGAGGGAGCTGGTCGACCATTCAACTTGGTAGGGGCGATGTCTCGAGCAAGGAGGTTTTTAGGGTGGAGGACGTGGCGACGGAGCTGGTGCAACAGCAGGAGGTGGTGGGCAGTATCAATTGTCACCACCCTCACCACCAGGTGGTCCACGCTAAGATTAGGGAGTAGTTGGATGAGGCCAAGGGAAGCTGCATGCCCTAGAGGTTGTTGTTCCAGAGGCTTCGTGGATGGATAATGGTGCACCTTGTTTCCTTCCTAATTTATACAGTAGCTTGTTAGACACTATTTAGCGGTACTCTTCCCTTTCTGTTGCTTGCTCGAGTTTTTTTAGGGCATTGGTAAGACCTAGTGTGGGTGTTGTTTGGCATTCTTGGAATGCGTGAGAAAGAGGGATCCTTCCCCCACTGAGACGTGTTTTTGTGATGTGATCAAAACTCTGCGGGTGAGTCTGTGCCACCCAATGCGGATAATGCTGAGGTGTGGTGGATGAGTCCCACTGACTTTTGCGTTCGGGCATGGGTGTTTGTTGGAAAACTCCCTAGCATGGGAGACCCAGTTGAGAGTCTAGTTTATTTCCTTTTCTTTATGGTTTTTTGGGGAAGAAAATATATAAGGTGGGGAGGATGTAGCGACTCATGTATTGGCCTTTCCAGACTTTGGAATATTCATATGAATAATTTTAGAGCTAGGCGCATAGCCGGCGCGCGACTCCGAGGCCAGGTGTGCTTGAAATTAATTTTTTCAAAATATTAAGTATTTTTATACTATAAACATGGTGAGTGTGTGATATATCCTAAACAATAGCTCAGAAAGGGAATATGACGGTATGGTTGCCTTTGGAGCGTGCCGTTTACCCTAGGCTGAATGTAAAATTTGTGGGCGTGGGCCTGTTGTGAGAAAATCCACCAGGAGCGTTTTCAAAAATAATTGGGAAAGTTTATTTAAGAGTGTAGGCGTGAATAACCCCTAAACAGAGTCTCAGATTGTAATTCTGAGTGCACTGTTGTGTTCAGAACGCCGTGTTTACCCGAGGCGCGACATAATTTTAGTCGGTATCGGGTGCCTGGTCAGAGGTGAGTTGGCAGGGTGTTAAAATGATGATTTAAAAAAAGGGAAATCAATCTCCCCCCCCCACATTTGCTCTCTATGCGCAGGAGGCGACAAAACCCCCCTCCCTCATCTGTTCATCACCAAATCGAGCTACAATCATCCGTTTTCTATGTGAATCATCAACATATCAAGCTTCAGGGATTCACTGTTGTCGTTCTACACCCGAAGCTTGATAGTTTTTCCCACGAGGTAGGTGGTTTTAGTTTTAGTCCCCTGATGCTATTTTTTTCTTCGAATTCATTAGTTTTTTTGTCATAGAAAGAATGATCGGGTCCCGAGGGTCGTGCAGGAACCTCCGGATCGAAAAACAGACCCTTGAGGTGGTTCCGGCGGTCTAGGGAAGCCTCGTCGGTGTGGCACCAGCACAGAAGCACTAGCTCCGGTGAGGGGAGGCCTGCCACGACGGGCCGATGCAACACGGCGGCCGCGACCTCCTGAGGGGCGGCTGCCCACCAGCCAATGCAGTGGGTAGTGGCCTTCCCGTGGCGGGGCGGGCCGCAGCATGGCGGAGGGCCGCCGAGCTGGGTGGGCTAGCGGAGGCGATGACCAGGCAGGCCGAGGCGGGCCGGTTCGGGCCACTGCCGGCTGGTTCAGGCCGGCCGGACCGGCAAGGTGAGGCCGGTCCAACCGAGTCTTCATTTATGGGTTTTTAAACCCCCACAGATTTCTAACTGAGTATCTATTTCATGTGCCGTCTATGGTGATGTGCCCCTGGGGATAAGGAGAACCCTTTGTGGTGGGTTTGGGAGTTTAATGTTTCGGGATCGTGGTCCGGGAGCTTGAAATGTTGAATAAAATTTTAATATTTTATTATTATTCGATTTCGGGTCATCATATCTTGTACTCGGAGTGTCCGATTGACATTCCATCAGTGGCGTTGAGACCCTAAAGGTACAATGGAATTTTCTTGTTGGTTTTCCGGTGTTGATAGAGAGTTTGGGGTGTAGGACCCACGATGCCGGGTTTGGGCTTTTTCGGAGAAACAGAACTTTCTCACCATGAGTCCGATTTTGGAGGTTGAATATTCGATCCAATGTGTTTTCCAAAAGGATCACAATTGTGTAATCAGTTCGATGTGTTCTGGGATTGAGGCGTGAGCCCAACCCAGGATGGCTTCAGTGAATAATACCTTTTTCACCGGGTGTCCGTTTGGGATGATCGAGTTGTTGATTCCATGTGTTTTTATGAGGGGATCGCTGTGGTATGATATGCTTGATGAGTTTTGGGATCATTGTGTGAGCCCCACACGGTCTAGCTAAGGTGAATAGTGCCTTTTTTCACCTGTTGTCCGTTTTGGGAGAGTAAATAGCCTATCCTGCATGTTTTTCTGCATAGATTGAAATTATGGCCTTAGTATTGGCCTTAGAGGTGCGCGGTGTGGAATTGTGGTGGGTAGCTCATGTTTTTGATGTTTGGACTAGCAGTGGTTAAGTGTATTCCCTTGGTCAGTTCCTACGAGGGTTCGTGCGTCATCACAACCTTAGTAAATGTTTGTGATCCTCTGGATGGGATGTTTAATCTGTTAGAGTTGTGGCATCCCTCTAGTGGGCCCGAAGTGAGATCCTCTAGCATCGTTACCCTAGATCATGTTTTTGGTATCACTGTGATTGCTTATCCCTTGGCGGAAATCCCCTATCTAGAATGTTAACCCCATAGGGTTTGTGGCATAATCGGGAATATGATCCCATATGTAGTGGGTCATGCTTAGTAGGGTTGCGGTATCATTGGTTATATGATCCCCAACTCAGTGTGTGGTTTCTCTAGGGTTGTGGAATCATCAGTTCGATCCCCTACCAAATGAGATGTACCAGATAGTTTTTCAGTGTCGTCGTGACCGTTATGACATGGGTAACGATCCTCTATCTGAGTGACGTGTTTTTGTCGATTTCCAGATTGTGTTGTGGTATTCGCCAATGGATCCTGGGCGTGATGCCCTATCTGTGAGATCTAGGAATGCCAGATCAGGTTGTTGTATCCTCCAGCAGACCCTGGGAGTGATCCCCAACATATGAGATATTCATATACCAGTGTGGGTTCTGGTATCCCCTAGTGGACCCTAAGAGTGATCCACTATCCAAGGATCTTGGTGTTTATGTTGTTTCAGCGAGTTTTCCTCCGTGATGATATCTAATGAGCATGATCTCTTGGGTGAGTGTCTGAGTTTTTTGTGTGGGAACCGTTGGAGTGTATCTCTCGGACGAGTGTCATCTAGGATGACAGTGATCATGGAGTGTGTTCTCCTGGCTGTGAACCGTTGTTGGTGAGGAAGTCGGTACCTCATGTGGCTTGGTGCGTGAGCTGAGTATATCTGGTTGTTCAAGGTGTATGCGTGGGAAAACACCTGGATTGAGCTAACTAGTTGTGTTTTTCCAAAGATGGTAGTGAGATGGAGTTTCTCTCTCATATGGGTTTCCTCTGGCTTGGATGAGCGGACTATTGCCTTTCAGTTTCACTCATTTGTTTTGGGTTTTTGGGGTGCCTGCTGAGTATTTTTATACTCACACCTGCACGAGATTTTCCCGCACATGTTTTTGTCTTGTACATACCTCATGCCTTTCGACAGTGTCCTAGGAGGACCCGGAGTAGGAGGAGATGAGCGAGTGAGACTGACCGTGGAGTCTTACCAGAGCTGTGTTGAGGAGAATTCTGGTAGTGCTTTTGGTGGCGTACCCCTTTATCCGAGCAGGTTGGACACTTTATAAGTTTTCTTTTGGTGGGCCCTATTTTGTGTTTTTTTACTTCTGTTACAATCTGGTTTGGGAATGTTATATGAATTCATTTTCCTTTTAGTTTTTTTATATATCTCTGCAATGTTTCTTGGAGGTGTATGTGGGTGCGTGTGTAAAGGTAACTCAGGCCAATGAATCCCCTGTGTGTGATAGCCTACTCGGCACTAGATGCCAGCCCCTGGCCTATTAGAGGCGGGGTCGAGGAGTCGCGACTTGAGCCCTGTTGGGTAGGGTCATGACATGTACGCCATGCTCTGTACCAGGCATGATGTTTCCTAGGTACAGATCATGGTAGGCAGATATCAAAGAGATCCATTAGAACAATATTGGACTACTGTTAAAACTATTCTTATGTATTCGAGAAGAACCATGGATATATTCCTAGTGTATAAAGGATACATAGATCTTTTCATTAGAGTGTATGTTGATGCTGGTTTTTAGAGAGATCAAAACAAACTGATGTCACAATCTAGATATGTATTCGATCTCAATGGAGGATTTGTGTTATGGAAGAGTTCCAAGAAACATGTTTTTTCCGATTCTATAATGGATTTTGAAAATATAGAAGCTTATGATGCATCCAAGGAATCCATCAAGATTCAGAATATTGTCCAGGAGCTTGATGTGGTCCATAGTAGAAAAGATCATATCACATTGTATTATGATAATACTGTGGTGGTGGATCTTGCAAAAGAACCAAGGTCACATTAATGGAAAAAACAAATACTCTGAATGTATCACCTCTTGAGGGATTTATTTTAAAGGGATGAAGTTACAGTGAGTAGAGTGTCCACAGAAAAAAAACATGGTGGACCCCATGTCTAATGGCATATCTCAGCAGAAGCCTGAATATCAAGTGAGAGCTAGATGGATAATGTTTATTAGTAGTTGTCTCTAGTCCAGGTCGGAGTCTTTTGGAGTTGGTGGACTAGAACCAAATACAATGTACTTGATTCATTAGTCAATACCTTATCACATCTTGATTATTCATCTATAGGACAATGCATGTGATAATGTCCAATGGATAGTTGTTACATTAAATGGCCAGAGTGGATCCCTGTTATGATGAGAACCCGGATAGGCCATAACACTCTCCCGGAATATATGTTCTATGGTAGGATGTTGTTCTTTGTGGGACACAAATAATATATGCATTTCGGTGTGAGGACTCATAAAAATTTGAGGCACCTTCTCATAGTGTGTTCCCTTAGTAATATCTAGGAGGATATTCTGAGAAGGATACCTACCAATAAGAAATCCACATTTCATAGTGTCATTGGATTCTCCTATCTGTGGACATGTCTATTGGTCCATAGACATTAATGTTATTATTAATTGGTATTACAACTCGCACACATAGATGTATTACTGAAAACTGTGATGACACACTGTTTTCTATGTGGTAGGATATGTTGGGTGCATAACGAGTAACACTGCATTAATAGATAATGTGAGAAAGTATTTTTCCCTTCAATTCCATTACAAAATTATATATCTTAGGACATTTGATAGAATTGATAAAACAAATAAAAATCCATTCCCATTGGGAGGAATAAAGAAGTTGTATTCTGGAATGTCAAAGAAAGAATAATCGAGCACAATGGTTAATGGAACTAGCATGCAACCTACTAGAATCGACATATCGAGACAAAGGGATTACATTACACAGTAAGCGTTTGTAAGAGATAAAACATCATTGTGACATTAAGTTCTTTCTCTATGGGTTCCTTCGCATGTTTTTAGACACTATACATGGCCTTTATACAGGCATCACCTAATTCCCTTGCAATAGATTCCTAGAGGGTCACACACTACGTGTGTCCAATTATCTTAGTTAAATATTAATTTAATGAGTTGAATAAATAATATTCCCAATTTTGGTTTAATAATTATTCACAAATTTCTGGCCGTATTTATTTTGATAGTAGTTATTATAGAAAATATATTGATGGAGAAATGATATATTTATTAGCGAGTAATATAGTGATATTTATTTGAGAAATAAATAGCCATTCTTCATGGTATAAAAAATGTGATGGATGAAATAAAGAGAATGGAAATCAAATTTACACACCATGTATATTAATGTACATTCGTTGTATTTGTTTCTAGATATTTATGAGAAATAATGATATTTATATAAATAAATTATATTTTTTTAATTTTCTGGGCGAATTTCATGAAATAGTAATAGTCAACTGTTACTATTAGACATGTGGTATTAATAAGAATTAAATGAAATGAATAAATTATTTAGAGCAATTCATTAATTTTATTATTATATGCAGTTAAAATACTTATTATATAATTCCCATAAGACTAGCCATTTTTTTTCAGTTTTGAACAATAGATCTAGAGAAAGATATCAGGGTAATAGAGAATTCTTTTCTTCCACGAACTCTCTCATGCTAAGAGAGAGATATCCTCCTCCATGGGATACAGGCGATCGAAGGCGGACATCGCAATTGAAGGCCCTTCCATGCCTGCACCTGGAGATCCCTTCAATAACATTGAGAGATACATGAAGCATGTGCGGATCACTAATAGAGGAATAATACACTTATATTATATGATGCAATGACGGATCACATAGTATCATGATTGGAAACATCAATGGAGAGATAATTTTATCATGAAAATTATTTTCTTTTAATTCAATTAATTATATCCAACATATGATGATCCTCTCTATGGTTCGGGGACTTCCTTATTTTTATTCATTCTTTATTCTATTTTTATGATCTGGTGTTTTATTATCGTGATGAATCACATATTAAACATTGTTAATGGAAACAATTAAATTTGGGAACACCAACCAACACGCTTCCATTGTGCTCATAACCTACAAAGAGCATTATCAATCCGTACAAGAAGGAAACTTGAACCCATGCATCAAAAAACAAACAGAGGGAATGATTTTGTCCTACCGTGAGGGAAAAAAGGAATAAATACCCATAATTGAAATATACAGTGTAATATAAATAAAAATACTATAATAAAAAGAAAAAAACAGAGACCAAAAAACTCAATAGAAGAAACTGAATATATGTAAAATTCATACCATAATTACTACATGCCTAACTACCTCATGTGATAGTGTGGGAAGACTCCCACCATTTGACCACCAGTTACCTAGACTCAGCTGATCTAAACCCTCACCACTGAACCATAAGACTTTCTCCTTCCCTATATCAAAACATTTTCAAAGGTCAATACACCAATGAATATGTTCATGGAGTCTTAGATAACATGCTTATTTGGATCCCACCTTCTTTATCCAAAAAACTTATTGGTACAATAACTTTTGTATAAGAATTTTAAATTATACATTGCATGGGAAGTATTAAATAAATAATATAAATAATTTGGTAAATATTTCCCTATATACATGAATTTAATATCAAATGTAGATATATCAATTTGAATCATAATTTCAATTATGATTTATCAAATATCCAAAGAATACATATGAAAGACAAATCTGTATGAACCCCATAACAGGAAAATCAGGCCATGGAATTCAGTAGTTCATTCTAGAATACAACTCATTCCACAAAAAAAAGGAATAGTGTTCAATATATACTTAGAACACATGCCAAAGGAGAATAGAAACACCCCATGAGTTAATCTATTATAAATGTCAAGAAAATTTTATTAGAACAATTGGTCTATAGGGAAGTTAAAATACCCATTAGAAAATCAACTGACTATAATATGGTTGGCGTAACTAAGCTAATCCTACCACTTATGTACACAAGGATTCTTATGTGCATTATTTCATAAATTATTTCAATTCAATGAAAATAACCCTTTCTCATTTTCCAAAAAACCATGGAAAACCACACTATCATCAAAAATAAATCTACACAAACAACAATTCATTCCAAATAAATTTATAATTCAATTTTAATAATGAAAATAGTATACATTTCATTATCATATTCTAGAGAAGTTGTAATCAACCTCAACACCCTGGGTATCACATGCCCCAGAAGGATCCACTGGTTAGAAGACCAAAAAAACAATAACAAAGGTCATGAAATCAATTTATACGTCATTGAATTGATCTAATTCAAAAAAATAGTTGATGGAGAAGAATAAATGACACATACCTAAAGAACAGACCCCCTCTATACTACAATCAAAAAATGAAATGACCCTTGGAATAATGTATCATAATGGATCTATAATGTATCAATAGGAAACATCACAATAGGTCATGGGATCCAATAATTCAATGTAAAGACAATACATTGAGAAAAATAAATATCGAAGAAGAAATGATTACTCACAGGAATAGAAAAAACGAACTTCAATAATGACTAATTCTTGAATGAGTCAATATAGATTAAAAAGTCTCCAAAAATAATTATATAATCCTTCTAGGTCATTATAAAATGTATTTGTAGATGAATGAGATAAAATTTCTTCTAATTGGAACCCCAAAATCTAACATCCTGATAATTACATGATCTATTACACATTTACACATTGTGTAATCGATGAGGAATACACTCACCAAAAAACCCCTCACATTTTAAATTAAAACACTAATCATTTAACAATACATATCATGTAACTATTACATAATGTGTACTCATTTCAAGATGTGTACACAGTTCTATACATTTTTCTATAGACCATGTAATTGTTTTGTAACCATTTTACAAGTAAAAAAATTTCACAATGTATTTAAAAAAACATAGATCCTTTACAAAAACCTAAAACCAAATAAGATGGTCTCTAATATAATGGTTAACCCCACACATCCATTACCAATTTATACTCAAATTCTATTAATTCAAAAAATTCCCTTCCCCAAACATAAATTCATTTTCCCAAAAAATATCTCCATCATTGGGAGTCCAAATATGCGCGCAATTAAATTTTAAAAGAAGAAAAATGATTGGAATTACCTAAATGAGGGAAATAAGATTATATTGGTTTTTATATCTCTCTTGTTTTGGATATATATCATCTTTTTTATGAATGTTTTATGGAGAATGTGAAGTATTTTAGGAGGATAAATACGAAGTATTTATAAAATTCTTGATTTTTATTATTTATAATAGATATGTTGTCCAATCATTCCCAGGACACTAAAACATTGGATGTTGGATTTTATGACAATTTTGTTTTTTATATTATAAATGATGAAACAGTTTTTTAAGAAAAGGTAGGGTCACTATATTTTTCATCATTTCATTTTATTAATTAATATGGGAATTGGATATAAAAATATGTCTAGAATACACTATGGATATTCATTATTTTTAATTGAATCAACCTATATTTTTTTTATACGTTGATTTTGTTTCTAATAAATTAAATCCTTGATTAGATAATAATGGATGATGTTTCTATAGATAATTTTTTCATAAATGAAATAAACAAGAATGGGGAAGATTTGGTATTATCTTTATCATCACCAACAGTGAAAAAATGATTACTTACTCCAAACTGTGTTTGAAACTCTTTTGGGATACGATTTGATTCATCTATATCAATATATAATAAATTAAGAAGGATATATAAGAAAAGTAATTATGATTTTTAATTATTATAAATTATTTAAATTATATTATGATAGAATCATGATTTATGAAGAAGGATTAACATATAGATCACCTAAGTAATTGAATTGGAATTAGTATTAATATAAGAATAAATTATCAATTCCATTTTTGGACTTATGCTGTGTTCAATTCTTCACAATTTTTTAAAATGATTAGAACCAGATTAAACTAGACCAATAACTAATTTGATTGATTACCCAATGATATTCCAAAATAAATGCCCAATGTGATGGTGTATGGAGTTCAATCCATCATGGAAATTATTAACCACCTTTCATAGGAAATTAAAAGAAACCTAAATCATATATAATGTATGCCTTAATACATGAAGGGGAAACTATCCATTGAGTTCATTATGTTGTAATGATCAGTGAAATTTATCCTTAATTCGAATTTAACTGTTTTGGAATAGAGAGTTAACTCAATGGTAAGATCTTCTCTATTCTCTACTATTCTATCAAGCAAGATTTAACCTTGGAATTATATCATTTAGATGGAGTCATTGAATAATGGTGGGAATTTATAAAGAATACCATGAATAAGTAGGAAATTGATGAATGATATTGTGAATACATTATAATGTTATTTTATAACAATTAATTCCCTAAAAAACATCAAACGAAGATGGGGCTAGAATTTCCAAATCTTATGAAAAGTGGGGGAGAATATATAATGAATCAAAAGGTGTCATTTACATGTCTTGAAAGTTAAAAATCATATTTTATTATGATAAATGATAAGTAAATATATAGATTATATGGTGCTAAAATACCGATATATACAAAATGATCTAGCTATATATGAATTTTTGAGTTACGAATAAGTAGTTTGATGTGATCTTAATGTAGATATGGATTTTAGAGACTAGACCCACAATTATGGAAATAAGAAATGAAAGATTTAACTTTCATATGTGGGATAAAATCATAATGGGGTGATGAATATCCAACCACATAAATTTTAAATATGTGGTAAGAATAATAATGGTAATTTAATCAATGTTACATGTAAATTATTTATGTAAATTAATCAAGGGCACCAATATCATTAACAATGAAGAGACCATAAGTATACATATAACATGATTGAGGAAATGAATGAACCTCTTCATACTCCAACTATGTTTCAATGATTTAAATATATGTATTATGTTCTGTATGTCATCCAGTTCACTAAACAAAGGGCCTCTAAAGGTAACTAGAATCTATAACCACCAATTCTATGTGAATAAGGAAAATCACATTCTATTATTACTATTGAGGGGATACATGAAATTGAACTCATATAAGGTACTCTTCATATTCAATCTAGAATGGAAGAGCATTTACATATTTTTTTCTATGAATTCATCTATATCATACATGTTTTCAAGAGTAATTGATTCATAACCACGATACATTGATGTAGGAAATCAATCAAAATACCTTTTGGTGTGATAAATTCAACCCATGTGTTGTATACTTGATCTATCAGTATTTGTTAGTATATTTTTCTACTGAAATTAAGAATCCATTCCTTGGTGGAATATCATATTAGTATATGAATGGATTACATCTCCTTATATAGAAATCAAATCTACTGTTGTGAAAATAAAATCCCCATCTATAATCTGGTCTAGACAATGCTCCTGTAAAAATTAATAAACGATATTGAATCTCATTCGAAAAATACCTCAGTGATGTTGGTTTTGATAGACAGTTAATAATAATTTCATTCCAAAATGTTTGAGTTAATTGAAATCATAATCCATAATGAAATTTCCATATTATGTGAATATGTGGATGTATTAGCTGAAGTGTTTCCTGAAATTTACTTAGATCATATATTTAAGTTCTCAATATAACTTATTCATAGAGCCTTTCCCATCTTCAAATTCTTCTATAGTATAGAAATCCTAAAAAAGGAGGATTTAAAAAAGTAGTAACAATATAATTTGGAAAATTATTCACATTAACTCATTTACACAGGGTTAACTGATTAATTTTTTTATGAAAAAAGATATATCAATTAATTTGTGTATTGATTACTGGGATCTCAAAAACATATTTATATAGAAAATATATCACCTACCAAGGATAAATGAATAATTTTATCAACATCATGGTGATCAATACATCTCAAAGTTGGATCATTTTTATGGGTATCATCAACTTATGTTGAAGAATAACTATATTCATAGTATAGATTTCAATATAAGATATGGACACTATGAGATCATAGTGACTAACTTTAAAGATAAAAATTATCATATAATCATCACAGAATATATGAATATAGTTTATAGAGACTATATCAATAATCTTGTGGTATTTTATAGTGATTATATTGTCATTTACTCCATAAGGAAAGATGAACCTGAAGAGATTCCAAGGATTGTGTTGGAGACATTAAGAAAGGATAAAATGTATTTTATGATAAATATGAGTTAAATTTCGGTACAAAAAGACACATGAGAGGTGATGAGACCACATTTGGGGGAATTTATATAGATCATTAAAAGGAAAATGTTATTGAAAAATATATTAGACCCTCATGTGTCTTAGAAATACGTTGTTTTCATGTATTTTATGGTTAATACTGATGTTTGGTGAAACATTTATCTAGGTTTTCTAGCCTGTAAACTATGTTAACATAGAAAAGGGGTAATGAATTTATATTTGGATAAATGTGAGGACAACATTAAAGAGCTCATGAAGAGGCTAATAAATTTTCATGTACTCACACAACAATCGAGTTGATAAGGTTCTTTTAAAATACAGTGATGATATAGAAAACATTATTCAATAGTATACTCATTAATAATGATAAATTGATTGATTATGTGTCACAATAATTTATGATGGATGTGTATAAATTAGTCAAGAATGATATGGATTTAATATTTATGATAATATACTTGATGATTTGGTGGAAAGGCCTATATAGAAAGAAGTGTTAAATTTAAATTTATTGGAATAGTATAAAGCATTTCTTCAAACAAAAAATCAAAAATTATATCAATGATGTTAGTTAAGGATATTTATTGATTATAAATGGTCAATTCATAACCGTACTAGAATTTAGAACAAGGTAGATGAACCTATTAACACAAAATAACATATTTCCCTATCAATTATTCAGATTGAGAAATAAAATATGGTCATCGATATGGAATATAAATATCTTTAAATCATAATGATAGGTAATTAATACAACTATTCATGAATAACATCCTAATGATCTATCCCTGAAAAGATCATGAAGGAATGATGATATAAGATGTAGCTTCAAATGAAGTTTGAATCAGTAATGAAATTAAATCATCAAGATTTCCGCAAAGAATAATATGGTGTCATATAGATTTGAACTTAGAAATATATACATGAATAACTTGAGATAAATAAAGACCTATTTGGAAATTGATGGAGAACATATTTATCTATCAATCCTAGAATCACTAGGATGTACTCCAATACTCAAGATAACTTCTTGTGGGATATTATTGAAATGGATATCATAGTGATCACATGAAAGTGTTTAGTATGATTGAATGTTCATGAAGAGGGATATATATTAAATGAAATTAAAAAACCATTCCACATTCCCACATGGTAATGGATGAACATCCCAATTTATTTTTTCCTGGCCTCCCTAAGACATCAAAATTAAGCAATGTGGTATGTGTTTTGGTGGGTTGACAAACCCAAACTAAAAACATCATCATTATTGAAGATTTAGGGAATAAGAACATTATATTACATATATAATGTATTGGAAAGGTTTCATGTTGAATAAATTTTTATTATCTCTTATCCTGATCCTTGTTTATATTCTAAATTCTAGGTGTAGTATTTAACATTCTTGGAATATTGAATTGAATAGAAGTATGACCTATCACCTCCAAATAGATATCCAATAGAAACTACCTATTTAGAAACTTGAATAGATTTTGATATCCTATTAATAAAAGTTTAATGGAAAATGGGATAATATTCTCCCATTTTTAGTGTTCACATAAAATAACAAAATCCACATTAGTGTCCATATGGTTCTATAAATTGCTTTATATGTAATGGGATATAGAAGGCTAACAAATAGAGATGATTTTGGTGAATAAAATATATATTGGTTTTTTTGTGATAGAGATTATAGAGAAGGTTCATTCCTTAAGAATGTATATATAAATTCTACCAAAATTTGATTGAAGATCTATTTTGACATCTATCGAAAAGATATTGAGTTTGATGTGGGAGACAAATTTTTCAATTGATTATGACTACTGAACAGATTCAAATATTGTTGAAGGAAAGGGAATATTATCCCTAGGTAAATTTTACCCTTTGAGAACATTGGTATCATGGTTGTTTTGGAATATCATCGATAACTTTACAACCAGTGGATCAATATCACAATATGATACACTTATATCACTTAAGATAATGCATATCTAATCCCACACATATACAAAGTGCAGAGGAAGTACTACTAGAGCATGCCCTCTCTTATATTGAGAGACCATTGAATATCATAGAATACAAAGACAATGTTGTATTTAACAAAAAAACTCTATACATGAATGTGCTTTGGAGGAACCATAAATAAGAAGGGATGACATGGACACCAGAAGAATTAATGAAATAGAAGTATTCTCATTTATTCCATAAATAGAATATAACATGAAATTTAAGCAAAAACGTTCTATAAAGGATAAAATAATGTAATAAACCAAACAATATTATTTATTTTAATTTCCTTATTAAATTGTTGTTATATTATATGGAATTATTGACAAAAATCAAAGTGAAACATTCATAAAAAATTTATTCAATAAATGAAAGTCAATAAATTATTCAAACACTAAATTCATTAAAATTATGAATATTAAAAGTGGTAAAATAGAAAACATAAAAACTAAAATGGGAATATTAGGATAATAATAGCCCTCTAGAATCATCTTTTTTTTAATGGTTGGGGCCGAAGCCTCATTTATTATTAAAGGAAATCAATGGCCCCTTTAACTAGGTATAGGGAGACCCATTACATAGCCCGAATGGCCAGTGGGCATTTAGCCCATTACAATGCCCATAGGCCCAATTTTTTGGCCTAAAGCCAATTATGTGAATAGTACTGATACAGTACCCGCACAGATACATTACTGCACATTACTCACTGCTGCTACAGTACCCGGCTACCTCTATAGTGCCCTGCCACTACTACAATGCCCACCTTTGCTGCAGTGTCGCCACTGCTATAGTACACTACAGTACTGCGATGAATTATAGTAAATTACATATGAAGGAATGATGTATAATTTTTAGTATGATGTTTAATTTTTTAATATTAATGTGATTTTTATAATTGTAGTATGATCATTAGAATAGTATCTTGACTGTTCTTAACAGTGACCCATCCATTGGAATTGTAAATTGGCATCATAAAAATGAAATTAAATATTTATAAAATTTATCAGCTGTAATTTATGAAAATATAAATAATATAATATAATATAATTGTTATGATTTTTAAAAAATCAAATAAATTAAAACTATTTTTTTATAAATTGTATTTTGAGGTATTACATAAAAATCATAATTTTTTATATTTTAGAAATAAAAGTACCAATATTAAAAACATATATTGAATGATTGAATTTAATTTTTATTCTTATCATTTTGATATTATTCGAGGGTTATTTGTTGGTATTTTTCTAAAATCCGTTCAATTATAGGTGAATTGTAAAAATATAGTCATTTCGTAACCTCTACAATCTAAATTATATGATTTATGATGTAATAATGACATAATAAATTTTAGAAAATTATTATTGTCCAAAAAAATATTTAAATTTATAAATGAGTTATTTAAATTAAATTAACATGTTTTCCAAAAAAAAATTAATTTTCAATGCTAATTTGTAATGTATTCAATTAAAATATTATACAGTAATTCATAAAATGTAACATTTTATTAAATTAATTAATTTTAATTATAAATTTATTTAAAGTTATAAAATAAAATTTTAATTAAAATATATTTTATAATTTCAAAAGAATTAATAATGAATATTTATATTTTATTAATATTATAACTAAAAAATATTCCTCAACCCATTTAATATAACATATAACCTATTTATTAAAAAACCTCATCACTAACACTTAAGAAAGTTAAATTTCAAACCTAATACCCTCTCTTTAAACCCATTGTATCATTCGTGGTTTTCTGGAGTAACATAACACTATGAATAAAAATATTTTTCTATCATAGGAAAGACAAAACATTAAAAAGATTGTATGTTTTCATTTTCTTATCTTCAAATTTTCCTATTCTCTTCCTTTATATACCAATTCCTTTATTACCTAACTCATTAAATGTAAACTAATAGGTATTTTAAAATTATATTGAATATTTTAATGTACAATAATATCAATATTTTTTATGTTTTTATATTTCATACTTCTCTTTCGCCTCTATTGCATAATGTCCTACATATAGTCAGTTAACCAACAATGAGTATGTTTCCAACACCATCTTATAAAAACCCTTATGTTCGATTATGATGAATAATTTATGATTTATAACTATAAATATATATTTATTTTATTAATATATAAATAATTATATATATATAGATGAAATTGATCATAAACAATGAAATCAAAATGAAAGGATATTTTTTTTAAAAATATCATATAAAAACGTTTCTCCCTCGACAATTGAAGTTAATAAATATAATGAATTATTGATAAGTAATAAATTTTTAAAAAAATTAACATAACTCTCATTTAGTTCATTATTTTAATAAAACAAATTTACTTATTATTTTTCCAAAAAAGAAATCATATATTGTGTGATTTAACGTAAGTGTATTCTCAATCCTAAAATTCTTCTTTAGATACCAACTCATTCATATTATTCATTCTATAGAAGTTATTATAATTTCATTAAAATTTCCACAAATTATTACATCCAAATTATTTTTGGGAATTAAATGTTTCTACCCTTTCTTAATGTTTTTTTTCAAGATACAAATAATTTTTTCGAAAAATTTAATATCCAACATATCTCATTGGCTGAACTTTAGTTTATTCTTTTCCACTCATGAATGGTAAATTTTTATATAATATTATGATATCCCTAATTCGTTTGGTAACCAAAATTATTATTCATGGATGTATTCTTTATTTATAATTAATGAAATCCATTCACTATAATGGGTTTATTTCATTAAAATTATTGTTTTACATTAATTATTAAATGAATCATTATAAGAATTATATGATGCGATTAATGGACATGAAATTATTTTTTCCGACATTATATTAGTAAATTTCAAATATATCATGAGGAAAATGCATATTATGAAATAACACGATGCTATATGTGTAAATAATTATTATGTTCTAAATTATGCACATATTATATGAATTAACATGATAAAATCATTGTTCATAATTTTGTTTTATATTTTACAACTATTTTATGGTGTTTCATTTTTGTTCATCTTCCATATTCCATTAAATTTAAATTTTCCCAATATTATTATAATGAAAATTATACAATTAGGACATTATAATTATGGTTATGATCACCCATGTACAATTAATTCATCTTTTTTATCCATTGCCTAATATACCTCCCCTTCTTGGGATTTAATCTCACCCCTTTCATTAATGTATAACCTTTCTTGAAATACATATTATAATGAGAACATTAGATATTTTTTAGGATAATGAATAATTTAATAAATTATATTTATGTTATTTTATGTTAAAGTGATGTATTATCCTATTTTCCCCTTGATGTTATACATTTCTATATTGGATTGTATTATTATTTTGTGGTTTATAATTAAAATGATTTAACAGTCATGTAATAAAAAGTAGACTCTCTATAGAGTGGGTCATATGTAATGTATTAAATATAAATACTTTATAAAAAGTAGAAAATATCAAAATAATTTTTATATAATTTTAAAATGAAATTAATTAATTTATGTAGGTTTTTATTAATGATGAAGTCAAATAATTTTAATATAAAAATGTTTATATAAATAGTGTAGGGATAAGGTTTAAATAATCATTTATGATTCTCTTTTTCAAATGCATTGGACACCTTTTTCTTCAAGGAACCAAAATATTCATAGTTTTCTATGAAGAATTTGAATGAGGTAATTTCTTAATTATTGGTTTATAATAAGTAATTTATAATTAATTTTCCATGGTTGGGGATGAGATATTTATATATTAGGGGATGGTTATTTTTGAATTATAATATAGATAAAATATTAATAAAAATTAAAATTTAAAATAGTGTTATAATTTGACATTATGAATCAAATATAAATAAAATTACGTTATTTAATTCCACTAAAACCATATAAAAATTCAATTTATTATCTCATACCAAAATAATAAGAAAAGTATGGAAATTTTGGTTTTTATGATTAATAATATTATTATTTTGAATATGGAAATAACATTTTAGGATTAAAATTTAATACCCTTTTAAATGGAATATTTATATTATAAATAATTATATTATTATTACACTGTTATCCATATATATTTTAAAAAATTTAATTTTTTTTCTACCAAATAAAATTCATGTTTTTATATAAATAATAATCAAAATTGCTAAAAAATATACACATTTTTATTTTACTAGAATAGTGATTTATATGAGGGAATTTATTGATTATACTAGACCTATTATTTTTATCATATGAGGTTTGGTGTTGGATGTGACTTTTATTGTAATCATAGATTTTTAAAAAAAGAAAAAATTGAAAATTTAATTCGAAAAGGATAAAAAATCGATAAAAATACTAGGTGAAAAAATTAGGGGGAATGAATAATTCATTGAGTTTTTACATTGAACATAACCATAAATTGAGTTTTGGGGGAAGTTGTAGATTCTACAATGAAGGGTATAATTTGATTAAACATTCAATTTTGGTATCATGACTAATATTTTAAGAGAGAGAACTAATCTACGAGCCACTATTTTTAAACATCAACTCCTACCATCCATAAACCTCATAGTTACTAAAACCCTAAACTATTTTCCTCTTCAATTTATGTGACTTTCAACAACACAATATGGAGGGGAGAGTTCCTTTATAAGAATATGTATAAATAGCATGTTCTCATGATATGAGCATAACTATATATTAGTTAATATCATGGGTTATAAGTGAAAATATTCTAAAATGAGGTAAAAAATATTTTCCATGATTAAGAATAATTAATTTAGGAACTTAAATGAATAGAAGGGGATGTTCCATCATTTTTAAAAAGGTAAAAGTAAAATGAATAAATTTATTATTTCTTTTAAAATTGATAAATTAAATTTATATTTTTATATGGATTTTTGAATTTTTTATTTTACAATTAAATTGTTTGGTTTTTATTTTCTTTAAATATTATTAATAGTGATAATATTTCCTCCTGATTTACTTATTGATATTTTATGCATGTGGACATGAGGAGTTTAAGTGTGGGATAAATTATAGAGATATTATTTTAAATTCTTTTAATTTTAATTTCACTATTTATAATCCCACTAATATGATATTTTTTGGTTATTTGTAACATTTTATGGTTTTGACTTATTTTTAGATTATTAGAAATATTGGACTAAATTTTAATATTAACAGTTTTAATTTATTTATGTATTCGGTTCATTAATTTGTATATGCTGATTTAATTTATGAAATTATTTATTATCATTAAAATTATATTGTTATATATTTTATTATTAAAAAAATATCTAGATCAAAATTTTGGAGACAAAAAATATTCACATAATTCAAACATCAAAATCAATTCATAAATAAATATTGTTTTTAAAAATGGGATGACTGCCCATAATTGGATATCCCAAAGGATATGAAATTCAACGTTGGTAAAAAAACTAGTGAAAAACAATTATAAATATATCCAATCTTTATTCCAATTATTATAATTCCATAAATTATTTGGAATCCTGATTTATGGAATTTAATGAATCTTCAATGCTAGAATACATTTTTTGAGATAATTATATATAAAATTTTCTTCAATAATCCCTTGGAACAAAAATTTGGTGTTATAGTGCGCATGAAATATTTTAATAACCTTAAAAAATATTTTTTTCCAAAATTTGTTCATTATATTGGTATATTATGCACAATAATTGTGGAGATATTAGAGAGAAAAAATTACATCGCTTTTGACTATAAAAACATTTCTCATCTCTTTTTCAACGAATTGGAAAATATCGCCTTCCGTTTTTTAATTTCCTGTAATTCATTCATACTATTATAGTATTAAAAATATTTATTATATTTTAATTATCTTATACCTCTAATTATTTATTTTTTATCATTTGTTTTTTCACATCATTCTCATCTCATTATGATATATATTGGTCTTGAGCATGAGTAACTAACATCTAGAAGTTCCAATGAGATCAATACAGATCTAAAATAATGTAATTTTACAATAATATTTTATGCCTCTTTTTTAGAGTTATGTTTTAGGGGATCATTGATGTATTGGAACCACTTTGTCTCCATTACCCTCATGAGGTTGTGATTTTTTTCTAGAATATTCTTATTCAATCTAGGATGGGGATGTGTATTCTCTTTGAGATCATTGAGTGAACTATATATTCCTAACATGGTAAGGGGGGATTTTCATGTATACATGGTATGAAGTTCATTATGTTGATTTCAAACTAATAAAGTTAATATGAAGATTCAATATAGGTATTCTCTAGAGAGGATCTCCTTTCTTTTAAACATCATTATGTGTGAATTCATAATATGAGTATTACATTATATATATAGATATATAATAATATAAAATTAATATTTAATATTACCTTTGTTATTTTGTTTAACTGTATTTTTTATAATATTAATAGAGATAATTTAAATTCGATGTGGTGTGAGTTGCCTCCTCAAGATGTAACATGGGTGTTTATTTTATTTTATGCTTAGTAAAATAAAACATTGAACATGGATCTATTAAAAAACCTAACTCATTAAATATATAATTAATTTATATTATATTAATATCATGTTTAACATTATAGATGTTATATATCGTTGATAAATGTAAGATGTGAAAAATGATCAAAATATATACAAAAAACACACAAGTTATAGACTAAATCATGAATTTTTGATGGAAGTATAATTATACGGGAAATAAAAAATTAAATTTAAATCATATTTTATATTATGTATATAATTACAGGGGTTTTATCAAATTATAAAAATATTATTAAAAATAATTTCTAATTTGTACGAATGAATGTCAGAATTATGGGTAGGTATTTATGCATCACTTTTATTTTCTATGAGAAGTATACCATATTCAAATTGTTTGTTTTTATATTTATTAAATAATACCCAGTAATGGATTTTATTTTTATTAACAATAAATTATTCTTGGATTTAAATATCCATTTTATTATCTCTCTTTTATTGAGTTTTGATAGAAAATATATAAAAGCGGTAAGGGATTTTTCTCTATGTTTTTCTTCTTTGATACATACATTTTGTTATTCACATATCTAATTTTACATGATAAATATAAATCCCATTTAAAATTTATTATTTATTTATTCATATAATATTTTATGTTTCATTTAATAATATTCATTCAAATGGAATATGATTTAGATTTACCTATGTGGTAATGGTTTGAGGTTACAATCTCATCATTTTTTAGGATTGATCTGTTTTATGCTTCCAATGTTGAATTCATATTTTCTATGTGTTAAAAAATAATTTATATTCCTCCAAAATATATATTTTTGTATATTAAATTTTTTAACTTCCATTTCCTCGCTTTATATAAAGATGATTTTAGAAGATTTTTTTATGAAAAATCTTTTTCATTTTTCTCTTCGGTATGAAACCGTATTTTTTACCGATCCCATATTCTCTAAAAATGTTTTTGAAAATTTATTTTAAAATAATCCAAATGATTTAAATTTAAAAAATTTACCCATTTTTAAATTTTGTAAAAAATATAATTAAGGAATCATTATTTCATTTTCAAAACAATTCCAAATTTTCGTTCACCACAAATATACCAAGAATATTTGTTTAAACAAGTATGGAATAAATTGTATTTCCCACATTCCTAACCATATAATGTCTAGCAATTGATTTTTTTCAAGGATACTTTTTTAATAATTCATTTTGAAATTGTTTTGTGATTTAATATGTTTTTTCAAACTTGTAATGTTTTTTTCTAAAGAAAATTTTCAAATAAATTAAAAATAATTCATTATAATTATCTATAATAAATTATAATGATGTGGAATCTGTAATATTTTAATGTCTTAAAATAATTATTTCAATGTGTAAAAAATATATTCAACAAGAAATTTTCTATTTCATCATTCAAAATTAATTCAAATATAAGATGACAACCATTGATATTACTTATGATATACTGAGGATAAGATTCAATTATACTATCCATTATCATTATGAGAATGGTTAATGTTTATGTTGATGAAATGAATAAGAAACCCATTTTTTGGCTATTCTATAGTGAAATGATGAAACCAATTTTATTACATGATTTATTTTGTGATGATTTATTGAATGTTTTAAAATATTATGTAACACATAAATATTGTTTTCATTATAACATGTGTGGGACCAATATCTTCTTCCAATGAATTGGGTAAATCATTATATCTCATTATATAACAATATTAAATAGATCTATGGGATTGATAAAGTATGACATCTATGAAATTCCATATTCATTATTGAAAAATAATGCATTCAGATCCACTATAGAAAACAAGTGAGTCCTGATCCACAACAGGAAACAAGTGATAAGTTCTGATCAAATATATTGATTTTCTAGTTAGTTAATCATGAAATATTAAATAAATATATATTTATATATATATATGATTATTTTAATCATTTATGAAATGATAATATGGTTAATTATTTATTTATGATTATCTCTCAATATTATTTTCTAGTTGTTTGGAAATGATAATTTATTATAACATTAATCATGTTTATGATCTATAAAATGTTTTACATGAACATACTATGTGATTTTAATTATGATATAAAATTATTCATATATCACGATTCATATGACCATATATTGATATATCTTATGTTTACCCTTAATGAGAATCCAAGCTCACACGTTCTTATATTTCCGTAATGAGATTATAAATAAAGGTTTAGGAGTTGTATGAAATTGAGAAGTATTATGTGATAAGATCCTATTGGAAGATGATTAAGATCAATCAAGAAATAATATGATTATTTTTATAGTCTCTTATGATACTAAAATATTACCCTCCTTAGGTGCGTTTTTATGTTATGTATTTAATATTCATCTACCATGATTCTATAAATACATTTAAAATCACTGGTCACTATATGTTATTACTAAATAATGTATATATATATATTTTTAATATCATATAATATCCCCTAAAAAAATTTCACATATCATTCATTAATAATTATTTATGAAAATCATCATTTATGGGAGTTAATGGTTTTGTTTCTTCATAAATATTGTTTTCAACTGTTTTTGATCCTTATACTTTTATTCTGATTCCATAATTTGAAGAATTTTAATCATGATAAAAATATAATACATATTATTATATAAATAATAATAATAAAAAATAAATGTTAGATATAAAAAATGAATAACATTATTCTTGGAGAGGATAGTCTTCGTATATGCATGAGGGAGTATTACATTTTCGAATGAATTTAATGAAAGAATAAATAATATGTCTTTTCATTTTAGAAAAAAATAATATCATATATATCATATATTTTTTGTATATCAATATTTATAAATAATCATGTATGATGGTGATTGAAAATTAATTATATCACTAGGTGGAGATGATAGTCCACATGTACACATGAGAAATACAATCATTTCCCATTTATTTGAATATATTTTTAAAATGGTTGTGAAATAATGATAATACCATCTCATTATATTTATGATTTTTATTGGTAATTTTATTATGTATACATAAGGGTTAAATATGTTTTTATATGAAAAAAATAATGATTATGGTTAAGATTTATTCCTCTTATTCAAGAGACATCCATTGGCATACACAATAATAATTGAATGATTAGTCATAGGAAATGACTAAAGGATGTAGGATAAATGGATGTAATATATAAAGGTATTTTTTATGTATTAAGTAATAAATTAGGATCTAATTTTTTGAAATATGGTCATGGGGAGGTTCCCATTTATAATTGTGGGAGAGGATATACATAGACCCAGTCAGAATATTTAAATATTATAATTTAATTTTATTATAAAATTCTCTAGGAATGTAAAATAATTAAAAAATGAGAAAATATTTTATAAAATTTATTCAAATATAAAAATTAAACATTTTTGTATGAAATCATAAAAAAAATCATATTCTACCCTGAAAAAATTGTTTTAATCTTTATTGTGTTATGACATTTTATAGTATTTAATATACATTATGAATAAAATTTTCTGTGGAATCATTTTAGAACATGGAAATGATGATTGAAAATATGTAATATATGTTATTAAAATAAATTTATATATGTGGAAGAAATAAAATTTATACTAATCATGAAAAAAAGATTTAAAAAAAATGATTTAGCAATCAAAAAATTAAATTCACTCTCATTCCATGAAATTAAAAAGACATAAAATAAATGTAAAAATATTTGAGTGAATAAATATTAGTTTAATTTAATTAAATACATTAACAATTATATATTTAATTAATTATGATCAAAATAAATTCTGCATATATAAATTGTTTTTGAAAAATTTCTATTTTCTTCTTCTTAAATATTTAATCTTTATTCCTTCCATTTAGATGAGGATTTTTTGGATGTTATTTGAGGAATTAAAAGAATAAAATTTACAACAATTAACATTCATACTAGTTTATATTCATCGTTCTGAAAACATTTAACAACATTTAGAGTTTTATTCTTCTTAAAAATGCGTCACTGAATAATAAAATGATTTAGTTGAATATTTAATGAATATTTCATATGAATAATAATTACGTTTGAATTTTTTAAAATAACTCTACATCAATATTTCATAATGAGGTCACTCATATTCATACCACCCAAAAAAATTACTAGGATATAGATTTATACTCTCTAATGGGTTCATTAAGACTCGTGATTCCATGGAGAAAATGTTAAAATATACATAGTGTTTTTTTTAAAGAAGATATATATTAAATATTAGGGTGTTACACTACGAGTTTTTCATTTTTATTGAGTAGTACTACTAGAAAATAATTTATGAATCCCTATATATTATAAAAACTTATACACTTTATGCTAATGTGAGTACCTATGTAATTATTAGACTATTTTTTATCTCATGAAGGGTAACATCCCAGTACTCACTCTAGAAATTCATTAACCATTTAAATGTTATCGTTTCTATTATTATAATGTATAATATATATTTTTTTATTTAGGTTTTGGATCATTTTTTATATCTTTAAAAAAATTTATTTTCCACTTATAACTTCATGTGAAAGATGAAAAAGATGTGTTCTTTATGGTCTAGATTACCTTTTTGTGGATGGATGAGGATTAATTAATATATGATGCATGAATTAAAAATATATATAAAATATATATTAAAAAATAATAGTTCATATATGAGACTTTTTTTAATCACATGTGGTCTTTTAATCCCCATTGATATATTGTATCTTGAATAATCTTGTTCAAAACATGATAAAATGAAGTCTTTTAGGGATGCATAATACTGGATATCCAAACTGTTTAAAATTTATAGATATATTATATGATCCTTATATTATATATAGATTAAATGATGAATGGATGAATTTAATTTCATGATTTATATGAAAAACTAATTTATAGATTGATGTCCATAATTTGTTTTAGTCTTATATGTCTTTAAAAACATACTATTTTTATGTTGTGGTAGTCAAAATTAATATACATAAGGATTTAAAACTAGTTCATGGAAGGGTACCTATGTTTTATAATAATATTACATTCTATAATTTAATTGTTCATGGAATGATTGGATTCATATATCTATATATATATATTAGCGATGGATGTTGGTTGAAGTTATTGACGAAATTTTTGATTTTCATACATATGATCTTACTTTATTTGATTTGGATTTGTTTTGTGACTAATCTATTGTATTTTTTATTAATATCATTTAATGAAATTAAATAAAATGTAATTATGGGTTTGTAAATTTTTAATAAAATTTCATTGGAAGATTAGTCATGTTATCCAAAACCAATATTCATTCCATTTCAAAATATATTTTGATAAATATTTTCATGATTGGATTCCTCTGATGTAGGGGTATTGCCTAGCCGATCTAACTAAACATATTATATATGGGAAAATTATTTGTATAGGATATTCTTCTTTTTCAATTTTCATGGATATATCAATATGTATTCCCTCACATGTGATTACATTATATTACAATGAGAATTTATGTATCTAAAAGAAAAAATTAGGGAACCCTTATTTTTTATTTTAGAAAAATAATTTGATTAACATTTTTCACTTCATTAATCGTGGAGTATGTGAGATTTTAATCAACAAATACTACCAAAATTTTATCATATAAATAACTAAATTTAAATAATGATTTCAATGAAAAACTATATGTAATTTTGAAATCCAAATGGAATAATAATGAACTCATAGTGCCAATATATTTTTTATAAATTTATATTATAAATATCTTATCAACTCAAAATAAGTGGATGATATTTGGAATGATTATATAGTTTTATGTGTATTGGGATCCTGAAATTGGATTGAACAAATTATAAATCCTTGGAAATATTCTAATTTTATTTATAGTTATATTATCCAGCTCATAGTAGTTTATGAAAAAACATATTGTCCCATAATACTTCTTGATAAATAACATTGGAAGACCCCATAGTGATTCAATATGGTTTATAAACATTTATAAAAATTCCTTTGTAGGTTCATCATTTACTCAACCAATTCTTATGGGTTCATACATTATGGAATATTGTGTACCTCTATTTCAATGGGTATATGTTTCATAGAGATATCTTATTAATGATCTAGTGGATGGGTAGATAATTATTTTGGAAATACATTTATCTATTTCGTCACAATAGAAATGGTCTTAGAGAATAATAGTTCCTTAATCTTAATAATGTTACCATTATACTCTTATTCATTTTCTAGCATAATAAATATAGTAAAATTAATTTCTATAGTATATTCATAGTATTCCTTGTCATTATATACGACAATGGGAAGGATTTATATATTAAATAGAGAATTGATTCTCCTGGTCGTTTATGGGGTTTCTATATAACGAGATTCAATCAATACAAATAACAACATAAAGTTTTTCTGAGTTGAGGATTAAAATATTCTGGAGAAGTTTCCTCTCATATAAATTAACTAATAAAGACTCCTTCATTTTGGTTGAATTTTTTATTCCACAGTGGTTTTTATAATATAACTAATATATAGTTTTAAAAAACATGATGGTTTTAATGGAATTCATAAAAAATGAAGGGAATATAATACCACCATTCCCAAGTGAACATTAAATGCACCTTTAACCACATAATTTTTTAGTCCACCTTAGTTATGACAATGGTATGAGATATTCTCCCATCTATTTTTGTTTATTTTTTTCATGAACCATCTTGTGTTATCCATATTATTGAAAAATGATTTATATCATGGAATGGCTAATAGAGAGATACCCATGGGCTTGAAACAAGAAATTTGGAATCATGAACTACCATTGGGAATGATTTATCTAATTATAAACTAATAAATCTAGATTTTTTCCTATATATGTATATATATAATTCAATATATAAATTATAAAAAATGGTTATGAAAAAGAAGTAAAATGTACAGTGAAATTGTTAATCGTAAACAAAAAAATGAAATCAAAAGTAGTTGAAAGAAATGAAAACCCATGACCATGTGATTTGAGGTTTAATGTCAAACCATGTGACCACTGAACTACCACACCCAACAAACATGAATACTTTCCAAAACCATGTAGTGATATTCCTATACATTCAAACAATAAAACAAGATCTACAAAAACCCATTTTTATGCATACGGTGTGAGAAAAAAATCCCAGATGGATCCCACCAATTATTGAATTAGTAGTATTTATAAAAAAAATATGGATATCTAAAGAATGATAAGGAATGAAATATAACTTTTCATTGATTAAAATAAATCACACAGATCATGTAACAGATAGGGTATTTATAACATAATACATTTTCATATCTATTAATATTTTTGAATAAGATATTAATTTTATGTCAAAGTGAAATATTTGTCTGATAATGTACTCAAGACACAAGAATGAGTTTCTATGAAATATTACATAGCACACAATATTGAGTTATACCAAAAAAATAATAACATAATAAAATTTTTATTGTAGTTATCACATATGCATTAGAATGGAATGAATGAATAGTATCAACTGAATATTGAAATATGGTTTAAACATGTTAAAATAATGATTAATTTGTTAAAAAATCTATTCTAAATGTAAATAATACCCAATTGAATTTAAAGAATGTGTTTTTATAAAAACTTATTTTAAAAATAATAATTAATATTATAAAATCAATAAAATCTTTTAGAAATTTTATTTAATGAAAACTATATGTTATACATTCTATGAAATGTTTTAAATTCATCTTATATGTTTTCTAGATATGATATAAAAACAAATTCAATTTTTCGGAAAAAAAGTATTTTTGTAAGAATTCATTTTTACCGCCTTTTGATAGAGAACCATTTTTAATTATGTTTTTGTCAGTTTTATATATTCCCTGTGACAAAAATATTATTAATCATTAGAATAATCATATAAAAAATAATTTGGATGAATGTTTGGTATTATTAACATTCAATTCATTTATTTATGAATAGTGAAAAAACTTTATTTTAATTAAAAACGGAATTTTCATCAAATTTATTAATATACTTAGATTATTATTTTAATTGGTTTGAAGGGTGAATTAGATTTTGTTTTTATAATTTAACCCAATTATGGTCATTGGTAATAATTTCAATTTTATATTCTCTATAAACTCATGTGAATCGTTTGATAGTTATTATATATTAGAAACCCTCTTTTTGGTTTGACAATGGGAATTGATTTTAAAATAATTCATGAAACTACTGTGTTTTGAATTTGGAAAAATGGATTCCATATTTGGAATCATGATGTCCAAATTATGTAAATAGGTTCATTTTATTTTTAGATTTTATGAACTGTAACTTCAACAATTATTTTATATACCATGGTAAAAGAGTAAATTTGGTAAATAATGTTAACAAAAATAATATTATAATAATATTAAACTTTCTCAACATGTGTATTAATCTTATTGTATGAGATATTTCTTACCATGGTCATTCTTGGGTCGATTTTTGGACCCCATGGAGCCACTTGTATATGAAAATTACATTTTATAAGAATTATTTATTGTAGACACAATGTAATAAATACTTGTACCTTTTTGTAAAACAATTTTTATATGAGGTTATATATGATGTAATGTTGACTATAAATATTAATTAGAAAAATAAAAAATAATTCCTATACTATTATATTCTATTTATAATTTTTAGACATCAAATAAATAAATATATATATTTGACACAATGAAGATGTATTGATTACATTATTAATGAATGATTTAAATAATTGAGAATATAAATATTAAAATAAATTATTTTTAATCTTTTTATTCCATTTAGTAATTTTAGGGATACTTATGACTTTTTATTAGTGAATTAACGATTTTTTTTAAAAAAATCATGTTTCTATGGATTTTTTAAATGTCATGATATGAGTAGTATAAAATTTAACATAAATGTTTTTAAAAAAAATAATATTTTACTAATTGATACAATATTCCTAAAAATATTATATTCATCCAAATGAGTTATATAATTTTGAATGTTTCATTAATGATCCACTTGACATTTTATTGTAATTTTATAGTAATTATATTACCGATATATTATGAATATACAAGAAGACATGGTAAGTGTCAAATAAGTTAACTAATGGTTAAAGAAAAAAAAATAAGGTTAAATATGTGATCTAGAATGGACTAAAACCAATTAGTTGAGATTTTTCCGACCAAAAACATCTTATATTTAAAATAAATGTCATTGGAATCTTATGAAACTGAAAATAATTTTATAATAAAATACTACTTCAAACATTTCCTATAATTCCCTCCACCATATAATAAAAGGGAATCAACTCCACCCATTTAATCTCACATATCAAGCCACATAGATCTTCCAAAATCTACTAAAATAATCTCCCAATATCCATCCCTTCAACCAATAATCTTTACCTTGGGTAGAAGGAAATTAATGAAAGCGTTTTGGCTCAAATAAAATGGTGCTACACATTTTTTAGAGGAAGCATCTTTTCAAAAGTTACTTTCCATTTTTATAATTCTTCACTCTATATTCTATTATTATTATTTGATAACATAAAAAAGTATCATAAATATACTAGTATGTTTTTATGATAAGGATTCAAATTATATTTACACAAACCTCTATCAAAAGGATATGAACATACTGTTTCTTTGGACATCAAACTATTGTCTCATGAAATGATTATTGTTCTATTTTCCACTACCACCTATCAAGGTGGCCATTATTATGGAACTATATTAATATATGTTATATATTATATTTTAATTTTCTCAATGATTCTATAATTTTTATTTACAACATACCTTTATGCTTTCCAAAATGTGTAATTATGATAATTTTATTTGAGGAAGTGTAAACTACCACCCACTCAAAGTCATATGACTCATTCATTATTTACAAGGAACATATAAAATAAGGATTTAATGAAATTAAGTAAAATATAAAACAAATATATTATACTATACTTATAATATACAAATTTATCATTTAGTTTTTAGTTCCTTAATAGAGAAATGAAATGAAAGTTAATTCATGCATACGTAAGGCCTATCGTCCCGAAGAATGGTGCATTTCATTTCTTATCTCCAGATGTCATGGAAAATTTTAATACACAATATATATATATATATATATATATATATATATATGAAGTTTAAATCATTAATAAAATTATGTAGATAAAGGGATTTCGACCACATAGACAATTTGTAATTATATCATGTTTATTTTCGACTCAAATACCAAATATCGACAAAACAACTGATATTAACTTAAATAATTATGTAAATTTTATTAAATAATGATAAGTAATTTAAAATAAATAATAAACATGAAAAACGATATAATGAAAGTGGAAATTAAACAAGTTTTATTATTCAAGAATATAAAGAATGGAAGAGACAAGTCAGACTCATGGTAAGGGAACATATCACCCTCCTCATTTGGACAAAGACATCATTTAAGTTATGTCTTTTAACTTCAATTTTTTTATGTTGGGATATGATCTTATATATCCATATTTTAGTAAATTTTTATGTAAATGTTATGATATTCCCTTTTCATTCTCATCAACTCAATTTTTAAATTTTCAAGTGTCATTGTTAGGATACTGAATTTTAATAAGGGAGTTTCTAAACATAATTACCACTTATTGGATAATATGCATACTTTATTGATTATATAATGCAATGATTATGTGTGTAATCACTATATATTTATTTATGTTGTAATTTCAACATACATTTGTGTGGATATACTTTTTCGACACATAATCACTCCATTGATAAATTATTATGCCATTTATACGAACATTGTAAGGGGAATATAATCTCAATCTACATTTATTGATTTAAATATCCATGTTTGGTTTTCATTTTTCCATGAATATGTGTGAATGACATCTGATTGTTTTACACATAATATCCACTTATATTTTGTGTATTAATATTTTTATAGAAAATTATGTCATTGATTTTTACACAATCTAATGATACAATCTTTTTAAGGGACTTCATCTTAATGTATTTTCATTGTGGAATATTTTGATTTATACATCACTTTATTTTATACAGTGTATAAAACACATTGAATTTTAATTTCATTGAAATGAAATATTTTTCAACGATGTGTTTTACAATACAACAAAAGTAATTTTCTTTTTAATGCATGTTATGACAATGACATTTCTACCACCATGAGAATTATCTAATATCGAGCTTCCACAATAAGCCTTATCATTTAATTTAAAGAAAATAATTACCAAATATTATTTTCATTTATTTGGGTATTGAAAATGGTTTTTATAAAATTATTACCTTTTCAATATCCTCAAATTATATATTGTGATTTGAATGTGGAAATGTTAAACTACCATCATGCTTGTTTTATGTGTTATGATTTTGTTGTGGTTCTTGGGCATTATTTTCATATACTGGTGGTTCTGTGATAAACCTAGAGTGGGTGAGCCTGAGATAGCTATTAAATGCATTAGGTAATGTGATTGAGGTAAATGTTAATGTTTCACTTAATAAATTTAGGGAATATAATATGATGGGTATTCCAAATTTAACTCTCTATATTGTTGTAAAAGGTACAATGTATGTATGATATATATGCCACAAGGTACCTTTAGGATTTATGATTTCAATGTGTTATTCATAAATGTTATGATTCATAAGTTATGGTAAAGAGATTATATTTTATGATTGAAAAATATGATTAATTTTATTTGTATGTATTTATGGACTAATGTTTTCTTTCCTTATTTTATATCCGTTACAAATATTTTTATCTTCATCCCGTGTTTTTGAATTGTTTTCTATAGGGTATAAGGAAGGGAAAGAGAAATGAAAAATTCAAGATGATTTTTATCAAGAAGGGGATTTTTTTAATCAAGGATGAATATAATGATTGGTAAAATGAATACATTTTTTAATTAAATTCATAATAATATAATCGATTTAATGCAACATTTATCAAAATACAATGACCCAAACAACCAAACTAGAACATACATAAAAACATATATATCCTATAAAATTTATTTTAGTAAATAATTTACAACCAACAAGTTGGAAGGGGTTATAAGTAAATAATATATTATATGATATATGTGTGTAAATTTCATTAATTTATTTATAAAAATGTCAATTTAATATAAATGAGTTTCAAATGTGTATGAATGATGCCATGCCAAACGAAAGGTATTTTTATATCATTTTTTCATATGACACATTCCATATTCAATAATTGTATATATTATATATGTATTTTGAATCCATAAATTAGTTAATGATTCATATTATGAAATTTATGGGGATATATATTTCCATAAAATTATCTTTCTTTCATGTAGAATATAATGGAAAAGTAAACAATGTTTTGAAGTTATTATGTTATAGTGTCATTATTTATTTATATTTTCTATGCTTATCTAATTAAAAATGAAATAATATGGTAGAGATCTCATGAAATGATTGAATTTTCCTCTCATCTTCTTATTTAATATAATACAATTATTCCATTTCATTTTCCACGCCTTATGTATTCACAAGATTATAAATTATTAAGTAAAAGATAATTTATTTATCGCTTCGATTTCAAAAACATTTTTATTCACATCTCTGTGTTGTAAAAAATAAATGATCATTTTAAGTACTTTCCTTTGATTTTTTAATGTATTTTTACCGCTGATTAACTATTGAAAATAAATCATTATAAAATGAATGTTTGTTTCATTTTTTTAATGAGGTACGTTTTTTAACATTTTAAAGTAATACAAATGGAATGTTATGTAAAATTTATACAATGAATTGAACTTCCCACTATCAAGGACACTCATTGAATTGAGGAATAATTTATAGTTTTCCATGGTTATATTCAATGAATATGTTTTCCATAGTATTTTTTTTTGATTTAATAAGGAATATTTCAAAATTGAAATGATATTTTCCTCAATAATGTTTATTTATAATTAAATGGTTATTATATTATTGAAATAAAATAATCCCATATTTAACTTTTCATTTAAAGGGAATATGATAAATTTATACCATCAATATTATTTATATATAATGTTTGTTTCTATGGTGAGATTGTGTGTTTTAAATAATTTCTTTTTCTATATGTAATTTTTTGATGAAAATGAGTATTTTTTTGAAGTCTGTTACCTTTCCTTGTATTTTGATGTGATGAAATGATTATTAAACCAATTTATTATTATGGGTTCTAATGTGATGAATGACTTATGATCATTTGGAACACGTATGTATTATTTTCATTATCTGATGGTTAGGCACTATATCGCCCTCAAATTCATTGCATAATGATTTATATCTCACGACATAAACATGATTGGAATGGTGAGGGAACCCAGATCAATTAGATAGTATTTTCACAGTTATTGACATGGATGTGAAACAAGACTACAATAGTGGTTTGTGTAGTAAACCTATTCATTTATGATATCAATTATAATCATCTTTTATGAAAACCTTTCTCTTTTTTACACATTAATTCAGGATTTATTATATAAAATCACATATAATAGCACATGAAAGGTCAAGTGGTATAGTGTATAAGGGAATTAGGTACCTAAAATAACAAATTAAAATAGTAAATAAAAAATATTTATTGAAAATATTATTAAAATGAGTATACGTAAATCTTCATTGGATAACCTAGTGATATACATATGAAAGGGGTGAGATATAACACCCGATAATAGAATAAATAAGGAATAACATGAAGATATAAATACATGGTATAAAATATGAATATATATTTAGAATAAAAGGGATGGTAATAATAAAAATTAATAATAAGTCATGACATAGAATTATAAAATTGACTCAATAGGGGAAATATGGAAGCACGTGAAATGATAATGCATGGTAATTGTGGAAACAAACTCAAACAATACATCATAAAATGAGGTCAATGATAACATGCAAGATTTCATTATGAAATATTAAAATGATAGAATTGGTTCCCCCCATAATCCCTATCATATATTATACTAGGATTTATACATTACAAAATTCATTAGAGCACTATATAATCCAAGTTTCACCCATCACTTTCCTTAAATTATAATGCTTAAGTCTTCCACAAATATCAGTAAACACTAATTAATTCATCATCATATTTTATTTCATTAGTAAGCAGTGTTTAATATATACATATAAGTAACAAATCAAATAGGTACAACTAAATAATGGTGAATTCGCTTGATAGGAAATGGTTATGGGTACTCACTTCATATTAGTTTGGAATTGAAAATCACGGTGAAATTTTGATCACATGACTACAACACATGAAGATTCAAAACAATGGGATGATGTAAGAGAATGTGGTCACTCATAATTTTTACATAAAATGAAAATTAATATGGACATTGAAAAAAATATCCCAACTATAAAAATATTAAATATAATCACAAGATAATGAAGAAAACATAAATTATGGGGATAAATAGAGGATCCCTTTCCTTTAGAGTGTGACACCAAATGCTTTGGAGGATCCTCCAATGTGTTTGAGGAAAACATGGTAAGACTATAGATAGGGGATGTCATAATAAGGATGTTTGAAAAGGAATTTTAATAAATGGACAAGGGTGTGTGGGTTGTTATATATAAGAAAAGAGTGGGAAATTATTTATCATTTCTAAAACACAGGTTTTAGACAGTATATAACAAAATAATAAAAACCACAGACCAACCAATGGGTTTCCCCATTGTTTATTATAATGAGACATAGATTAAATTATTTTATTCTTCCATGGTTAGAACATATTTTTATATTACTCATAGTGATGTGGAGGGAAGTCATGCTATTAAATAACTACTTTTAAATCCATAGAATACATTATCGGTTTCAAAAAATTCATAAAGGCATTATAAAATTAATAAAATATAAATTAATTAAATTAATTTAAATGGAATCAATTTTTCATCCATGGATCCCGTTTATATAATTTATTATATCCCTTTGGGACATTATGATGTTCTAATACACACCGTATATTTATACTATATTTTAGTTTTACCTAAAAATTCGAGTGTCTTTGAAAATTATGAGTTAGTCACCACATGATAATTATTACATTAAATAATATTTCATTTATCAATTTTTTTAAATACATCAGTTTTCAATTTTAAATTTAATAATCATCATTTTTAAGAAATATTTACGGTTTTTTACAATAATAGTTTTTTGTACTCATATAACAATTACATTTGATATCATTAAAATTATATGATTAAATATATATTATAAAAGTTATTAATAATAAATCAATAAAATAATTTATATTTCTAAAATCAATTAATTAATCAAAAAAAATTCTTTAATTGAATTTGAATATTACCCAAAAATACTTTTTCTGTTTTTCTGTATCAAAATCATGATATTTTATAAAATATATATAATAGAATGAAAATATATTCATTCATGGATTAAAAATATTTTAAATACTCATATTAATAGGTTCTAGATAGTTATACCTTTAATACACTTGGACATTCTTTATCGGATAGGTGTGTGATGTTGAGCCTTTCATGGTCTGGTTCGGTTCTCATGGTTTGGGTTGTGATCTTGATGAGATTGAACATATCTCATAAAAGGTTTTAATAATGCCTTAGTGGTTGGATCTAATCATGGAAATATTCAAGGAGAAATCCCTCTTATTCTACCTCCATTGGAATCTCCAATAATTGGGCGTCAAATGGAATGATCGTACTGGTTGAGGCAATCACATCCTTTTTATTTGTTAATTGAATTTCATAGAACACTATATGTATACAGGTCATATGATCACTATTTAAATGTATATATTGTCAATGATAATAATTATTAACAGTCTATTAAATCTAATTTAAGATAATAACAACAAATAAGAGCATGTGTTTTATAAAACCCAAATACCAAATATGATATTTAATTAAATGATAGGGGGAATTTTTTATAGAACAATTCATGTTGTCAAAATATTCATCCATTAAGAAAATTTTCCCTTGAAATTATCTTTTCCCAAATAAATTTGATGGTAATTCTATTTTATCACCTCAACTAGTTCCCATGTTTCTTCTTCAAAATTTTTTCCCTACAACACTTTTAGTAGGTGCATTATCTTATTTTAGAGAACGTTTTCAATATGATCTTAGATTTTTATCAGCTTCTCCTTACGAGGGATATAAATCAAAAAATGGCACCACCTATTTGTTGACTACATATTAGAGGTCATTATTGGTTTCCCTAAGAGACAAACATGAAATATATCATGTACATTATATATGTTTGGTGTGAGTTGTAGTGAATAAGACACCATTCCAATGTGTTCAAGGGTCATAGAGGGACCGATGTATCTTGGAATACAATATCCATTCATCCTAAATAAATGGAATTTATTACCCTTAGTTATTCATAGGAATAAGATGTAGCAAAATTCATCACAACCCAATGGTTTTCTACAACTCTTCCCATAATGAGATTTATAGGGAGCCATTTCGATGCTAGAGTTGAAATTGTTATTATACATGCACTCAACTATAGGATGATGTTGTTACCATCCTACATTTATTTAAATAGATAATACACTCAATATTTACATGGGTGTATATATAGTGTTATTATACTGGAAATATTTTTTCGGTTGACAAGTTGTTTTGATATTTTACTATGTATTCAGAGAATATTAAAACTCTTCAAAAAATAGTGGTATATCATGGGTGATTTTTGTATTCAATTGACAGTGGTGTTCCATGAAGACTCTCTACCTAAATAACTTATCTAATTGAATATTGATAGATTTCTAAATGGTCTCAAATACCAATAATGTGTGTGGTCTTTATATGTCGATCAATCACAACCAAGATATAATTATTTCTTCTTGATTCCTTCAAAAGACCAATAACAAGATATATGATAATGTTTTCCCATTTTAATATAATTTTGCTTAATATTTTCATCATTACTATAGTTATTTTCCTCAATGTCTTCAATTTTTAGTATATAGAGAATCCTGATGTGCTTTCTAAGCTCTTCATGATCATTATGTCCAAAAAAGTAGTAACAGAGATCTCAATACAAATTTTTTCTCTATAGATGGATGCAGAAAGTCAGACTATGTGAATCATTAAATGAATCCTCATTAAACATTATATATTATGTTATATATAGTCATGATGAAAATCTCAAAAAACCTTCACCATTAACAATGAACTCTAAGGATTTCCCTTTTCTGATAGATTTCCCATTAATTTTAATTCCCACAACAAATATTTTAGAAACCTTCATCCTATCTATATGGGATTATTAATCAATAAAAAATTATAGGATTGATGATGTTCCTTCCTTTTTGATTCCCGTTTCACTCATTTTTCTATATAATAAGATTAGATCATCTGTAATTATCATCAACAATAAAATTTCTCAATGATTTCTACCAAGAGATTATGCAACATCATTCTATTTCCCTGGATGATACTGGATTGTGCATTCATAGTCATTGATCATATATTACCATATTCATTGATTCATATTCATCTTATTTTGTGTGAATATATACATGAGGATTTTCCGATCCATATATAGTAAACACTTCTCCCTTAATAGATAATGATACCATATTGTTAATGTGAATATAACTGTATACAACTGAAGATCATGCATTTTTTAGTTCTATTCATAGAAATTCATATTTGATGAGGTAGAGGCTACCACTTTTTTCATTATAAGTTAACATATATCCCAATACCTTCTTCAATGCACAGTAAAATAAAATGAAATGTATTCCACTTATGTGTAGCGTATGTCTAGGTAATGTGATGATCCTCTTTTTCAATTAAATTAAGCTCTATTCACATTAATCATTCCAAAAAAAATTTCCCCATTATTATTTATCTTGGTTATAGGGTTTTTAAATCATGATAAATATATCACAAATCGATTATAATACAAAAAAACCCATTTTAACTAATGATGTTGTCCTATATATTGGCCTCATCCATCATTCATTTTCTTATTTCTTTGATGGGTCCATATATTTCCTTTTAATTGTCATAATATTACTCAATAACGAAACTTCCATTAACAATAACTCATATTTTTAATACCAAAAATAAAATATCTCTTTTTATATGGTCTTTAGAATACATCCCAAATTATTATCATGCCCCACCTTGCATTTGGAATATATTATAATATAATATACATATAATACCATAAAATTTCAAGTTAATATTTAATTACTATATTCATCAATCCCATGATGATTTATAGAGCATTAGTGAGTTTTAAAGTCATCACTATGAACACATAGTTCTCATACCATATATGAGAACTAGTCTTGGGGATATCTTCATTCTTCACAACAACATGGTAATACCATGACCACATTTCAACATTGGATATGTAATGTACTCATCATATCTGATCAATAAAGTAATCAATAAATGTTAGAGGTTACGTTTTCTTTATCATGATCTTGTAGTGTCAAAAATAACTAGATAAATGTTGCATTAACATTTCCTTCTTCGTGATAAAGAGGACTGGTGCACCCCATGGTAAAGCATTTGTTTATATGAATCCTTTATCTATAATCTCCTATACATATTTCATCTATTCCACATGTTCCACAATAACCATTTTATATGTATATGTTGATAATTATAAATCATTAGGTATATTGTAGTTTGAAAATTCAACATCTAAGATAAGAGGATGTCCAGAAAATTCATTAAGAAACCCTTTAGTTTAGTCACTCCCAATGGGAATGTATTTGAGGATGATCCATTCATTAGACTCAATAGTTAGAGAAAGATACATATTCATTTAGTGAAATAATATCCATTCTTGGGAATTTGGTCCTAAATAAGATTGATCCCTATATTATCATTTGTGAAGGATCAAAGGGTGATTTATTATATGGGATGTGATATATTTATCATGGAATTTTTTTTGGATCTATATATGGAATGAAAATACATACCCTAAATTGCATCAAATTCCACCAAAGAGGGTTTGATGAGGATCCCTAGAATGATCATCCAAAAAATTATGATAGGGGAGGAGATATAGATGCGGGATGAAATAATTTCCATTTATTCTATTTTAATAGATATCTTTACATTCATTTTGTGGGGTTTTTTTAATATTTCTACTAAACAGCCATGATATGAAGGAATGTATCGAAATAGAATCAAAAAATATATTTTATATTATTTAATGAATAACTCACATACCTTTCACCACATATTTTTCATGATCCACATCAATAATTGTGATATAGTAATATCCCCTTTGCTGTTTTGAAGGGTTTTAGGTGTCTTTGAAAACCCTTGGATATGTGAATTAATTTACAAAGTATTAGGGTTTATTGTACTTGATGAAATATAAAATTCACTAAGGGGTTACTAGATCGTTCCTTTCGACCATCTCATTAGTGTTATTCTCCTATTTTTATTCTCTTCCAAGGATTCTCTCCTTCTTGAACCTAAATTATTTTTTATCACCATTATATTTTCCATTGGGAAATAAAAATCATACTACAATTTCCACTTCATATCCCCATAGAACCATTATGATTTACCTATCTCCATTTTGAAATAAATCGAATATCTAAAATTTTCCTCATGTCTATAAATGTCTTTAATCACAATGGACTTTCATAGAATAGGTTTTCTCTAACTAAAGATATGTATGACCATGAATTCTGGGCTAGCGACAACGTCCATGGAATATCATGAATGTTTAGTGAATTTCACCTTATATGACTAGAGTGATTCATTATATTTTTTTCATGAGAACAAGGAAACCCCCTTCCATTTTATGCGTGAGGGTGCACGGAAAATATTCTCTAAAAAATTCAGGAACACCATTTTCCCAATCACTACGATATATTCCTCCGGAATTATAATCATGGTCAATATCCACTACTGATCATATTTGTAATGGCCTGGACCATCCTAGTCCATTGATTTTTAAAATTACTAGTGTTTGGGGTGCCCTGGTCCCCTTCTGAATGTCTGATCCAAAGGGCATTGTATCAGAAGCTGGATGTCACTGTGGTGTCACCCATCGGTGACACCGATCGGTGAGTCACCATTCGGTGAGACACCATTCAACAAGTCATTTTTCTCTGTGTCCCGGATCGGTGTGTCACTGATCAGTTCCACATGGGGTTTTCTAGTTTTCTATCCATAATATTCCTGTAATTCCACTTTTGAGTCTTATAACTTTTTTAAAGTATCCTAAATTCGTTTTTAGCCCCATAGACAATGTTTTAAATCCCATAAGCATGAGGATAACCTCAACAGACCTATTTTTGACTCTTAAAATTAAATCCTTTAATTCATAGCTGTTATAGCCAACCCTATGATGATAATTATTAAATAACAATTAATTCCATCGTTGGTAACCGTCCAACCACTTAGTGAAACCACGAACCACCGTTAATGCCGTTGAAAATTCATTTCTTGTAACTCCATGATCTTACTTTTTATCATATGGGGTTTCATCCTTCTTCTTGTATGGTCTCTTTTATTTCCATGGTGCGTTTGGATTCCCCCTTCCCGAGGCTAGTGGTGTGCCTATGCTGGTGTTTTTCATACTCACTCTTTGAGTCCACAGAGTTCCTCCCCTATAAGTCATGCATCCTAGTTATTGGTGCGAGGAGAAAAACATCAGTTGTTGATCATCGAACTAGGGTTATTCATTATCTTCTCTTTATTGTGTACCTTGCGAGGTGGGCATGATGATGTTTCTATTGGGATGAATGAATAAAAATGAAGGGGTGTGTTTGATAATGGTATTATACTCTATTACCTCTTCTTATATGTTTTGAATTGTATAGTCTTATGTCCAATGAAAATCATGGTCGTAGGTGGTCCTTTGAAGCGCACTAATGAACTTCTACTTTCTGGAAATTTTTGTCATTGAATGGATATTACCTGGAAACTGGTTAATAACGTAAAATCGTTTGATTAAATGGACTCCCAATGAATAATAATCCTTGTGTGGTCACCTCGGCTAACCAAACAGGAATTCAGAACAAATGAAATGGTATGTTTAAATCTTTAAAATATATTCTTCTCTTCTGAGGATCTGTATGGTTGTTATGCTTGATGCTTGTGAGGTGACGTGGATAGGTGGGGTCTTAGTAAGGGTTAGTGTTTTATCCATCAAAGGATGAAGTGGTTGTTTCTTGGTAAGATCTCAAGAATGCGATGGAGGTTCATATTTTTTTGGATCTTATAGGCTATTATTAGAGATTCGTACCTATATTCTATCGATTTGTATCTCAGTTGACTCTTATGAAAAAAAGGACTAGGCCTTCATGTGGAGTGAACAATGTCGGGAAGCTTTCAGCTATCTAAAGGAAAGGTTGGTTAGTGCTTTAGTTCTCTGGTTGGCATAGGAAGGGGTATTGTATGAGGTGCTTTTGGATGGTTTTGTACTTGGCCTGGGGTGTGTGCTGATGAAGCAATAGAGAGTGATCTCTTATGGGTCTAGGAAGTTATGTCATCATGAGTGTAACTATTCCATCATTGACCCAGTGCAAGAAGCAGTAGTGTAAGTGTTGATGTTGTGGCGACATTACCTTATCAGGGATCACTTTTTTATCTTTACAGATCACAACATTTTGAGTCACACCTTTACCCAAAGGGGCCTGAACATGCTTCAACGTATGTGGGTAGAGATTCTTCAGGACTAAAACTTCGATATTTTTTATATAGAAGGTAAAGGGAATATTGTGGTTAATGCCTTGAGAAAGACGTCACATAGGGAATTTGTTTTCAAATCTGTGGATACATGGAAGGAAAAAAAGGATTTGGATTCCCTAAACTTATATTGATGGGTTGATGGAGTTAGAGGTTGTCAGTTTTAGATGATAGTGAAATCATATCTGTTGAGGAAGGTGGAGGAGTCTTAGTTGGAAAACATTGAGGTTGAAGTGATGCACGATCATGTTAGTTAGGTAAATGCTCTGAAAGGATGGTCTGATGATGTCCAGAATCGAATGTTGTTTCATTGATAACTCTTAATTATCGTGGAAGTATGCGAGAGAGTTCTTGGTGAGTTCTAAAACTCACCCACAGTGGTACACCCAGGTGTTTTCAAGATGTACTTGGATTTGATGGGATAGTTTTGTGGCCCAAGGTGATGCAGGAAGTACCCGAGTCTGTGGAAAAGTACCTCATGTAACACCAATTGAAGGATGAACACCACATATCAAGAGGTCTATTACAACCTTTAGATATCCCCGCGAGGATATGGTATGACATCTCAATGGATTTTGACATGGGGCTACACATTCTTCAAGGGGGTTGTGATGATTCTCGGTAGTAATTGACCGGCTGACGAAATAAGCTCACTACCTGGTAATGAAGGAGTCGAGGGTTGTGGATGCCTTAGAATAGAGTTAAGTGGATGAGGTGGTGCAGTTTCATTGAGTTATGAGGTCCATAGTCTCAGATCAGGATTTGTGTTTTACATCATAGGTCTGGAGAGGATTGCAATGTGATTTGGGAACCTAGTTATCCCTCAACACTACATTCCATACCTAGAAAGATGGGTAGTTAGAGAGCCCCATCTAGACATTGGAGGATATATTTCGGGAAAGTGTTTTGGACTTTTTGGGATTGTGGCTATGACACTTGCCTCTAGTAGATTTTTTCTACAAGAATAGATATCACTCTACCATTGACATGTCTCCATTCATTGCCTAGTATGGGAGGCCGTGTCGCTCACCCGTGTGAGGGATAGAGGTTGGGGTAGTAGCTGTTCTTGGACCAGAGGTTGTGTAGAGCACGAAGGAGAAGGTTCAGCTTATATGGGAGAGGATGAAGGTGGATCATGACTGGTAGAGGTAGTAGGTCAATCATAGGAGGATCCACATGGTGTTCGAGGTTGGGGACCATGCGTTCTTGATGATCTCCCCTTAGCATGGGAAAGAGAGGTTCAACGAGGTGAGTAAGCATTATACTAGGTTTGTTGGACCCTTCGAGGTGTTGTGACGGTTTGGCGATGTGGCTTATCAGCTAACACTACCACCTCTCCAACTAACGGTTCATAATTTCTTCCATGTGTCTCATCTTCATCGATATCTACATGATGACTCCCATGTCCTCAACAGGGTAATGCTGCATATTGAGGAAGAGGAGACAATCATAGAGCAATAAGTGAGGATTAAGGATTGTGAGCAGTAGGTGCTTAATGGATGAACCATTACCTTGGATTTTGTGTTGTGGAGGCATGGAGGCCTCGAGGAGAGTACATAGGAATGGGAGGAACAGATGTGTTCCCAGTACACAGAGTTGTTTTGAGATTTTTTTATTTTGTTTTGACTTGTTTGTGATGTAATGGATGACCTTGATAACTATGAAATGTGTTGTTTTCCTTTTTTTCTGAATGTGTGTGAGGTGTCCAGACTGTGGAAAAGGGGAGGACCTGATACATAATCAAGATGCATTAAAGTGGATGTGATTAAACTCGTGTGGGTGAGTCAGTGCTGCCTAAAATGGATAGTATATTGACATGGAGGAAAGAATTCTATAATCTATTTGTCAGGATAATGTGATACATGCGATTCATATGGCTATTTGGGGTGGTTTTTCCCCGAGAGGAATTTTTTAAAGTGTTTGGTCGGGTTACACTATTATTAATAATGATGTGAATAATTTGAGAGGTTTCTAATGTAATGGCCTAGACCCTCCGGGTCCTTTACATTTTGAAATTTCTTGTTCTTGGGACGCCCTAGACCCCATTAGTATGTCCAATCGAAAGGGAGACATATATTTGGCATGATTTCACCATGTTGTCACCCATCGATGACACTGATCAGTGACACATGGGCTTTTTGAGTTTTCTTTCACTATTTTCCCCATAATGCCACTTTTGAGACTTTCAACATTTCTAAAGTTGTTCAAGGCTATTTTTAGCCCCATAATTGTTTTTAATTCCCAAAGTGTCGGGATACACTCGACGGTCATGTTTTTATCTCTTTAAATGAAATCCATCAACGTATATATTTCTCGCCACCCCACCTTTGGGAATTATTAAAAAAACAATTAATTCCATCATGTGTAACCGTCAAAATGCATTGTGAAACCATGACCTGCCTTTAAATACATTCAAATTCATATCCCTTAAATCCAGGATATCAACTTTTATCTCATAGAAATTCATCTTTCTTCTTCTTTGGTCTCATTCCATTCCATGGTGCATTTGGAGACCCCCTTAAAGAGGTTAGTGTTGTGCCTGTGGTGGAGTTTTTCCTGATCACTCTTGGATTCCTCAGAGTTCCTCCACTTCATTTCGAAAATCGCAGTTATTGGTTTGAGAATAATAACATATAAAATTGATCATCCATGTAGGGTTCTTCCTTTGTCTCTTTTTGTTGTGTATCATGTAGGGTGGGAATGATGATGTTTCTATAGGGATGGATGAATCCAAACCTTAATGAAGATAATAAATGGTTATAAAGAATGAGGCGGTATGTTTGATAATGTTGTTGTACTCTTTTACCTCTACTTATATATTGTGAATTGTATGGGCTTATGTCCACTGGAAATCCTGACTGTTGGTAATCCATTCATGCACACTAATGATCATCTTTTTTCTAGATATTGTTGTGATTTAATGTATGTAACATAGAAACTAGTTAATCATGTAAACTTGATTGATTAAATGGATTCCTAATGAATAAGAATCCATATGTGGTCTCCCCATTTAACCAAATGGGAAGATGGAACTAAAGAAATGGTATGTTTAAATCTGAAAATTACCTTACTCTGTTCTGATGATGTGTAATGTTTTTTTGCCTGATGCTTGTGAGGTGACATGGATGGGGATGGGATCCCCAGTTATGGTGCAGTTGTTGGTTTGAATTTCTTAGACCACGTGGAGCCATATGATGGGGCTTGGTTTTGTTCCAGTACTTTAAGGGATCTCACATATCCCTTTTGAGGTTGTGACATACAAGAGGACAAGATGTGAATGCATAATTATGTTATTCTCTATGTTTTTTCATTCTTTCCTTGAGGATATTCTTGTTAGAGGCCTGGTAGTAAAGATTTACATAAATGGAATCTCATGAATATGAAAACATGAATCAGTTCAATGGGAAATTATTTTCTAAGAATGAGTTGTGACTTGGTTGTGGGAGTTGTTCTTTTTGTGAACAAATAGTAATGATGGTGTTTGTGTATGGGATAGTGTTGGATCACCTAGGTTGGGTTGGGTTCTTGTTTACCTATATTTAAAATTTAGCTCTTATGTATCTTATTCATGCCCCACCCAAGTTGATATCATTATGCCAAACACCCCCATTTCATGGTGGAGCGTGTTTTTTCCTACACTCCTTGGAGTGACATGTTATTAGTCCATTTTTGCTCCATTACCCACGTATCCCATGACTTCATGGGAAGGCTTTGATGGCTTGATGTCCATTTTAGACCAAGATTTTTTAGGCAAGGTATGTTGTGGTGGTTGGCCCAAGTGTGTGCGATTAAGCTGTTTCCCAAGTATTTTCCAGATGAGGCCTAGGTGTCTTCAGGAATGGTTTTAGTTTTTCAGTCCCAAGAATATGAAGGTGTGGTTAAATGTTGTTGTTTTGGCCCAGTTTTTTTGTGAGAGGGATGTGTGGTTGTGGTAGCCCAGGTGTGTGTGAGCATGGTATGGCAGTGGAACAACGGTGAGAAAGGCAGTGAGGACTGACGAGTAGGATTTGTGACACCCCAAGATTTTATGAGAAATATTATTTTTAATTTCTTTGATATCATGTGTTGTACACTTCACTATGATTATCTTGTTCTGTATGCAACACTGTATTAGCTAATAATATATGCAACACTATTCATGGCTTTTGTTGCCCACAATTTACTGTTTTATTAAAAAAGATTAATTTTACACAACAAAAAGTATAGATTTTGATCAATGTATAAATTAACTATGTTTTCATTATGTTATATGCAACACAAAAGGAATCTTTCACTATTCTCAACCTTGACATGGCTAGCATTACACACAAGATAAACCTTCCTCAATAGTGTGTGTTGTACGCAATACTCAATTTCACTATACAAGAATATATTGATATAATATTATTATGAACTAGACATTATTAATAGTAATAACCACATTTTTAATTTTATAACTTTATCATTCATATTACACATTATCTAAAACATGGTATGAGAAAAAAATAAATTAATTAGGTAAAATAAGTATTTCTAAATAAATGCAATTTTGTCACCTTTTGACAGTGCAACCAATGTATATATACTTTTTGACATATTTATACGTAAAATTTGAAAAATAAAACTTCTTCCTTGGAATCAGGGTATCAAAATTTACTTTTTATACAATTTTGACATTATTCTCATAACCATCATATTTTGATGAATAGTAAAAATACGCTAAATTTTAATTAAAAACAACTTTTTTTTCATCAAGATAATTTATATGGTTAAATTATAATATTGAATGGTTATAAAGTTTAAATATAATATATTTTTTCCATTTATTATAATTAATGTCATTAAAATTAAGTTTACAATTAATTCATAGATAAAAACATTTCAATCTTTTGCAATGTTTTAACTTTTAAAACTCGTTTTCTCAAAAGTGGGATTAAATTTAAATTAAATACTGAAACTTATATGTTTTGAATTTGCAAAAATGGATTCCATATTAGGAATAAGTATGTCCAAAATATGTTAATAGGTTATTTTTAATTTTTAGACATTATGAATTTTAACTACAGTAAATTTTATTTACTATAGTTTAAGGTAAATCTGGTAGTTATGGGTAAAAATAATATTATAAAATTACCATAACACTAGAAAAAATTCTATTAGATGAATAAAAGTCTACCCATATAACATAAGGGTAAGAATATATTCATTTAATGGACTTTTGACCATGAAAATGATGTAATTATTATTAAAACCAAAGAAATTGACAACATGTCACTCTCTTATATCTTATACGTGTACTAATTTCAATTTAGTGATAATCTTAATAAAACATAGAAAATAAATAATCACCAAAATGATAAGAAAGCTATCTACATCATGTGAATTTATTTAAAATTTTTAGGGATTAAATAATTATCATTAATTGTGACACAATATTGATGTAGAAATTATTTTATTCATTGAAATATCAAATAAATAGATTTAAAAATATAAAAAAAAATTATATTTACTTTTCAAAGTGATACACTAATTTAGTAGATATATATGAAATGTTAGGAATCTAGTAATTGTTTTTAATATATCCTATGTGTGGATTTTATTTAAATTCAAATAAACGAATAGTGTCAAAATTGACACTCTTGTTATTTTATAAAAATAACATATTATTATATTGTTTACAAATCAGAAAAATATTTAAAAATTATAAATTGAAATTTATATGGTCTAAAATATCATAATGTATCCAATTATGGGAAATTAACAACTCATAAGTAATTATTTATAACAATTTTAAATTTAGAATATTATTACCACAAATAAAGATTAATAGATTAAATAAGGATAAATCAAGTTGATAAGGTTTAAAATAAATTCCCAATATGTATAAATTTTTTTGGATGATGATATTAAAACCCTATCTAATATCATATTATAACTTGCGTCATTTTTGATTTTCTTATGTGGGTTTTGGATTTATTATAAATTAATATTTTAAAGGTATCCAAAAGTGCCCCTCTCCTCTCTTATAAAAGGAAACCTCCTCCCTCTCCTCTTCAAAACATTTTGAACCTTCATGCTCGGCCAAAACCTATCTATTTCTCTTCTCCACTTCTATAGAAACATACTATAGTTACTGGTCTTCATCAAAGACCATCTTTAGTTCCCAAAGAGGAGGTTTAGAAGATGCGCGTCAAAGAAGAAGTAATATATTTTACCGATTATTTCAAATTTATTTCTTCTTATACTTTCTATTAATTTTTTGTTAAATTATAAATTAATAATAAAATTTTAAATACTATACTTATATGTTATTATAAATATGAAACAACCTAATTTCACCATCTATCCATCCTATGAAAAACCAAATCACCGCGCGTGGGTACGTACGGCTTACCGTCTTCATGCCGTGGTGTAATCTGTTTTTCCACCACCACCTTACTTGGATCGGTATAATGGTGGAAATAATAAATATATATTATTATTATTACATGATAATAATTCTACGATATTATAAAATCCACTCCCATACCATTCAAAAATTATGGAAACGATATTGTCGCTCGTGCGTACATACAGATTACCATCTCCACGACGTGATGAGATTCATTCTCTATGTTAACCATTAAAGAATGATTATAAAGTATATATAATAAATAATCATGAAATATATGACATAATAATTATACTATATTTAAGTACATACCTGTTTCATTTAATTAATTTCATTCAATTCAATATGGAAATGAAAACAACATTCATGCGTACATACGACCTATCGTCTCCATGAACAGTGTATTTAATTCCATTTATCGATCTATCATATATGTTTATAAGGTGAATATATATTATATATAAATCATGTTTTACATTTTGGAATTATGTAAATCTAGATATAAGTAATAATATCAAGAACAACATGTCGAGAAACGTAAGATAAATGAAACAATTTTACACAAAATGCTTATTTGACATGGAATTGACAAAAGAACGGGTAATATAAAGTCATTAATGAATCATATCTGATATAACAAATATCATTATTATTTTTTTACAAGTTTATAATATGTTTAAACCCACTATAAAAGGGTTTCAGACACGTACATAAGAAATTGTATATAAGGTAACGGGTAATTTTGAAATCTAATTTTTATCCGAGATTGCTTATACATAAGTATTTACTGGTGTTATATTTGTCATCCATGTCTGTGTTTTATAATAATGTTTTCATAACGTTTTTACTACTCTTCCATGTATGTTTAGAGTCATGCATACTCCCTTTTGACTTTTACTTTGTATTATGGAAGGAATCTTTCTTTTATTTACCATACAAGATACTTTTTGACTTTTCTGGAAAAAGTACAAGATGATTGTGTTTTTAAAATATACGGCATGAACTGATCTTTAAGGATTCATAACACCTTATTTCCATGATGCATCCTTTACACGATTTCATGATTTATTTTGAAAAAATCCTTTTCTTTTAAAATTTCATGGAATTTTGAGAAAATAAAATGATTTTGAAGAAGAAAGGATATTTTCCACAAGAATTCATTTCAAGTGATTTTTCAAAACTATATTCCATCTAATATGAAATTATTTAATATGTTTCTGTTTCATGTATAATGTCTCTATTATTTACATTGTTTAATTTTTCTTATTATGAAATGATATCCATTTGTTTTATATGGATTATGTTATGAATTGATGATGTTAATGAAACCAATTTTATTCTTTGGGTTATGGTGATTGATATATGAATGATTTATGGAACACATAAGAATGATTTCAATATGAGATGGGTGGGACCTATATCTCCCTCCAATTTATTGGGTAAAGATTTAGATCTCTGTATATAGACATGTTTGGAGCGACAAGTAAATCTGGTTCAGTAATACATGGATGGAACATCTTGTAAACCCATTTTAGTAATGGACTTCGTCCAAGATGATGGTCTTGGAAGAAATGCCTTGGATACTTTGGAAATCATATCATGTGATTAATGGTTTTCCACAATTACATGTTTTATTCCCAAGCTATTTTATCATGATTGATGTTCCATTATGATCGATGCCTTATGTACTTCAATGATTTATTTCACAACTCATGATTTTGATGTTTAAACTTTTTGTTCAGGTTTTTTAAGTTCAAATGTATATGGTTTGTTTAATTTCATCCATGCTTACCTTTACTGAGCATTGGAGCTCACCCTTTATATTTTTTATTTTCCTTATGATAGAATGAAAGGTTTAAGTTAGGAACACAAAAGGGGAATATATTTATGGGAGATGTTGAATATCTTTCAACCTGATTAGATGATTATGTTTTGAGTTTCTAATGACACTAAACTATTACAGTCCTTGGGTGTCTGCTTTTTTTATGTATTAAGTATTCCGTAAAAGTAATGTAATGTCCATGTACGTCAAGCTTGGGTCTCTACAGTTGGTATCAGAGGAAAGGTTTAGTTATCCTTTGGAAACTAGGATGTAAAAACTTTAGTGAGATCCCTAGAGATTTTTCTAAGGTATATCTAGGGATGTCTCTAAAGTTAAGTATAAGTATAGGTTATAGTCCTAGAATTACTATATAGATCATAGAATTAAACTGAAGATTTTTGATATTGAAGGTAATATCCATTTATAATGTTGTTTTCGTAGCTTGTTTTTTGCATCTCACACTATTAGTTTTTGGTTTTAGACAATTGTTGGAACCTGAAGGAACCGTGTTGATCAATGTAATGGAAAATGCAATTATTTTCCTCCTGAACAAACCAATGTTATGGGAGATGGAGTGGATATTCGTATTTCTATACGTACACAAGATATGAATGATTTTGGACTTCCAAACGAGAAGAGAAGGGATGAATATTCTATTTAGTCCTTCATGAGGCAACTCCAACCTTCTTTGAATGGGTCTTCTTGATCCACGTATTTCTGAACAATGGATCAATACCATTGAAAATTTATTTTCCATTTTTCGCTATTCAGAACATGAAAAATTCATTCTAGTTGTTTACCATTTAGAAGGTTAAGCAGACCAGTGGTGGAATCTTATTAATAATACAAGTCCCTAAGATGAAATTGAATCCTAGGAATGAGACGAGTTCAAGAACGTTTTTTCAATAATTACTCCCCTCATATTATTCAAACAAATATGGAAATGGAGTTCCTTGAACATAAGAAAAAGGATGATGAATATGTCAGTATTTACAAGGTGAATTTTACAAGGCATTCAAGGTATGCCTCTAGATTTAACTTCCAACCTGAAAGTAAAGTTGATCAATTTGTCAGTGGCTTAAAACCAAGTCTTCGAAGGGAATTAGCTATAAGATGATTCAGTACCTATGAAGAAATTGTGTGTTGTGTAATAAAGGTAGAATTGGAAGTTGGTGTTACATATCCATCACATGGTTTTGTCATGAAACGAAAGATGGAGTTTAAGGAAAAATCTCAAAACAATGGTGAAAGGAAGAAGAATGTTTTATTATGCTCAATGTGTGGAAAGAAGCATGGTAGAGACTGTCTTAAAGGGACAAGAAAATGTTTTATGTTTGGAAAAGAAGGTTATCGAGCAGCTGAGTGACGAAGTAATGGGAAAATGGTAGCTAATGATGTGAATAGAGAAAAGTACTACAGAGAAGGAAACACCAAAAATTCAATGCTACAAGTGCAAGGAAATGCAGTATTATACTAACTAATTCCCTAATCCACATTATAATGATGATCGACATCAACAACCTATTAAGGAAAAGGACAAAGGGAGGGCACATGCGATCACTATTGGTGATTTTGAATATGTCAATGAAGTGGTGGAATGATTAAGTTTATAGGTTATGGGATTCCTAAATAGTGTTGTGGAATATCATTTATAGTATTATGGAATGTTGGAATATCTATGTATTGGTTTTCAATAATTGTATGGTAATGGTAACCTTGAATTGTGATTGATATATTTATGGAAAGAAGACGATATGAGCATAATGGAGGGATATTGAAAAAATAATATTATTAATGATCTCAAGACTTATATAAGGACAAAGTGATATCATGATTTGAGTATATAGAATTAATGGGATTTTGGTATGTGGAAAGAGTTAACTTTTGATAGCATTCATGTTCTGAATAATGTTATAGTGTAATTCATGTTCCAAAAATACATGATTAAGGTATTTACATGTTTCAGATGTGACCAACAAGATAAATGTTATGATATATGGGGGATAAATGATGGTATTGACATTCTTGTTATATGACCTTTCTAGTAGTCGTCTTCTTTATACAGTGATTTTGGATAGAAGTATTTTTGATAAGCCTAATGGTTGGAATGGATTAAGTTGAACATCAAATATTATTGTGTAAGGAAAAAACCTTTTTCTAGAATGTCATAATAGTGTAGTTTTAGAAAAAGACAACCTATAGGAAGGGAGACAACCCATCATGTCAGACAAGGTTGTGGGAATATAACCTACAACCGAAGTGTGATAGGCCATTATCACCTACCAATGGCCTACAGGAAGTCCCTGGTTAGTAGAAATTAGTTTTATTTTATTAAGCGGTATGATAGTTGAAGTATAATTCCATTTTTGGAATCATATACAGTTAATCTCACTATATATGGACTTATGTATATTTAATAACTTTTTCTAACTTTTTGAGGCAGATGGAATAACCTACCATTCAATTGCACGATTTTCTAACACATTAAGAATGAAAATTTGATCATTATTTCATTAAATAATTGATGAAATGGAAATTGTTCATGGAATGACCAATGATGATATTAAACTGAAGTCAAGTAAGTATTTATCATTATGAAAAAATTCACCAACATTAGAGAATTGATCATGAAAAAAAAACATTTTCCTAGAAACCTCAAATCTGATGAATTATGTGGTACATTAGATCATCACAAATTTATGGCTTTGTGATTGTTGGAATTTTCATTTCCAGGTTCTCTACCACTCTCCCTCACAAATTTATGGTTATATTAATCTTCCATATCCATATTATCACATTTTTTCTCCTATGTGGAAACCCAATGATGAGTTAATTTGGGTAACCATTACATTTCATACTTTTGTTTTTAAAATAAAATTTTAGTACTCCTTTTTACGATGTGGGTTTCTATAAAAGAATCTTTCAAATAGTAAACCATTTATAACCTTGAAAAATTTCGAGGGTGAAATTCATTTTAAGGGTTGTAGAATGTAACACCCCAAGATTTTATGAGAAATATTATTTTAAATTTATTTGATGTCTTGTGTTGTATACTTCACCAAGATTATATTTCTCTATATGCAACACCGCATTAGCTTGTAATATAAGCAACACTATTCTTGGCTTGTGTTGCACACAATTTCATTTAAAAAAAAAATCATTTTACACAACACTAAATATAGATTCTGATCAATGTAAAAATGAACTATTCTTCGATTATGTTATACGCAACACCAATGGAATCTTCCACTACACACAACCCTGACTTGGCTTGCATTACACGCAAGAGCAACCTTCCTCAATAGCGTGTGTTGTACGCAATACTAAGTTTCACTAAACATTGATATATTGTTATTATATTATTATGAACTAGCCATTTTGAATAGTATTAACCGAATTTTGAATTTTATAACATTATCATTCATCGTACACATTATCTTGAACATGGTATGAGAACAAAATAAAATTTTCAGGTAAAATAAGTATTGAAAAAAAAATGCAGTTTTGTCGTCTTTTGATGGAACACCCACTGTAAATATAGTTTTTTACATGTTTATAAGTTCAACATGACAAATAAAACATCTTCCTTGGAATAATGATATAAAAATTTACTTTGGATAAATTTTTGATCGTAATTTGATAACCTTCATATTTTGATGATTAGTAAAAATATGCTAAATTTTCATTAAAAAAACTTTTTTCATCATGATAATTTCTATGGTTAAATTATAATATTTAATTATTTTAAATAATAAATATAATATTTTTTTACAATTTCATATAATATAAGTCATTATCATTAATTTAACACTGAATTCATAGGTAAAACATTTCAATCTTTTGCAATATTTTATCTTTTAAAACCTGTTTTCTCAACATCAGAATTTATTTTAAATTAAATACAAAAACTTCTGTGTTTTGAATTTGAAAAAATGGAATAAATATTTGGAATCATTAAGTCCAAATTATGTAAATATGATAATTTTTATTTATAGACATTATTAATAGTAACTACGTTAAATTTTATTTACTACATCTAAAGGTAAATCAGGTAACTACGTGTAAAAAAATGTTATAACATTTCCATAACACCTTCCAAAAATCTTTTGGATGAATAAAAATAGGCCCATATTAACAGCGGGTTGGAATAGATTCATTTCATGGACATTTGACCATGAAAATGATGTAATTATTATTAAAACCAAAGTCAGGGACAACAGGTCACTCTCTTATATCTTATAAGTGTAATAATTTTAATTTTGTGATAAACATCATAAAACATAGAACATAAATAGTCACCAGAAATCTAATAAAATTATCTAAATAATAATATTTTATGTATACTTTTTTGGGATTCAATAATTATCATTAATGGTGACACAATAGTTATGTAGAAATTATTTTATTGATTGAAATATCAAATAAATAGTTTTAAAAAGTCTAAAATAAATAATATATGAACTATTTAATGTGCTCCATCAATTTTCCCGATAAATATGGAATATTATAAATCTATTAAATATATTTTTTGAATATATCTTGTGTGTGTATTTTATTTAAATTCCAATAAAAGAATTGTGTCAAAATTGACACTATTGTTATTTTATAAAAATAATATATTATTATATTGTTAAAAAATCACAAATTTATTTATAAATTTCAAATTAAAATTTATATGGTCTAAAATTTCATAAAGTATCCAATTGGTGGAAATTCAGAACACATAAGTAATTATTTATAACAATTTAAAATTTATAATATTATTACCATAGATAAATTAAATAGATTAAATAAGGATAAATCAAGTTGATATGGTTTAAAATAAATTCACAACATGTCTAAATTTTATTGGATGATGATATTACAACCCTATATCATGTAATATTTTAATTTGAGTCATTTTTTATGTTTTTAAGGGGGGTTTGAGTTTATTATAACTTAATATTTTAGAGTATTCAAAAGTGCGCCTCTCCTCTCTTATAAAAGGGAACTTCCCCCCTCTACTCTTCACAACATTTTGAGCCTTCATGCTCACAAAAACCCTATCCATTTATGTTCTCCACTTCCCTAGAAACATACTAGAGGTCCTGGTCTTTCTCAAATAGAAACTATAGTGCAAGAAGATAAGGTTTAAAAGAGTCGCGTCGAAGGAGAGGTAATATCATTTACCGATTCTTTCAAATTTATGTCATCTTGTACTTCCACTTCTTTAGTGATTTCATTATAAAGTAATAAAATCAGTATAACTAATAAAAAAAATATGTTATTATAAATATGAAACAGCCCTATTTCACCTTCTATCCATCCTACGAAAAATGAAATCACTGCGCATGCCTATATTTGGCTTACCGTCTCCATGCTGTGGTGCAATCTGTTTTTCCACACCACCTATCCTGGATTGGTATAATGGTGGAAATAATAACTATATATTATTATTATGAAATGATACTAATTCTGAGATATTATATAATTCACTTCAATACCATTCCTAACTTATGGGAATGATATCGCCGCTCGTGTGTACGTAAGGATTACCATCTGCACCACATGATGAGATTCATTCTCCATGTTATCCCTTCAAGAATGATTATAAAGTATATATAATAAATTATCATGAATGATATGAAATAATAATGATACTGGATTTATGTACATATAGGTTTCATTTACGTAATTCCATGCAATTCAATATGGAAATGAAAACAACGTCCATGCGTACGTACGACCGAACATCTCCATTAATGGTGTATTTCATTCCATTTATCAATCTATCATATATATTCAAATTCTGAATATATATTATATATAAATAATTTTTTAATATCTATAATTATGTAAATCAGTATATAAGTAATAATATGAAAAACAACAAGTCCAAACACATAAGATAAATGAAACAATTTTACCCAAAACGACACTCTAACACGTAATTGACAAATGAATGGGTAATATAAAGTCATAAGTTAATCATATATGATATCATAAATATTATTATGGTTTTTTTACAAGTTAATAATATATTTAAACTCACTATAGGGGATTTTCAGACACATATGGTAGAAATTGGACATAAGGTAAGGGATAATTTTTCAATCTCATTTTTATCCGAGATTGCTTATACATAAGTATTTACTTGGGTTATATTTATCATCCATGTACGTTTTTATAAGAATGTTTTAATAATGTGTTTACTATTCTTCCATGTATGTTTAATTTATTATTTAATAGTTTTATACTTTTACTATGTAGTATGGAACGAATCATTCTTTTGTTTACTATACGAGGTAATTTTTGACTTTTCCAGTAAAAGTACGAGAAGATTGTTTTTTTAACTTATATGGCATGAACATATTTTTACGGTTTCATAACGCCTTATTTCCCTAATTATTCCTCTACACAATTTCATGATTACATTCAAAAAAATCCTTTTCTTTTAGAATTGAATTGCATTTTGAGAAAAAAAATGATTTTTAAGAAGAAAGGATATTTTCCTCAAGAATTCATTTCAAGTGTTTTATCAAAACTATTTTCCATATAAAATTACATTATTTAATATGTTTATGTTTAAAGAATAATTTATCTATTATTTACATGGTTTCATTTTTCTTATGATGAAATGATATCCATTTGTTTTATATGGATTATGTTATGAAGGGTTGATGTTTATGAAACCCATTTTATTATTCGGGTTATGATGAATGATTTATTATTGATTTGTGGAATAGGTAAGAATTATTTGAATATGAGATGGGTGGGACCTATATCTTCCTACAATTCATTGGGTAAATATTTATATCTCATGAGATAGACATGGCTAGAATTGCATGTAAATCTGGTTCAGTAATACGGGGCTAGAATGGCTAGTAACCCCGGTTCAGTAGTGAACTTCATCCACAATGATGGTCTTGGATGGAATGCCTTGGATACTATGGAATTCATATCAAATGATTAATGGTTTTACAGAATTACATGTTATATTACCATGCAATTTTATCATGATTTGTGTTCCATTATGATCTATTCCTTACGTACTTCCAAGATTTATTTCACAACTCAATATTTTAATATTTAATCTTTTTGTTCATGTTATTTTAGTTTAAATGTATATGGTTTGTTTTATATTCTCCATGCATACCCTTAATGAGAATTTGATCTCAACATGTATATGTTTTCCTTTCCCATGGATATAATGAAAGGTTTTAGGTATGAAAACAAAAGGGTAATATTTTGTTGGGAGATGTAGAAGATCCTTCACCATGATTATAAGATTATGTTCTCAGTTTCCAAAGACAGTAAACTATTACGGTCCTTGGGTGTCAGTTTTTGTTATTTATTAATTATGAAAAATTGATATAATTGACATGTATGTTAAGCTTGGGTCTCTATATGATGTCTTTAATAACAATTGGGAAAGTGGTGTGGGGTACCCAAATATTGATGTGCTATTAATATTACTTCATATGACTTGAGTTATTTGGGGAATGTTCCTTGGTGAGGTTTGGTGGATAGTTTCCTTGCTAAGTGATTTGGTTATATCCTTTTTTCCCTCAGGGAAATAGAATGCCACCTCACTTATGCCTGAGAGCTTTTGGTTATCCCTACTGAGTATACCTGTACGCTCACCCTACAGATATAAATCTTCTTTAAGGTCTCAAGGAGTACTTCGAGGACCATGTCAAACCCTACTAGTTTGGATGTTGGAACCATTGAAATTGCTACTTTTATTTTCTTTTGGTAATTTCTTTTATAGTTTTCAGTATTTTTTAGCACATATTATTATAACTTGCATATGGGAATTTATTTTTTTGGCTTTACTTTTACTTCCACGTTTGGTGTTGTTGGGATTTACTATAATATCTATCAATCCTACTAAATAAAAAAGTTAATTCCTACCATTGAATGTGTGATTATATACCCTTGGAAATAGTCACCACTCTGGGAGCTATTGATGCTGTTTATTGAGGGTCATTATCTCTCTTTAATCTTGAGGATGGAAGGGTTTGGAAATTTGATGCCCCCTCTCTCATCTTAGGGAAGACGAGTCATGAAAATATTCAACCTCTATTCGATAAATTTCAATTATAAACTTATATTTCTATTAATATTTAATTTTGGAGAAGATAAAATCAATAGAGTCGATGAATTGTTCTACGACTTAGGGATCAGTTAATCAAATTAATTTCATGGTTATTCATATAACAATCAAAATTTCATCTTATTAATTTTTATGTGGATTTGGTTGTTCCGCCTGATCTGGGTTTCTTTTCAAAACCTATCATAGCTGAGAGAGTATCATCACAATGTTTTTTATTACCACATCCATCAGTTTTATCATATCATTAGAAAGTACATAAAATTTCCATTCAAATTGGTTATTTATCAAATTCCTCAAATTTTCAATTATTTTCTAGAAAATGATAAAATTTGGGATGAGTAATTTAAAAATACTAAACACAAAGAAGAGTACCCTATAAAACTATATGTAAAAATATTTAATTACATTTAGTTATTATCTTCTAAATTTCAATTTTAATTCAATGTTATCAATGATCTATTTCCAAATATGTTGTCTTATGGGAATATTTTTCACTTAATAGTGGTCTATTAAGATATTTGGAATTTACTAAAGAATATCCCCTGGGAGTGTCTATATTTTTTTTGTTGAAATGCTTGTTTTTATGAACTAGTTATTGATTGAGTCTTTTAAAACAATGTGTTTTCATGTTTTACCCCTATTTATATATGTAATAGATCCACATCCATTATTAGAAAACATTCAGGATCAATTTTCTTTATAATAAACTTACTCTATATTTTAACAAAATTTAGGGATAGTTTCTTATATAATATTTTATTTGTAAGTCATTAACCAAGTATTTCTATTCATAATCTTAACAATTAATAAAAATTTCCTTGGATACCAACTATTTAAAAATGTCTCTTTGTTACACAATAATCATGATTTATTATAAAACATTAAACATTAAAAACTGAATGATCATGATTTTTTTGAATTTTGGGAATTTTTACAACACATAGAAACTTATAAATGGAAATAAATCATTTTTATTGAATATTTCCATTACTAAATCATACATAAAACTGCATGGGATAACATTGAGACATAAATAATAAAGGGGTGAGCAATAAATCCCAGTAAGTGAATAAACATGGGACAATTTGAATAAACTAATTCTTATTATATAATAAAAATATAAATGGGGAATGAAAGGGTTGAGAATTATATTCATGAAAAATAAGGCATGATATAACATGATTACATAAAGGGGTCAAGCGGAAATATGCAACATTGGAAATGTGGTAATAACATTTAAAAATAATAATAAATAAGGGGAAAGGATATCATCCAATAAATCATGATGTAAATAGTACCATGATGGATTATGTTCCGTCCATAATCCCTTCAATGATGTATCCTGAGAATAAAACATTAACTAATGCATTGAAGTGCTATATAATTCATAGCACACATGTAACATTCATTTCATTCTCATTTTTATGTATTCCAAATGCATCATAAAACATGGATTTATTCATCAATATATTTGATCACATAATAATGGAGTGTGAAATACATATTTTTCAGTCCCCTATAACATAATAAAATTTTCATCAAGTTGAACCCCATTGATAGGAAATAGGTATGGGTATTCACTACAAATTTTTATGGGTTGGAAAATCATGGTGAAATTTTTGAAGAATCACTGGGTCACATAAAAATTAAAAAAATTGAATAATGATTGAAAAAGGGTATCTCTTTATATTTAAATTAATTTGAATGAAATATGGTTGTGGAAGAAATTATCCCAATTATAGTTATTGAAAATAAAAGTTACATGATAATGAAGAATACTAAATAACAAGAAGAAAGAGATAGTGTTTTTTATTTAATAGAAGTTATCAGCAGATTATTAGTGAAGATAAATAGAATATTTGGGGGGTTTATATAGGAAAAGAGTGGGGAATTCATTATATTTTTTTTTAAAATAGTGGGTTTTGACACTATATAATAAGTTAGCCTATAATATAATACATCCCATGGGTTTTTACCAGGGTTTCTTCTCAAGAGGGGTGTATTCCATTATTTTATTAATAAAAATGATTAACAAATAAAAATATTAATCTTGTTGATGTGGAGGAGAATCATACGCTTAAGGAAATTATTTTAAAACCGTAAAATATATTACTTGTTTTTAATGATAAATAATATATTTATAAAATAATTAAATTAACATAAATTGATATAATTTCAAATGGAAAACAAATATTTGTCTCATATTTCCTTTATTCTATTTATTACATCACTTTTAGGTCATTATATGTCACTATAGACACCATATATTTATAACCTACTTAGATGTTTACCCAAAAAATCAATTGTCTTAGTGAATTATGAAAAACAAATCATTAGATAATTTTTAAATTTTAATTCCAAAAACATATATTCATTTTATCTTAATAATTTTCATAAATATATTAATTTTCACTTTTAAAAATAAGAATAATTATTTAATGAGAAATGTTGGTTTTTTTATAATAACAGTTTTCGAACCTTATAAAATTACATTGGATTTCAAAAAAATAATATCATAATTTTTATTTAATAAAAATTATTTAATAATATTTTTTCAATAAAACAATATATATTTCAGAAATCCATTAATTCATCAAAAATAATTTCTTTAATTGAATTTTAATATTACAAAAAGTGAAATTTTTATTTTATTGTGTCAAAAAAAATAATTAATAATGTAACAATAATTTTTTTAAAATATATTTATTATTCTATAAAAACTAACTTAAATGATTAAATTTTTAGGTTTTTAATCATCGAACATTAATAATGAAGAAAAAAACCTAAAGATAAGGTGTGCGAGCGTGAGACATTCATTGGCTGTTCGATGTACATGGTTTGGGTCGTGATCCCGATGATCTAGAACATCTCATGTAAATAGTTTCTCTCATTCTTTAGTTTTTTAGATGTTATCTTGTGAATAGTCAAGGGAAAATCCTAATGATATTTCCTCCCTTATTATCTCTCATAATGGTATTTAAAGGGTATGATCCGACTAGTTGAGGACATCACTTCCTTTATTTGTGTCAATTGGATTTGATAGAACCCTATTTTTTCACTAGTCATAATGATTAATTGGATATGATCATTTTTGTTCTAGACAAGGAATTTTTGATCTATAAGATGTTGGGACATGGACAAGGAGTTCCTACCCAATAGTTATCCAACCTTTAGATGTTGGAGTGTTAGGCATGGAAACCTACATTGAATGATATATGGAGAGTTAGGTATAGTGACCCACACTAAATGAAATTTTGGGTACAAACATGACCTTCATCGCCAAATGAATGATAATAATGAGTTATGATTGAAATGGAAAACATGAATTAAAACTCGGCCATATTTGATGATTAATGATTAAATGACAATGTGGAAACTATTTAATTATGAATTGTATTTATTTCTTCATAAAAGTTCATTCAAAATCTTTTGTCTGGACTTGTTTTATACAATGTTGTTTGTAGCCTGCTGAGTTATGCTCACACCCTATTCCGACCGCCGGATCAGCACCCGAGTTGTCATTTTTCATGTATGACAAGATAAGATAAAGGACATGGGATAACTTGTTGTTTGAGATTATAGCATGGGAGAGGGAAATAGATGTGTTTCAGGACTCGCATGGGAGTTGTTTTGTCTTTAATTTTTATTTTATTTTAGACACTTCACATTCTCATAGTCATAGCATGTGTTACCTTTCAGTTGAGTATTGCATTTTTCTTGTTTTGAATATCATATTACGTGGTATTGTTTTAGTTATTTATACACCTCCTCTCTTTGTTATTTTTGTTGGATTACATTGGTGTTTTATTCTAATAAATTATGGTATAGTGTCCCCATGATTGTATTACCAGACACTTGGTACCAATCCGCACCTTATGACATATGGGGAGGTGCAGTTGAGGGCATGTGGCCAAACAGATTGGGGTACCGTTTAGTGGAATCCATGTCAAGATGTCAAAAATTGGTATGATATGAGTTTTAATTTATTTATTCTTGTTTTTTATTCAATTTTGGGAATGATATACATGAGAATATTAAGAGTCTAGGATTGGTAATGAGCTCCTGCATGGGATTTGCAAACCCATTTATGATTGGAAAGCTGGGTATAATGGGTGGGATTGTTTTGATTGTTGTTTGTTGTTAAAATTGGATATTATTTTTCCTTAGGAGATGAACTAGTTGTGTGATGTGATATTTGTTTTGATTTTTTTTAATTTTGATTTGTGTAAAAAAGAGGCATGATACTTGAGTCTGCATGAATCTACCTAAGCACTCAGGGTTGTTGTGACATGAATCATTCTAGAAACGTACATGAAAATGGGTTATGGGTACATTGTCGAACTGGAGCTATATTTCATTATTGTGAGATTCAAATAATGATTCAAAATGAGAATAAATTGGGGTCTAATGATATACATGATTGATGACATGAGTATGGTGAAATAAATATTTATGAATTAATTAATTTGATATAATGTGATTAATTAATGGTTGAATTAATTAATGAGAATATATATATATTTTATAACCAATATCTATTATTTGGATAGTTAAGGGTTGTGATAAGGCCTCATTGTTGACTATGTGGTGAGAATAGGGGTAAATGACATGATAAAACCTTTTTTGTTAGTTTCTCCTCCTACATAAATGTTATAATGTTGTGTCATGAGACCTAATACATTTGTATGGATTTGAAGAGATATTACTCCATGACACTTATTGAGTGAGAGACCAAGGGTAATGGGCCAAAACAAACTTCCAGACAGGAAACATGAGGCACCATTGGTGCAAGCTGAGGAGGAAGTGGAACTATTCCAGGGGAAGTTTTTTGATTTCATACAATTCATGAAGTCAGACCCAGGGTGGGTTCTAAAAATCATGTTTGTGATGAAAATGGAGTTTTAGCTACAACACCCTAAAACTATTACTATAGAGGGTATAACTAAGAGAGATGAAATCTAGATTCAATACATAGAGACAATATATGACAATTTAGAGACTCCAAAAAGAAGGAGGGTAATTTTGGGTTTTAATTTGCAATGGGGTTCGGAGAATCATTTTTTGGAAATTCAGGTACGATATGAATAGACTGATGATACATTATGGAAGGAATTTTAGGATAATTTCTTGGATCACTTATATCTAGAGATGTTGAGATAATTGAACGCTTAATATTTCATGCATCTAACCCAAAGAACCATGTCTGTATTGGATTATTCTAAACGTTTCATAGATTCATAGGGTTTTACTTCAGAATTAGTGGAAGAGGAGGATTCTTCAGCATAATTATTTATTGACTGACATAGGTCTGAAATTAAGTTCAAGGTAAATATCATTACGCTGAAGAAATTATAAAAAGTGATTAATGAGGCTCTCATTTCAGAGGGGAACCCAAAAGAGGCATCCATTACTAGACATGTAGCTATCACTAGATTATAAAAGAGGTTGACTTCCGAGATAATGATGTGACATTACAAAACCATTATTTAGGATAGTGGAAAGGAAGGTGGATAGCGAGGAGAAATAGTTGCACCGGATCTTACTCATTTGAATTGACACTAGTGGGGTTGGCAGGGACACTATCATACACATTTTCCTAGACCACCAGTGGAGTGTCGTTTTTGTGGCTATATGGGGCACCTATAGATGTTCTACATGATGAAGTGGAATGCTGGTGCTGAGGGAGTAGTTGTTCAGAGTTAGAGTGTGTGAAGGGAGTATTCTACACCTTATATGTCTGTTAGTAGGAACTCTACAAGAAGAGGTGGTAGAGGTAGTTGACATAGTTCTTTAGGCTATTATCACTCGTATCGTCAGAGGGATGTTACTCAATAGGTTCTAATGAAACCACAAGGAATAGGTGATGGTTAGTTATAGGAATTTATCATACACTTGAAGAGAGTGAGGCTATACCATAAAAGTGAGAGGTACTATTCTAGTTTCTTTTACATTTTCCACGGTCTTGTTTGATACTGGTTCCTCTATTTCCTTAATATCATCAAATCATGTTAATGGTTTGATCCTAGAGGTGGTGTCTCTAAGTATGGAGATTAATTTCAATACACCATTGTGAACATGGTCTAGGAATATATTTTTATGAAAGGAATGTTTTATATAGATCAGAGGGTATATTTTTCATTGGGATATCATTCTATTTTATATAAAGAGCATTGAACATATTATGGGTATAGACTGGCTAGTTTCTTACCAAGACCATAGAGATTGTTACCACATGATAGTGTCCTTTTTTATCTTTTAAGGGTGAGAAATATGTTCATAGTAGAGAATGAGATCTCCTTCTAGGAAAAGATGGAAAAATTACTCTACAACTGGGAGAGCTCACAACCTATTTTTCTAGTCTTTTGATGGTTGTTGGGACTGATATGAAATAAATCCTTCCACCAGTAGTAGAATAGTTTCACGATGTCATTATAGAAGAATTTTTAGGGTTTCAAAATGATAGATATGTGGAATTCATATTGAGCTCTTGTTGGGGGATGATCTGATATATATTCTACCTTAGATAATGGAAACGACTGAGCATCAAGAGCTCAAAATGATGTTGGTAGACAAATGGTTTATTTTTCCATGTACATCGACTTTGGGATCACATGTTTTGTTTAAAAATAAATCTGACATGATTTTATGATTGTGTGTTGATTAACAAAAGTTGAATACAATTACTCTGAAAAATGGATATAATCTTCCGTATTTTGATGATCTGTTTGACCAGATGAAGGGGGATTGTGTGTTCTCAAAGATTGATCATAGATCAGGTTATCATCATGTGAGATTTCAGACCTAATATATACCAATAAATACATTAAAATAAGGTACGGTATTTATGAGTTTTATGAAATTATATTTTTGTTAACTAATGCTCCATCATTATTTACAGCCTCAATGAACAAGATCTTTTATCCATACAAGGATCAATTTGTGGTGGTATTTTCAAAAGAAATAATGTTATACTCTATGAATGATTATGATCATTCCCATCATCATGAAAATGGCCTAAGTATATAGAGATCTTAGGATATATGAGAAGCTATCTAAATTTCAGTTTTGGATTGACATGGTAAGCATTTTGGGTCATATCATCTCGGAAGAAGGTGTGGTAGTGGGATCGAAAAAATTGAATGCAGTGATTTCATGGGATAATCCCATGAATGTTTTTTATATCCAAAGCATTTTATTATTAGCTAGATATTACAAGAGATTCATCCAGGACTTTAGCCAGTTGGAGGAACCACATTCATGTTTGACAAATAATGGGATAATGTTTTATTGGATAGAAACTTGTTAGAATTCTTTCCAGGATTTGAAGATGTGCTTGACATCTGCACAAATTCTGAACTTACATGAGTCATATGAGGAGTACACTAAGTATTGTAATGCTTCTCATATTGGACATGGAGCTGTGTTGATGCAAGGGGGTCGAGTTGTTGATTATGAGACATGACAACAAAGGCCACATGAATATAATTACTCTATCCATTTCCATGAGTTGGAAGCATTGGATTATCCTATTATGTGTTACTGACACTATAATTTGGGGGAAAACTTTAATGTTTTTACAGATCACAAAATTTTGAAGTATATATTTTTACAGTGTGACTAGAATTGTGGGTAGCGAAGATAGGTAAAGTATATACAGTCCATTTATTTTGAACTGGCATATAAACTCAAAAAGAGGAATAGTGTGGCTGATTCCTTAAGTAGAAAAAATCAGACTCAATGTGTATATGAGTTTAGTGTAGAGTGGAAGATGATGACCATCCTGGAAGAAGTGCATGTGGTAGTTTAGGAGAGTCAGGAGAGGATGAATCTGGTTTTTATAGCAGTAGAGTCTACACTCGTGAGATAGATTAGGGATATGTAGTATAAGGATCCATATTTTTTAAACTTAATGTAAATCCTTGAAGGTGGGTGGACACCATTAGAATGGATAAGAGATAAGGATGACCTCATCTATGTGAAAAATAAAGTTTTTGTGCCTAAGAGTATATGAGAGGAACCCATGAGATAATTTCATTCCTTAATATGTGTGGTGCATCCTGGGATGAAAAATGTACTATGAACTACGGTGACTATTTTGGTTTCCAGGAATAAAAAATGAGATATGTTTTTTCATAATAAGAGGACTCTCATGTCAGCAGGTGAATGCAGTCTAACAATGACCTAGAGGCCTATTGCAGCTATTTCATATTCATTAATGGAGGAGGGATGATGAGAATATAGATTTTATTATGGGTAATCCAAATCAAATTGGTAGAATGTTGCTATTTGGGTCATTGTGGATTGACTAATGATGGTAGAACATTTCTTTCCAATCATATATTCCTTTGTAGTAGAATGGTTGGGAGAATTATATGATTGAGAGCTAGTTTCTTATCATGGGGTTCCATAGACTATAGTTTCAGATCATGATTTTAGTTCTACATCATGCTTCTAGCATTTCATAAAGAAGGAAATTGGTACACATGTTTTGTTAGGTATGACCTTCCACACCCAGATATATGAGAAGTCATAGAATACCATACATGTGTAATATGATATGAGGTGATCATATGTGCTTGAATTTATTGGTTCTTGAGGGAAGCACTAGTCTTTAGGAGAGTTCAACTATAAAAAAGTAATCACAAAACAATATAGATTTCACAATATGAGGAACTTTATATTAGACCTTGTAGATCACCACTAATTTGGTTAGAGGTGGGTGAGTCAGAACTATTTGGATTGATTAGGAAGAAGTCTTATGCTGATTGATGGAGATGAACCATATAGTTTATAGAGGATAATTGTGTATTCCATCAAGTGTCACCTTGATTGGGTCACCACAGTATATAGAGGAAGGTTAATTTTTCCCCGAGGGTTTTTAGACATTTTGAGGAGCTAGAGGGAATCGGGTCAGTGGCATAACGATTAGACCTACAACAGAAATTCTGAGTTATGATTGATGTTTTCCATATTTCACAACTATGACAGTATCACCCCGACCCTTCTAATGTAATTTATGGGAAATGGTGTACCTATAGATAGATGCTTCCTTTGAGGAGCATCTCAATTTTTTATTGGGTTGCAGTTGGAAAGTGTAATGGGGAAAGATTGTGCAATTAGTTCATGTGATATGGAAAAATGAAAGTGATCATGTGGAAAAATGGGAAGAGTATCAGGCATGATGGACCAATGGGACTATCTTTTTTGGCTCGAAATCATAGATATGTTTGGGAGTCCAGCTTTAGGATGAGCTATTATAAGGTGGAGAGATTATAAGATCCCAACATTTTATCAAGTTATCTATGGTGAATTTTCATGTACTTTTGTGGCATTATGAACCATTGTTTTGGAGTAGTTTCTTATGGTGTGTTTGGGAGAATGTTTAAGAAAAACTATTGGATAATAGGATGTGAAGGATTTGTGTATAGTTAGAAAAACTGTGTGACTATATTGCACAAACCATGCACACCTAGATAGAGAGGTCCACATGGTCGGTGCAAGGTTTTCCCTAACCATGCGCCCCGACCCTTGAAATTGTGCATGTGGGATTAATTATCCGAAAATATATTTTAAAACCATCAGAACCCCATAGACTCCCATATTTCATCCTTGTCTCAAGAATGAAAAATTATTAGTGATCATAGAGCCTTCTAAAGGTATTTCAAGGTGCTTTTAACATCATTATTTGATATCGAAATCCCATATTGAAGATCCATTCTCTTTTTGATAAGTAGATTTCATACTGTTTCATCATCTGTTGTTTCCTCTATATTTCCTTGATCTTTTCATAGATGATCTCCACCATTTCAATGGATCAAAAACTATGTGATGATATATAGATCTAGGATATTGGGTCTGGATCTTGATTTGAAAGATCCCGAGGTCTTTGATCTTAATTATGGTTTTGGGATTTAAATCCATAGCTCGGTTGACGGCGTTGTGCCGATTGAATTTTGGGGATTTTTCATTGGGATAACATTCATCAATAAAATTAGGCATTTGAGATAAATTGAACTACCATAGTAATGGATTTGATATGTGAATCTGAGAATATAATCATTCTTTCTTCGCTTGATAATTTACTTCCAAAGATGAAGTAATTAGAAACATGGAATTGACTTGTGATTCCCTTGGTGATTATTTGATAATTGAATCACATAACAAATGATGTGGGGCTCCCCAAATATATATTTGTTTTGGATATTGGTTATGGGTTGAGATATTGTAATTGAGATATCGAATTCATTGTGTTAAGATAATTAAATGCGGGAAATTAATTATGAAATGATGTTGGTCTATGTAGGATAATTAATTGTGAAAATTAATTATTTTCCCTGATGTTGATCAAAGTAATTAATTGCGTGAATTAATTATGAAAAGTAGAGATTCTATATGGAGAATTTACTATGATGAATTAAATATAGAAGGATAATTGTGTTGATTGATTGATTAATTGTGGAATGAATTAATTGTTTATAACCATAGTTAATTTTTGAGTTAAGTAATGTCCTCAGAAATTTTATCTACTAATGGGATTAGTAGTGGAATTATGTGGATAATTATTTTGATTTAAATAAAGATTAAATGAATATGTTTTTTGGGGTTATTGACTTGATGTTCTAGACTGATTAGAAGTTGGTACATGGACGTGATGTTTCTCTCTAAGAGTTATCCAAGCCTAAGGTGTTGGGGGGTTTCGCAGGAAAACCTACACCAAATGTGATAGGGAGTGTTAGTCATGGAATTATACGTTGTAGGATATTTTTGGTGCTTAATATGTCATTTAAAAAAATAAATTAATGATAATAGTGAATGAATATTCAAATAGAAAACTTAAATTGAAATTGGGCGTAATGTGATGATTAAAGATTAAATGAAATTTTGAAAACTTTTTAATTATTTATTTTATTTATTTCATCATAAAACTGGATACACTATCATTTGACTGGACTTGTTTTATACAATGTTCGTGGTGGCCTACTATTTTTTTCTTAAACCTTATTAGTGTGTCCTGATCAGCACCCAGGTAGAAATAGTTGTCAATGTCACGACCCGTCCCCTGGGGCCCATGCCGTGACTACCCCAAGCCCGCCTTCCATAAGACAGGGGTTGGTGACCAGCATCAAAGCCGAAATTCCCTAAAACATGGAAGGAATTGCTTTTATAACCTGTAAACACACACAACCAAGAAAATTGGTGGATAAAAACTCAAGGTAATCTGAATAGTAAACAGAGTGAGTACAGTAAGTAATGGTGCCATAATACAAGCCCAACTAGAAAGTACATGAAACTGAAAAATACAAGTAAACTTGGATAGCTCCTATGAAAACCCACCAAGGATCATACCTGTAGGGTAGGTACAACATTCAAATGGTCGTCTCTGCGGTACGCCTCATCTAATTTCCACCTTAGAGCTACCTATAGCCCTGATACTCTCATCCTCAGTCAGCACTGTCCATTGTTTGCACCAATCACATCAAGGTGCATGTATAACCTGTGTATGGGTGAGTATAACGATATTTATTAGGAACACTGAGACCCTCAAGGTCTCACAAAATCCACCAAGGATAAAACACACAACATGTAATCAACTAACAACCCTACTTAGGCATATGCCCATACATATACCTATGTTATGAAGTATACCAATCACAATCATGAGGAAACACAAGGCCCAACTCATTAGCTTGAAGATCAACTATTCCACAAAGGAAGGAATAAAACGAAGTTAAGTACCAAAAAATTACTCCACACTGAAGAATATCCAAATGTTATCACCATAAATGTGAGGACTCAACTCATACTAGGTATATCTTAGGTATAGTAGTAGGTATGATTAGGTGTAACTACTAAATAATCTTACTATGTTAAGTGGTAGACCCACACAAGATACTAGTACATCATCAGACCCACACAAGATAATACAACATCATCAGACCCACACAGGATCCTATCACATCATCAGACCAAAAAAAGATCCTACAATATTGTTAAACCCACACATGATCCTAGTACATTGTCTGGCCGAAAAAGGATCCTTGTACATCGTTAGACCCCCACAGGATCCTAGAACACCGTCAGTCCCACACAGAATCCTAGTACTTCATTTGACCCACATAAGATCCTAGCACATCATCAGTCTCACAAAGGATCCGAGTACATCGTCAGACCCACACATGATCCTAGTATATCGTCAAACCCACAAAATATCCTAGTACATCGTCAGACCCACATAGTATCCTAGTACATCGTCAGACCCACATAAGATCATATTAAATATTTATACCCAAATAGGATCCTACTCATCGTCAGAACCCTGCAGGATCCTAATACATCTTCATACCCACACAAGATCCTAGTACATCGTGAGACCCACATAGGATCCTAGTACATCATCAGACTCAAACAGGATCCTTAAACATCGTCATACCCACTCATGATCCCTTTCACATGATACAACCAGCTACAAGGTACCTGCTCTAAGCTTTCTCGTCTATGGGAGGGTCTAATACACAATCCAAAGGTCGAAACTCCAACTGCCATGAAGTCCCATGAAATAGTTTTCTAAAGGACTGCCATGTCCTATGGGTCTTAGTGCAACAGATGGTGCATCAATCGTATTCCCGGTCTATATGTTATCGGCCTTTTAGTTCTGAGGGCCCGGTTGAATTCATGCTCGAACAAACCCAACCATACCCCGGAATTATGCAAAAATCTTGTGGTGTATACCAAAAGGGCCATCTAGATCCAAGGATTCTGGTGCCATAGATAGTTTGTCAAATGGACGCATGTAGACCAAGATATGGCCAAAAGTGTGGAATGGGATGAAACTAGTCTGGGTCTGGTCCGAATAGATGGGACTGACCCGGGTCGACCCGCTGTGTCTGGCCCAGCCCGTCAGCGTGGCTTGACCAATGATGGGTAGCCTAACATGGCTGCATGTGGGGGGGGGGGGGGGGTCAAGCCCCTGTCACTCTCAAACACCAAACAACCGAAGCCGTTCGGTCGCCTGGCAGCACGGGGGACCTGCGGGTCTCTGTCGGTCCACCTCAGCCAGCCTTAATGGTCATTCCCTTTTCCCCTCATCAACATATCATATGTTTCCCCTCCATAGTTGGACAAACAACGGCCACACTAACTTCGATGCCACTACACAATCCGCAGCCCTTGCTTGCAGGGTGGCGCAGACGCGCACCAATGCACTGTCATACGGTTTCCCCCTGTTGGCTGCCACCCTTGCTCTGCCTCGGCCGATGGGTAGTGTCCCTTCTCTGTTAGTCCGATTGTTCCGCCGCTATCTTTGCACCTGACTATGGTGCTAACTGCTGTTACCGAGCCCCAATGGTGTCATTTTTTGTCCTCCTCCATTGAGAAGAACACACCAAGAATCATAATGAATTTGTGGTGAGGTCGGTCCATGTTTGTTTGGATCGTACCCTCCACATTTTGGTGGTAGCATGCAGCTCAAGGTAGATGATTCAATGTGATGAAAAATTAACATTGATCAATCAAAAACACTCCCCCTACCTTGACGGTTTCTTGGGGGGAGGCCCGAGGAAGAAAATGATGTTGTTGGAGAGAATCAACATTCTTCGCTCCCCCAAGGCACTTCTGATCCTGGATCGGGGTCGGTTCCACGTTCTTTGTAGGAGCATGTTTTTTTTTGAGAAGCATTCATTGTTAGAGAATAATAATTATTATAAAGTGCTCCATTTCACCAATGATTTTCCCTAACAAAATCATGTGAGGATCTGACACCAATATTAAGTTTATCAATGTAATTTGATGGCTCAAATGGAGGTGAATTTATTTATTGGATCAATTAATTTGGCTCAATTTAATGGGATGAATCAATTAATGGGGAGTCAAGAGGTTCCCCCCATTAAGATGGGTTCAGGTGGTCCCCACAACCATAGATTTAAATAGGTGGTTTTCCTTTCTTGGGTAGTCCCCACCCCCAGGCTTTGAAAAAGGAGGTTATAAAAATAAAATAAAAGTTTATGTTTTTATTTCACTGAAAATGAACAAAAAATAACATTCACCCACGAACTATTGTGGTCATGCTGAAGGTCTCTTCAATCGCATACCAGAGCTGCGATTTCATCAGTGCCCTCAGATTTTAACTCTGAGCACTGATTCAAAAGTTACAAAAACGCACTCAAAAATCTATAGAATGTTCCCAAAAAAAGTTCAGATATTCATTCTAGGCACCCCATGCCATGGAATCATGCACCGTCAGTTTTCGGGGAATTTTAAAACTCCCATATAATAAAAAAATTTCATGGAAATTATTGTAATTTACATTCTCCCCACCCTAGGGATTTTCATCCTTGATTTACACATCACAAAACTAGGAAAGAATGTTGGGGTACTGAGCATGAATCAGAGCATCCCACTCCCATGTGGTCTCCTGGAGTTATTTGTGCTGAAAAAGTACATGCTCCAAAGGTATTGATCACCCATGAAGGACTCTCTCCTCTGGATCCTAAATCACCACTAGAACCTTCGCAAACGTCTCCCCATCGTCGATGTCCAGCTCACCATGGTCGACGACGTGAGATGGGTCATGCAGGTATCTCCTAAACTTGGATATGTGGAAGATGTCATGCACCCGGTGCAACAGGGGTGGAAGAGCTATGTGGTAAGCCACCTTGCCCACTCTAATGAGGACCTGAAAAGGTCTGATTAACCTCAATGATAACTTGCCGCCCCGAAAAAATCTCCACAATCCTCATCGAGATGAGACTGGTAGATAGACGTGGTCACTATCCTAGAATTCTAGAGGTCTCTGTATCTTTTCAGAAAATGACTTATGCTTAATATGTGTTGACTTCATCCACTGCTGGATGATCTTTATTTTCTTTGTGGTAGCCCGTACCATCTCTGGTCCCATGGGTGCTAACTCCCATAGGTCAGTCCAACACAAACGTGATCTACAAGGTCTCCTGCACAATGCCTTGAATGGTGCCATCCCAACGGTGGATTGATATCTTTTTTTGAATGAAAACTCTAGAAAAGGCAAGTGATCCTCCCAGGTACGACTAAAGTTGAGGAAGCAAGCATGCAGCATGTCCCCGAGGTTATGAATGGTCTACTCAAATTTTCCCCCCATCTTAGGATGGAAGGCAGTGCTAAAATGAAATTGTGTCGTGAAAGCCTCTGGTAACCCCTTCTATATCCATGAAGTAAAATGTGCAACAAAATCGGAGACAATCATCTAGGGTACTCTATGTAGCCACACAATCTCTTTCAAATAGAGGGGTCCCATGCTCTCTACTGAACCCTGCTCTCAGGTCAGTATAAAGTGGGCCGAATTGGTGAGTTATTCGACGATCACCAAATATAATCACGACCCCTATATGTACGTGGAATTCATGTCATGATGTCCATAGAAATCTTGTCCAACTTCCACTCAAGGACCTCTAAAGGCTGAACTATGCCTGCTAGTACCTGATGCTCCGCCTTCACTTGCTGACAAGTGAGGCCCCAAGAGAAAAACTCTGCTATTGCTTTCTTCATTACTAGAAACTAGTTCTCTCGTCAGAATTCCTGTTACTTCTTCACCACTACTGGTTGTATAGATAGTGGGGATATGTGGAACTCCCTCAACACATCCTCTCGATGTGACACAGGTACAAGGGTACATCCTTTGAAAATAATGTTGTTCTCACCACCTTTAAAAAATCAATCAGGTTCATGTCATGGGGATATCTGAGCACGTCAAGCCTCGCAGTCTGTGTCCCCATGCACCGCCTCCTTGACTTGATAAATATGTGGGTGGGTGAATGTAAGAGACTAAAGAAAAGTTTCTCCATCTCGATCTTCAATGGTTATCTGCAAAGCGGTCAGCTGCTCTGTCACCTCATCTAGAAGTTGTATACCAGATATCTTACTGCGTGCATTGGATACATCATTCCCTTTTCCAGGATTATATACTATATCGATGTCATAGTCCTAGAGGAACAGAAGCCAATTCCACTATCTCAGGTTCAGGACCTTTTGGGATAAGATATACCTGAGACTCTTGTGATCCGAGTTGACTATAAAATGCTCTCCCATTAAGTAATGTCTCCAAATATTCAAGAAGGAGACCAATGATGCTAACTCTAGGTCATGGGTAGCATAGTTCAGCTCATGAAATCTTAGCTATCAAAAAACCTTTTGCGATCACTGCTCTCTCCTTCATCTGGAAACATCCGAGCCCGGCCCCTGATGCATCGTAGTAGACTAAGTACCCTACGACCTCCTCCGGTAGCATCAAGATGGGGGTACTAGTAAGCATCTGCCTCATCTCTTGAATACTCTGCTAGAATATCTCCAACGACACAAAGGATTTCCTTTTCTTCATAAAAAATGATAAAGGTTCTACAACTCTGGAGAAATCTGGTACAAATCTATGGTAGTATCCTACCCAACCCAAGAAACTCTGTACCTCTGTCTCACTCCTGGGTGGCTCCCAAGCATGTACCACCTCAATATTCCCTATATCCACCACAAATCCAGCCGCTGAGATGAAATGTCCTAGAAAATGAACCTCTCGGATCCAGAAATAGCACTTTGAGAGTTTACCATGAAGATGGTGCTCTCGGAGTGTGTCCAAAACTACCTGAAAATGATAAGCATGCTCCTCCTTAGTATCCGAGTAGATCATAATGTCATCGATGAAGGAATCTACAAAGAGATCATTGTATAGATGAAAGATCCTATTCGTGAGTACCATGAACACTGCTAGAGAATTGGTTATACCGAATTGAATATCCAAGAACTTTTAATAGCCATACCGATGTCTGAAATCCATATTTTGTACATCCTTATATCTTACTCTAATCTGGTGATAGCCTAACCTGAGTTCTATCTTCGAGAACCATCATGCCCCCATCAGCAGATCAAAGAGGTCTTCAATCCTTGGGAGTGGATACATGTTCTTCATGGTCACCTTGTTTAGGAGCCTATAGTTGACACAAAATATCCAGCTCCCATCTGCCTTCTTGGTGAACTAAATCAGGGTTGACCAAGGAGAAACACTAGGCCGAATGAACCCCTTACCCTGTAAGTCTCCTAGCTGTACTCGCAGCTCACAAAGCTTTGCGGGTTCCATTTGATACACTGGGGTAGATTTCAGTGTCATCATGGGGTACATGTAAATGGATAAGTCCACATATATGTGAGGATTTAGTCCCTGAACATCATCAGGGAATACATCCGCATACCCTTCCACCATTACAGGATAGCTCAAAATCTCCACATCAACCGCTCCATGGGTAAGGCTATCCAACTGATGAGTGATCAGCTACACTCTCCTCTGGGTAAGTCCATCCTATACTGCAAAGGCTCCCTTCTTGCCGGTGAATGTAAACCTAGTCCCATCCGGGCGGAAACACCTCACTTTGAGCCTAATACAGTCAATTAGGGTAGTGACTATATATAATTAGTCCATACCCAAGATGACACTATAAGGCCTTGACACCACAACTAGGATATCTTAGTCATAGTTATCGCCTACTAGAGTAAGCTTGCACTGCCGAAATTAGCGTGTAATCGTCGGATCCTCTCTCGTAGGAGTCTCTAGTCATAAAGATGGAGCCAATGGCTCCATAGGAATCTTCGAGCTCCAAATGAGGGTAGTGGAAATTAAATAATGACTGGAACCTCTGCCTATAAGTACTGCATATAAGGTAGAGTAGACATAGATCGTAACTCGTATCATCTCTAAAGCGCCATGGTCGTATGCCTCAGCTGCCTGGAGCTGTGCTCTCCTCTGTCTACCTGCTCACTTTTGTCGTGGGTGGACCACCTGGTGGTGGTAGTGGTAACATCTCGAATCATCACCCACCACTAGCTACACAGACAACTCATATTCCACCTCATCATACTCCATGCGTCCCTCCTCAGTTGATCCTTTGTCTCTACTTGGGATGTTTTTTTGACCACCTGCAGATCCTCTGTATGGTGGGTCAGATAGTCCCGAGCCATGTGACCCTTCCCGCCGCATGTGAAACACCACTTGTTACTTGCATGACTGGCTCTATCTCTAGTACCCCGCACAACCAATCTTGTGTCATGAGGTCATCCACCTATAGGTATGGTCCCCTTGGAAATCCGTGACATCTGTCTACTACCAGCTGCATAAGACTTTGCTACGTGATGACTGGTGGTGGGTCTCATTGCTGGTGACTACTTAGCAAGAAAAATATTCACTATGAGGGATCACACTAACTACCTCTCCTGTGTCGGGATGATGAGTGAGATCATCGAAGCCAAGATCTCCTTTTTGAGTCACTGCTCGAAGGTCCATGCCCTGAATAGTGGGTCATGTACAATATAAGTTGAGTAGCATGAGAGGTAGGTGAATTTCACTGAGTACTAATCCACAATCATTCTACCATGCTGCTAATGAATAAGATCATGTAAGCATACATCGCGAAGAGTCACTGGGACAAACTATTCTCGAAACAAGCTCTCATAGTCTGTCTAGTGATGTGTCACCACATCATGAACCTAGAGCATCATGATCCACCATCTTTATGGTGCTGCCTATATAAGAATGTAATCAAAGATAACCATGAGATTATCTGGTGTCACTACCAGTAGGAAGACCCTCACCACATTCACCTTCCAATCCCCAACCACCTATGGGTCTGTCTTTCCCCAGAACCGTGATGGCCACTGGCACTAAAACTCATGCAATGAGCTCATGTGGTGTGAAACCTCTACTGTTAGGGATGGTGGTATCAGTGTCCCAATGGGTAATGGTACCGTTTGTGCCTCCACTAGTGCCTCTTCTAGATGAGGTCCCCACATCAAGGCCTCATCACTCGTTGGGATATCAGCTTGCACTATACCCAAAAACCTAGCTAGTTGTCTATGTGAAGGATTCCTGAAAAGAAAAAGGAGTGCCACGGTCAATAAGTTATACCAGGTGAGTTGAATGAAAGATATTACAAAGAAAATTCTCCAAAACACATATGCAATTAGTGTTTTCATGCATTAAGTCAGAAATTGGAAGATAGGGTCCTGGTGTAAGGATACGTCAGCCGCCACACTAACACTGGATTCCCTAAACTGAAAACCACACTAACTACACATAACATTATTTCCATTAAAATATTAGGGTGAAATGATATATGGTAGATCCGACTCCTATGATACAAATTTGTCATGACCCGTCCCCCAGGGCCCATGCCGTGACTACCCCAAGCCTGCCTTCCATAGGCCAGGGGCTGGGGACCAGCAACGAATGAGTAATTCCTTATAAGTGGGAAGGCATTGCCTTTATAACATGTAAACACACACAACCAAGCACACATCTGGATACGAACACAAGGTAAGATAAATAGTAACGACAGTGAGTATAGTATGAAAAGGGGCTAGAATACAAGCCCAACTAGAAAGTACAAAAAACTAAAAAGTACAAGTAAACTGGAATATCTCCTTTGAACACCTGCCAAGGATCATACATGTAGGGTAGGTACAACTCTCAAAAGGTCTTCTCTACGGTATGCCTCATCTAATGTCCACCGTTGGGCAAACTCTAGTCCTGGTACTCTAGTCCTCAGTCAGCGTTTTCCATCATTTGGACCAAACATAATAAGGTGCGGGCATAGAATGTGCAGGGGTGAGTATAATGTTACTCAGTAGGGACCCTAAGACCCCAAATGTCTCACAAAATCCACCATGGATAAACCACACAACATGTAATCCATATACAACCCTACTTAGGTATATGCCCATACAAATAACTATGTTATCAAGTATACCAATCTCAATTATGAGGAATCAAAGGGCCCAAATCATTAGTCTGAAGCTCAACAATTCCACAAAGGAAGGAATACCCTGAAGGTAAGTGGCTGAATAGTACACCACATAGGAGAATACCACAAAGGTATATCCATTAAGGTAAGGACTCAACTCATACCAGATATATCTTCAGTACAGTAGTAGAGATGATTAGGTGTAACTCCGAATCCAACTTTCTCTATTAAGAGGCATCCAAAAACATGATCCTAGTACATAATCTGACCTACAAATGATCCTTGAAAATTATCAGACCCACACAGGATCCTAGAACATTATCAGACCCACACATGATACTAGTACATCGTCAAACCCTCATAGGATCTTAGTACATCGTCAGACCCACACAGGATCCTAGTACATGGTCAGACCAACACAAAATCCTAGTACACCATCAGTCCCACATAGGATCCTAGTATATCGTTATACCCACACATGATCCTTATACATCATCATACCCACAAAGGATCCTAGTACATCATCAGACCCACAGATGATCCTTTTACATGTTCAGACCCAAATAGGATCCCAATACATTATTAGACCCCCACAGGATCCTATTATATTGTCATACCCACACAGAATCCTAGTACATAGTCATGCCCACAAAGGATCCTAGTACATATTCAGACCCACACAGGATCCTAGTACATCGTTCGACCCACAAAGGAATCCTTTCTCATGACACAACAAAGCTATATGTTACCTTCTCTAAGCTTGATCGTCTACAGGAGGGTACGATCCTCAAGCCACTAGTAAATTCTCCAAATTCCATGAAGTCCCACAAATAAGTATTATAAAGTACCTCTGCGTCACAGGGGTCCCAGTCCAATAGATGGTGCATCAATCAGATACCCGGTCTGTAAGTATTTTCCTTTTAGTTCTAATGGCCTGGTTTGATACGTGCTCGATCCAAGCCGACCATACCCAAACATTATCCAAATTTCAAGATGGGTATTCCAAAAGGACCGTCTCACTCCAAGGTTTCTGGTACCAAAAACAGTACATAAAATGGATTTTCGTAGCTCATGATATGGCTAGAAGTATGGAATGGGTCAAAATTGGTCTGGGTCAGGTCCGACCCGACCCGGTTCTGGATGACTGGCCACTGATGGATTCGGCCAAGCCCACTTGGTCCAGCTCGACCCATGCGAGGAAGCTCGGCCTGGTCGTATGTGGGGGGGGGGGGGCGTCGCGTGCCCCCCACTATGAAACACCAAACTAATGAAGCCGTTCGGTCGCCAAGCAGCACGCAGGTCCCGCGGGTCCTGCTCAGTTCAACTCGGCTGGCCATATCTGCCTTTTTTATTGACTCTAAGAAGAACACGATGCACTGCCCCTCTATGGTCGGATGAATGCTAGCTTCCCTCCCTTCGCCATCATGGAAAAATCCTCATCCTTTACTCACTGAGCTGTACGGACACGCGCTGCCACCCCGTCATGCAGCCATTCTCCACTAGCCACCTGCCTTGATCCACCACGGCCGATAGGCCACACACCATCTCTGGAAAAGTGGTTGCGCTGCCACAGTCATCGAGGCTGGACGTGGTGCCGACCGCCGTTCCCCATACCCACCGGTGTCACATGCCATCATCCTCAATCGTGAAGTAAACACCATGAACCACAATGATTTTGTGGTGAGGTTGGTCCATGTTCATTTGGCCCATACCCTCCACATTTTGGCAGTATAATGTGGCTCAAGGGAGGTGATTCAATGTGAGAGAAAATTTAATGATGAGCAATATAAAACACTCCCCCAACCTTGATGGTTTCGTAGGAGGAGGTGCGGGGAATAAGAAGATGTTGTTGAAGACCGTCAGTGTTCGTTGCTACCACATGGAACTTCTGATCCGGGCTCGGGGTCGGTTCCTCATTCATTATTGGAGAAAGTTCTTTATTAGAGAAGCGTTCTTCGTTGGAGAAGAAGAGTTCCTCTAATGTGATCTCTTTCAACAATGATTTTCCCCCAACAAAATAAAGCGAGGATCCAACACAAATATTATGTTTACCAATTTAATTTGTTGGCCGGAGTTGGCATAATTAATTGGCTCAATTAATTTAGCTCAATTAAATTGGAAGAATCAATTAATTAATATTTGAGAGCCCCCCCCCATTAAGAGGATTTTGGGTGGTCCCCACCACCATATATTTAATTTGGAGTTTTTCTAACTCGAGTGGTCCCCACCACTGAGCATTCAAAAAAGAGATTATATAAATAAAATACATGTTAATTTTTTTTATTTCCAAAAAAATATAAAAAAACTAACATTAACCCTTGACCTACTGCGGTTGAGGTGAAGCCCTCCTTATGCGAATACCGGTGATGCGAGTTCAGCGATTCCCTCATATTTCAATTCCAAGCACCAGTTGAAATGTTACAAAAATTCACTAGCAAGTTTACTAAACGTACTCAGAAAAATGTTCATAAATTCATTCCAGGCACACTGGGCCCCGGAATAACACGCCGTTAGTTTTCACGAACTCGTAAAATTCCCATATATTTTTAAAAAATTACATGGAATTTATGGGTCTTTATAGTTTATGACATGATAAGAAAATGTCCCTAGGATAGGTTTCTAATTGGTGTTGAAGGATGTGAGAGAGAACCAGATATGGTTTGGGACACGTTTGTGAGTTTTTGTGACTTTAAATTTATTTGAATAGTAGAAACATAAAATTCACAATGTCATTGCACGTTTTACGTTTTAGTTTAGTGTTGAATTTTTGTGTTTTGAATATCATATGACATGGAATTGTTATGGATATTTATACACTTCAGTACTTGTTTATTATTTTTTTCTTCCTTTTTTGTTTTTTATGATAAAAGAGGTTATTGTTTTCCATCGATTAACTTACCATACCCTCGCAGCTAGTCATTACCCTCTAGCGTACAGGGAGGCGCACATGAGGGAATGTGGACAATAGGCTTGGGGAACCCTTTAGTGCCACCTAGTTCATGATGTCACATTAGAAAACATGAATATCAATAGGGGTAGATGGTGTAGAATCATTTGCATGAATACTAAGATATTCTATAGTATGATAATCCTAACATGGTAAATGTGGAAACAACTTAAAACACGACATCATAATCATCGGTCAAGGATAAATACAAAGACATCCTAATTGAAAATGTCCCTTAAAGGTAAAATTTTCACTCCCAATCCCAATATGATGTCTCATGAGATTAACAATTACTCAATGTGTCAGAGTTCTATATTATTCTTTTCTCACCCATCACTTTCTTTTCATTCTTATGATTCTGTGTTCCACATTGATCATACAACATGGATTCATTCAACGTAATATTTTATTACATGATCATGGATTGGGGAATAAATAAATGTAAGTTACAATTCCAAAATTTATAAGGGTATAAAAGTGAACACTCTTTATAGGAACATTTTATGTTATTCATAGCATGATTTTTTTTCATGGAAAATCATGGTGAAATTTCAGCAGTATAACAACACTGGATTTAAAATAATAAAATTGGTTTATGAGAGAGAAAAGGGTATATAATAATATTAACATAAAATTGGTATTAATAGAGAAATTTAAATACATGTAATGACATTATAATATGGAAGTAGAAGGAATAAGATAATACTGAATCTTGAATAAAAATGAGACTTTGATGATCCCTTACTTCAGTGCGTGACATAAAATTCATAAAATGACCTTATTCAGAGGTTAAGGGTGATTTGTGAGCAATATATATATAGGAGGTCTGAGTGAGTACATTATATAAATATTTTTAGAGATAATAAATGGGTTATTTGGTAGTTTTATATAGGAAATGATTAAAAATTTCTTCATTATTTCTCAAACATATGTTTTAGAATCTATATAATAAAACAACAAAAAATACAAATGATAAAATTTTCCCAAATGATTTATAGGAAATGGGAGTGTATTACACTATTTCATAATATCAAGGGCTGAAGATAATAAAATAATACCCTTTATTATGTGAAGTTGAGTCACACTAGTAAATTAATGATTTTAAAACCATAAAACATATTAATGATTCTAGAGGATTGATAATGTAATTATAAAATTAATCAAATAAACAAAAAATTAGATTATTTTAATGGTAATAAAGTTATCGGGTCATTTATACTATTTATAATATTTATTACAATGATTTTGGGTCACGATGATTTTGTAATACACAATTTATATTTATACAGTATTAAATTTTACAGTGAATATTCGAATGTTTTAGAATATTTTAAATAAATTACCATTGAATAATATTGAAATTATAAATCAAAAAATATTATTAATTTTATCTAAAAATATTATAACTATAATTATTTTACTTTTCAAAATAAAATTCACCCTTTATTTTGATATGATGGTATTATTGACAATAATAGTTTCCGAACACCTATAACGATTACATTTGATTTCATAAAAATTATATGATCATGTAAATTTAAAAATATTTAACTAATAATAATATTTTACTAATTTATATTTTAGATAAAAATTCGAATTATTTTACCAATATAAATTCATTAATCACCCAAAAATACTATCTGTTTATTATTGTATCTAAATAAAAATATTTTCAAAAATAATATTAATAATAGGAATAGAAATTAATTATTATAAAAATAACAATTTACATATTCTTATTTCCATTTTATTGACAAATATCCATTAAATACACTAGAATATTCAGTAATAGTATGGTGTTTGGTGGAGAGACATTCAGGGGTGGTTCAACATACATGGGTTAGGTCGTGATCTCGATGATCTTGAACATCTCCCATAAATGGTTTCAATAATTCTTATGTTTTGGGATCTCAATATGATCTTGGTAATTTTAATATCATAGAGATTCTATCTCCCTTGTAATATCTAATAAATGGGAATCATAGAGTATAATCTTACTTGGTAAGGTAATGGAATCCTTCTTTTTTGTTCATAATATTCATTAAAACCCAATGTTTATATTAATAATGTGTTCATTATACAATGGTTATATTTTCAATAGTAAAGATACTTATCTACATTTTAAAACAAATTTGATAAAATAACGAAAAATAAGTACATGTGTTCTCTATAAACATATTACATAATAAGACATTTAATTAAATCAAATGGAGGATTTTATTTATAATAGTTCATATCATTAAAATATTCTCACCATAATAAATTTATATCACAAAATTTTCATTTCCCACACTATAATATATTAGTGTAGCAATGTTTTATCTTTTAAAACAGTTTCAAAATTTCTTCTTCAAATGTTTAGTTTCATCATAGCACTTTGTCCATGTGCATTGCATTTTTTTCATAGAACTTATCCTCTACAATCAATGTCTTTAATGGATTCTCCTCAAAGGAAAGGTAATTCCAAACTAGTACAACCTCTTGATTGAGTACATGTGAGGGTTTCAGTATGTACATTATTATATTTGATACATAGATTAAATCATGTAACTGATATGGGTTATGATAGATTTAAATTCGTTATGCCACTACTCCGATGTGATCAAGGATCTAAAAGGGGCCGATATATCTTAGATAGAACATTCCCTTATTCACAATACTCCTCATAATATATATATATATGAGTATGAATTCCATGTCTAAAAATTTCATCTCTACTTCTCTATGGTGATTACAAACATATCAATTTGGTTGACAATGATAATCCTTAATGTGATTATGAGAATTATATAATTTTTCCTTCTTTTTCTCAACCATTGTAGGACATAGAAGTTATCATTCCCCAACATGATCCCAACATGAATATGTTATGATCCTTTTCCCATAAATGTATTCATATGGATCCATTTTTATGTATGAGTGGAAATTTTATTAGGGGAACTCGACCAGAGGAAGATGTTGATCACATCCACATTTGATGTCAATTTAGCATGTTCTTCATATAACCCCAAGTGTTTAGATAGTAAAATCAAATTTAAAATCAGTTTGGGTGTGATAAGTTGTGTTGAAATTCATCTCCATTTTTAGAGAATGTGGAAGAATTTTATAAAACACTGATACAAATATATAATCTTTATCAGATACAATTTATAGTGGAACTATATTTAGGCTCAATACTTATTTGATGTTTGTGTGTATAAGTTGATGTATTGATAAATCCTCATAAATTTAAATAATGTAAGATATTATTTTATGAAAATCATCAATATCTGATATATAATTGTTTCATTTTTATGTCATTGATGGTTTGGTGAAAATGTCCAGGTTAATGTTTCCCTATTTCCAAGTTTGAATGGTTAATGGTTTCCACATACCCTTATTTTTTTTTTCTTTCATCCTTCACATTCTGACATACCAGGTACCATGATGTATATTATATGATCTCTTTCTTAATATTATTCCACCAATAGTTCACTTAGATATCTTGATACAACAATGTGCTTTCTAGCCTGATGGGTAAATTTGAACAATGTGCATTATCTTGGAGCTCCATCTTTTCCCCCAGATTTGATGGTTTATATAGTTGTGGTTGGAATCATATAACTCCTTAGTAACTAATACATAACATTTTGGATTAACTTTTTATTATTGTTTTCACTTTCTTCTGAATTACCACATAATATCATTGAGAATCCATTATCCTCTCTAGAAGGTACAATTGATAAATAATTTGTGAAATTATTGACGATTTTCTATCATTTATAATCCCCATGTCAATTTATTCAAAATACAATCATATCATATCCCTCTAAATTTTCATGAGTGATATAATTACCAAATAATTTGTACATAGAGAATTCTATACATTATATTAATTCACTATAAAGTAGTGAATTTAAAATCATAGTCCTAGATCAGATATAACGATCTTTATTAGAACACATTCATCTCTATCTATGAATATATATTTTAGACCTCTATGATCCATATATACTTCAAGGTCCTCCCAAAATATATAATTCCACAATATTTTCAATCTGAATATCACTGTAGAAAACTGCAAATTATGTGTGGGAAGGCTCTACTCAAGAACATTCAAATATATTAAAGTACATGATATGATTTTTTTCATTATGTATTAACACTCTATCAAATCACTTCTTCAAATCATTAGAGAATAAAATTAAAATTTATCCTCTAGTGAGTATTGTGATGGCATTAAAAGTAATAATAATACTGCTTATCACTTTTATGGACACTTCTCATACATCATTCGAATCAAAATTGACAACATTATGAGTTATCTTTGTTAGAGGGTATGAAAATCATGAGAATATCTCACAAATCCGTTACTATACCTGAATAATATAGGGGAAATATGAATATATATCATAGATGTTGGTCACTACCAACATTCAATTTTATTTATCATTTATGGGGCCATATATATCCCACTTCTTTGGATGATACATTCCGATAGTGGTACTCTATCCAAACATAAATCAAATTTTTCATACTTGGAATGACACTTTTCCTTTTATAGGGACATCAGTGTAGTTTTCAAATTCTCCACATTTTCCTCCTTGGGAATGGATAATATTAGAATATCATCTATAAATAAAAGACAAAATCTATCTTGTTAAAATATAAAGAATCTATTCATCATTTCTAATAATATTTAAAGAGTTTTAGTTAGTCGTAATGGAATTATTGTCAATACATAGTGTCCGGACCCTATTTTAAAATTAAATAAGGGGATATTATCCTTATTCAACCTAACATGGTAATATCCCAACCACATATCCAATATGGATAATTATTGTAATCCACATTGAAAATTAAAAAATTATTCAATCAGTGGGATCAAAATTTTTCTCTAGTGATCTTGTTTACCAACCAATATTAAATAAAGTGTTGTGTTGACCCTTCATTCTTTTTGATAAAGAGGAATGGTGAAACCAGATGTGAATTACATGTTATTTTGAACCCTTTATTTATGTTATTCTATAGTTTTTTATTCAGGTCCTCAATTTCCATAGTAGAAATTATATTTAGAGATTTGAATATTTTCAATTACCCATGTATAATCGTGATTGAAAATTTATCATCTTGTATATAAAGTAGACCAGGAAATTTCTCATGAAACATGTCAACATATTAGCTCTAAAAAAACATTTCATGAATGAAGATTCATTCCATAGATTATATAATTTGATATAGATTCCCTTTCTCATTGAGAAATAATATCCATTCTTGAGATGTTGTTTTTAAACATGATTTATCCTCATCCATTCACTTGTAATGAATCAAGGGTAAATTTTAAATACAGAGAGTGATTTATATCTCATGGAAATTAATGTTGGATCTGTATAGGGTAAGAAAATCCATACCCAAAATTGAATAAAATTATACCAAATGGAGTATAACAACGTTCTCTCAAATATACTTACCACAAACAGTGATTGGGTTGGAGTTATATTTTTTTTATTCAATAACTTCCCCATTGTCCATTTTCAATCATAAATCCACTTCCATGATTTTTGGTAGTGTATGAATTGTTCTTATAAAATTTTTTGATATTAAGGATTTCATATGATCATAATAAAAAAGTTAATTATTTATTCTTTAAGGAATAAATATTTTACATTTTACCACACCATTTTTGTTATTCACCTAAGTGGTTGTAATAGAAAAATCACACCCTTTTGTTCATAGATGTAGTTTTCTGCCTCAAAAACCCTTGTCATTGCAATGTGCCCAATTTCGTTAATGTTTTATAAATGAACAATCCAATAAAGTATTTCTTTAGCATTCATTTACTCCTTTAATTTTTTTTGTAACACTTATTGAAAAAAATTAGCTAGGTTACCCTTACTCAAAACCTAAAGATTTTCATCACCGACTTAGGAAATATCTCGAGAGCTTATTTCTACACCTTTGACAAGTAGGATGTTGAAATTTAACAAAACTATTTTATTTATGAATTTTTTCTCCATAATTAAACTCTACATTCTTCTTATTATCTTCATGATACCTAGATATTTATCAATTTCCATTTCCATATTGAGGGAACATCAGTCAATTTACTCATAGTAGTTAATGTCTTAGATTTCCATGTATTTTTGTTAGATAGGATTTATCTCAAAAAAGAAGTAGGAAATATTGAATTTTAGAGTACTGTAAATTCCATAGGTGGATCATTATTGTTTCGTAAAATTTTATTTATTTGACCATACATATTTATTGTTAATTTTCAGGAAGTCATGGAAATCCAATTCTATTATAAATTGTAGTGTGTGTGGAAAATATTTTTTGAAAGTCATTTTTCGAAATTCCATTCACCCCATTACTTCAATACCATTATAAAGAATCATATTCTTGTCCAATGTACCCTATTGATCATCATTTAAATATATATAATAAATATTATGTGTAACCATATGAAGCTCCAAACATTAAGGGATGGAGAATATCGACTCAATGGGGTTGATCCATTGTTTCACTATAAAGGTATCAGAAGGTCCATTTAATGTGGGAGGTCTTTGTAACATAAAGTAATCAATTATATCTTGTTATTTATTAGGGAGATTTGGGAACACCTCATGATCCATTTTACTATTCAAAACCTATGTTGGATGAGAGAGTATTTTCATGATGTTTGTGATTCTTACTCCTATCGGGTTGGCCATTTTATTAGTACAGTTATTATATTTCCGTTCACATGGACAATTTACCTGATTCCTCCAATTTGTATCCATTGTATAGAATAAATTTAATATTAGGGCGGAAAAAATTATTAAACAAATAAATGGTAATTCAATAAAATAAAATGGGAAACTTATAAAATACATTTACTTCTTTATCATATGAATTTTGTGGTTCCATTATATGTTATCTAATATCTTTATCTTAACATGTATTCAAATGGGAATTTGGTTGTTCCTTTAATAATTTTTTTAATGAGCTTATGAATTTACCAAAGGATATCCCATATAAGTTTCAACATAGGTTATTGATAAGGATTTTTTTTATTTACCAGGATAAACTAACTCAGGTGTGACACATCATGTTGGAGTTGTTACCACTAAGAATATTTTATCGAGAACCATGTCCAATAATACTATCAAAAAAATGATATATTTTTCTAAGAATACACATAATCTAAACTTACTAAACACATTGTATTTTCCCTTCTAATTATTCTATCCCTAATGATGATACTATATTTCTCTATTAATAATACAAAAAATAAATAAAGTTTTCCTTTGATACCAAATATAACAACCCCACTCATTATTTCACATTAATACATGATTTAGTAAATAATATTTTTCTTAATATAACCAAAAATATTGATATGTATTTTTTTATTAGTTATTAGGTAGATAATTTAACTTCATTAATATATGATTGAAAAAAACTATTCAAATATTACATAACATGATACTAAAAATATATGGCATTTAAAACTGAATGGGATAACCCAAGGACATACATAAGAAACGAGTGGGCTATAAACCCATTTATTAGAATAAACAATGAATTATGTTATAAATGTTATAAAATAGGCATATAAATGTGGAATATATGGTTTTTAAATAATAAACATGAATAATAATGCATGATATATCATGATAATCATAACATAGGAAATATGGGAACAGGTTTAAAAACTACACCATAATCATAGGTTAAGGCTAACTACTCTGATATCCTGATGGAAAGACTACCCTAAGGGATTCATGTTCATTCCATGTCCCTACATGATGTCTCATGATAAAATATATAACAAAATGCAATGATGAAATATATATCTGAGCTACCTAGACACTTTTATTCTTTACTATCTTTAATCATTCTACATAGATCAGAAAACATGGATTCATCCATCATATTATTTTATTCCATGCTAAATATGTGTGGAATAAATACATGTATGTACAAATTTAATTATGTAAAATTGTATAATATAGAAATTTTCTTTATCGGAAATGGGTATTTTGTTCTTTACATGATTGTTTTGGCATAGAAAATTGAGGTGGAAATTTTTCATCCTAACAACATCACATTAAAATTTCAAAAAATTGTTTGATAGGAGAGAAATCAATCTCTCATAGTTTATACATGAAATTTGCAGTAATACAGACATGTAAATATATGTCCCAATATTAGAAATTGTAAATATATCGCATAATATAATAAAAAACATGAATAATTATGAGAATGTGAGGCTCCCTTACTTTATTGTGTGACACCAAATTCATGTAAGGAAATTCATAAGAGCTTGGGGCACCCTAGTAGGAATCTAGATAAGAGAAGTATGATTAAGGACCAATTATAAAGAGTTTTAGTGAAAAAAATTGGATCATGGGTGGGTTTATGTAGGAAATGAGTGGGTATATCTTTATTATTTATCAATATTTGGTTTTTAACTCTATATAATGAAATAACCAAAAAAACATACCCTCTTTTCTACCAAATGGGAGTATTTTTCATTTTTTTGTAAACCCATTTTTCTGTTAAAATAAAATAATAACCTTTCTTATGTGGAGGTAATTCATACTCTTAAATAAATTATAATAAAATCTTAAACAATATTACATATTTTGGAGGATTAACAAAAAATTTATAAAATTAAAAATATTGAAATTAAATCACATTATATTATCAGAAATCCATATATTTGTTCATATATCCCATTTATAATATTTATTACATCACCTTTATGGAATTATGTTGTCATAATACACAATGTGAATTTATATTGTCTCTAATTTTTACATGAAAATTTGATTCATAAAAAATTATTAAAAAATCCCGATTGAATAATTTTAATGTTTTGATTCCAAAAATAAAATTAATTTTATCTAAATAATTATCAAAATATGTTTATTTAAAATTTAAAATTATAAATAAACATTTATTTAGTTATTTTGGGGTTTTTTATAAAAACAATTTATTAACCCATATAAAAATTATATTTCCCTTCATTTAAATTTGAAGATCTTTTATAATTAGAAAAAAAAAATATTTTTTTTTCAAAAATCAATTCATTCCCAAAAATAAATTTCTTAATTACACAAAAAACTATTTTGTTGTTGAATCAAAATAAATAACATTTATAAAGTAATGACAATATTATGACAATATAATCATTATTCTATAAAAAATAATGAATATAATTATATTTCTACCATCTTGATACATATACCATTAATAATCCATGATATTCCCTATTTGTATGGTTTTTGGAAACGATACATTCATGGGGTTATTCAACATATGGGGTTTGAACCATGATCACGATGAACTTGAACTTCTCTTATAAATGATTCTGCTCATGCATAATTTTTTAGATCTCATCGTGGGATTGGTCAATGGAAAATTCAAAACATGTTATCTCCATTGGGAGGTCTGATAAATTGGATTCATAGAGTATGATCCTACTGGTAGAGGATATATCATCCATTGTATTGTTAAATTGAAATTTTTAACCCTATATTTAAACTAATCATCTGATCAATATTCAATAATATTATTATCAATGGATATAATAAATAGTTGACTTTTTAAAATAATTATATATAATAAAACAAGATAACTGGATGAATCTTATATAACCATATTAAAAAATAATAAATTTAATTAATTAAAAAAACTAAACTTTATTTATAACATTCCGGTTCATTACATATAGAACATTTATAATCTAGTTGTTTATATAACCATTTTTCTAAAGGAATAAGTACTATATTATTCAGGTCTAGATAGTTAGGTTATGTAAAGGATATTCATCGATTAAGGTGTTATATCTATTTATGAAAAGTATTGTGAAATATTTTGTGCATCAAATCATATTTTTTTATCCATTGGAATATAGGATGAGATAACATTATCGAGAACATAGAATATACATCTAATATAAGATAAAAAAAATAATGTTTTGTTAATGATATTGAATTATCTTTTTTCAAACCTACAATTTCATTGAATAAGGTGTTGTGATTTTGATATTATATTTATTATTTTCATTATTATGTTATATTCCACTATGATTATTCATAGTCACATTATTCATTTTTTTTTTCTTCTCAATGGTTAGAACTCAATGCAATAATTTTAGTATTGAATGTGATGTATACTAAAATTATTGTACTTCTAATAAAAAACAGATATGTAATGAAAAATTTCATTTATATGATCGCAGAACATTCTAATTCTATGAATCATGATGAACATCCAAACATGAAAATTGGAGAATTTTTTTTGTAAATCAATCATGGGGGATAATCAAAATATTTTAGTGGGAAAAAGGATCCACTAGTTTCTAATTAATGGATTAGTACTATCAATATATATTTTCCCTTCTCTAATGATTGTAACATGAAAATGTTTTTTGGATATTTAATATTTTATTGTAGAAGCTGATAAATGGTGGACTCTTATAAAGAATAAAAGACTATAATAATAAAGTAACACTGTTGATTTGGATGATTTTAATAGATTATTTTTCAATTATCATAATCCTCATTTTCTTCAAAAAGAACTAGAAATGGAATTACATGAGCTAATGTTAATTTATGATAAATCCTTTGGTATCTATAAAGAATATTTTAGAAGGCTTTTTGGGTAATATATAGGAATTATCATTAAACCTAAATGTAATGTTGACCAATTTTTGAAAGGAATTAAATCATGTATCTGAAGGGAGTTACCCCTAAGGAACGTTAATATCTTTGATTAAATCATTCAATTTTTTATAAATACTGACATAGATATGGAAGATACACAAAATTATCAGGTTTTTTACAACATTAGAAAGATGAAATTCAGAAGAAATTAAAAAATGTTAATAATAATATGTTCCTTATTTATGATAAATGTTTTTATGGAATATGGGATTAATTTACTTAAGGTAATTGGTAATTTTTTTATTGTGTAAATTAAGGTCAGGTAGCTATTAAATTGTTATATGATGTGAATAATATAGCGAATTATTTGAATATAGAGAAGGAACCATAAAATTAACCACCGACAGTCCAATTTTATTAAATTAATGGTTTATGGGAAATATGAAAACCAGTGACCAAATCTAATGGATAATGAAGATTATTTATGTCAATAATCTATTTTCCCTAGTTACAAAGGATAATAAAATGTGATCACTATTTCTGATGAAGTGAATGATAACAATGTGGTGAATGTTAAACATGCCATCCTCTCTAGAATTATTAATTTCTTATTTTATTTTATATCTACCTACATTTTAATATCAGATAAATTTTATAATATATCATATTATCAAAACGAAAAATATATTTTGATTTAGCTGTGAACCCCATAATGGTAAATAAATCACATACCATTCCTATTATTATGTGATGGAATTTAATGGTAATGTGCCTCCAAATGGTATTATTATCCCCCATTAAATGAGTACGATGTTATATTACACATTAATTGGATTTATTTACATAAATACCACATCAATTTCCATGTTGGGGAAGACAAAATTTATTATCGGATTCAACCAATTATATTCAATCAGTGAGTTAATAAATATAAAAATTTGGATGCAAATTTCATCCATTGAATAAGTCGGGATTCTTATTATAATGGATTCATTAGGTCAAATAATTGGGGAGAAAATTAACCTCAAAGATATGCATTTTATGTGTATGTTTTTTGATGTATTTTTGATTTAATTTCATATAATTCTATATAAGTTTGATGTTGAGTTTTTGATTGAACTTATACCTAGTTCTACACTAATTTCAGATACTCCATATACATTCGACACATCTAGTTGTCAGAACTGAAAAATAAACTCTACAAGAATCATTACAAGGGATGGATTAACCATTACGAATCACTAGATGGTTCAAAATTTATTTTTCATATGACTAAATATGAATCAATATGAATACTAATTGATTATATAGAAATTATCAAGAACACTATTAAGTAAAATTATCATCTACCCATTATTTATGACTTATCAAATCCAATATGTATATATAAGTATATAAATAAGATTGACCATCATGATATATATCATAAATTTAGGGTCTAGGGGGATTATATAACAATAGTTTCAATCAATATATGGTTTTAACAATATGAATATCTAGTAATTCCATTTTTTTCTTAATAAGACTCCTTATATATTTATAGATATATTGAATCGATTCTTTAAATATTAACTTGAATATTTTGTGGTAGTAATTATTGATGATATTATTATATATTCAAAGAGAAAGGAGGATCATGATGATCATAATCAAATTTTACTGTTGACAATGAGGATGTAGAATGTTAAAGAAAAATTAACCACATTTGAAATTTGGATTCATAATATTTTATTCATTTTCTATATAATCTCAAGTCTGTGCATATTTTTAGATCCTTAAAATGGATATGATATTAATAGTTGACCCAGACACACCATTGTGACTGAGATCTACATTTTTCCTATTTTGGTGATATATTATCGAATGATTTTTTTGATAATTTCTAACGAGTATGTAATCCACTTACCATGTTATCTCAAATGATATTGAAGTTCCTCTAGAAAGATAAAATGGAGGAAATTTCAAGACTATAAATAAAAGTTTAGACATCACACATATATTTACATTACCCTATGGTGTAGAAGTTATTTTAATCTATAGTGATGAATTAATGAACATAATGTGATTTTGTCTCATGTTAAATTATATTGTCATATTTTATACGGCATTGTAATTACAAAATCCAGAGAAAAATTACCGAAATCAAGATTTTGAATTACCTATGGTATTTTTTTATATAAATATATGGAAAAATTATATTTTTGGATAATTGAATTACATATATACTGATCATAATTTATTTATTTATATATTGTCACAAAATAGTTAAATTTTAACTAGACAATATGGTTGCAGGTAATTAATTATTATGACTCCATAATAAGTTACCACCCAGATAAAGAGAATATGGTGGAAGATTCTATGACCCAAAATGTTCAATCTAGATTTTCATGGTTGAGAATCATAAATGTTATGGTATTTTTGGATTATAAAAATATGGATATTGATATATTTATATAAGTGGATAAATATTATATTTCTCATGTAATTATCCAACCATCTATCCATATGAATATTAAGGAGTCATAAAAAGAAGGATATGAACTACTAAATAAGGTGAAAAATTATTATGAGATGAATATTTATTTTGATTGGATTATATATTTTAGAAATGTGTATATATTCCAACCATACCGTATTTTATGGTTGAGTTTTTAGATGAGGTTTAGATATCAATATTATTTATTCACCATGGATGTAAAAATATTCCTAGAGATATAAATGATTATTTTTGTTTTGATATCTTAAAAAGATATATTTCTATGTATGTATGTTGGTTCTTGGGTTTTTATTAATTTATGGTCTTGAAAATTATTTCAAAGGGGATGTTAAAATCTTTACAGACACCAAAATTGTATTATGAATACATCACCATGGATTGTGTCATTGGACTTCTCCAAACATTAAATGTGTACAATACAATATGGATAATAAATAAACCCCTAAAAATTAATCACTATTAATTGAAATTACATTATATTTCCCACTATATCATATTTTAATGTTATAAATTATTATTGTGGAATGGTTTCATGGAGGTCAATATTGTAGTGCATTTGATTGGGGTCCATGATTTACCTAAAATTTTGGAAAATTCCTTAGCAAGATTTGACAAAGAGTGGAGTTTTAGTACAAGAAATCAATCTTATATAGATGGTTAGTCTTAGTTAATAATGAAAACAATAAAGATATGTGGAATTTTTTTTTATAAATTTCAATAGTGGTTGGGGTCATCTCTATCCTCTAATGACTTTTTATACAACTATATCATCATTAAGGAATTCAGATGGCATATTATGATTCCCCATATGGAAAGTGGTGTATAACTCTATAATATTGAGGTATGATTAGAGAAATAGATTTTTTTGGGACAAAAACTATCAAAAGAAGTGATAGGTACTTTAAAATCAATTCAATAGAATACCATGTATTCTTAGTGCTGAAAAAAGTGTCATTTTATAAATTTCTAGCATGTCAAAGAATTTGATGTTGGTGATAAGGTTTTAAAATTAATTTCCTAATTGAATAATGTTATGAGTTTGAAAAATAGTGGAAATCATAGACCAATATATATTTTTAATTTTTAAATTCATGATTTATTTTGTACTATAGCATATCACTCGACACTTCCACTGAATCTCTCAGAAGTTCACGATGTGTTCATTGAATATCCCACTGATGAAATAAATACAAGATCTATACCTTATACTATACATAGAGGTTAGACTACTAGATCATGACATTTCATTATAGGAAAAACTATTTTAACTCTTCTATCATAGAGATGAAGTGTAACAGAATAAGGCTACACAATCGGTGGAAGGCCTATAGTGAAATCAAAATTTCAAATAAGCTATAATGTAACAAAATTTTGAATTAAAAAAATATATCCATATTTTTTATAGGAGTGATTTATTACAAATGATAAATTAATTTTAATGGGAAATATTTAACTAGCATAATATTTTATGAAAATTTTCCACCTTAATTTAAATTCATCGAGGACTTGTCTTACACGTATCATTGAGTTTAAATAAACTGTGATATACTATTAAAAGATTATGTCTAAACTAATTTTCTTTAAGTTATGAATCTTTTTATATTAATTTTGAAAAAAATGGTTAAAAATGAATAATTATTTGGTTTTGGTATGAATTACTTATAAACAAAAATTAAAATAATTGGAATATAAAATAATTATTTTTCTAAAAAAAATGTTTTTATCCTTTAAATGTATATTGATATTAATAGATTAATTTGTTCACTATTGGGGGATTATTTTAACAAAATTATTATATAATACATAAAATCATAAGTTTTTTCATTAAATAAATACTTTTTATCTACATAAGATAATAATAATAAATTTTTTATGGATAAAAATGCATTTTCCCAAAAACATTTGTGTGTATTGTGTTGTATTATTATTTTTGAATTTTTTTTACCTCTTATAGAAATTTAATTTTTTAATATGGATTCCAAATTTTGAACTTAGAGGGTCATATTTTATAAATGTCTCATTTTTTAATGTTGTCCTTATTCATGTTAAAATCTATCACCTTGGTAAAGTGTAAATTGGTATAATCATTTTTATAAATAAGTTATAATGCCATATTTTTTATTCATAATTGTTATAATATGAATTTAATTTTAAAATTAATACCATATTCTCTATATTATATATTTTTATTTCGAAATTAACAATAAAATTACCTATATAAGATTTAATGTAAAAGAAGTTATAAAATTATACTCACTTGGTTTTAAAAATATATTATATATCCACATTATGAAAAATGAATGTTATTAATGAATCCATGATTCTATTTTATGCCTGATGAATTTATTTTATTATTAAAATTTTTTATAGTTTTTTTACTTATATAATAAACTAAAATTTATTCTAATAACTAATGAAGTGTTTCCTGAATTAATAATAAAATATAAAATAATATTAAAAATATTAAAAAATATAATTTATATGGTTTTACGTGTTCTTTTATTTTTTAGATGAATATATTTTATTAGTATCATTTTAAAAAACTATATTCTAAATTCAAAAATTTATTTTTTCATTTATATAAAATTAAATGAATAGTACCTAAATTGGAAAAAATGATGATTTATGATTTTCTTAATAATTTACCTATAAATTATAAAATATATTAAAAGGGGTCAATTTTGGTATTATATGGTAAAAAGTTCACAAAACTCCAATTTATTGGCCAATTGGAATCATTTATCCTGAGAATTAGGATTATATATGTTTATGTTTCATAAAATTTATAGGGTTCCCCTCCAATCAATTATAAAAGGGAACCACTCCTTTATTTTGATCACATCCCATTTTAGCCTTCATTATCGACAAATATTAATAAAATTAACTTATACACTCCCAACCCATATTATTGATTCCACAAACCCCACCCTTCAATGATACCCCTCCTAGGATGGAAATTAAGAAAAGTAGATAATGATCCACTGAGTCCCACCTCTAGTATGCCCCAAGATGGTGATTTGCATCATGGGTGTACAAATTGCAAAATATGGGAGGAATTACCATTTGCAAGGAAGAAATATTGCCATATTAGATGAATCATCCACAATAAAACACAATGAAATCATATATTTAAATTCAAAACCATCCTACAATAATGTTTAAAATAGAACTAATAAAAATATTAATGTGTCCAAAGTAAATACCCAAAATAAATATAATGCAGCGAACAAACAACTTTTACAGTTCCAATCTTGTAAAGTCTATAATGGTCCACGAAATCATGAGGGAAACCAAAAAATCATAATATATAAAAACAGGGAGAATATATGTATAATCATTAGGAAAACAAAAGTCTCTCTTGAAATTGTGAACGAAGCTTACTAAAGCTCCTATGAGAAAACTGAAGGTTCTGAGTGTAGTAGAAGCATGGTTAGGGAAACACCCAAATTTAATTTTCACCATAACCAATGATTATTTTGGGATAAATAAAACTATAACATCCAGTCATCACAGGATAGAATCAATGATTTAGATAAATAAGGATGTTTCCCAAACCCTTTAGAGAGTATTTGGAACAGCATGTTTACATTTAGTTTAATTAATTTTATAAAGAAAATAATACATGGACATCAATATTTTTTCTTTGATGAGTCTGATCATTCCAAATTATCCTTACATATTATCTTTTTGCATTTGCGAGGATCCAAACTTGATTCTCTCCAGCGGTGATCCACATGTGCTCTGATGGCCTCTGACCGCACCACTTGTTCTCCGGGTGCTGGAAGGGTGAGGCGAGTGTCTTTTTTCAGTCTTTATTGATCACTTGTTCTTCGACCTTAAAGAATGTCTCCCATTATTAAGAGGGGCAAGAAGAGTATTCGAGAGGAAAATTTTCTAGCTCAATAATTCTCAATTCACCAAGTGTGCGGTGTGTGCACTAAGACACAATATACATTTATGTCTATTTATATGTATGGAACATTAGTTAGAATATTTAATTGCATAACAAAAATTAAATAAATTCATGAACACAGAGAAACCCCATTATCAAAATAACAATTCCGCGTTATTATTTATTGTGTGCCAAATTTATCAAAATATAATTATGAATAAAATTTCACGTCACAATATAATTGCAGCGTCATTATTTTTTATCTTCTGACTACTAATAATTATTTATTTTCTTGAAAATAATTATTTTCCTTCTGGACCCGCCTTGGCCTGCTCAAACTTCACTTCTATTTATTGAACCCCTGAAGAAATATATAATTAAATTATTCTCTAAAATATGTACTTTATTTACAAAAATGTTAATAAATATTTACAAAATGTTCATTAAAATAATTTTTTTTTAATTTATGTGATCATCTTATCTTGAATAAATTTAATCCACGGTTTGGAGAATAATATTTATTTTATTATTTTAATTCAAATAGAATTTAACTGAGACCACCAAAAACTATTAGTGTGTGACCCACTAAGATTCATTCTCATTGGTATTAGGCATGATTTATTAAAGTCTAAGAGTACTATCTAGAAACAGGTCAAGTCATCCAATAGAAAGAATGTAACATCACCACAACGACATTCACATATGAATGATCACTATGTAATATAATCCCATTGTCTCAGTATATCATCGAGAAGGTTTCATGATAGTGTCATCAAAATTTATACAGGATACATCGTTCTTTGACTACCTGAAATAAAGTCATCATTACACCAGGGACATGGAATTTCGCGTGACGGTTCTATTTCAATCAAAGGGCTGAGATATCAAATTTCATAAATGGAAGTGTCAAATCCTTCCTCAACTTATACCTTATTATCACACCACTCGTGACGCTCCCAACATACCCATGATCCCGCCAAAAATCTGAATGATGGTTTTCCACAGTAAATCAAAGTTCATGATTAATGACACATATTAATAATTATCTTAATGTCTAAAGATCATTACAGCCACTCGAACATAGAAATATCTGATGAAATCCAAACCTGTAGAATTACTAATGGTGGGTCTGTTCTCATAATATATTGTCTTAGAGATTACCAAGTGAGATATTCATGAGGGAAGTCTCTTCCACTGTTGAGTACTTGCACCATATGATATTCAAGCTATGTGTCCCTTCATAGTATGAAATCCAACCATAGAACTATATTTAAGATCATTGTAGTATCATTTCAAGTTTCTCATCATAGTGGGGAACTACATGTCCTTATTAATGCAAAAAATACTTTAGGAAGTTATTATATCATAGTCTGGTAGAACAATGAAAATTAAGTAGTAATATTTATAATATTTAACTATATTAAATACTAGTGTAATCAAAGTACAACCAGTTGGTTTTCGGACCCCAACCCTTACAAACTTTTAATTGGATTAGATCCAACTACCTATGAATTTCATTCTCCTAGACCTCACTTGGTGATCATGTTTCTACTTAGTCAAGGCATTATTCAAGGGGTCAATCATATTTTCTTCCCTGAAAATACTGCTCACAGTAATTCCAACTCTTAGAGAAAAATCCATGAAGAAATGATACATCTGAAGTATGTTCTTTATCCTCTGATGTGACCTTGGATCATTTGCGAGAGCTACCAATTCATTATTATCAAAATACAATATGATGGGTTCTTTACTATTACGTATCACATCTAGCTCCTGGATGAAGCTTCGCATCCACACTGCTTCTTTAGCTACCTCAGAAGTTTCAATATACTCAGACTCTACTATAGAATCTGTGACCACACTATCCTTGGAGCTCTTCTTGGTCAATGAACCACCATTAAAAGTAAAGATATGTCATGTTTGCGACTTCATGTCATCTTGATCAATCTGAAAACTAGCATATGCATATCCTATGATAACAGGTTCTTAATCTCCCCCATAAACTAGGAACATATCCTTAGTGCGCCTCAGATAATTTAGGATAGTCTTGACTGAAAACCAACGGCGGTCACTTGGGTTAGCTTGATATCTACCTACAATTCTTAATGAATAGGCAACATCCAGTCTAGTACATTTAATGACATACATGACAGACCCAATCACTGATGTGCATGGAGTCCTTCCCATTATCATTCATTCCTCATGTGTATGAGGACACATTTTTTTGGAAATATTAATGACATGTGATGCTGACAATAATATTCTATGGGATTTGTCCATACTGAATCTCTTCAATAACTTATTAATGTTTGTTATTTTTCTCAGGTTCAAAATTCTCTTGGATTAAACCCGATGATTCTTAATCCCATGAATATATGTTTTCTCACACATGTTATTTACGGTGAACTATTGATTCATCCATGCCTTAAAAGACTGTAAGACTGGTATCTAATTTTTAATAAGTAATATTTCACCATCATATACTATTAGGAAAATGACTGTAATCTCACTAAAAAATTTGTTGAAACAGGGCTCACATTCATTCTTGATAAAACCAAATTCAATAATGGTTTCATCAAAATGAATTTTCCATGAACAGGTTGTTTTCTTTAATCCATAAATGGATTTATGGAACATGCATACCTCATTTGCATCCTTTTGAGTCACAATACCGTCTGTTTGTCTCTTTTAGACATCTTCTGGAAGGTTCCCATTAAGGAAGGATGTTTTGACTTTCCATTCTAAAAATATCATATTCCTGGTATGTTGAAATGTCAAGTAGAATTATGATGGATTTCAGCATTTCTACTGGTGAAAAACATTCATTGTATTCAATTCATTGATGATATTTAAACCCTTTTTCTACCAGTCATGCCTTATAGGTACGGACATGTCCATCCATGTCCAGTTTCTTCTTGAATTCCCATTTGCATCTAGAAAGATTTACATCCAGTAGATGATATACCAAAATAAATTCTTGGATTTTATACATTGAATCCATTTTAGAATTCATGGCTTAATGGAACTGAGAAACCTCTGTGCCATGTATTGCTTCCTTGTAGGTTAGAAGATCAATATTATCAACTAATAATGCCTCACCATCCCCGGTAACTAGAAATCGTATCATTCCAATTCCTTAACCACTGTTGTACTCCTACGCAGTACATGTGTCTCGGGAACAGTTTCCTCTTCGACAGGGCTTTGTGGAATCTGTCCCTATGCCAACTCTTTTATGTATTGATCCTCGACTTCATCAATGTCTATCTAACTCCCACTATCTCTTTTGGAGATGTGTTCACTCTCAAGGAATATGGCATGTCCTGCCGATGTAACCTTTTTGTTGGAGGGGTTGTATAGTTAATATCCCCTTGTTTCTTTGGGGTATCTAATAAAGGTACACATTGTTCCTTGGGGTGCGATATTGTTACCTGAAGAGTCCATAACCATTGATTCAATACCCCACACATGTAAATTTGATAACATATATTTTCATCCACTCAGGAACTTCTATGGAATACCTTTAATCGGTTTACACGGTACATGGTTTAGTACATGTGCTGCTGTTTGTAATGGATTTCCCAAAAAGGATAATGGAAGACTCTCTTGACGCATCCTTGATATCACTATGTTCAACAGGGTGCGGTGCCTCATTTCTCTCACCCCATTCCACATGGGCACGTATGGAGGAGTGAGTTGGGATAGGATCCCGAACACATTTATGTAATCAATGATGTCTTGATTAAAATATTCTCCTCCTCGGTTTGAGCGTAGTTTTTTAATATTCATACCAAGATGGTTCTCAATTTCATTATTTTATTCTTTGATGTTATAAAAAGCATATAAATTATACCTCATTATGTATACATATCCATATATACTAAAATAATTAGTAAATTATATGATGCTAGTGTTCCCTCCCCTTGCTTCAACTGGAAATGGTCCTCCCACATCGGTATGAAAAAATTCAAGAATTCTTCTAGCCCTCTAACCATTCCAACAAAACATGGCTTTATATATTTTTCCATGTAAACATGCATGACATACGCCATGTGGGTTTAGTTTGAAGGAACCTAAATATCCATCATGATGTAACTTTGTCAAGTGTTTCTCATTTACATGACCTAGAAGGTGATGCTAATGTTGGGTGTGGTATGAGTCATGTGATGTATCTCTGTTATCAAATTACATTACTTCATTTTTTTTAATCCAACACGTAATGACCATTGAATAAATATGAACTACTGGAAAAAAATATATATTGGTAAAATAAGCAACATTCATTTCGAAACATGAAAAAAATCCATCTGTATCAAATATGGATATAGAAATAATTTTTTTATTAACATACAACACATACTAACAACCCCTTAACACCAAGATCATCCAAGTAAGCAACGTGAGGTGGTAGTTCCTGATAGCTACAGTAGCATTTCTGGCATTGTAGGCTTCTCATTGATCTACATTGCCTCGATCAAACTTCCTTAATCTACATGGTTCCTCTATTTGTAAAAAATATTTGAGCACCACATGATGTATGTAATACCCAATTTGTAGAAACATATAAATTTCATTCGATAAAAAATGCACCTAAATCTTCCCATTACTTCATTGGCATGTTGATGTTCGTCTACCTATGGATTTTATTTCCACATGAATAACAAACTGCCTATGGTTTATTTTCCTCCCCTTTGATATTCTTTTTCTTGGATGTTAATGAATAATCTTTGGTGTTAATGGTCTTCCCTATCACTTTACTCTTCTTTACCATAAGGACAGAAGTCTTCTCCTGCTAGATATCTTGGTCCACATGGTGAATGATGATAAGAAGATTAGATAATGATTGTGCAATCCTATTCATATCAAAATTGACAGCAATGTTAGAGAAGCTATAAGGGAGGGATGCGAGAATGAGATCATCACCCAGTTCTTCGGGAAGTATAAACCCTAGAACCACCATATGCTCAATGTAGCTAATGATATTGACTACATGAGGCCCAACCGAGGAACCTTCTCCATTCTTAAACTGAATTATTGCCTTCAATATCTGAAACATTTTATATCTTGATCTCTCCATGTAAAGAACATGGAGGTGCTTGAGTAAGCTATAGTAATCCATGTTTTCACGAGACATAATGACCTTGCTAGACATTTATGATATCATTAATAATTGAACATCATCTACATCATTCATATGTTTCTCATAGACCAGGAGATCCTCATCACTCAATTCTTTTGAAGGGGGGTCTGGTATTGCTAACTCCAGTACGTAAGACATCCGTTCATGGAATAGGATAACCCGAAGGCATCTAAACCATTTCTAGAAGTTACTGCTAGAGAGGATGTTGTGTTAATCAAGAATAGATTATAGGGATAGTGTGGTTGACGAGCTTGTAATTTTTATTCTACAATTAAAAGAGCAGATCATAAGTACTTTCTTGATTACATTTTGTGTGAAATAATAAATTTTATTAAGTCTCACACTATTTTATCATGTCTCAATGTACCTCACCATTGAACTCATAATTTATAGTTTACAAGACATTTTAGTGAAAAGGGTCCATATTCCCCTTTGTATAACCCCGAAAATTATTGGTCAAGTAATGAGAATGTATTTATGTAGGAAGGTCTTTGCCAACTATAGGCTTGCAACTCCTTTATCTTTTGAGTGGACTCCCCAATCATGAAATCAAGACTTTTTATTTCCTCAACTCTTTCCTCCAATATTACACCCATTCTAGAAAGGGATATACCTCTTACTGTAACATGATTAAGTCAACTTGAATCATTTCATAATGTATTCTTGTATAAAAGTATGTGTCCCAACAAGGGTTGGTCAAAACATAGTTTTATTGAGTTTTCCCCTTAATCATGGAACATATGTCTTAGTTGGGAATAATATTTTATTTGATGAATTATTATCTCTTATTCATCAATTTTTTATTATCATTATCTATTTATAGTTAATATTAAGTGGACTTAATTTTGTGATTAACCATACCATGATAATATTTATGCATTAGTATGGTTCATTTTAGATCTATCTTGCATGCTTATTTAATTCATTAATTTTCTGATCGTGACAAAACATCCATAATGATAAAACGTGTAGCTGATAGAAATAAAATAAAGGGTGTGATAAAGAGTTTTTATAATGTTTAGTTTAACTCTCTATTGATAAACTAACCCTGACCTAGGTTAGAAGCATATTTATCATTTTGTGTTCGTATTTACAACTTTCCACATGTCCACCTTTTTATCTCAAAAAATTGGTTTCGTCTCAGCTGCAGCTTCAACCGCCACTACTAGAATGGGAGTTCGATCCATTACATAGGCCTTTTTTTAAACTCACATCTAGGTGATGGTTAAATAAAGGAGTGTTACATAAAAGAAACCTTTGGCACGCATTCCCTAAATATTAATGACGATAAGGCTTATTGGACAACAAACATAATTTAAATAAATTAATTAAATGATTCTATCAACGTAAAAAGGATATTGGATTTCTCTTGATCATCCATACATACAATTATAATTACACATAAATAAAACATGCATTCAATTCATAAATTGTTCTTTTTTAATGATAAATCATGCTCGAATAAATTAATTATCATCTTTAATTATTCAATACTTTTATCTTAATCCATTTTCAGAATTTCCATGAGATTCTCATAAATAATAATTTAAATCATATAATTTCATTTAAAAATAAATTTTTACATATCTTGTACATTGGAGGCTACCCGTTGTGTAACACCCCAAGAATCCACAGTACACTTCTCTTTGAATAATATAATAGCGTGCAATGTACGCAACACCGAGTTCATCCACACCACGACCTATCAAACTATCAATTTAAAAAGTGGTTATGAATAGTAATAACCACATTTATAATATTATATATATATCAATTATAATTTTAAAATTCATATTTTGTGTATCTATGACATTATATAAGGACGAATTCAATATTTCAGATAAAATTAGTGTTTTTCAAAAAATCTGTTCTCTGTTTTTTAATGGAGAACCCGTTCTAATCTAATATATTAATCTTTAATATATTCAATTTGAAGAAATTAAATTCTATATTAGGGTAACACCACAATATTTCATAGTAATTTATTTTTTAAAAGTAATTCAATAGCTTGTGCTACATGACATATCGATTACGAGCACACCACAACTTACCAAACTAGCTGTTCAAAAAGTGGTAATGAATTGTATTAACTGTGTTTTGAATTTCATATACTCCATATAATTTTGGAATCCATATTATGTGTTTCATAGATATTTTATAAGATCAAATTCATTTTTTTCATTTCAAAGAAGTATTTTTCAAAAAATGTAATTTTTACACATTTTGATGGAAAACCCTTTTTAAAACTAATATTTGACACTTTTATATATTCAATTTAATGAGATTAAATTATTCTTTAGAATTGGGGCATAAATATTTTCTGGGATAAATTTTTGGTTCTTTTCTGATAACGTTCACATTTAGGGGAATACTAAAAAATACTAAATTTTAATTGAAACCAACTTTTATAATCAAAATAATTTATAGTGTCAAATTTTGGACTTGAATGGTTTGGATGTATACTAATATTATATTTATATAATTTAATACAATTTAGGTCATTATAAGTAATTTCACATATAAATTTGACATAAACACATGTCAATATTTTGATAGTTCTAACTTCATAACAAACACAGCTTTTGGTTTTGACAATTATAATTAATTTTAAATTAATTAATTTTAATTTTATGTTATTATTTTTGTAAAATAGAAATAATTTTTGAATTTGAAATATCGAAATTATATTTGGGTAAAGTTTTGGTATTTTCATAAAACATTCAATTTTTGATGAATTTTGAAAAACATTTCGTTACTGTTTAAAAACAAATTTTTTATTTAAATAATTATTTATGTTATTTATTTTAGTCCATATAGATACATAATTCCTATATTAGTTCAATTTGATTCATTGGTGCCATTTTTATAATAAAATTAGATGTATAAAATTTTATTGAACATTTTACTGTCTTTTACCCACCTTCTAGGAGCATTTAGAAATTTTCATTAAACATAATTTTACTACTTCTGTGAGTTTAATTCCAAAAATATGAGATACTCAATTGACCTATGTAAATAAAATGTGATTCAATGAGATGAAAATAATTTTTGGTGAATATTAAATTTTTTCATTCATTTACCACGGTTAAAATAAAATAGGTTAATTAAAGGTAAAAATGATAATATAATTATCGTAACACATTCCCTAATTCAATTTCATATGAGTAATTCAATAAAAAAACAACCTCAATAATTAAATATGATAATTTTAATACACTTGGATTAGATTCAGACATTTATTATTATTTTATTTTTAGAATGTTAAAAATGTTAAATTCAATTTTTAATAACCAAACTATTTTTAATATTGGGTAATACATAAGATAAATTCAAATATATTTAATAATTAGAACTATGAAAATATTTCCTATATAATGGTATTTTATTTATAATTTTTAGACATTATATAATTTAATTTATTTATGACATAGTGATGATGTAGTAATGAATTTATTAATGAATGATTAAAATAATGGATATTATAAATATATAAAATAATTTAATTTGTGATTTTTTATTAATTACACTAATTTTATAGGTTAATATCACATGTTAGTGTTTATTAAATAATTTTATTCGAAATAATTATGATGTTATGATTTTCACAAAAACCATATACTAAATAGTGTGAAATTTGATCAAATTGAGTTTTTAAAACTATTACTATTTTGTTGGTTGATATAATATTACTAAAAATCCATAGTTTGGAAAAAGGGATTAAATAATATTATATATGTCAATAATGAACTAGTTGAGGTTCTGATGGATGATTATAGTATGTTAATTAACCATATTTTATAAGAATACAAGAAGACACTGTAAAAGTTAAAGTATTTAACTAATAGTTAAATAAAAACAATAATGTTAATATGGTGTATTACAATTGTATAAAACCTATTTTTTATAGTATTTATTCTAATAAACACCTTTTATTTGAAATAAATCAATTTGGGTCCATTATAAACCCAAAATGATTTATTATAAAATAAAATTTCATGATTTTTCTAAAGTGACCATCACCTCTCTTATAAAAGTGTACTTCCCCTTATATTAATTTAACACCTCCAAAGCAATTTGGCTTTTCCAAAACATAACCAAATATCTTCCCAACTTCATTATATAATTAATTGATTCCTTCATTTGATTGGAAAGCCAACCTAAGGACACCTTTTGATCGAATCAAAATGTATCACCCGAAGAAGAGGTAATAATTTCAACACCCTCTTTCATGTTCTTTTCTCCTTCCACTTCCTCTTTATTTTTTTATAAAATACCAAAGTAATAACTCAAGAAATTCCTAAATACTATGATGTTATTATAAATATGGTACAACCATATTAATTATTCTATCCATCCGATAAATGACAATGTCACCATACATGTGTACGTACGGCTTACCGTATCCACATCAGGGTGTTGTTGGTTATTAAAAAACATCATTATTTGGATGGGTCTAACTATGAGAATAACTAAGTATATAATAAATATAACATGTTAAATATTCTGTATATATAAAATACCCTCAAATTATATACGATTTCATGATTAAATGAATGATCTTGTCTCTCCTATGTACGTACGACTTACCGTCTACACGTCACGATGTCATGTCAATCCCCATCGTAACCATTAAACAATAATTTTCATTTGATAATTAAAAATAATTTTCTGAAGTCTTGATATCATTATGGATATGAATCAAATACATCCTATCCATTGGAAACATGACTTATGTAACAAAACACATAAAGGAAAATGAATTTGTTAACACCCAAAATAATGACACTACTATAATATTATTAAACAAGTAATATTAGAAGATCATATATGATATCATGTTTAAGTACATAGTTATTATATAATTTAATAAAAATTATTTATCTATTATACATGAAGTTGATGTACCCTAGACAAATGAAATGTACAAGGTAAGGGGTTTCCTTATCTAACATTTAATTTCATGAGATTTCCATTGTTCACCACTTATTTATTGAATGTAGTGTATTGTGTTATACCATTTGATATATATTATCATGATTCTATATATATTCATGGTATTTTTTGATTCATTTGGTGGTTATTAATGTTTGGTCTTATGACTCGATTGATTACAACGTGGTAAATGGGTTTTCATCTCACTTTAATTCCAATTATATTCATGCTATATTTTCCACAATTAACATATGTGTGGTGTATGTATTTCCCATGATTGTATTGTTTTTGTAATATAATTAAATTTATGGGTATTTAAAACATCATTGGATGATCCTTATTTTAGGGTGTGTATGTTTCATAAGTTAACAAATCCGTAAGGGGATTTTAAAATTCAATTTCCACACATTTAGTTTTACATAAACTTAATTAATTATTTTACTCCAAAAATATGTGTGAAATCACTATTTATTTACTGATGTAGTAATATAAACTCACCTTTGTGTTGGTATTCTTTTTATACACATAATCACTCCCTTTATAAATTATAAATTCATTGATATGAACTTGATAAGAGTAATTGTAACTAAATCTCCCTTCATTGAGTTAAACATCCAAGTCATTGGTGTTGTGTTTACAATTATATGTGTCAATGTACTCAATTTCGTTTACACAGAAAATCCAGTAATATTGAGTGTATTTATATTTGTCACACATAATTATGTCATTGATTTATTCTTAACATAAGGAGACAGTCTTTATAAGGTAATTCTTCTCAACTTACATTCCTTTGAGACTTCATTGTTGTTATGCACCAATTCACATTTATTTGGTTTATATACTATAAAATCACATAGTATATCATGAATCCATTTATTCTCATGGTATTATAAATTATTGATTGCCACAATTATTTTTATTCAAGCGTCTCTCATTTGGTTATGAACTCTAACTAAAATATCAATTTAAATGTTTTAAAAAATTTATTCTTCTAAATAATTCTCATTAATGTAAATGTTTAAAAAATGGTTTTATGGATTTATTTATATGGAAAGGAATATTTAAAAATAAAAATTCAATTTAAATTATTCAAATTTGTATGGGACACTTTGATTCAAAATTCTATTTTTAACGGATTCTTGGTAAATTGTGATACTTTTAAATGTTTTCAAGAAAAATGGGATATTTCTCCCAAATGATTTTAATTATTATTTTCATCTATGTAAACATCCTTAACTAGATTTTATGATTGATTAAATTAGATTCATTATGATACAATCTTCAGAATAATATTAAAGGTTTTGTGATACATTTTATTATGGATGTGTTATTTTGATACCATTCATTGTTTATGGTTACATTATTAACATTTCGTATGATTGTTTTAATACGAATGATTATTTAATATTACAACCCTTTCATATGAGGAATGCATTAGACATAGTATGTGACTGTAGAGCCTGCTATTGCTCCTAGATGCATCGGTTTGTCTCGTGAGACAAACTATTTTCTTGGAAGAAGGCCCTGACAAAATCTTATTTGTAGTCATGGAATGGGGCCTTGAATATGTGGTGATGTTGCCCAGAATTATGCATTCCATCATTATGAAAATGGATATTGATATTACATGTAATTATTGGACTATTAGAATATCAAAATGAATAAGTAAATGGCATTATTTAATTTATCTTTTCCATATTATGTTGATGTTTACGTTTAAAAGGATTGTGTTCTAGTTGTATACATTGACTTAAATGTTTATTCTTATTTATGGAATTTTCTGCTATATTGTTATCCTTACCGAGATTCTGTGCCAACCCTTATCATGTGTTTTATTTTTCCAGGATTCAAAGAAATATAATATGATTAATCTGCAGGAATATGCAAAGGATATAAGAGTGTTCAAAGTGGACATAATGTTGTATTATTATTTTTTGATGTAATTTAAATCTTATGTATATATAGTACATCCAATAAAACTAAGCTGATCAGTCATTTAGGACATGATTCCATGTATCATTCCAATGTAATGTAATAATGCACTAATTCTAGGTAACTGGGGTCAGGAAATTATAGTTGGTATCCAAGGATGTTTAGAACAAACCTTGGAAGCTAGAATTAGAAAAACACTAATTAGAAAACACTACCATAAGATAGACAATGAGGATTAGTATAGAATAACATCCAAATTTTTTTTAATGTAAATATTATGTGGGTTTTCCCAGAAATACATCCCAATCTAGATATGAGCATATAGAGGCGGCTCTGGAATAAATATACCTAGGAGGGAAAAATGAGACATGGTGTTTCAGGTTTGATCAGGGTTATCCTAGTACATGAAAACGGGCCTTACTACACTCTTGGTTAGGACACTCCAAGGGGATATTCTTAGAATAATTCAAAATTTCATTTCAAACAGACTTGAATGATTTTAATATAAGATGAGAATAAATAACATTGGTTAGTCCTAGGGTGTTATATATTGAAAATAAGGTGTTATGATATTCTCTAAATGATTTTATGACTCACACTATTCTTTCTTGTGTTAATTAAAGGAAGGATTGCAACGATGTTATAGTAACATAGAAGATGATGTACAAGGTGGGGACAATGGTGGAAATCTGCAATAAAATGGAATATTTATAGGTGTAAAAGATATTGTGTCCTTCCAGAATCAGTTTTCCAATTATATTACCAACAACATATATATATATACCAACTCCCAAACTCAATAATGAAGATAAATTCGATGAATGATAAGAGCTCCAACAGTGAGGACCATCGAGAAAATAATTCTCACTTCCCATCAGGTAGGAAATGTGGAAGGAGACACCTAGGAAAGTGTCTCAAATCAACAAAGAAATGCTTTATGTGTGGTAAATATGGACATAATGTAATGAATTTATGAGGATAATGAATAGTATTGTAAAAGAAATTAAAAATGATCCTAAGAATCCAATTACTGTAATTTTTCATAAATGAAAGGGAGCATGGCATTACCTCAGTTGATTACCTATTCTATTAGATAACCTCTAAGTCAAGGAAGAACCTTTGCAGAAATAAATTTATAGAGAAATGCTTAAAAGTGTGAGATTACTTTGGAAAACTATTCTCTTGTGTGTGTAACCATGAAGTTTGTTATGTGAAAAATCTATTTGAGGAAGAAAAATCTTTTCTTTTGTGGATATAGTAATAAAGATCAATTTTGGTTTATATGGTCCTTGAATTTGAGGCAATTATAGGTTAATAATTTTTGGGAAGAGAATGTGAGGTATGAGATTAAATTTATGGTTAAATTATGTTATGTTTATATTTTGGAATTTATCTAATTTTGGGAATGTTATAAAATATAGTTTTAGAGAAAGGACAACATGTAGACCAGGTGAAAACATGTCACATCAAAAAATGCTATGGGAATTGAACCCAAAACTAGAGTACGATTGGGATTTATCGCCTACCCCTGGACTACGTGAATTCCATAGTTAGTGTGACCAATTCATTTTAGTTTAATGATTTTATTGATCAATAATATGTTACTTTTGGGATCTTAGGTCTTATCAAACAAATATCCTTAGTATAGTAAACTGATTTGGTTATTTAGTGATATATGTTATTTTTGAATATGTTTTCTCTTTTGGGAACACTATATGCCTTAGGAAAATAGAATAATATTGGATTTCATTAGAAGAGTAATGTTGGATTTTTCTCTATATTTTTATTGTGGATTTATAGCGATTTGGGTTATTTATGGAAATTATTAACCTATCATAGAGAATATGTTAATAAGTTAATTACTTTTATGTATGTGACATTAAGAGTAGTCGCTGTTATTTGGAGATACAATTTAACGTGGAAGACTACATAATGAAATTCATCTACGTTTTCAGATTTAAAATTATTTTGTAATATATTAAAGGTTTAAGGGTATTTATTTATCTATGGGAATTGTTGGTTTAATTTTGGAGATTATAATTAGTATTTATTTCCCTGACAGATTATCCTTTTTGTGTATGATCTAATCTTGTGCTAACCATTGTGGATTTGGTTAATCTCCAAAGACACGAGAAATATATAGTGTATCCTTTTTGGATCATGTGATTCTCTAGAAGTTCATTCTAGTTCTTTTGGTGTGACCAAGTCATCTTGAATACTCATCGTTTGAAAACAATTATATGAGTTAGTGGTAAATATTTATTGAAGGATGTAAATCTACATAAAATTTAACTATATCTCTATATGTTCTTAGTCAATCTCATAATTTAATTCCTCATATTTATAAATGGAACATAATAGAGAAAATGTTGTCTCCTAACTTTTCATACTGGGAAACTAATGACTGTTTATCCTATTACACGTTTTTGGTTTTCTTATTGTTAACTTTTTCCTGATCATGTTTTGTATCACTCTCCATTAGAACATCACACATAGTTTATATTCCATATCCATGTGTTATTACATGGAATCCAAGTATGGGTTAGCTCGGGTGACATTTGTACTTATCTTTCATTATTTTAAAGTGCTAGTTTAATTGACTCTTTTTCCAATCTAAGACAAACAATGAAGTTACCAAGACCAATTTTGAAATTTCGAGGACACAATTTCCAAAAGGGGAGAAGAATATAACAACCAAATATTTCATAGTATGTTATTTTCTTTAATGTAATTCAATAGGATGTGTTATATGGAACACCGTGTTCGAGCACACGACAACATACAAAACTAGCTGTTCAAAAAGCGGTTATGAATAGTATTTACTAAATTTTTAATTTTACATACTCCATATATTTTTAGAATCCATATTATGTGTTTCTTAGACATAATATAAGAAAAAATTCATTTTTCATATAAAACAAGTATTTTTAAAAAAATTCAATTTTACCACCATTTAATGGAAAACCCTTTTTAAAACCACCATTTGAAACTTTTATATATATTAAATTTGATGAAATTAAATTTTTCTTTACAATCAGGAGATAAAAATTTGTTTTGGATAAATGTATTGTACTTTTTTGATAACATTCATATTTTGATGAATAGTGAAAAATACTAAATTTTAGTTGATAACAACATTTTTAATAGAAATAATTTATAGTGTTAAATTATGAATTTTAATGGTTTGGAAGTATAATCATATTATATTTTTATCATTTAATAAAATTTAGGCCATTATAAGTAATTTCACATTTAAATTTGACGTAAACACATACCAATCTTTTGATAGGTTTTACATAATAGAAAACACATTTTTAGGATTTGACAACATGAATTAATTGGAAATTAATTGATTCTTCTTCTTTGTTTTTAATTTGGTAAAATAGAATTAATTTTTGTATTTGGAATATCAAAATTAGCTTTGGTTGATTTTTTTGGCATTTTTATAAAAACATTAATTTTTTATAAATAGTGAAAAAATTGCTTTATTGATTAAAAAAACACTTTTTAGTTAAATGATTATTTATTTTATTTATTTAAGTCATTATAGAAATATAATTCCTATATTAGTTTAATTTTGATTTATTGGAGTCTTTTTCCTAATAAAATTAGTTGTATAAAATTTTATAGAACTTTTTACCGTCTTTTAACCAAATTCTCGGAGAATTTGGAAATTTGCATAAAACATAATTTTACCGCTTCTGTGAGTTCAATTTCAAAAAATCCAATAGAAATGGTTGACATCATTATGTAAAATGTGGTTTAATAAGGTGATTTTTTTTAGTGAATGGTAACTTTTGACTATTATTTTCCACGGTTAAAAGTAAATAGAGTAATTAAAGGTAAAATGATATTATAGTTACCATAACACATGTTCTAATTCTATTGAATATGTGTAATTCAACAGAAAATATCATTAGGAATAAAATATGATCCTTTCTATCTATTCAGATTAGATTAGGTCATTTATTATTATTTTATTTAAAGAATAGTTAAAACTGTTAAATTCAAGGTTTAATAAAAATACTATTTTTAATATAGGGATATACATAAGATAAATTCATCTATAAGTATTCATTAGAAAGATAAAATTCTTTCCAACATAATTGTATTTTATTTCTAATTTTTAGACAATAATAATTAAATTTATTTCTGGCACAATGGTTATGTAGTAATTACCTTATTAATTAATGTTTAAAATATTTCATATTATAAATATCCAAATAAATTTAATTTGAGGCTTTTAAGGAATTAAACTAATTTCATAGTTTAATAGGACTTGTTTGGTTTTATTAAATAACTTTTTTCGAAGTAATCATACTGTTATGATTTTCACCAAAAACAACTACTAAATATAGTCAAAATTGACTAAAATGTGTTTTAAGACAAATAATATATTTTTGGTTGATAAAATATTCCTCAAAATATAAGGTTCGGCCAAAGGGAATAGATAATATTTTATATGTCATTAATGAACCACATGAGTTAATCTGAGATGTTTAGAGTATTTTTATTAACCATATAGTGTTAGAATACATAAAGACACAGTAAAAGTTAAACTATTAAACTAATTGTTAAATCTAAAAGATAAGTATAATATGCTAACATAAACTTCTCTAAAACCAATTGGATGAAGGGATTTCTACCCATACCCAACATATCTTCAAAATAAATCAATTTCAATCCATTAAAAACCAAAAATGAATTATACTAAAATAATATTACAATATTTTTCCTAATGTGACCACAACCTCTCTTATAAAAAGGTACTAACCCTTCTCTAAATTTCACATCTCCAAATCCATTTGGCTTGGCCAACCCCTAACCAAACATAATCTCAACTACTATAAATACATCCTAGAGTTATATATGTGATTTTAATATAAATATATTACATCCATATTCGTTATTTTATCCATCATATAAATGACAAAGTCACCACACGTGCGTACGTACAGCTTATCGTCTCCACGTCACAATGTAGTTTGTTATTAAAAAACATAATTCTTTGGATGGGTATAATAATAAGTATAATTGATGTAAATAATAAATATAACAAGGTATTGATTCTATATTTATGATATACTATCTAATTATATATGATTTCAATATCCAAAGAATGATATTGTCGCTCATGCGTACATACGGCTTACCATCTCCACGATGCGATGAGATGTCATTCCCCATCATAAACATTCCAGAATTATTTTCGTTTTATAATGAAAAACCTTGTTTAAAGACTTAATATAATTCGAGATATGAATCCAATGCATCATATACAAAACAAACATGACCTACGTAACAGAAAATATAAAGGGAAACAAATCAGTTAACACACAAAACAGTGATACTACTACATTATGATCAACAAAGAAATAATATTAGATCATATATATGTATTTGGTTTTTTTATAATTAAAAAAAATTATTTACCTATTATACGAGAGGATAACGTACCCTCGACTATGGAAAATTACAAGGTAAGGGGTTTCTTATCTCACTATTAATTTCGTGAGATTTCCATTGTTCACAACTTATTTATTGCACGTGGTGTATTGGGTTCTTCCATTTGATATATTCTATCATGAATCTATTTATATTAATGGTTTTTGGGACTAATTTGATGGTTATTAACTTTTTGTCTTACGAATCGATTGATTACAATGTGGTAACGGGTTTTCATCTATCTTTTATTTCCGTATGATTATTTCTATATTTGACATTATTTGCTTTTGTGTGGTGTATGTGCTGACCATTATTGTATTGTTTGTGTAATATAATCTATTTTATGTGTATTTTCATCATTATTGGGTTAACCTTCTTTCATGGGGTTTATTTTTTTTAAGTTACCAAATCGGTAAGGGAATTTAAAATTGCAGTTTTCTCTCATTCGGTTTTACGCAAACATCATTGATTATTTTTGCAAAGACACTAAATATCCATGTAAGTTTTTTTCTTAAATACAATGGAATATTAGGAGTCTGCAAAATTTTATGCTGCATGATTCTGAGGCACGATGTGCTCGTAATCAATTTCTGAAATTTAGTTTGGGTACGTTCAGTAAATGTACGAGTGGGTTTTTATATCATTTGAACCGGTCCTTGGAATAGAAATATGGTGGAGACCACCCTATCTTTTAATCCCTTAAACTCCCCAATAATGTGGAGAAACTCACATGCTCCAATTAATATGGGGGAGCCTCATCAAATCCCCTGTATTAAATTTGTGACAACTATCACCAATTAATTAGGTGGAGCCTATCTAATTAATTAATTCTCCATCTGAATATGTGCCAATGAATAAAATAATAGACAATCTATTTTTTATTTTGGGTTGACATCGTTCATTTGGTTGAACTTTGGAAGAGGAGAGAGAGGGATAAAATCTCCCAACAAAGAACGAAGAATTCTCCACCGATAAAGAATGCCGATCCTCTTCGACTTATTCCACGGACACCTACCTATGTAAAGCATATTCCACGAGTCGACACTACTCGGTAATGGTAATTCTTGGCAGACGAGTCGAACGACTATCCTCTTCATCTTCTTCCCGTAACTCCATCAACGAACGACGAACTGCCATCAAAGGAAAGGGGTTTAAATTGTGTAGTATACATATTTTACCTCATCTTAGTTTGAAAGGAATTGATGAGAAGGTTTGTATGAATTTTCTGCTCATCATTATCCTTTGATGAACCAATTTCTATCACAACTAAATGCGGAGGGTGCAAGCCATACTAACATGGCCCGACTCCCCCTGCTAATATTTTGTGATGTTTATTCAGTATAGAGATGAGGTGACGATGACAACGGTGAAAACGACAAAGGCTGCACTACCCTTGGCCTCCTCGAATTGCACCACCCCCATGGTGCACCAATGCTTCTCGCCGAACACCATCGTCCCATGCCATCCTTCACAGTGCCCCGTCGGCCTTCCCGCACCCTTCCCGCGACTCACGTAGCCTCCCGTAACCCTACCTGCACCCCACACGGCCTCCCGGCGCCTTGCCCGCTCCCCACGCGGGTTCTAACGTGCCCTCCGCAACGTGCCCTCCCCAATACCTCGCGAGCCTGCCCAGCACCCAATCGGCCTGTCCGGTGCCCTGTCGGCCTGACCTGCGCCCCACGCTGCCGACCTGTGCGAGCCTGTCACCCTGCCACCCTGTAATGCACCCCGCGCGGCCTCCTAGCGCCCTACACGGCACCCTGCATGACACCCTGCACGACACCCCTCCGACCTGCCCGTGCCTAACACAGCCTCCTAGAGCCTAGCCAACTCCCTACCGACCTCCCGGGCCAAGCTTATGAGGCACGCCCCTCGTGGAATTAGCTGAAACGGACCTAGCCTCCAGGACTAGCTGTCTCCGCAGAGAACTCCGGGCCGAATCTAGCGGGTTGAACCGCCCAACAGGCCGAGTCAGAACCAATAGGTCTGACCAGGTTAACCCAATCCGGGTCCAGCATGACTAGGTTGGGCCGAGTCGTTCTGACCAGGGCGGACCATACCGAGGCCCACTCTCGACCATTTACTTTCTTTGGCCATATATTTTGCACCAGACATCTATTTGATGAACCATCAATGACAATGATATTCGTGGAATGTGACAGACCCTTTGAGAATACCCCAATGGAGTTTGGGGTATATTTGAGATGTGGATAGGTTGGATCGTACATGAATCCAACCGGGCCCCCAGGAATAAAAGGCTAATAACTCATAGAACCAGCGTCCTATCGACACACCGTCTACTGCGTTGAGACCCCTTTGACATGGAGGACATCTGAGATACTTCTTCATGGGAGTTTGTGGGAGTTGACTTATCGAATCTTGGTTTGAGGAGAAGACCCTCCTGGAATAAAGCATGATTTGTGGAAACCTTGTAGTTGGATGTGCTCTGTCTACTGTTCCACGATCATGTGTGGGTCTGACAATTCAATCTTCTTTTCCTGGATCATGTGTTGGTACGATAGAATAGCTGGTCCTCAATCCTGTGTTTGTCTGACAACTCTGACTACTATTCCTGGATCCTGTGTGGGTCCGACAGTTCTAACTTCTATTCTAGGATCATGTGTTGGTCTGACAGAATAGCTGGTACTAGATCATGTGTGTGTCCGACAGGTCTAACTACTAGTCTTGGATCCTATGTGGGTCTGACAGTTTTGACTTCTATTCCGAGATCATCTGTTGGTCTAATAGAATAACTGGTCCTAGATCTTGTGTCGGTCCAACAGCTCTGACTATAGTTCTTAGATCCTATGGGGGTCTGACAGTTCTAGCTACTGGTCCAGGATCCTATGTGGTTCCGACAACTTAGATGATTCAATGGCTATATCTTATCATCTTTATCTCTCTACATAAGTTGTATACTTGTGTGAGCTGAGTCAGTGACTTCTATGTTTTCCACATGATTGAGATGTGTTACTTGATAACTTATGTATATGTATGGGAATAAACCTAATTAATAGATATCCGTTGATTTCAGACTCTATGTTTTATCCTTTTTGGATTTTGAGAGACCTTGGTGGTATTGGGGTCCCTACTACGTATCGTTTTACTCACCACTACATAGGCTATGTCCACACCTCATTGTGTTGGTTATAGACGATGGACAGTGTTGACTGAGGAACAATGTAGCAGGACTGGAAAGTACCTAGAGGTGGACCTTATGATGAGTCGGTACTCGGAGGACAAAAACAAATGTATAGTGCTACAGAGGCTATTTGTACCTACCCTTCAGGTAGGATCTGGGGAGGAAGATCCTGGAGCTTCACTTCACCTTCTAGCTATTTTCCCCTTTTAGTTGTACTTGTACTTTACAGCTGGACTTTTATTCTTGGCCCCTTTTACTTTTCAGCACTGTTCTATTATATAGTTTTACATAGTGTTTTACTTGCTTCATGTACTCTGTTGTGTGTGTTTATAATTATAAAGTCAATGACTTCCCTGTTTTAGGGATTTACGATTATGGAGCTAGTCGCCAGCCCCTTGCCTATGGAAAGAGGGAATGGGATAGTCACGACATGAGCCCTATGGGATGGGTCATGACAAATTGGTATATGAGGAGTCGGTTCTACCGTAGAACATAGGACTCTGATCATTCCTTTCTGTGAAGAAATAGTGTTATGAGTACTGAGTGTTGTTTTTAGTTCAGGGAGTCTAGTATTGGTGCGGTGGCTGATGTATCCAAACACCAGGACCCTAACTTCTGATTTCCAACTCAGTGCATGAAAAAACATATTTCATGTGTGATTTTAAAATTTTTCTTTATGTCAACTCAACTAGGTCAGCTCACTAGGTGTAATCCTTTCATGGTGACCCATCTGTTCAGGATTCCTCCATGCAGACAAAAGGGTAATGTTTCGAGATAGTACACGATGACGTCCCACTGAGCAACGAGGCTCCGGTGTAGGGCCCTCTTTCTATATTGGCACCTTCGGGTGGTGTACTAGTAGCAACACCACCCATTGGGTAGAATATTCCCCCAGCTGCACTGGCGGACGATGCACATCAACTGATCTCATTACAAGAGTTCCATAGGTAGAGGCCTCAGAGGATAAGAGGTGAGACCGATTCCTAGGCAGCAGAGGACTGGTTGGAGGGGATTGCTAGAGTCATCCTCCTAGTTGAGACACCCGGGGTGCATATAGTGATCTTAGATACTAGTGTTTTCTAGTGAGTGACCATGAGGTGGGTCTGCATAGTGATGCAGCTTTAGTAAGTGGACCATTGTTGGAGATTGTACCTTCAGGTAGCGTGTCAGCTATATCATTGCATGTTGGTCGGAATTTTCAACCGACAATACCGGTAGATGACACATGTAGGCTTAGTTCCTTACATGTGTTTTTTCAACAGATACCCATTAGGTTCCGAGGATATCCCGACTGATAGGCGGATGAGGACTGGCCTGAGGAGGTGGCTGAGAGTTTACAAGAGCTTGTACAACTTCGTCAGGATGACAAGTCAGTAACTGAGAATTCATCGAGGCATATTGATTGTTTACCGTACATGATGAATATGTTTTGATCAGTACTTGGGGATCAGACTACTGAGTTAGGTGTGTTTTATGACATTAGATGCATCACCTTTTCCCTATATTCTATATATAACCTTTGTGGTTAAATGTTCTTTAGCTGAGTGGATACAGCCAATGAATGTCTATAGTGGGAAAGCATGAAACTGGCGCCAGTCTCAGAAACTTGAGAGTGTAAAATGTTTCTAGAAGAGGATGTGTTAAGGACAGATGAATATGTAGGGCAGCAGACATGGAATTAGAGCTAGGAGAGAAGCATGAGGTGGTGTGCATTTCTACATGTTACAACCACCTGCCTTTGTAGTCCCAGCCAGGCTCAGGGAGATGGAGGGCAGGGGAAGAGAGTAGCTACATGAGGTCAAGGAGTGTGACCCAAGGGCTTTAGTAATGATCCTAGGAATGGTCTATGTCTACTACGAGCTATTGTATCAATAGAAATAAGTACCAATCATTCCTTCCTTCCATGAATCATGTCCCAGTCATCGAGTTACCAGTTAATCCATTGACTTGACCCTCACATTTGGAGACACTTTTTGGAGGAGACTCAATAATCATACTTACGACGACAGTTTGATCTGACCCTTGAGGCAAGAGATTCAGTTGGAACATATTGGTGGCAGCGTCAAGGCCTTATGACCTAAGTTTGGGAATGGACTGGAAAACCACAATTCATTCACATATTGACTGTATTAGGGAAAAAAGGTTGTGGTTTGTCTAAAATGTTGGGATGAGGTTTTCCTAAGTCAGTGAAAAAAGGAATCCCATGTAGCACATGTTAAAATCATGCATAGCAGGGTGTAGTCGATCACTTTTGAGTCGGCCAGCCTAACCCTCATGGTAGAAGCAGTTTTGAATGTTTAGTTCCTAACATGAGTGACAGAACGTGGGGAAATCTTTTCAAAAGATGTTTCCTAGATTACCCACCCAAGGGGTAGGTACGTCTAATTTGGTTGGCTACATACTAGAGGTTCGGTCTAGAATTCTTCAGAGTTGTGGAACCACTATCATCATTGAACAAGAAGTGGAAACTCTTCGTGTGTTTGGAGAGATTCCAGAAGAGCATTCAAGAGATGAAGTAGAGGACGGATAGTGCCCCCCCATCTTGCGGCTTATAGAGGAAGACGTAGGGTACATAATATTCTAATATGCATCATGAGATAGACTCGAGTTTGTCCTGATCCAGGAGCAAGCACTGATTGTATATAGTTCCCGGAAGCTGAGATAACATGAGAAGAACTATGCTACCCATGACATGGAGTTATCATCAGTGGTCATCGCCTTGAAGATTTGGAGACACAATCAGTTGGGTGAACATTTTACCATATTCTATGATCACAAGAGTCTTAGGTATATCTTCTATTAAAAGAATCGGAACCCGAGGCAATGACGTTGGCTTGAGTTCCTGCAGTACTATGACACCGAGATAGTCTATACTCCTGGGATGGGGAAAGTTGTTGTAGATGCACTAAGCAAGAGGTATGGTATACGAATGCAAGGATAGGAAATAGAGAAGATGGCTACTTTACATATATCCTTTGTGGATAGAGATGGATATTCCTTCCTTCAGTATCTTACAGTCAGTCCCCCACTTCTTCAGTGATTCAGGGAGGTGTAGTGACGCTGACTGAGAGACACGACGTGCTCAAATATCCAAAGGGTAGGCACCTGATGGATTTTTTGAAGATGGGGAGCATGCAATCCTCTTTAGAGGATGTACATTGGTACCAGTATCACTTCAAGAGGAAGTGTTGAGGGAGTCCCACACATCCCCTCTAGCGGTACATTCTGGAGTGGTGAAGATTTATGAGAACCTTCACTGACAACACTGGTGGCCAGGTATGAAGAAGGCAATAACAGAGTTTGTCTCTCGATGCCTCCCTTATCAGCAAGTGAAGGTAGAGAACCATGAAAAAGTAGTCTTGGTTCAGACTTTAGAGGTTTTTGTATGGATTTGGGGTGGGATATCCATGGATTTTGTGACAGGTCTTCCATGTACATCCAGGGGACATGACTCGATTTGGGTGATCGTTGAACGATTCACCAAGTCGACCCAGTTCCTACCAATCAGAGAGTAGGGATAAGTAGTGATCTTGGGATGCCTTTATGTGCATGAGATTTTGTGGCTACATGGAATAACTTCACTTATTGTCTCCGATCGTGACACATTATTTAATTACCAGTTATGGGAGGGGATATAGGAGGCTTCTGGGACGCAACTTCATCTGAGAACCACCTTCAATCCTCAGACAGATGTTCAGACAGAGTAGACCATTCAAAACCTTGAGGATGTGCTGCGTGCTTGTTTCCTTGACTTTGGTCGCAGCTTGGAGGATCACTTTCATTTGGAAGAGTTTTCCTACAACAACAGCTATCAGACCACCTTAGGGATGATCCCTTTTGTGGCGTTGTATGGGTGACCATGAAGATCACCCTTGTGCTAGACAGACCCAGGTGAGTCAACACTGGTTGGACTAGAGATGGAACGAGCTACCACAAAGATGTAGTAAATCATCTAGGAGCGGCTGAAAACTGCACAGAGTAGGTATAAATCTTATGCTAATAGGAGACGGTGGACTATGGAGTCCGAGGATGGTGACCATGTCTTCCTACGGGTCTCACCTCGACGAGGTCTACAGAGATTTGGCCGAGGTGTCATGTTATATCTGAGATTCATCAGAACTTTTTAGGTCCTCAGAAGAGTAGGCGAGGTGGATTACCGCTTGGCTCTTCCACCTCAGTTGCACCGGGTGTACAATGTATTCCACGCATCTCAGTTGAGGAGATACGAGAATGAACCTTCCCATAACATCGACAATGGAGAGTTAGACGTCAATGATTGGGAGAATATTACAGAGGTTCCATTGGAGATTGAGAATTGAAGGAGGCGGTTCGTACATGGACAGTTGATACCTCTAGTGCGCGTTCTTTGGCAGCATGAGAACCTCTAGGAGAGCACATGGGAGTGGGTGGCTCAGATTTGTGCTCAGTACCACCATTTGTTCCCATATTTCGAGTTGTAGCTTATGGGGATGTAAAACCCTGAGGTGGGGAGAATGTAAAGACCCAGAATTTCCATAAAGTTTTTTTTATTAAATACTTGAAAATTTCACGAGTCTAAAAAATTTACAGTGCTTGATTCAAAGGCCCAGTGTCCCCCGAATCAATTTCAAGAGTTTTGTTCGATTGTGTTAATTAAACATACAAGAGTGTTTTTATAACTTTTAAACCAGTGCTCAGAATAGTAATTAGAGGGCACCCTTGAACTCACATCACTGGTGTTATCATAAGAAGACATTCACTTCGATGGTAGTGAGTCAAGGATAGATGTAAGTTTTTGGGTTTTCTTAAAAAAATAATAAAATAAAGTGCCCTACACTTTATTTTAGTTAAGCAGCCATTTGTTGTGTAGTGGATAAAACCTCCTCATGGAGGTTGTTGGAGGGACCACCGCACCTTAACCTCCCATGAGATGTTATGGTGGTGGGGTCCACCCGAACTCAACCTCGCTTGAGAGGATTAATGTGGTGGGGACCACCCGAGCTCTTAACCTCTTAAACTCCCCATTAAACTTGATAAAACCACAAGCTACAATTAATAAGGGGGAGCCAATTCAGCTGCCCTTTATTAAATTTTTGACAACTCGGATCAATTAATTTGGTGGAGCCTATATAAATAATTAATTCTTCATTTGAATTCATTCCAATTAATAAAATAATAAACAATCTATTATTTCATTTGGGTTCGTATCATTCATTTGGGGGAACATTAGATGAGGAGTGCTACTGTGAAAATATCCCAATGAAGAATGAAGAATACTCCACCGATGAAAAATTCCGATCCTCTTCAACTTCAACCCTAGAAACCTACAGTCGTGGAGCGTCTTCCACAAGCCGACACAACTCAGGTTTGGATGTTCATGGAGGACGCATCAAACGACTATCCTTTTCATCATCTTCCTGCAACACCATCAATGAATGAAAAACAACCAAAAAAGGTAGGGGGTTTACATTTAGTAGTATACCTTTCTTTTCCTCATATTTGTTTGAAAGGATTTGATGAGAAGGTTTGTAAGAAATTGTTGTTCATCGTTCTCCATTGATGGACCAATTAAAATCACCTCTAAACGCGGAGGGTGTAGGACAAACTGACATGATCTGAATCCCCCCACTGATCATTTGTGATGTTTTTTCGGCATAACGATGAGGCGACCATGACAAAGAATGTGCTACCCGTGACCTCTGCAGATCACACTGCCCATTCAGTGCACCGATGCTTCCAGCTGAAAACTGCCGGCCCCTGCCGGCCTGCATGATGCCCCATCGGTCGGCCTGTGCCCTGAACGCGCCCTGTGAGTCCTCCGGACACCCTGCCTATGCCCTGGGAGGCCTCACGAAACCCTGCTCGTACCCCGTGCTACCTCCAGTCTCCCTTCCCACACCCCGTGCGGCCTCCCGCGCACTATTCCCAACATGCCGCCGGCCTGGCCGACACATGGCTGTCCTGCTCGGCGCTTGACCGGCCGACCATCCCCACACCCCGCGCAGCCTACCGGAGCACCGTGCGGCCTTTCCGCACCCCGCACGGTCTCCCAGAACCCTGCCCGGTGACCCGCTGGCTAGCCCGTGCCCCGTCGGCCTGCCCGTACCCTGCACATCCTCCCGGGACCGTGCCGGTGCCCTGCCGACCACTTGGGCTGAGCCACCATGCCACGCCCCTTGCGGCATTGGCCGAACCGGTCCCAGCCTCTGGGCTGAGCCACCTACGCAGCAACCCCTGGGCCAAACTGCCCCCACAGTCTGCAGGGCCGGGCCTCGAGACCTCCAGGCCCACTACCGACTCTACTTTTTTTGGCCATATTTTTGGAACTAGACATCTGTTTGACATACCATTAGTGGAGCTGGTATTCATGGAACATGAAAACCCTATTAGAATACCCCACTGAAGATCGGGTTATATTTGAGATACAGTCAGGTTGGAACGTACATGAATCCAACCGGGCCCCGAGACTAAAAGACTAATAACTCACAGACCGGGTGTCCGATTGAGGCTTCGTATGTTGGGTTGAGATCCCTATGACATGGTGGACCTCTGAGATACTTCTTCATGGGAACTTGTTGTAGTTTAGGTATCAACTCATGGATTGAGGAGCAGACCCTCCCAGAATCCTGAATTCATTATGGAAACCCTATGGCTGGCTGTGCTCTGACTACTAGTCCTGAATCCTATGTGGGATCAACAGTTCCCACTTCTGCTCCTAGATCATGTGTTGGTCCGACAGAATAGCTAGTACAAGATCCTTTGTCGGTCCAAGAGCTCTGAATTGTGTTCCTGGATCCTGTGTGGTTCCGATAGTTCTGACTTCAGTTCCAGGATCATTTTTTTATCTGACAGAATAGCTGGTCCTGGATTCTATATGGGTCTGATTGCTCAAAATACTGGTCCTGGAACCTGTGTAGGTCTGACTGTTCTAACATTTGTTCGTAGATCATGTTTTGGTCTGAAAAATTTGCTGGTCCTGGATGTTGTGTGGTTCTGACAGCTCTGACTACTATTGCTGGATCTCGTGTGGGTCCAACAGTTCTAAATGCTGGTCCTAGATCTTGTGTGGGTCCAATAGCTTAGATTATTCAGTGGATATATCTAATCATATCTATCTCTCTACATATGATGTATACCTGTATGAACTAATTCATCGACTTCTGTGTTTTACTCATGATTGTGATGTGTTACTTGATAAGTTAGGTATACGTATGGTAATATACCTAAGTAATGGCTATCCGTTCATTTCTTACTATGTGGTTTATCATTGGTGGATTTTGAGAGACCTTGGTGGTGTTAGGGTACCTACTGAGTATCGTTGCACTCACCCCTACACGGGATATGCTCGCACCTCATTGTGTTGGTTGTAGACGACCGACAATGTTGAGTGAGGATCAGAGTAGCAGGACAGGATGGTACCCGTAGGTGGACCATAGGAAGAGTGGGTACCCCAGGGAGATGGAAATACATGGAGTTATATGGAGAATATTTGTACCTAACCTTCATTTAGTATCCATGGTGGATGATCCAGGAGCTTCTCTTCACCATTCCACTATTTTGTCGCTATTCAGTTGTACTTGTACTTTACAGTTCAGATTGTAATTTTGGACCCTTTTACTTTTCAGCTCTGTTCTGTTATACAATTTTACATACCTTTTTACATCAATATTGTACTCTATTTTGTGTTTTTATAGTTATAAATGAAACTACTTCCCTATTTTAGGGATTTACGCCTTTGGTGCTAGTCTCTAGCCCCTGGCCTATGGAAGATGGGCTTGGAGTAGTCACAGAACATTCCCCGTGGGATGGGTTGTGACAATTTTACTCCAAGATTATGTGTGAAATCACTATTTATTTAATTATTTAGTAATTTCAACTCCCTTTTTTTGGATATTTTTTTGATACCCATAATTACTCCATTGATAAATTATGAAGTCAACGATATGAACATGATAAAATTAATTTTACCTCAATGTCTACTCATTGAGTTAAACATCTATGTCATTTGAGTTGTGTTTACAATAATATGTGTGAATGTCCTATGATTGATTTACACTGAATATCCTATAAAATTGAGTGTATTTATATTTTTCACTCAAAATTTTGTCATTTATTTATCCTTAACATAAGGATATAGTCTTTATAAGGGAATTCATCTCAACTTACATTCCATTTAAACTTCTTTGATGTTATGCGCCAATTGACATATATTTGGCGTATATACTATAATTTGACTTAGTATATCATGAATCCCTTTATTATCATGATATTATAAAGTTTCAATTACCTTAGTAATTTGTATTCAAGCATCCCTCATTGGGTTAGGAACTGTATATAATATATAATTCTAAATGTTTTAAAAAATTTATTCTTCTAAATAATTCCAATTAATGTCTATGATTTAAAAATGGTTTTAATGACTTATTTATATGGAAATGAATGTTTTAAAATTAAAATTCCTTTTAGAAGTTTCATTGTGTTATGGGACACATTGACTCAAAAAAATATTTTAAACAGTTTCTTGATAAATAGTTATACCTTTAAATGGTTTCAAGAAAAAGGAGATATTTATTTCAAATGGTTTTAAGGATTATTTTCATCTATGTCAACATATTTCATTAGATTTTATGTTTATTTAAATTCGATTCATTATGATAGAATATTCCAAATGGTATTGATGGTTTCTGGATATGTTTGACTATGGATGTGTTATTTCTATACCATTTATGGTTTATGGTTAAAGTATTAACATTTTGTATGGTAGTTTTAATATGAATGTTTATGTTATGTTTTAAGATTTTCACATGATGAATGTATATGACATAGTAATTTGCAAGGGTATTCTACTATAGCTCTTCGATGCATCGGTAGGTCTCATGAGACAAACAAGTTTCTTGGAACATGGTGATGAAAAAATCTTATTTGTAGTTTTGGCACGAGGACTTGACTATGTGGTTATGATGTCCGATATTAGGCATTCATCATTATGAAATTTTATATTGATATTACATGTGATTATTCGACTAGTAGAATATCAATGTGAATATGTAAATGTAATTTTCTTATTTATCATTTCCATATTATGCTGAAGTTTATGTTTTAAAGGCTTCTATTTGAGTCTTTTACATTTCCTTAAATGTTTATTCTTATTTATGATAGTTTCCACTATACTGTTATCCATAATAGGCATATGATCTCACCACTTTATTGTGTTTTATTTTTACAAGGAATCTAGGAAGTGTATATTAAAATTAACATGCAGGAATTGGCTATGGGATATAAGAGTGTTTATGGACATAATGTTGTTTTTTAATTTCATGATGTAATGTAAAACTTTTGTATGTACCTAGTACTTCAAAGTCTACAAAACTAATTGGTATTTCGGGAGATTATTCCTTTTATCATGCCAATGTTAAGTATTAATGCACCGATTCTGGGTATATGGGGTGGGGGAGTTACATTAATAAGCGGGACATAAAAAAAATTGGGATAAATTTTTGATGTTTTTCTGATAACTTTCATATGATGAAGAATAGTGAAAGATACTAATTTTTAATTGAAAACCACTTTTTAAAAAGAAATAATTTAGAGTGATAAATTATGAATTTTAATGGTTTTTATTTAAATTAGAGTATATTTTTATCATTTAATACAATTTATTTCATTACAGATAATTTCACATTTAAATTTTATATAAAAACATTTCAATATTTGGATAGTTTTTAATTTTTAATAACTCAAATTTTTTGTTTTCACAAATAGAAAAAATTACAAATTAATTAATGGAAGTTCTATGTATTGAATTATGTAAAATAAAATTCATTTTTTAATTTGGAATATCAAAATTATCGTAGGGTGAATTTTTTGTATTTTTCCGAAAACATTCAATTTTTGAAGAAAAGTGAAAAAGATTGCGTTATTGTTCAATACAAAATTTTTATATAAATAATTATTTATTTTATTTAAATTTATTTTATGCCACAATAGATATATAATACCTATATATGTTCAAGGTAATTCATTGAAGTCAATTTATAATAAAAATAGGTTTATAAAATTTTAATGAACTTTTTAACATCTTTTACCCACCTACTAAGAACATTTGAAAATTTTCATAGAACTGAATTTTACTACTTCTGTAAATTTTATTTCAAAAATCTGAGGGACACGGTTGAAATTATTAAGTAATATTTTATCCAAGTAGATGAAAATAATTTTTGGTGAATAGTAACTGTTGACATGTATTTACCATGGTTAAAAATAAATAGGTTAATTAAAGATAAAAATTATATTAAAATCACCTTAACACATGTACTTATTCAATTGGATAAGACTATTTCGACCAAAACCAATATCATGAATAATATAAGATCATTTTGGTCCACATGAATTATATTAGGACATTTATTATTATTTTATTTAAAGAATTGTAAAAAGTATTAAATTCCATGTTTAGTAACTAAACAATTTTTAATATAAGGTTATACCTTAGATAAATTCAAATATAAATTTTAATTGGAATGCTAAAAATATTTCTGAACTAATGGTATTTTATTTAAAAATTATAGTGATACAATAAATAAATTTATTTATGACACAAGGATGATGCAGAAATTACATTATCAATGAATGAATAAAATAATTAAAATTATAAATATAACAATAAAGGTAAATTTATGATTTGGTTGACATCCACACATTTTTTAGGGTAATATTATGTGTTAGGGTTGGTTAAATAACTTTTTTTAAGTGATAAAGTGGTTATGGCTTTAACAAAAACAAAATACCATAAAGTTTCAAAATTTACATAAATGAGTATTTTTTATAAAAAATACAATATTATTAATTGATATAAAATTTCTAAGATTATATGGATTAAAATAAGGACTTAGATAAGGTTATATATATAAAAAAGTAACCCCTTGGGGTCCTATTGGATTTTTATAGTATGTTTATTAAACATTTATTATAATAATACAAGAGGACATGGTAATAGTTAATCTATTTAACTATGAGTTAAATCTAAATTATAGGGTTAATATGGTGACCTAAACTTGCCTAAAACCCATTGGTTGTGAGTATTTCGACCCATCCACACCATATATTTGAAATAAATTATTTTGGAGCCATTAGAAAACTAAAATATGTTTATAATAAATTAACATTTAAAAAATTTCCAAAAGTGACCCTCAAATATCTTATAAAAAGGTTATTCGACTTCTCTCAAAATCACACCTCAAAAACTATTTGTCTCGGCCAACCCCTGCCCAAATAACCTTATAGCATACCTCACTTAAACCTAGAGGCCATCCCTAGAGTAGAAATACATCCTAATGATCCTTTTTGATCAAATCAATAGAAAACACCCAAAGAAGAGTTAATTATTTTATCACCTCTTTCAAAGTTATTTTAAACATCCATTTTATCTTTAATGGTTATTTAAATAACTAAATAATAAATCCATTACATTATTCATACTGTGATGTTATTATAAATATGTTAAAAAAATCATTGTTCAATCCATCCTATGAATGATAATGTCACCATGCGTGCATACATATGACTTACTATCTCCACACCGTGGTGTGATTTTTTATTCTACACTTTGTTATTTGGATGAATATAATAATGAGTAATATGTATATAAATAATGAAAATAACATGCTATTTTCTCTGTATGATTAATATACCATCCAATTACACAACTTTTAATCATTATGGAAATGATATTGTCCCTCGTGTGTACATACGGCTTACCGTCTACACGACGCGATGAGATTAATTTACAGGTTCACCATTCAAAGATGATTATAATATATATATATATATATATATATTATTAACAAGTGTGTAATATATGAAATAATAATTCTACTGTATATATATATATATATATTTATGTAGGTATGTATGAACTTACAAATATCATGTTTACTTACATCCGTAAAATACGATATGAAAACGGAAACAACATTTAAGCATACGTACGACCTACCGTCTCTATAAAAAATGTTTTTGATTTCATTCATCCTTATATTATAAATATTTATATTCTAAATATATATTATATATAAATCATTTTTATATTCTATACATATTTAAATCATGATCTAAATGATACAATAAAAAATAACAAGTTATAAAATCTAAGATAAAGAAAGGGATTATTACCAGAAATGTTAATTTAACATAGAAATAATTTTTAAATGGGTAGTAGAAATCCATAAATGAATCATGTATGATATTATAAATATGAATTTGCTTCTTGTATAATTTAAAAACATAAAATGGTGATTATATAGGAGGTTAAACGTATCTTCGACCAATGTAAATTGCAAGGTAATGGTTAATTCCTCAACCTCAATATTATCAGATATTATTGATGGGTAAGTATTTTTTGGGACATATTTATTATCCATGTCCATGTTTCATAATATAATTCTCAAAATAATTCTTTAAAGGTACAATTTAACTAAAACAACATTTTAATGTTTTAAATATTTATTCCTCAAAATCATTATCCTTAATGTACATTCTTTCAAAAAGGTTTTAAGGATTTATTTATATAGAAATGAATGATTTAAAATGTTAATTCCATTAAAATGTTTCAATTTTTCATGAGACACTTTGATTTAAAAATAAATTCTAAGCCATTTCTTCATAAATTGTGATACTTTTAAATGATTTAATGAAAACAATTCTCTAAAAGGGGTTTTCTGATTTTTTTCAACAATGTCAACATCCTTTTTGGATATTTTTCTTGATTTTGGTTGAATTATGATGAATAAAATCATCAATTTTGTATTGAATGATTTATGATATGTTTGATTGTGAATGCTCAATTTTTATACCATTTATGGTTTATAGTTTAAGTATTGACATTTCGTTTTCTAGTTTTTATATGAATGTTTATATTATGTTTCAACATTTTCATATGAGGAATGTTGTGGAATTATTATGTGATGGGGGTGGCCCGCGATAGCCCCTTGATGCAATAGTAGGTCACATGAGACAAAAAAGTTTCTTGGAATAAGGAGATAAAAAAATATTATATGTAGTCTTGGCACGAGTCCATGGCTACATGGTAATGATGTCCGGTGTTAGGAATTCCATTATTATGAAATTAATTATCACATGTGAATATTCAAATAGTAGAATATCCATGTGCAAGTTTATATGGTAATTTTTGATTTATTTTTTCCATATTATGTTCAATTTTATGTTTAAAAGGATGTTGTTTTTATTAAACATATTACCTTAATGTTTTATAGAATCCTCTAAATTATTTACCCTTACTGTGCATTTCAGCTCACCACATTCTTATGTTTTTTTTCCAGAATTCCAAGAAGTGAATTATATTTGATATGCTGGTTATGCAAGGGGAATAATGGCATTATTAGCAGATTATCTACGTTGTGTTATATTATTGAATGTGTAATGATATTTTCATGCCTGTAATCTATTTTCCATGTCTAAAAATCTTATTGATCATTCAGGACATGATTCCTTGTAATCATGCCAATTTATTAAAATAATACACCGGCTCTGAAATTTTGGGGTCATAAAATTATTGTTGGTATCAGATAATGTTTAGTATAAAATGTGGTAACTATATTTAGAGAAACTCTAATTTGAGAACACTGCCCTAATATAGGCATCGAGGATTAGTATAGAATAACATTCAATATTTTTTGTAATGTAAATATTATGAGGGTTTTACCAACAATACATCCCTATCTTGTTACGAGCAAGTATAGGTGGCTCTGGCACAGATGTACCAAGGGGAAAAACCCAAAAACAACCCTTTAAGGTAGACTCAAATGAAAATAGGTGCATGACAATGGGCCTTGTTGCTCTCTTGGTTACGAAATTCCCGAGGGATATTCATATAAAAATTTATATTTTCATTAAAAAACAATTTAAATAATTTTAATATATGAGGAGAATAAATAATATTGGTTAATGATAAGATGTTTTAGATTGAAAATATGGTGTCCTTCTATTCGATAAATGATATTATGACTATTGTTACTCAAAAAATTCTTTCTGGTTTTAGTCAGTGGATTGATTCCAAGGAAGTCAAAGTAAAATTGAAAAATATTTACATGGTGGGAATGGTGGTGGAAATGTGTATCTAAATGGAATGTTGATAGGTATAAAAGATATTGTGTTCATACTAAATTAGTTTTTCAAAAATATGATCCACAACATATATATTAACAGACTCCTAGACTCAACATTGTAGTGAAATGATGTGAATGATAAGAGCTCCCATAGTGGAGACCATAGAGAAAAGAACGCTCAATTTACATCTTGTAGGAAATATGGAGGTATAAACCTAGGATTTTTTCTCAATGTATGAAATAATTTCATTATATATGGAAAAGAAGGACATAATGTATATTATTTCTGAAGAAAAAGGTTGAGTATTGTGGAATAAAATAAAAATGATCCTATGAATCCATTTACAGTCATTTTCTATAAATGTAGTGGACCTAGGAATTACTAGAGTGAATTCCCTATTCTATAAGATAACCTCTTGGTAAATGAAAAACCTATGTGAAAATAAATGGATGGAGAAATGTTTACTGGTATTAGTGCCCTTTGATTATTGGATTACTTCGGAAGACTTTTATCTTGTATGTGTAACCCTATAGTTTTTCATGTGAAAATTCTATTTGAGGATTAATTAACTTTTCTATTGTTGATATAGTTACAAATAACCATTTGGGTTTATATGATCCTTTAATTTGAAGAAATTACACGTTATTAAATTTTTGGATGAAAATGTGTGGTATGAGATAAAATTTGATGTAAAATTATGTTATGGTTATTTTTAGGAATTTATCTCATTTTAGAAATGTTTTAAAATATATTTTTTGAAAAAGGTCAACATGTAGACCGTGTGAAAACTCATCGCGTCGGACAAAGCTGCGGGAATCGAACCCAGAACCAAAGTGCGACTGTGATTTATCGCCTATCATGGGATTGCGTGAATTCCCAAGTTAATGTGACTAATTCATTTTAGTTAAATGTTTTTATTGGTGAATAATAATTTGATTTGGGATCATATGTTTATCAAATGGATATCATTATAATATAAAAATAATTTGGTGATTAGGTGATAAAAGTTATTTTGGAAGGTGTTTTCTCTACTGGGAAAACTATATTACTAAGAAAAATAGAATACTATGGGATTTCATTTGTGTGGTAATTGATTTAGGTTATTTTTTGGAAATTACTAACCTATTATAGAGAATATGTGATTAGGTTAATTACTTTTTAGTATGAGACATTAAGAGTAGTTGATGTTATTTGGAGGTACCATTTAACTTGGAAGACATTGTAATCTAATTCATATATGTTTTGGGTTTCAATATTAGTTTGGATTATATTGAATTATTTTAAGGAAAATTTTTTATTGAATTGTATTTTTTGAACTTTTCATTTTGTTGGTTTAGATTTAGAAATTTAGATTAGTATTTCTTTCTCTAAAGTATTATCCTTTTAGGGGATCATCTGATCTTATACTAACCATTTTTTGTTAATCTTAAAGGAAAGGGAAATATATAGTTAATTCTTTTTTGGATTATATGATTCCCTGTAAGATGATTATAGAGCTTCTGGTGTGACCAATTCATCTTGAATACTCATTATTTGTAGTGAAATCTGAATTTGTTAAAAAAATTAGTTAAAGGATGGATCTCTAAGATTTGATGTATTTTTTTATTCTATGAATAAAAATAAATCTTAACCATTATGGAAATGATCATAAACCCAAAAATGTGTTATCTTAATACCTTATGTTATTAATCATAGATTTATAGCTTTGAGGCCCTCAATATTCCATTTAGTTGTTTTTGATTGATGAACTAAATCTCTCATAAATATTTACAATTTTCCTCCAATTGAAATTTCCACCATTGTTCTCCAATTTGAAATCCCAATTTGGTGGTGACTTTTTAATTTCCATTTCCCAGTTATTAAGACAAAAATTTATTTACCCAACTTATGATGTGGGATTTCCACAAAGGTATTTTATATTTTATTAACTTTTAATTTCGAAGAACAATTTTAAATTGCGAGGAAGAAATTTATTGAAGGAGGGGAAAATGAAACACCCCATGATTCCATGGTCTCCTTCTCTTTGAATAATACATTATCGTGCGATGTACGCAACACCGAGTTCAAGCACACCACAACCTATCAAACTAGCCATTTAAAAAAGATGTTATGAATATAAATAACCACATTTTTAATTATATATATTTGTATCCCATATAATTTTAACATTCATCATTTGCGTTTATTAGAAAAAATATAAGGTCAAATTCAATTTTTACAAATAAAAGATGCAATTTTAAAAAAATGTGTTTTCCCGCCTTTTATTTTAGATCCCATTGTAATCCAATATTTGGAACACTAATATATTCAATTTGAGGAAATTAAATTCTTCTTTGGAAAATGGTCATAATAATTTAGTTTGGATAATTTTTGGGTGTTTTTCTGATAACCATCATATTTTGATGAATAGTGAATGAAACTAAATTTAATTGAAAACCACATTTTCAATAGAAATAATTTATGATGTAAAATTATGAATTAGAATGGTTTGTATGTATAATTATATTATATGTTTTTCATTTAATCCAATTTAGGACACTATATGTAATTTCACATATATATTTTACATAAGCACATGTCAATCATTTAATAATTTCAACTTTTTAAAAACACGGTTTTTGGTTTTGACAATGGGAATTAATATTAAATTAATTGATGAAAATTAATTGATTTTAATTTGGTAAAATAGAATTAATTTTTGAATTTGGAATAACAAAATTATCTTAGGTTGATATTTTGGTATTTTTACGAAAACATTCTATTTTTGATGAGTAGGGAAAACCATTGTGTTATTGTTTAAAACATACATTTTTAGATAAATATTCATTTTATTTAAATTTATTTTAAGAAATTGTAGATATATAATACCTATATATGTTAAATTTAATTCATTTGAGTCTTTTTTTAATAAAATTAGATGCATAAATGTTTATAGAAGTTTTTAACGTCTTTTACCCACCTTATTGGAACATTTGCAAATTTTCATAAAACATAATTTTAACTCTTCTATGAATTAAATTTCAAAAATCCAAGAGACATAGTTGACATCAATATTTAAAATTTAGTTCAATAAGATGAATATTTTTTCATGAATAGTAACTTTTGACTTTTATTTACCACAGCTAATAGTAAATTGGGCAATTAATGGTAAAAATGATATTATAATTACCCAAACTAATGTCCTATTTCTATTGGGAATGTTCATTTCGACCAAAAACAATCATAGGAATAAAATAGTATCCTATTGGTCCACTTGTATTAGATTATAACATTTATCATTATTTTATTTAAATAAGAGTTAAAAGTGTTAAATTCAATGATAAATAACAAAACAATTTTTAATATAGGGTTATACATAAGATAAATTAGGCTATAAATATTAATTTGAAAACTAAAAATATTTCATACATAACGGAATTTTATCTTAATGTTTTATAAATAAAATAATTAAATTTATTTATGACACAATGTTGATGCAATAATTACTTTATCAATGAATGATTAAAGTAATTGATATTATAAATATAACAATAATTGTAAATTGAGAATTTTGATTCCTCCCACAATGTTTATAGGCTAGTATTAAATATTAGGTATTATTAAATATTTTTTTTGAAGTTATAATGTTGTTATGAGTTTAAAAAATAAAAAATACCCAATAGTGTAAAAATTGACCAAAATGAGTTTTTTAAACAAATACAATATTTTTAATTTATATAATATTTATTAAATTATATGGTTCAGTAAAAGGAAATTTATAAGGTTATATATATCAATAATGATCTAATTGGGGTTCTCTTGGGTTTTTATAGTATGTTTATTAATCTTTTATTATAATAATACAAGATGACATGATAAAAGTTAAACTACCTAACTAAGAGTTGAATCTAAAATATATGGTTAATATGGTGACCAAAACATATCTAAACATATTGGTTGAGAGAATATCGACAAATCCCTACCTTAGATACAAAATAAATAAATTTGGATGCATTATAAAACTAAAATGGTTTTATAATAAAATAATATTTCAATCATTTCCTAAAGTGAACCTCACCTCTCTTATAAAAATGTACTTCACCTTCTCTAAAAATCACATCTCAAATGACTTTTGGGTCATCCAACCCCTACCCAAATCACCTCTCAATATCCCTAAATTCACACTAGAGTCATTATTTGAGCTTAAATCCAACCTAAATATGCCTTTTGTTCCAATCAAATGGAAACACCCAAAGAAGAGGTAATAATTTTATCACTTCTTTCAATGTTATTTTCTTCTTCCACATTCTCTTTATTTTTTATTTACATACCATAAAAATAAATCAAGTACATTCTACAAACCATAATTTTTTTATAAATATGGTACAACCATACTCATTATTCTATCCATCCTAAGAATGATAATGTCACCATGCATGCATGCGTACGACTTACCATCACCACGCCATGGTGTAGTTTTTTAGTCAAAACAATGTTATTTGGATATATATAATGATGAGTAATAATTATATAAATATTAAAATAAAAAATTTAATTTCTCTGTAAAATTAATATACCATCCAATTACACAACTTTTAATCATTAAGGAAATGATATCGTCATTTGTTTGTACGTATAACTTATCATCTCCACTATGGAGTGTGATTCATTACCTGGTTCACCATTCAAAGAGAATTATAAAAATATATATTATTAATAAGTATTTAATATATGAAATAATAATGTTAATGTAAAAATATATATATATATATATGTATGTATGTATGTATGTACATACATAAATCTTATAGACTTACATCCGTTCACTACGATATGAAAACAGAAACATCATTTATGTGTACGTACAAACTACTATCTTCATAAATGGTGTTTTATATTTCATTTATCTATCTGTTATAAATATTTACATACTTAATATATATTATATATATATCATTTTTTATATTCTGGATGTATTTACATCATGATCTAAATGATACCATAATAAATAACAAGTTAAAACATGTACGATAATGAAATTGATTATTACATGAAATGTTAATATAAGATAGAACTCATTATTTAATGTGTAGTATAAATTCATAAATCAATCACGTAAGATTTAATAAATATGACTATGATTTGGGTATAATTTAATAACTTACAATGGCTATTATACAGTAGGTTAAACGTATCATCGACAAAAGGAAAATTGAAATGTAAGGGTTAATTCCTCAATCTCATTATTATCTACGATTGTTTATGTTTGAGTATCTTCCGGGAAATATTTTTTATCCATGTCAATGTTTAAAAAAAGTTGTTTAAAAATAGATAATTTAAGGTAATCTTTTTCGAAAGCATCATATTAATTGATTTAAATATTTATTCTTCAAAATCATTCTCATTAATGTCCATATTATTAAAATGGTTTTTAGTATTTATTTATATAGACATGCATGTTTTAAAATGTTAATTATTTTTAAATGTGTCAATGTGTTATGAGACACTTTTATTCAAAAATATATTCTAAACCCCATATTTTATAAATTTTTAGACATTAAAAAGATTTCATGAAAAAATATATTTCTCTCATAGGGGTTTACTGATTATTTTCCACTATGTAAACATCCTTTTTGAATATTATTCTTGATTGAGGATGATTTATTATAAATACAATATTAAATATTGTATTGAATGGGTTATGATATGATTTATTATAAATGTTTTATTTTAATACCATTCATGGTTGATGATTGATGTATTGACATTTCGTATGCTTGTTTTAATACGAATGTTTATGTAATGTTTCAACATTTTCATATGCGGAATGAAGTGAAATTAGTATGTGATGGGTGGGTTATGCTATATCCCATCGATGCATCAGTCAGTCTCATGAGACAAACTAGTGTCTTGGAACAAGGCTTTGAAAAAATAGTTGTTGTTTTGGAATGAGTCCTTGACTATGTGGTAATGATGTCTGGTGTTAGGAAATCCATCATTATGATGATAATTATTAAATGTGATTATTCTACAAGTAGAATATAAATGTTCACATTTATATGGTAATGTTTGATTTAATTTCTTTATAGTATGTTCATGTTTATGTTTAAAAGGCTGTTGTTTTTATTACACATCTTGCATTAAATGTTTATATCATCTACTACATTATTTTCACTTACTAAGCATCTGATCTGACCCATTTCTTATGTTTTTTCTGATGATTCTAAGAAGTGTATTATGTTTGATATGAAAGGTTAAGCTATGGGAATAATGGATTTATCAGCGGATTATTTATCTTCTATATTATGTTTGACTGTATAATGTAATTTTCATGTTTGTAATCTATTTTCCAATACAACTAAACTATTCTTCCTTTGTGTCCTGATTCCTGGTAATCATTCCAATGTATTAAAATAATGTACTGACTCTAGCCTTTTGGGTTTGGGGCATTACATGGTGAATTATCATTCATAACTACCCAATGAGTAAAAAATAAGATTACACAGATGTTAATTTAAAACAATATATATAAAACACCTATCACATATTGTGCCACAAAATTACGCCGGCACAATGCTACATGTCTCATGGGTTTGTGTAGTTTAATAAAATATTTTAATAAATTAGCTTAATTTGGAAGAGTACATGGTGTGTAGTTCTAACTACATGGTGTGTACTATCTTTCACTACCCATCCAAAGTACATGCCTGTGGACATGGCGTGTAGATGTAATTCTGAAATCTTCAGAGTACACTGCATGTTTAGTTGGCCACATGCCATGTATTATTTGTGTTACACAGTTTTCAACCGGGAAAGCCATGTATTGGGTACACAATCTAACACTAACCTGAAGGGACTACACTCCATGTCTGGTGGTATACATGGAGTGTAATCGGGAAACTATCTACCACATGTTCCTAGTCAACACACTGGGTCATTTAAGTCACATAAAGACTCTAACACATGGCTTGGTTTGGCGAACCTGTCTGTTGCCTTGAATATTGACTACATGACGTGTACTACCGAATATATTTCATGTATTTTGGTGTTGTATGGTCAGGAATCATTGTCACATATGTATGTGATCCTTTAATTTCATATAATCAAAATAAAAAGAAAATATAAATTCTGTATGTTGAATGATAAAAAAAGAGGGGGAACAGATCTGGAAATTCAGATTTCTAGAATAATTATCATGTGTTGAAACTAATAAATTATTTAATGCATAAATCATCAAAAAAATATTAAGATAATTATAAACTATGATGTAACTAGTTGAAGGTTCTAGGAGCAGCAGAAGTAGAATTTGTCTAGCACCCATCATTAATTATTTCCATGATCAATTATTATTTCATCATCAATACGACGTTAAATTCCAGTCTCCATGAAAACGAATCAATGATTTAGATAAATAAGGAATAGGACCAATATCATTATATAGTATCTTGCATATCATTATTTATATAACCATTTAACATAATAAGATTTTTAATTGGATCCAGAGGAGATTTCATTGATAAAAGTTTGGGTCATTACAATCTACCCCCCTTAAGAAATTTCACCCTTGAAATTTCCTCTTCCCACTCTAAAAAAATGTGGGTAACTTTGATTCATCACTTCCTATGATTTCCACGTTGCTTCATAATACATTTGGTTTCACAAAAAAATGTTGATGGGGGGAATTTTCATATTTCATAGAACATTCTCCCTTCGATCTAAAATCTTCTCTAAATTCTCATCATTGCAGCATTAATTCTCCAATGGTGCCACATCTATATTGAGTAGATGTGACGGGTCGGGTATGTACATTCTCAAGATTGATAAATACAATACATCATGTAGTAGAGATTGGTTTGGTGGGAATGGTAATTGATTGGCCATAGCTCCAATGCTATTAAGGATCTCAATAGGGCCAATATACCTTTGACTAAGCATTCCCTTCTTCCAAAATCACATAACTCTCTTAAACAGTGATATGTTGAGGTATTCCATGTCTTTGAAATCAATCTTTGTAATCCTCGATGATTATCCAAAAATCTATATTATCAACTCTGAACAGCTTTTATGTTCTGCTTTATGTTCATAACCTTCTCCACCATTTCATCGACCATCTCTAGACCTAGGTGTTTTTCTCTCCAACATCATCCCAACATGCCTATGTTCTCCACCTCTTCCCATAAATTGCTTCACAAGAATCCATTTAGATTCTTGAATGGAGACTATTATTGAAAGAGAACTCAACTAGAGGAATATGTTGATCAAATTCTCCTTTTAAGTCTATTAAGCATGATCTCAACATGTCCTCTAGTGTTGGGATAGACTACTCAGATTGGAAATCTGTTTGAGTAAGATAAGTCACAATAATGATTAGCTCAGTATCCAGAGCATGTTTAAGAATCATCCAAAATATAGACGCGAATCATGGATCTCGATCGAATACAATTGATAGGGGTACTCCATCTAGCCTTACCACTTCTTGGATATATATATGTGACAGTTGATCCAATGATAAATCATTTTAATTGCAATTATGTGTGCAATCATTGAAAGACAATCCATAAAAACCTAGATATAATTATTTTTTTGGATGACTTCAGATGTATGGGGACATATTCCATGGTGATGTGTTCCCACTTCCATGTTGGTATGGCTAATGGTTGCATAATCCAACTAGACTTCAGCCACTCAACCTTCACTTACTGACACATCAAACACATTTATGTTTACTCTACAATCTCCTTCATCATGTTATACCAGCAATGGTGCCCTCAGAGATTTGGTTACGTCTTTGTGTTTCCTTTGATAAATGAGAAATTCGAACTACGTGAAGCATCAATAAGTTAATTCTTCAACTCTTGATTTTATGGTCAACTGATATGGTCCCAAATATCAAAATTCCTTCTTCATTAACATTGAACTCCAAGGACTTCACTTTTCTAATAGTATCAACTTTATTCTAAATTCCGACATCATATTTTAGAGAATCCTTTCACCGTTCCAAAATAGAAGTTTGAGTAATAAATTGTAAAAGGATTGATTATATTCCCTTTTATATGATTCCCATGTCCAACTTTATCAAATCAAAGAAGATTATATCCTTTCAATTCTCAGAAAATATATAATTGTTTGGTCCTTTCTACTTAGAGCATTTGATTCCTTGTTAGATTTCCGAAGGAATTATGGTAATGATATTTCATAAACCCTGATCAGCTCTAACCATCTTCGTTGGTGCATGTTAAACTCTTTTTGTGTGAATATATACTGTAGTCTTTGTGATCGAAGAATAATTTAAATTCTCTCTAAAGAGGTAATGTCGCAAAATCATTAAATCGAAGATTACTGTAGCCAAATCCACATTATGTGATAGATAGTTTTCATTATGATCTTCAATTGTCTTGATCCATAGCCAATGACATTGGCATTTTGCATCAACACAAAACCCATTCCCTTCATTGAAGCATCAATATAAACCAGAAAAAGTTATCCACTTGTCGGTAATGTGAGCACATGCGTAGTGGTAAGTCTCCATTTCAACTCATTGAAGATCTCTTCACATTCATTACTCCAAGAAAGATTTAGTCCCATCAAAGTTATCTTGGTATGAGGGTTGTATAATTGTGGTAAATTTTTTAAAAATTGACGATAATATCTTTCTAAACCCAGGATTCTATGTATAAATGTTACCGAGGTTGGCCTCGGCCATCCCACAATTGGAGAAGTCTTGGAGGGATCCACAATTATCCTATTTCTTGTGATTATATGACCCATGAATGATACCTGCTTCAACCAAAACTCCCACTTGCAACACTTTTCATAGAGCTTCTCTTTTCTCAAAAATCTCTTGTACAGTTCTTAGATGCTCCTCATAAAACTACTCGGTTTTGGAGTATATGAGAATATATTCTATAAAGACTACCAAAAAATTTTCAAGGTAATCTCTAATGACTCCATCCATCAGGCCCATGAATAATTCTAGTGCGACAGTGATCCCAAAAGGAATTAATATGAATTTATAGTGCCCGTATATTGTACAAAAATATTTCTTGAGGATATCCTCCTTCTTCACGCTTGCATGGTAATATCCCAACGAAAAATCAACATCGTAGAAGTATTGTTTCCCACATAGTTGATCTAACAACTAATAAATTAATGGTAGAGGATAAAAGTTTTTTATTGTGATTTTTTTGAGCTCAAGATAATCAATGAAAAAGACCATTGACCCATCCTTCTTCTTAACAAATAGGAATGGTATGCCCCATGGTGAAGAACTTGGCTGTATAAACCTTTTATCCAGACTCTCCTATAGTTGTTTTTTAGGTCCTCAGAATCCACAATAACCATTATATAAGGAGTCCTGGATATTGACAACAACCATGTATAATATTAATTGATAATTCTACATCTCTTCTAGGAGGAAGACCAGGAAATTATCAGGTAAAACATCAGAAAATTACCTCCCAATAGGAATGTCTTCAAATATGGTTTCTTCCTTGGAATCAATAATATAATCTAGATATTTTTTCACACAGTGAATTGATATCTAAACTAGTGATTAAGGTGAAAATAAATATTCATCCTCCTACTTTCACTTGTAATGAAACAGGGATCGATTCCCTATATGGAGAGTGATTTCCCTCCCATGACAATTTTTTATGGATCTATATAAGGAATCAAATCCCTTCCCTGAATTTCATAAAATAAATCCAAATGGGGTATGAAGAGGTTTTATGGGAATTTCAATCCACAAATTATAATAGGGGATGAGTTATATTCATGGAATTCAATGAGTTCCTCATATTCCATTCTCACCAACATCTTTACTTCCATATCTTTTGGTGGTGTTGGGATTGTTCTACTACAATTTCAGGATATAAAAGAATGTGTAGAGCCATAATAAAGTTGTATGTTTTCTATTCATGACTGATTTACTAGAAAACCAATACGCACATCATTTTTGGGATTCAATTCGGCGCTAGTGATGAAAAAACCTCTCCCTTGATGGCTTGGAGGATACATGTTTCCTCTAAAAACCCTTTTCTTAGGGAACTCATTTGAAAAGTGTTCTGATTCCTTTTAGTTGAGGAAATGAACTAAGAGTTGAGCAGAAAATGGTGTATTTTGTTCCTTTATCACAACCGAAGATTTTTATGGTTGGATGTTAATATCTAGGTTCCATTCTCTTCCACACCTAAAGCATTTCCTCATCCCCTTTAAGTAATTTCTAGGGGGCTAATTTCTGCACCTTTGGCAAGTGGGGTGCTAAATTTTCTTTGCAAAGTTGGATTTATCCATCAGATCTAAATAATTGAAATCTAGTTTACTATTATTATCCCTAGGATACCCGTGTGATTATCCGATCTCTATTTTGACTTTGAGGTCACAACATAAAATTTTGTCATAGCTCTCGAAGACACTGATTGCAAGGGATTTATGTAGGCTTGTTATTAGCCCACCAAAGTAGTGGTAAAACATGAATTCAAGGGTAACGACATAGAAAAAATCTTATTGTGGAATCCTTGTAAATTTTTCCTCATACTACTTGATTGATTCTTCATCTTTTTTCTTGAGGGCAAGAAAGTCCATTTCCATCATAATTTGGAGGGTGCAAGGAAATTTTTTTCGAATTTTTTTCCAGAAATCCTTCCATTCCTACACATCAATATCTTTCTCAGACTTTTTATTTTTGATCAATATTCTCCATTTATCATAATCACCCTCCATATGATAAGCCTCTAGAATTAAATTCTGTTGTTACAAACATTGAAATATGTAGATGGTTTTCTCAATGTATTTGATCCGTTTTTCAGCGATTGAGGGATTAGATGATCAATTAAAATTATAAGGCCATGGTATCGTGAATCACTTTATTGAAACATGTTATTTCTTAGGGGGAGGGGTTGAATGTTATTCTTGAAACACGTTTCTATACAAAATTTTGATTAACTAAGAGATCATTGTGACAATATTCATGATTCTCGCTCCTATCATATTGGGAATCTCATTAGAATAGTCATCACATTGATTATGACAATGGTTTTTAGCCTGAGTACTCCTATTACCGGCCTTAGTATAGAATAAAAATAAAATTATGGGTAACACATAATGGTTAATAGTAATAGAAAATAGAAAAATTACAAATTAAATTAATTTCTTTAACTTAAGAATTTATAGGCTTCAATATATGTTATCCATGATCTTCTTCCTAATATATTCTCTTAGGTTTTTTATTCCCTTAGAAATGGTTCATACTATGATTTTGAATTACCCAAAACATATCCCCCATGAGTTTTATAACCAATAGTTAAACATGTCTAGTTTTTGTGAATTGGATCCCATTCGAGTGTAGATCAAAGAGGTGTTTTTTGGGATTTACCCATAGGATACATTTGTGCCAGAGATGCCTCTACCTACTTGTATATAGACAAGTATGTATTTTAATGATAAAAAACTTACTCAATAAACATAAAAATTTAGTGATGTTTTTATTATACGTAGTCTTATTCCTATAGAATTCACTGGGGTGTTCTAATTCAAATCCCAAAAACAACTAAACCTATCCTTTAATACCAACTGTAACAACCCTACTATTTATTTCAAACATAATCACAATTTATTACAAAGGTATGTCACTTTATACATTTCATTTCTTGGGATAACCTAAAGACATTATTTAGAAAAGGGTGAGCTATAAATCCCAGTAAGGGAGTAAAAAAGAAATAACATGAATAGGAAATTACATGTTAGGAATTAAGAATATCAATGGAGCATTATAGAAAAATAACACAAATGCATGATATAGCATGATTCATAACTTAGAAATGTGGCATCAATATTTAACATGATATTAGCATGAGCCGAGGATCATTTCACATAGAGCATGAGTAAACACTCATTTAACAAGAATTATAATCTGTAAACCATCATTGGCTTGATGTATCATGATACAAATCATTACCCAATGCATTGGAGCACAATCAGAGCGCACCCTTCGTATTAATTTCATTTCATTAATAAATATTTCACAGAGATCATACAACATGTATTCATTAATTATCACAAATTGTTACATTAATAGTAGTTTTGGAAAAAATAAATTAAAAACTATAATCAATATGTAAATATGAATAAAGGTCAATACCCTTTATTGAAACATGGGCATAGTATTCACTACACAACGACATTGTCTTGGAAAATATTGGTTCAATTTCAACAGCATAATGACATGACATAAGAATTAATAAAAATGGATGTTGAAAGTTAAAGGTTTATATCATCATATGTACATTAAGTGGAATGTAAGGGGTTAATATAGATACATGTCCCAACATATTTAATGGAATTTATATTCAGAAAACAAAATAATTTATTAAATGTAAATATGAAGAGAGAAATTGCTTACGAAATTTTGGCAATGGTAATAGGTGTACATGGGAGGAATTAATGAGAGATAAATAGGTATATAATAATTAAAACCTAAGGATGGATGTATATGCAAGGTTATAAAATCATACCTCAACATTTTTAAGGGAAAATATTGTATAACCACATAATGAAATTTGGAAAAAATATGAAAGGATGAAATCCTTTACTTGGAAGTGTGATCCAAAATGCATGGGTGAGGATTGAGAGAGGAATCATGGGAGATTAAGGGAGCCATAAGAGTATTAATGAGGTTGTATGGCAGAGGTTGGTCAATATACAAAGGCTTTTAGTGAAGATGATGTGGGAGCATGGGTGTGTTTATATTTGAAAAAGAGGGAATTATTTATTATTTATATTTTGGACACAACACATTAAACTGATCAAAAACAAAAAAAGAGACCATGGTTTTTTAACATGGATTTTGGAAAAGGGGAGTAAAGAACATTATTTTATGAGGCCAATGGTCTATCTTCTTAAAATATTAGGCTTGCTTATGTGGAGGTGAGTCACACTTTCAAGGGAAAAGTTAAAATGGTTTATAATTATTAGAGGGTCCACTAATGCTTTGGAAAATAAATAAAAAAACCTAAAATCATAATATTTTAATTTCAATAAATATTTTGGACTATCATACCATTTATAGTTTTTTATTACATCACAATTAGGTCATCATCATGTCATAAAACACATTATATAATTAAACAGTATTTAATTTTTATTTAAACATTCCACTGTCTCTAAAAATTAGGAAAATTTCACCATTGGATATTTTTGAAGTCCTGATTCCAAAAATAGTATCCATTTTATCTAAATAATTTTTTAAATAAGTGAATTTTTACTTCCAAAATAAAAACCGATATTTATAAAAAAAATCATGGTTTTTGACAATATATGACTTTCAAACATCAATTAAAATTTATAATGTATTCATAAAAATTATACAATAATTTATATTTAATAAAATGTGATTTAGTAATTATATTTTAATAAAATATTAATTAATTAATTAATCCATTAGTTATTTAAAAAATATTTCTTAATTGAATATTAACTAAAAATATAATTTGTGCATGAAAACCTATTTATAATGTAACAATAATATATTGAATGTATATTCTTTATTATATATTAAATTATATTTAAAATAATCATATTGATTTGGTCTTATTACATAACCCCTTTTAACACCACATATGACCTATGGGTTAGGTGTGATGTGGTTATAGACTCTAGTGGTGGCATTGATAACATCACTCGGGTGTTAATCTCTAACAACATCCGCTTTTCCCATAGGTGGTTCTGTTCGAGGTTAACATGTCAAAGCCTGGATTGGGCTTGGTCAATATTGAAGCCCAGTGATGCCCCCTCCTTCTCGAGTAATGACAATTGGGCCTTGTATGGAGCAATTCTACTAGATGATTCCATCCCTTCCTTTATCTGAGTAAATTGGATTTTTTAAAGACCTATATTTATACTAATCAGGTGATCAATTGTTAAATGGATATATTAGCAACAATAAAAGTTCAAAATAGTATTCTGAAATAAAAAAACATAAAACCCAATAAATACAAATGTTTTATATAACTATTTTACAAAATTATACATTTAATTGGATCAAGAAGAATTGTAATTGATAAAAGCTTGGGTTGTTACATTGGAAATGAAGAATGAGTGATAATGACCCTTGAGTGTCTCCTCCATTAGGAATTGGGTTTTTGACTAGAACCAATGGTGTAGAAATCTAAAAATATTTAAGGCATTATACTGTATAAGGAAACATGATGGAGAGATAGAATGAATCATCTAAACTGATAATCCATTACCTAATATAAAAAAATTATCCTATATTCATGTGTATAATACAACTACTAAAAATAAAGAATTCTCCAAAGTAAATACCCAAAATCATGATAATGTTGTAACCCAACAACTATTAATGATCAGAGCTAGTATGATCCATCATGTTATTGTAAATCCAACTATAAACATTAAAACCCTTATATATATGTTGGATTAGAATAGAAGTATACTCAGTTGGGAAAACATTCTCTTAAGAATAGGTTAAAGAAGAATACTAATGCTCCTTTGAGGAAATAGATGAACCAGAAAACACATAAATAAGTATTAAAACCAACCCAACCACACTATGGCACACTCACAATGTAACACAAGTCATGTAATATAACATAAATAACATCGATGATGGTGTACCATGTAGAACACATTACCTTAAGTAACCACTCTCACACCCTAATGGAAGATGTTTTGGAACTCCCACCTATTTTGAATATACCCCATCACATCCCTCCCGCACAAATTTGGTCCCCACAACACTAACCACCTACATATACTTATTCCTCAAAACACATTCCAACCTCACACACATGGGTCTCACAACACATTCCATATCATCCCGAAGAAACATGGTAAATCCTATCACAATTCATCCCATAGACACATGGGACACCACATTTAATCACATCCTACCCGATGAAACATGTGTTTTCATCATCTGGAAGAGTGAGTAAGAATGAGCGGGTGTCTATCCATCCATCATCCAATATGAATGTTTTGGAAATAAACCCTCCTTTTTCATGATGGGGGGTGGGGGGGGTGGAACATTGTTCTCAAAAACGGTGGGGTGAATATAGAAATCATAACAATTAATTATGTATACCTATATAGTGGAAAGAACAAATTCCCAATCATATGGGTTTAGAAAAAAATCACTCACCAACTCATGACTTCCACACTTTTCAACTACATATAGATGAAATTCATAAGATCGATGGGAATCATTTTCGATGGTGAAGAGCTTGATAAACTAAAGAGACTTTACATTTCCTCAAGGTTTAACAACAACTCCACAATTATTTAGAATCATCTACATTAAACAATATAACCCAAAAATTAATCATTCGTTGACCATTTATATTCCATTAATAGAACTTTCCCATAATATCTAAAAATTACCACGAATTATTTACCCATTCCATCAATACACAAGATATTAGAAAACACAGTAACAATCTTGGTAAATTAACACAATTCACAATAAGGAAACATCATACAACATCCTCTAGATATGGAATGAATCCTTATTCATGTTATTATTGAAAAAAAAACCATAAAAATCACTATAATCCTTCTTCAAACTCAATTTCCATGATTTTTATAGTATAAAAAACAAACCCTCAACTCAAAACCTCCACAATAATCATAATAATGAAAAACCAGTTTCTGCAGCCCTACTACTTCATCAATCCATGCCCAAATTACAATATCAATAATCCCAACTGACTAATCAAAACCATTACAAAAACCACATCATCAGACCTACTAAAACAACACATATTTTTACACATAAGGAAATTCCTTATTGAATTGAAATTTTTAATTCATGTGTTGTCACAGAAACTATATGGTCATTTTGAATCCATTAATTAGCTAAATATATTTTCTTAACCATCTATTATATATTATCATCTAATGGAAATAAAATACAAGATATATATAATCAATTATGTTTACAGTCAAGGTCCCCCAATAGATATTATTTTCAGTGGGTATTTATCCCATACAAATCACAATATCAATAATAATTATCATACATCATGATCATGCATCACATTCCCAACAACTAATATATATATATTATAAACTGGTTCAATCATCTTTATACATCTATAAAAATCTATCATCACAATGGAAAATTCCTAAATACCAATCCCACATGATTCAATATTATGAAAGATGAAAGAAAACATACTTGGAATATATATGGTTGATACTTCGTATTGTAGAAAAAACAGGGGCATGTGTATTGCAGGAAATGTTATAGGGAACCCAAAACCAACTCCGACATTCGATCACTCGACTCCAATGGGGTGAAGAATTTATGAATATCATAGAAATATATGGAAAGAAATAACGAAAATGGGGAATGATATCACTTATTTAGGATGTTGGATATAAGGTCATAAGATTTGATATAGTTATCACGACCCATCCTCGGGGCCCGTGCCGTGACTACCCCAAGCCCGCCTTCCATAGGCCAGGGGCTGGCGACTAGCACCAAGGCGTAAATCCCAGTAAAAAGGGAAGGAATTGCCTTTGTAAAGTAAACAAACACCTTAGAGAAAGGAAGAAATAGAAGTAAACACTAAGTAAAAACTGGGAACAGCGGTAAGTGCGGAAAAGTAAGTGGGCCAGTATACAAATCCAAACTGAAAGTAAAGTACAACTAGAAGGGAAAACAACAACTGAAAAGTAAAGCTGCAACATCTAGCTGTCCACTGGAAATCCCACCTGAAGGGTGAGTACAGATAGCCTCCACAGCTCCTCAAGTCCAGTCGTCCGCTCCAAGAACGTCCCGCCCAGTGGTCTACCTCCAGGTACCATCCTGCTCCGCAAGCCTCAACCACGATCAGCGCTGTCCATCGTCTGCAACCAACACAACGTAGTGCGGGCATAGCCCGTGCAGGGGTGAGTATAAGCTACTCAGTAGGGACCCCGAGACCCCCGAAGTTCTCCCAGAATCCACAAAGGATAACCCACAAAGGAAAAATACAATCACGACGTAACATTCGACACTACATAGGTATATGCCCATACATATACCTAAGTCACCTATTCCAGTACGCTCCAACCTCCGAGCCCAAGTACAACCCAGTCCACATAGGAAAACACAAACAAATCCACACAGGAAAGAAAAACGTAATCCACACGAGATATCACATCACAATCCACAAAGGAAAGCAAAACAGGATTCAGCTCACACTGGTATACTTCTTCGTATGACGATAGAGATGATCAGATGTAGCCACTGATTCATCTAAGCCGTCAGACCCACAAAGGATCGATAGGTACTAACCCCCGCAATGACCCACAAAGGATTGATAGGTAACTAACCCCCGCAAAGACCCACACAGGATTGGACCCACATAGGATCTGTAGGCGCTGGCTCACACAGAACCGCTGAGCGCTGACCCACATAGGATCGGACCCACACAGGATCGGTAGCACTGATCCACGTAGGATCGCTGAGTGCTGTAGTCATCGCCGTCGAATCCACTAAGGATTTCTGTACAGTCGTCGTCGTCATCACAGTCGCAAACGCAGCCAGCTCTAGGGTTCCCACACACAGAAAGCTCATTCGGTAGGGTCCGCTCCATGAACTGAGAGGCTGATACATCAACCGACACAATATCCAGAGTTGATGTATCCAAAAGTTCCGTATCATCAACAGGAACTCAGTGTTACAGACGGCGCGTCAATCAGACGCTCGGTCTGAGAGTTATTGGCTTTTTCTTCCCAAGGTCCCGATTGGTTTTTAAGTCAAAACCAACCCGACCGTACTCCACCTGCATCCAAACCTCGAGCGGAGTAAGCCAAATGTTCCGACTCACTTAGAGGAATCCACCAAAGTCGATGGCACATCAATCGGACGTTCAGAGCTCAAGTTATGAGCGTTTCCGCTCTGAGGGCCCGGTTGGTTTCGTGTATGAACCAACTCGGCCGAACCCAAAGTATTCCGAAACCTTGAGTGTGATATGTCGAAACTACCGTCTCGATCCAAGTATCGCATTGTCGCTGACAGTGCATAGATCGGAGGTCTGTAGCCCAAGATATGGGAAAAAGACCGAAGAGGGTCCGAAAATAGGGGTTTCGGGACCGGACTGACCCGGCCCGAGACCCCCTTGGTCAGCCCGGAAGGGTGCGGCCCGGACTGGCTGGCGTGGCCCGGCCCGGCAGCTCGATTCGCTGGCACACGGCGACAGGTGGCTCGGCCGAAAGGCCGAGCCGTTCGGATAGCGGCGGGGGGGGGGGGGGGGGGAGGGGGTCGCTGCCCCCCACAGTTTGTAACCGTGGCACCCCTTAATGGGAGCCGCTCAGGTGGCCGGCTGGGGGTTTTAACCCCCGACTTTCCCTTGTCCGGCCGGCTCGCCCCGGACAGCCGGTTTCTGCCGCCACGGGACCGGCGACAGCCTGTCCCCTCCCTGCTCCGACACCGGCGGCCCGTTTCCGGCCGCTGGTTCCCACGCTCTGCCGCGGCCCGGTACCAGCCGCGACCTTTATTCATCCGGGGCAGCGCGACGGTGCCGCACCCCTCCGCCGCAGCCCTGCGCCGGTGTCAATGCTTTTGCGGTTCTTCGGTGCAGCGCGACGGCGCCGCGACTTGGTTCAATTTCTCGGCGTGGCGGGACGGCGCCGCGCATTCCTTGCCGCAAGATCCCGCGCGATTCGATGACACCGCGTGACTTCCCTTCATACCACAACAATAAGAAAAATAATAAGGGAGGGGGTCGGCGGTGTTTGTGTGGTCCGTCCTCCTCCTGAAAATTGATAACATGCAGTCCAAATATACGTGGATAATGAATGGGAGAAAAACACGAAAAGAAAAAAAACATAAACCCCTACCTCGAGCGTAGCTTGAATGGAGGTTCGTCAAACGAGGATTCGTCGCGGATTATCCGTCGCGGAAAGAGACGTCATGGAAGAATACGTCGCCGACGTTGCGGTATACGGCGTCACATAGTAGGTTTCCGAGGACTCGACGTTCTTCATCAGAGATCGATGTGTTCATCGCATTCTTCGTCGAAGACGAAGAAGTTCCTCAAGTTCCTTAGCCTTCTCTCCCAAAGACTCCACAACAAGAAATCCAACCCTTAATAAAATAAGTCCACAATTATTTTATTAACTTGACATGAGTTTGAATTTCAAATACTGATATTAAACTCACTTCATTAATATCATAATTTATTAAAACTTAAGTTATCAAATTTAATTGTGAGTTGAGGGAGTTAAGGAAAGTGAAGGGGTGAGGTTCGTGTGGGCCCCACCACCCTCATAACCTCCCATGGGAAGTTGAGTAGTTACCCAACTTCCACCAAAAGCTTAAATCCACTTAGAGAAAATAAAAATTGTAGTTATATTTTTATTTTAACTTCCACAATTTTTATCAACCTCTCTCGTGAAAACGCAACTCCAGAAAAGGAGTTTCTAAGCAATTACCGGTGATGCGGTTCCATCGGTGTCCTCAAAATTAGATTCCGAGAACTGGTTCAAAAGTTAGAAATTCCCGCTCGTTCGTTCACTGAACGTACCTGAGCAAAACTTCGGATAGAAATTCTGGGCACATGGGGCCTCGGAATCAAGTGCCATCAGAAACTGCGTTCTTGTAAAATCCCAAAGAAAATTAAGAAACAATTTTCCTTGAAATTTACGGGTCTCTACATTACTCCCACCTTAGGGATTTACGTCCCTATAAGGATACATCAAAACTAGGGAAACAAATGTGGGTACTGAGCACGCATCTGAGCCTCCCGCTCCCAAGTGCTCTCCTGGAGATTCCTGTGCTGCCATCTGATGCGCACTAGAGGAATCGACCGTCCACGTAGGACCCACTCCTGTCGATCCTCGATCCCCACTGGGACCTCCGTAAAAGTCGCCCATCATCAATGTCCAACTCCCCATGGTCAATGATATGCGTCGGGTAAAGCACGTATCTCCTCAGCTGAGATACGTGGAAGCCGTCGTGCACCCGGTGCAACCGAGGTGGTAGAGCCAGGCGATAAGCCACCTCGCCAATCATGTTGAGGACCTGGAATGGTCCGATGAATTGTGGAGACAACTTGCTGCCTCAGCCAAATCTCTTTATACCACTTCGAGGTGAGACTCGCAAGAAGAATGGTCGCCATCCTCAAACTCCAGTGGCCTCCACCTCCTGTCCGCATAAGACTTCTTCCGGCTCTGAGCTGTCCTCATCCGCTCCTGGATGACCTGGACCTTCTCTATCATGGCCTGGACCATCTCTGGTCCCACAAGTGCTGACTCCCCAAGGTCTGTCCAGCACAAAGGAGATCTGCAAGGTCAGCCATACAACGCCTCGTATGGTGCCATCCCGATGGTGGAGTGGTAGCTATTGTTGTACGCGAACTCCACAAAGGGTTGGTGGTCCTCCCAGGTATGACCCAAGTCGAGGAAACATGCACGGAGCATTTCCTCAAGAGTCTGAATGGTCTTCTCCATCTGACCATCTGTCTGGGTGTGAAAGGTGGTTCTTAGATGTAGCTGCATCCCGAACGCCTCCTGCAACCCCTTCCAAATCCGGGAAGTAAAGTGAGAATCTCTATCGGAGACGATAGATGATGGCACACCGTGAAGCCGTAAAATCTCATGAATGTAGAGTCATCCCAAGCTCTCCACTGAGCCCTGCTCTCTGATGGGTAAGAAGTGTGCCGACTTGGTGAGTCGGTCGACAATCACCCAAATGGATTCGGGACCTCTAGAAGTGTGTGGAAGTCTAGTCACGAAGTCCATAGATATGCCATCCCACTTCCACATAGGGACCTCCAAGGGCTGTACCAAGCCTGTTGGTACCTGATGCCTTGCCTTCACCTGCTGGTAGGTGAGGCATCGAGAAACGAACACTACCACAACCTTCTTCATGCTCGGCCCCCAGTGCTATCATCTAAGATCCTGGTACATCTTCGCCACTCCGGGATGTACCGCAAAAGGAGAAGTGTGAAACTCTCTCAGCACCTCCTCCCATAATGAAACTGGTACCAAGGTTCGTCCTCTGAAAAGGATGTCGTGCTCTTCTCCAAAGGAGAAACCATCAGGCGCCTATCCGGAGGATATATGCGCACACCGCGTCTCAAATTCTACATCCCCACGCTATGCCTCTCTGAACCGCTGCATTAGTAGAGGAGTGACTGTGAGTGACTGAAGGAAGGATGCTCCATCTCTATCCATGAAGGATATCTGTAAAGCAGCTAGCTGTTCTGTTGCCTCCCCAAGTAGCTGAATGCCCGTCCTCCTACTGAGAGCATCGGCTACCACGTTCCCCTTCCCAGGAGTATAGAATATCTCAAAGTCATTGTCCTGGAGGAACTCGAGCCATCGCCACTGTCTCAGGTTCAATTCCTTCTGAGAGAAGATGTACCTGAGAATCTGATGGTCAGAATAGATTGTAAAGCGCTCTCCCATCAGATAATGTCGCCACATTTTTAGAGTGAAGACCACTGCTGCTAACTCCAGGTCATGGGTAGAGTAGTTCTGCTCATGCGGCCTCAACTGATGTGATCCATAGGCGATCACTGCACTCTCCTACATCAGGACACATCTGAGTCCAGTTCCTGATGCATCGCAGTAGACTACGTACCCTACTCCCTCCTCCGGCAACCTTAAGTTAGGCGCGCTGGTCAATCTCTGTCTCAGCTCCTTGAAGCTCTGCTGACATCTGTCCGACCACACAAAGGGTTTCCCCCTTATTCGTCAAAGCTGAGAGTGGTGACAAAATTCTAGAGAAGTGTAGCACAAATCTCCGATAGTATCCCGCTAGTCCCAAGAAACTTCGCACCTCCGTCACGCTCCTGGGTGGCTCCCAAGCTAGCACTGCCTCGATCTTCGCAGGATCCACCGCAACTCCCGCCTCAGAGATGAAGTGTCCCAAGAAGTGGACCTCATGTATCCAGAACTGACACTTCGAGAGCTTTCCATACAGCTGGTGCTATCAGAGTGTGTCTAGTACAACCCACAAGTGGTTGGCGTGCTCCTCCTCAATGGTCGAGTAAATCAAAAAGTCGTCGATGAAGACTACGACAAATCGATCGAGGTTTGGCTGAAAGATCTTTTTCATGAGGGCCATGAACACTGATGGAGAATTGGTTACGCCTAATGGCATAACCAAGAACTCATAGTGGCCATAACGACACCTGAAGGCCATCTTCTGCACGTCCTCGTCCCAAAATCTAAGCTGATGATAGCCTGCCCTGAGGTCTATATTCGAGAACCACCGTGCTCCCTTGAGATGATCGAAGAGGTCGTCAATCCTTGGTAGCGGATACTTGTTCCTCACTGTCACCTGGTTCAGGCGACGATAGTCGACACAAAGTCGCAAGCTCCCATCCGCCTTCTTGGCGAACAAAATCAGGGAAGCCCAGGGTGAAACACTGGGTCGGATAAATCCCTTGCCATGAAAGTCCTCCAATTGTACCCGTAGCTCTCGATGCTCGGTGGGAGCCATCCTATATGCGGGAGTGGATATCGGGGCTGTCCCGGGGTACAGGTCAATATAAAAGTCTACCTCTCTGCGAGGAGGTAGCCCTGGGATGTCGTCGGGGGAAAACGTATGCATACTGATCCACCACTGCTAGAAAAAAAGGACTCCACACGTCTACTGATCCTAGGATGAGGCTAGCCAACTGATGAGTAATGGGTTGTCCTCTCCACTGCGAAAGTCCATCCTGTGCTGCGAAGGCTCCCTTCTCACTGGTGAAGGTGAACCTGCTCCCGTCGGTGTATACACATCGCACCTTGCACCGAATACATTCGATCTGAGCATGGGCTTTCGATAACCAATCCATTCCCAAGATGATGTCGTAAGGCCTCGACACAGCTACAAGAAGATCCCAGCCGAATCTCTCATCTCCTAGAGTAATCTCACACTATCGGCACCAGTGCGTAATCGTCGAGTCTGCTCTCGTAGGAGTCTCTAGCCGTATGGATCGAGCCAAAGGCTCTGTCAGAATCTCCGAGCTCCGAACAAGGGCAGCGACTAGGAAAGAATGACTCACTCCTGTGTCTATAAGGACTGCAACAAGGGTGGAATAGACACATATAGTACCTCGAATAATCTAGGGCACGCCGTGGTCGTAGTCCTCCGCTGCCTGGAGCTGTGTCTGTCACTGTCCGCCAACTCCCTATGGCCGGGGTGGACCTCCTGGTGGTGGTGGTGGTAGAGCCTCAAAGCGTCGCCCACCATCTGCTGCTCGGCCAGCTCCCCTGCCTCGTCCGCCTGCTCCCTGCAGACCGCCACGGTCGACCCTCTGCCTGTGCCTGGGTGGCCCCTCAACCGTATGATACTCCTCGACACGGTGGGTTGGGCAGTCACGAACCATGTGACCCCGCCCGCCGCATGTGTAGTACTGTCTGCCTCTCGAAAGATCGGCTCCGCGCTGTGTTCCCTGCACTGCTGAGCCAGTGTCCTAAGGTCGTCTGCCTGAGGGTCTGGTCTGCCTGGACCCATGAGTCATCCTTCAGCTGCCTGCTCCAGAAGACTCTGCTACGTGCTGCCCCGCGGTAGGTCTCGCTGCTGATGAAGGATCAACAAGGAAGCTCTCGATCAAAAGGGCTCGCTCTAGTACTCCTTCCTGAGTCAGAATTCTGAAAGAGATCAGCGATGCCCTGATCTCATGTCTCAATACCTACTCAAAGGTCTGGGCTTGGAAGAATGGGTCCTGTACCTTGTCTGTTGAGTAGTGCAAGAGATCGGTAAATCTCGCCGAGTACTGGGCGACCGTCAAGCTGCCCTGCCGCAGCTGAAGAAGCTCATGGATGTGCACCATACATAGGGCGGCTGGGACAAACTCTGAACGGAAGAGGCTCTCAAAGTATGTCTAGAGAAGAGATGCCTCATCGTGCACCTGAAGCATCAAGCTCCACCATCGGCCCGCTGCCGCGTGCAGTAGGCTCGCTGCGAGGATCACCATGAGCTCTGCTGGTGTCCTCACTAACCTGAAAACTCTCACCACTGCCTCCAGCCAGTCCTCGGCTGCCTGGGGGTCCCTCTCCCCGCGGAACCTGGGTGGTCACTGGCGCTAGAGCTCATGCAGTGCACTAAGGTGACGTGCATCGTCAGCGGCTGGGGCTGGTAGCATCGGTGGCTCGGCGGGTAGAGCTACCGCCGGTTCCTCTGCTGTCAAAGGGCCCTGCACTGAGGCCTCATCGCTCGGTGGGCTGTCGTCACACACAACTCTCGGAACCCTAGCTGGCTGCCATCATGGGGCCATCCTGAAAAGATACAGGCGCCCCATGGTCAAATAGTATACCTGGTGAGCTGACACAAAGTAATCACAAAGAAAACTTGAATCACACATGCAATCGATGTTTTCGTGCATTAAGTCGGAAATCAGAAGTCAGGGTCCTAGTGTACGGATACGTCGGCCGCCGCACCAACACTGGACTCCCTGGACTGATAACCACACTCAATACGCTTAACACTATTGCTTCACATAGAATAAATATCAGAGTCCAAAGTTCTGCGGTAGAACCGAACTCCTCTGATACCAATTTTCCAGGACCCATCCTCGGGGCCCGTGCCGTGACTACCTCAAGCCCGCCTTCCATAGGCCAGGGGCTGGCGACTAGCACCAAGACGTAAATCTCGGTAAAAAGGGAATACATTTTCTTTGTAAAGTAAACAAACACCACAGAGAAAGAAAGAAGTAGAAGTAAACACTAAGTAAAAACTGGGTACAACAGTAAGTGCGGAAAAGTAAGTGGGCCAGTATACAAACCCAAACTGAAAGTAAAGTACAACTAGAAGGGAAAACAACCACTGAAAAGTAAATCCGCAACGTCGAGCTATCCACTGGAAATCCCACATGAAGGGTGAGTACAGATAGCCTCCACAGCTCCTCGGGTATAGCCGTCCGCTCTGAGAACGTCCCGCCCAGTGGTCTACCTCCAGGTACTGTCCTGCTCTGCAAGCCTCAACCACGATCAGCGTTGTCCGTCATCTGCAACCAACACAATGTAGTGCGGGCATAGCCCGTGCAGGGTTGAGTATAATCTACTCAGTAGGGACCCCGAGACCCCTGAAGGTCTCCCAGAATCCACAAAGGATAATCCACAAAGGAAAAATACAATCACGAAGTAACATTCGACACTGCTTAGGTATATGCCCATACAAATACCTAAGTCACCAATTCCAGTACGCACCAACCTCCGAGCCCAAGTACAACCTAGTCCACACTGGAAAACACAACCCAATCCACATAGGAAAGCAAAACGTAATCCACACAAGATAGCACATCACAATACACAAAGGAAAGAAAAACATGATTTAGCTCATACAGTTATACTTCTTCGTATGACGGTAGAGATGATCAAATATAGCCACTGATTCATCTAAGCCTTCGGTCCCACAAAGGATCGATAGGTACTAACGCCCGCAATGACCCACAAAGGATCGATAGGTAACTAACCCCCGCAAAGACCCACATAGGATCGGACCCACACAGGATCTGTAGGCACTGGCTCACACAGAACCATTGAGCGCTGACCCACATAGGATCGGACCCACACAGGATCGGTAGCACTGATCCACGTAGGATCGCTGAGTGCTATATTCTTCGTCGTCGAATCCATTGAGGATCGTTGTACAGTCGTCGTCGTCGTCACAATCGCAAACGCAGCCAGCTCTAGGGTTCCCGAACACTGCAAGCTCGTTCGGGACGGTCTGCTCCACGAGCCGAGAGGCTGATACATCAACCGACACAAAGTCCGGAGTTGATGTATCAAAAAGTTCCGTATCGTCAACAGTAACTCAATGTTAGAGACGTCGCGTCAATCAGATGCCCTATCTAAGAGTTATTGGCTTTTTCGTCCCGGGGCCCCGGTTGGTTTTTATGTCTAAACTAACCCAACCATACTCCACATGCGTCCAAACCTCGGGCGGAGTAAGCCAAAAGTTCCGTCTCACCTAAGGGAATCCACCAAAGTCGACGACACGTCAATCAGACGTCCGGAGCTCAAGTTATGAGTGTTTCGGCTCCGAGGGCTCGGTTGGTTTCATGTACGAACCAACTCGGCCGAACCCAAAGTATTCCGAAACATTGAGTGAGATATGTTTAAATGACCGTCTCGATCCAAGGAACACATCGCCCACTAATGGTGCGTCGATCGGAGGTCCGTAGCCCAAGATATGGGCAAAAGACCGAAGAGGGTCTGAAAACGGGGGTTTCGGGCCCGGACTGACCTGGCCCGAGACCCCCTGGGTTGGACCGAACTGGGTCCGGGTCAGCCCGGCGAGGCACGGTCCCAGCGGCCCAGCGCACTGGCGCACGGCGCCAGGTGGCTCGGCCGAATGACCGAGCCGTTCGCACTGTGGGGGGGGGGGGGGGGGGGGGCGCTGCCCCCCGCAGTTTGTAACTGTGGCCCCCCTTAATGGGGGCCGCTCAGCTGGCCAGATGGGGGTTGGAACCCCCGGCATTCCCTTATCCGGCCGCCCCACCCCCAGCCGGCCGGTTTCTGCCACCACGGGACCGGCGACAGCCGGTCCCCTCCCTGCTCCGACACCGGCGGCCCGTTTCCGGGCGCCAGTTCCCACGCTCCGCCGTGGCCCGATACCGGTCGCGACCTTCATTCATCCGGTGCGGCGCGACGTCGCCACACCCCTCCACCATGGCCCCGCTCCGTCCGCGGAGCTTTTGAGGTTCTCTGGCATGGCGCAGCGGCACCGCGACTTGGTTCAATTTCTCGGCGCGACGCGACGGCGCCGCACATTCCTTGCCGCAAGATCCCGCGCGATGCGACGGCACCGCATCACTTCCCTTTGTACCGCAACAACAAGAAAAATAATAAGGGAGGGGGTCGGCCGTGTTTGTGCGGTCCGACCTCCTCCTGTAAATTGATAGCATGCGGTCCAAATATACGTGGATAATGAACGAGAGTAAAACACGAAAAAAACTTAAACCCCTACCTCGAGCGTAGCCTGAACGAAGGTTCGTCGAACGAGGATTCGTCGCGGATTATCCGTCGTGGAAAGGGACGTCGTAGAAGAATACGTCATCGGCATTGCGGTATACGGCGTCGTGTAGTCGGTTTCTGAGGACTCGACATTCTTCGTCGGAGATCGATGCGTTCTTCTTGTTCTTCGTCGAAGACGAAGAAGTTCCTCATGTTCCTTAGCCTTTTCTCCCAAAGACTCCACAACAAGAAATCCAACCCTTAATAAAATAAGCCCACGGTTATTTTATTAACTTGAAATGAGTTTGAATTTCAAATACTCACATTAAACTCACTTCATTAATATCATAAGTTATTAAAACTTAAGTTATCAAATTTAATTGTGAGTTGAGGGAGTTAAGGAAAGTGAAGGGGTGGGGTTCGTGTGGGCCCCACCACCCTCATAACCTCCCATGGGAAGTTGGGTAGTTACCGAACTTCCATCCAAAGCTTAATTCCACTTAGAGAAAATAAAAATTGTAGTTGAATTTTTATTTTTACTTCCACAATTTTTATCAACCTCTCTCGTGAAAAAGAAACTCCGGAAAAGGTGTTTCTAGCAATTACCAGTGTTGTGGTTCTATCGATGCCCTCAGAATTCGATTCCGAGCACCGGTTCAAAAGTTATAAATTCCCGCTCATTCGTTCATTGAACGTACTCGAGCTAAACTTCGGATAGAAATTCTGGGTACACCGGGCCTCGGAATCAAGTGCCTTCAAAAAATGCGTTCTTGTAAAATCCCAAAGAAAATTAAGAAAAAATTTTCCTTGAATTTTACGGGTCATTACAATAGTTTTGATTTTCCAATAAATGAGGATGGGGTTGAGACCATTAATTGTGACCAATTAAAATCATATAGACCACAATGGAATTAGTGATAGAATTTATGTCCACAAAATCAAAATTTGGACCTTTTTGAATTTGGACATAACCTTATTTTATGTTATGTAAAGACCTATAAATGAAAAAAATTGGAAGATCTGTTCACATTGGTTATTTGAAAATACCAGATACAACACAATTAGTGAGGAATTTTCAATGAGGAACCATTGGTTGAGGAACCTATTGAAGAGGCACTATGGGTTGAGACACAGCAGGATGAAGAACCGTCAGTATGAACTTCCTACCAACGTTAGTGAGACACATTCAGGTGAGACACCACTCGATGAGTCACATCTAGATGAGGCACATATGGACGAGGAACCATCGGATGAGGCCCTTCTGTATGAGCCCCACAAAAATAGTGATCTCCAGTGATCCACCACAAGTGAGTGACCGCCAGTGACTTACCGCCAGTGAGCCACCGATAGGGTGAGCTATCACCAAGATGAGACACTGCCAACGAGACACTAGTTGAGTTATACCATTGGTGTGAGATGCAGCTATCATGGTACAACATTTGTGTGAGACATCATTGGCAAGGGACACTATTGGCATGAGGCACCATAGGGATGACACACCATTGGAAAACATGGAAAATTTCTAATTATTTAATTTGTGGGAAAGAGTCACCTTGACATCATAGGACACCGTAACCCCTAGATTTCCTTTGTTGTGATGGACTAGAAAGGTCTATTCCATTATAATTGATGTTTTATTTATAACCATAGAACCAACACGAGATCACATAGTAGTTTTTTTAATGAATTGTTTTAATGATTAGGTTATTACCATAATCAATACATTTCATTTTAATTATTATTTGTTCTCCTCAACATTTATTTTATTAATTATAAAATAACATCATTATTTCCATAAATATAATTAAATTTTAATATGATTATGGAACCATCAGTATTCTCCCTCCTTCCATGAAATGGAAATTGAAAATATTACTCATTGCATGAATATCTTACCATATCCATGTAGCTATACAATTCCTTTATCATATTAATCATTTGTGGGAATATTTTATGATGTGGTCATTGTTAATATATATTACTTATGAAATATTTTTTACTTCATGAGTGATAAAATCATTTCCTCCTTCATACATTTAACACTATGGGAAAATGATAACATCGATCATGTGTTCATCAAGACTACAACCTCAATAATGTAATGGGATTCATTTTTCTTTACTTTTTTAATTGGAAATAAATACTTATTTAATTAATTAATATATATGATATAAATGAAATAATAATTTTTCTGGAATGGTCATTTATTATATATCATTCATTCATTATATCTTTTTGTAGAATGAAAAATGTTTTCTTTTGTATATATGGCCTACTTTCCACATGGATGATGTATTTAATTTTTTTATCTCTAAATATATGAAAAACTATAATTATGAACATAATGAATATATATGTCATTTATATCCTTATTTTTATTTTTTAGATGATTTATCCATGATAAAAATATAATGACCAAAACTATCCATCTACATCATATATGAAAAGTGTAGTAGATATCACATCTAATAGGAATTATAATAAAGTAATTTTATAAAATAGAAGACGATTTTTTATAATAAAATATTATATGGTATAAATATATGTGTATGGTTTTATTATATATATATAATAATACTATATTTAGGATTTATTTTCCAACAAACAAAATGGATTCCAGACATAATGTATGGGATTTTTGTCTAAATATTATTTCAGTTGTACAAATTCCATATTCACCTATAGTTTATTTTTAGAGGTGCGTATACTATCCTTTATTTTTTATGATTAATATTATGAATGTTAAGGGGGGTTAAATATCCATCTAAATTTTATTGTTTTCCAGGGACTACGATGAAAAATACCATATTGGTACGTGTTTTGGGTTACTATAACATTATTTAGAGTGATTGTTTATAATAATGATTATAATGACAAAATAAAATGACGTAACACTCATGAAACTCATGAGTATTCTTATAATTTAGTTATTTAAAAATAAAAAACATTTTACATTTCATTTTAATCACCATAATTAATCAATTTAATGGAAATATTTTTTTAATAAAAATTATATTTTTCTCTTATATTAGGGGAAACTTTATTCATTATATCAATGTTCTCTATAATCTATAAAAAAATGGTTTCAATATTATCCTATAAATATTTAATGAAACATTAAAAAAAATTAGAATGTAAATTCTTTTTTCCCTGATTGAGATAATTTTATTACTTTATCTAAAATTAATAAAGAAATATTTTTTAACTTATATAGAATGAATGAAATATATAACCATTATTAATGGTTAATTATTTTAATATTAATATTCTTTTTTCCATGTTAATTTTAAAAAATTAGGTAATATTTTAGAAATTTTTATATTTTAAAAGAATGATTTCAAAAAAGAAAATTATATTTTCATAAAAAATACAAACTAATATTTGAATAGTATTTATAATCATAAAACACAAGAACACTTGGTTTGAATTATTATTTAAAAGGAAAATTGTCAATGGATAATAAAAAAATTCATTCTCTAGATTTTTTGTTTTTATCATGAAATGATGTTTCTGAAATCCTTTCCATTTCCATGTGTTTTTCTATAATAAAATTATTGAATATCTATGAAACCAATTTCTTTAAAATGGTATATTGTATGTTGAAATTTCTATGAAATCCATTTCTATTCAAGTTTTCTTATTCGATGAAGTTTTTTATCATTTGGAACAGATACGTATTAAAACATAAAAAATTTTTGAAATTTTTTTACTTTTGATTTAAATTTAAAATTATTTCAAATGTTATATATTATATTTAAAGTTAAAAATATATTCTATTCATACATTAAAACAATTGAATATTATATTTTAATCATTTAATCTTCTATGAAACACATTTCTAATAAAGGTTTCTAATGTGATGATTTTTTTTCATCTTTTGGAACAAATATGTATTATAACATTGAAATAGATAATTTTTTTTACCAATAAATTAAATGTAAAATAAATTATTATGAAATAAATTATATAAATGGTAAAAATATATTCTATTTATAATTTTTGAAAACACGTTTCAATTGTAAAAACACTGATTAAAATTGTAATGTTTTTTCTAGTGAGTTCAATGTAAAATTAATTATAATTAAATATATTATATTAAATTGTTAAAATATATTCTATTTATATCTTAAAACCATTAAATTTTATATTTTAGTCATATAAATTATCTATGAGAATTTTTTTAAATAAGATTTATCTTATTTTTACTATTCATCAAAATAAGAATGTTATGAGATAAATATTAAAAATTTATCCACAGTAAATTTTTCTATCCGGATTCCAAATAATAATTTTATTATTTTAAAATTTAACTTATAAATGGGTCAAAAGTATATTTAAAATTGATGCACCATTAAAACGAGGAAACATTTCATTTTTGAAAAATAATTATTTTATTCGAAAAAATAATTCTGTTATCATAACATGCTCTAGAAAATGTGTCAGATGAATGATAATCTTATTAAATTAAAAATATAGTAAATAATATACATGACAATTAATTTGTAACCCATTAAATAATAATATTTTAATAATGTATCATTGTTTAGTGAAACTCTGTATCGTGTACAACAGAAGCTATCATGGAAGATTTCTCTTGCATATAATGCAATCCAAGCCAGTGTTGTGTGTAGTGATGACTTCGTTTGGTGTTGCATATAACATAATAAAAACATAGTTAATTTATACATTGAACAAAATCTATACTCAGTGTTGCATGTTATCAATTTTATCAAAAGAACATGAAAGTTTGTGCAATACAGGCCAAGAATATTGTTGTGTATACAACAAGCTAATACGGTGTTGCGTATAGCACATGATAATCTTGGTGTTGTGTAAAAAAGTAGGGAACAATGAAATTTAAATGAATAAATCTCATAAAATATTGTGTTGTTACATGAATATCCATAATAACCAACTTTTTTTGAGTCTAGTCATTCCTCTCAACTACATTCATCACCTAAGGCAATCAATGTTTCCATTAATCATCCCCCTAAATGTGAATAAAAAGACATGTTAATTCGTTGTATTTATAAAATTGTATAGGATTAAATTTTATGTGAGAGAGATTTATATATATATAAATATATATATATATATATATCTACACCAACATGTCACCTTTTAATGATGGTAAAAATTTCCAATATCCTAAGAGACATTGTATATAGTGAACATGTATCCAAATATCATGTCAGTGACGAGATTTATATTGATCATGATTTGAGTGTTGAGTTTCTTATTATACTATATTATCATCTTAATAAAATGGTTGATAATTATATTATAATTTTCATTGCATGACCATATAATTCAAAATGCATACATATTGAATTTCCTTAATAAATATTTTCATGTAGAATACTGATTACAGTTATAGGAAATGGTATCAAATGAGGTGTGATACATAGAAGGAAAAAATGGAAGGTGAAATGGATGATTAGATCCTTTAAATCAGATGTATCAAACATGAAATCAAATGGGCCTTCTTAAATTACCCACACCACACAAGTTACACGACTTATTATATTTATATTACAAATTCATCATGATAAAATATTTGGAGATGAAAATATTTACAATGTTGGAAATAAAGAATACATAAATTGAAATTATATTAAATATGTGGTTAGTCATGAGTGTATAAATGATATAATCAAGTTTGAATAGCATGGATTCGCAGTTATGAATACATACATTGAATAAATTTTCCAAATTTTGTTTCTCAAAAAATAATATAATCTGATCACTATAGTTAATAACTTTTAAATGATTTTAAATGTTTATATACTACAACAACTTAAATAGAAAACACTATGATATATTATTTGTACTAATTAAATACACTATGATTTCTATGGAAAAAAATTTATTTTCAAACAATATAATTTGAAAAGAAAAATGACTAACTATGTTAGGGGATGAAAATAAAACAACTGAATACATACTCTTATCTTGTCTACAATATAGGGGTCAAAATATGCAACATAATTTTATAAAAAATCTTCTTGATTTTTTTCATTATATATAAATTTTTTTATTAAGATGAAATAAATCCGAATATAAATAAAATTTGATTCCACTAATTTTATTATTATGGAACCAAATCAAGCATTTCTAGAAAATCGACCACACATAATGCATATTAAAAATTTACAATGTACTAAAATTATCATTTTAAAAATATAAATTTATTTATACATATTATTTTATAACCCGAATTATTTTATTAAATGTAGATATATAAACAATGAATAAATTATGGTATGGGTTCACAGAATAAACACAAAAATACTATGGATTTCTTCAAATGGAATGAAATTATGGTATAAATAGTATGCTTAAACTATAATATTTTTTAGTAAATCATACTTTTTTCAATGTTTCCTTAGTCTAAAAAACAATATAATGGTAAAAATATTTGATACTATGTTTTCAAATTTATTAAGAATATTATATACCAAAAAAATTTACATCCAGAAATTGGTTATTTCCCAATATAATTCATATTTTATATAAATTATCATTTACCTTGTTCTCTAAATTTTATTTGTTCTACACGAATTTCAAACACTATATAATCAATAGAAGAAGTTAATTTGTTTAATGATGTAAGGGATGAGTACATGGTGTTAGAATTTATATAAAAAGCATGTCGAGATTATTTCTTATTATATATATGATCTATTTCAATCTATAGCTTTTGAGATACATTTGGAATGTGATAAAATACTGTCATAATACATTAGATATTATTTTTCACATAATACATTTTATATAGTATTTTTAATCTATTATATTTTAATTATATTATATCAATTTCAATTTGAAAAATTATATATTATAAATGAAATGTTTATAACCAAAAAGAAAAAAATATTTTATTAATAATGAAGTTAGAATGTCCAGAAGGAAAGAAGGCATAAATAATGCATGAAACACAAGAAAACAGAAACGATAATGAAAGGTCTATCTCAAGGGGGCCTATATAAGTGAAGTCCATGTGTGTCACCTTAGACAATGCTGTCACACTATTGAGGCATGGATCCCACGATAGAGAAAGAAATAATATCGTCTATATGGGTGAACCGAGAATCTAGAATGTCTGCTTTCTTATTTCCCTCACTCCATGTATGCAATAGTTTTTTTCCACTTCTAATGAGTTGATTGCATCATCGGATAAGGTTTGAAATAGTACAAAATGTGGCCCTATTATCAGTATGAGCATCATTGATAATTTTGGAATCTGTTTCAATCTATAAGGGATGTATGTGAGAGGAAACACATAGTTAGATCCCATGGAATAGAGCCCAGGCCTCTATGTGAAGATAGTCCCCTCTGCCAAATCATGTACTGTATGCAGCGACCACACTTCCCCATGAATTACAATTTACCCCTCCACCCATCATGATACCCATAGCTCAATACCCATATGAATTGAGTTTCAGCCCTTCATACAGGGGTCTCCAGCAGATCCAACAGCCCTTCGATATCATGATTATACCTGCACAGGAAGAGTTACTGTGTCAGAACACCTTCCACAATGATTGAGCCTGCTCCAAATTTTCCAAAAGAAAACCTAGATCATCAATCAACCACCATGTTCAAGAAACCAGACCTTCCTTTTTTAATTCCACCCCTTCAAACCGACAGATATTCCTCTCCTCCCCTATAAACCAATATCCAACCAAGAGAAGGATCAATATAGTCCTCCTCTCCAAAATTTAATTCCCCATGCCCTCGAAACACTTATGTATGAACTAGTCTCTTGGAAAGACCGAAGACGACAAACCATAAAAAACCCCCACTATTTCCAAAATGGATCATGCCCAATCACTCTTGAAAAAAAGTTGATTGGTAGACTTGATGCTGGGGAGTAGGAAACAAGAACATTTGGAGACAACAAAAATTCCATTTCTCCATAACAAATTGTCCATAGAAATGGAATGGTGATATATTCACCCAGTGACAAAGATGAACTTTAGAGAGATTTCATTTATCAAAGGAGAATCCTTCACTGATCATGAGTACGTGGATTTGTGAGAAATTACATGTAGGCCTTAACCGAAAAAGATCCATAGGAAGTGTCTTTGAAAAAAACCAATCCAATTCATCCATGATCCTAATAAGATAGAACATATTGATCTACTCTTTGTCAAGGAGTTCTTGAATAAATTATGGATACTCACTTTCCATTATTATGTATATCTTAGTAGTCGGGCAGCAAGGAAAGCCTAAAAAATCTCCCAACATATTTTTATGCCAGATTTTAATATCTCCACGTCCAATGATCCATCTTGATTGATTATGAAGAAAGGAAATATGGATTTTAATAGTTCACCAAATACATGAACTATTGCTTCTAAAATTCTCTAGTATATTCCAATACATCTCCCTAATGAACTTTTCCAATAGATTTCCTCCTTCCACTACCTCCCAATCCAGCATCACATGAAGGCAATTCATTATTTCATGAACACTACAAAGACCAATACCACCATCATCCAAGGGAATCCCAATTATTTTCTTAGAGGCCCAATGGAAATGACACTTCGAATGAGAGTCCCAAATGAATCCAATCATGCTCATATCAATATTTTCAGGACTGAATTTTGAACCTTGATCACCGACAGAACATGCATTGGGATCTTGGTTAGAACATTGTTAACAAGAGTGATCCTCCCCCTGAATGAGAGGAACTGATTTTTCCAATTATTGATCAAAGTAGTGATTTTTCCAAAACCCTATCCAAATTCACGATACATAGCCTCCCCTCCGTAATGGAGGCCCATAAATAATCCATTTTATGGATTATTATGATGATAACCAAGATGGATTCAATGCTGCAAGCACATCTCTCTGAGAAAAGCCTAGAAATGTAGAGACTTCACTTATCTTTATTGATGAGTTTCCCAATACATCTGCAGTGTTCATCTAGGATTATATTGATAAACTAAATATATCTAGAACACCCATTACTAGAAATGACCATATAATACTCGAACAATGGGTGGGATATGTTCTGAAAAAAAAACGGCAGCGATATTGTTGAACGATGCCCTCGTGAATTTTGGCTCGAATGAATATTCTAAAACCATCTTTGGCTAGGATGAACAAACACGGAGAGATGGGTTAATATTCTATACAACCTCAAATAGATTTGAATAACTCATTCCTTTTTTCTCTCAATAAAATTGATAACCACATTGAACTTAAAAATATAAACAAGAGATTAGTGGACTGCCAAGAGAATTCCATGCATCTATGAACATTGATCATGAATGCCCACTCAATTTATTCATAGGATTTCCAAATATCCAGCATTATAGCAAAATTATATCCTTCATATTTCCCATTAATAACCTCAATAATTTCTGGAACCAGACCTATAGCACCCTGAATGGACCTACCATTCCCAAACCGATGTTGTTCTTTGGAGATCTAGAGCGAGATATAAATACCAAGTCCTATGTAAATCACAACGGCTAGAATTTTGTAAGTAAAGTTGGACCTACTAATAGGCCGAAATTTCATAAGAGATGAAGGATCCTTAAATTATGGAATGAGAATAAGAGAAGTTGCACTAGCCACCCATAGTAAGATACCACCTCGAAAAACAATCATGCACTTCCTCAATAACATCTTCTTTCACAGTGCTCTAACAAGCCACATTGACAGATTGAGGAAAGCCATCCAGAAAGAGAGCACTATTAGGATTATGGTCTGCCACTACCTCCCCGATTTAATTCTCCATCGGAATGGATTCTAAAAAGTGATTATGTGCCCCAGAAAATAGTCTCCAAATGTTATCAAAAAGAGGAGAATTCCCACTTGGGAAACCATCCGGCATTGAAGAGTTAGTGAAAAATAAGAGTGATTTAAATAGATCTTCAGACATACCTCCATGAATTTCAATTTCATTAATTAAATTTCCATATTTAGAAATAATTATTGGTTTTCAAATACATTTCCATTCTTTATGGAAACTGTGAATGTAACCTGAGTTTCTGTCGCCAACCCGAAGCTAAAGTGCTATGGATTTCTCCCTTTTGAGCCTATCTTGCAAGAGAATCATATCTTTCAAGAGGCTCCCCTTCTGTAGAAGGGTTCTATACATATAATCCCTCAATCCTACATACAAACCTTGCTTGGACCTCTTGATATATTTTTTGATTGATTCTTTATTTTTATTCAAGATAGAATGCCTACTTCCCTAGGTATACTGTGACTCCTTTAGGCACCTTAGCATATTGTGAAGGCTGATTCACCATGATACTTGGACCACTCAAGACCACAAGGAAGGCATATCTTGCAAAAGGGAAGGCTCTGAAGGCCATCTTTATGAGAACCCAAATCACTCTCTCCCCTCATCACTATAATTTAGGAAAATGGAAACATGAGAGTGGTCAGAATGTGCATGAACCATGTGAGGGACCGATGGCTTCTAAATGTTATTAACTGCTGCCAGGTTTGCTAAGCACTGGTGTATGTGCAAATATGTTCATCTATGACCTTTCTGGTTATTTCACCTTATATAATTGTCACTCGATAAGCCCATGTCCATAAAACCATTACTAGAAGTGAATCAATTGATATCCAATCTAGATTTTTGGAAAAAATTTCCACCCCTTTTTTAGATGTGTCTGTAATTGAATTAAAAAACCCCCCCACAAACCATATTGTGGCACTTGGATCAAACAAGATAAGGTTATTCTAGAGATGTTCTATGGCTTGAGGGTCTCATTTTTCATAGAAAAAGGACACATAAAATTGATGATTGCATGAAAAGATCATAATAGTATTATATTGATCCAAAAGATCAACATGATCCACAATGATCTGAGAATTCTAGAAAATCCATATATGGTGGTTGATGGGATAGCCATACATGAAATGATGATTTCCGATTCCCTTTTAAAATTTTTAGATCTGGTCCATGTTCTATATGTGCTATTGAATATCCACTAAATAAATCTTGTTAGAGAGAACCTCAATAAAGATAAAATCTGATTTCACCCATGCTTCTAATCTGTGGGAGTTCCAGATCATGAACATAAACATTGAAGATGGAGACATCATGGTTTTTATAAAAAAGGCATTTTTTGGGTGGGCATGATCCCAATGGCTTCTTGGTCATAGACCTTTTCAGAACATCAGACCGTGGCGAGAAGCCAGGGCACGAAGAAAGAACTAGGGAGCTCATATTCTGCTCATGCTAGGATGAATAATCAAGCTTGGAATAATTGTTTTTCATAGGGAACAAGTATGATATTGATGAACTAGGGTCCATCCATGATGGTACAACTAATGAAGAGGAAGACCAAACTCAATCCTTCCCATTAATGGGAGCCTTGAGACCCCTAATGGTAGGGGTGAGGAAAGGAGGTCGAGAAGGCTTGAATCGATATTCATGTTCTCAAAATAACAGGTTCATTTCAGTTTAATATAATATTTATATTATCATAATTTTGAAAATGAGATCAGATTTTTTTTCAAAATTTAATAAAATATCCATAATTCATTTTTGACAAATGGGAAATAACAATTTTTTCAATCAAACACATGATGTGGTCACTATGATTCTATGTCTATGTTTTCAATATATATGTTTCATTTTTAGTATAAAACCCTTGTCTCAAAGAATAAAATAATAAAATGAGATCTAAATAATTCTAAATGTTGGAAAATATTCTATAATTCTTGTGTGATGTTTTGGAATCCACAATACTTAAATCATAATGATGATGACATTATTACGACTTGATGTTTACTTTTTTCTCTATAAATGTGTCATTTTAGTATAAAATATGTTTTCTATGTCCAAAAATGATAAAATTAGTTTTCATATTTTAAAAACAACATGAAAACATTCAATAATTCATTTTTGATGTATATTAATCAACTACATGTAAATATGATTCATGATGTGGATGGTATAACATGAAGTTCACATTTTCAATATAAAAGAAATTTTAAATTAAATCATGAATCACATAGCCATAACCGATCTAACTATCTATCATCATTTCCAAAAACTGTGAAAATTATCCTTGACTCAATTTAAAATTGTACATATTGATATCACGTCAAATGGACACATGATGTGGTTAGAATGAATCAAGAAGGCATTTAAAATATATAATATTAATTTTATTTTAATTTTTTTTCACATTTTCAAAATAGATACAGTGGGTTGAAAATGTTTTCAATCATTAAAAAATTGATCCATAAATCAGTTTCATTTTTTAATAATTGATTATCTATATGTATAACACAAGATATAGTTGTTATCACTTGACGTGAATTTCTTCAATATAGATGTTTTATTTTACTCTATAACCTTTATCACATTGAAAATGGGGAAAAATCTCATACTATTTTCAATCCTATTGGAAATGGTCCTTAATTAATCTGATTCATGTATTAATCAACAATACATATGTATGAAACAAAAAAGGAGCAGTATTACATGATTTTTTTGTTTTTACCACAGGTTTATTTTTAGTTAAAAGTGCATTTCATATTTAAAAAAATAAAAAATTGAACATATATTGATTTAAAAAATTAAAATTGATCCATAAATTTGTATTTATGTAGTGGGAACAACCAAACATCAATTAAACACATTATGGGACCAATATCTCTTGATGTGAATGTTTTCAAAATAAAAGTCTCATTTTAACTTAAAACATGGTCCATAATGAAAAAAATGTAAAATGATCTTATATATCTTTTCATGAAATATTAAAAGGTTCTGTATTTCATTTTTTGATGTGAAGGAATTGATCAAAAATCATTCTGACACATGATGTCATGAAAATGAATCTATCTGTGTCAACGATATAAAAGGTTAATGTTATTTTAAAAAATGAATAAGAAAGGAAAAAAAATCAGTTCTTATTGATAAATAAAAACAATAAAATGATCCATAATTCAATTGTAATGTGTAGATATTGCACCCATGTTAATCAGACAGATGATCTTTTCATTATGACTTGATTCATTTATTATCGTTATATATATATATATTGTATAAAATATGTGTAATATAGCCTAAAAAAGATAAAATAGGATCACATTATTTTAAACAATTATAAAAATTATCCATAATTCATTTTTGGAACGTTGGAATTTTGTGATCATCAAACAGACAGATGATGTGGTATTATGTTTTTAAGTGCATGTTTTCTATATTACTGTACCTTAAGTTTAAAAAGGCATCTCAAATATCAAAAACATATAAAATGATCTCGTATTGGATTCAAACATATAAAATTTTCTATAATACATTTATGATGTGTAATGAATGATCAAATATTAATTAGTCACATTTACTTTTTTTTAAATAAAAAAAAATTATAAAAAAAAATTAATTAGTCACATAATGAGTCTAATATGACTTGATGTGGGTGTTTTCATAATAAACTTGTCATATTAGTTTTAAATGAATGTCCATTATCAAAAAATATATAATGAGCTCCTATTTTTTTATATAATTTATAAAATTATCCCTAATTATTTTTCATATGTGTTGGATTTTTCATCAGAAAAATATGAGCCAAGATGTATCCATTATGAATAGAATTTCTTTTTTTAATAAATAATTTTATATTAGTTAAAAACATGCCTCACATAGCCAAAACCAATAAAACAAGCTCATATTAGATTACAAAATAGAAAATTATTCTATTATGTATTTTTGACATGTATGAATGAGCCTCATATCTTTCGTAACATGAATAGTGTTCTATGACTCAAATTGAGTGTTTTTAATATGAAAAGTAGTTTTTTTTAAAATTTGTGTCACCAAGGAAAAAATGTGAACATTTTCTAAAATTTATATCAAACTTTTTAGAAATAAATAATTAATTTTTGATCTGTCAGAATAATCTACACATTAATCTGACTCATGATGAATTTATTTTGAATTCTAGTTTAGTTTTACAATTTAAATGTGTAATTTCAGTTTATATAGAATGTCACATATCCAAAACTAAGGAAACAAAATTTCATTATTTTCAAAATATTCCAAAATGATCCATAATTAATTTTTGATTTTTTGTAATTGACTACATATAAATTATACAGGAGAATTTTTTTGAATAACATGATGTTCATTCTTTCATTATTAACATGTAATTATAGTGAGAAACGTGAATCGCATGTCCAGAATGGAAAAAACAAGCTTAGATGGCTTCCAAAATAATGGAAAATGATCCATAATTCATTTCTAATGTGTTGGAATTAGAAAAACATTAATATAAAACATAATTTGGGTTTTATGACTCGAATTGTGTGTTTTCAACAAAATTTTCATTTTACAGGAAAACATGAATCACATAACCAATACTAAGAAAAACAATCCTAGATTTATTTTAAACTATACATAAATGATACATATTTTATTTTTTTGTTATAGGAATTTTTTCGTTTATCATTCTAATCCATTATGTGCATTGTATGACTCATTTTTTGTTTTATAAATATAAATGAGTCATTTTAGTTTAAAATGTGTTTCGCATTTTCAAAATAATGATAACAAGCTACTAATGTGGTAAAAATTTTGGACAATGTTTTAAAATTAATTTTTGATATCGAGGTATTGAGTGCACAATAATCATACATACAATGTGGTCGTCATCACTTGAAGTGAATTTATGCAATATATAACTATTATTTTATTTTAAAATGTGTTTTATATAGTTACCCACAATTTACATTCATGTATATTAAATCATTTTTGATGAATATTCATTACATTACAAAAATAAATGATCGGGGATCGTAATTGTTTATTATGGTTATAAAATAAAAAACATAATATTCTATCCTGGTGTTTGATCTTTACGATCTCCCATAAATATCTTATCCTTTAGTACATTTTCCTAAATACGTTCATCTTAACTAGGGGAAAGGATAAATTTGAAAGGGTTGACCTCAAATGTTCCAAAAGGTAAAAAAGGAAACATGTTTGCATCACTTGAAAAAACATTTATGGAACATGAGCATACGATTTTTATATCCTACCCAAAATATTAGAGATTATAATAAATATTTAACATTGAGATGATATTAATCATTAGTAAATAACGAAAATAATCTATTAAGTCTTATCATAGGGAAAAAATGTGGAATTGTTTTAGACACATATTTATATAATATGATTTCCATAGTAGCAAATTTACTACTTCCAAGACCATCATGGTTGTATGGGTTCACTATCAATACCATCTCGGTAGTCAGGGATAACTCCCATGAATATCTTGATATCATGTGTTCACTACTCTTATTATCTTGGTAGTCATGGTTTACTCCAAATGCCATCATAGTAGTCAAGGTTCATTCCCAATACCATCTTAGACTATCCTATTAGATATACATATTTACCCAATGTATTAGAGAATTATATAGGTCCCACCCATATTTTAATAAAATCATATAGACATGTTCCACATGATCATTAAGAATCAAATCATAACCCCTGAAATGAAATGGGTATCATGAACATGTAATCATATCATAACATGTCAATAAAATTGGTTTCAAAATAATTTCGTCAGAAGAATAACCTATGAAAGGTAAATGGATTTCACAAACATATAACATATGAAAGAGAAAAGGATTTCATAATAATATAAACAATTAAATAACTACTAGTTTCATAAAGACCATGATATTAAAAATAACCGATTCATATAATGGATAAAAATTAAACAGTTTAGAAATTTTCAAGAAGGGAATGAGTAATATAATTGGATGTCATCATATATGGATAATAAATATGAAATAGCTTTAAAAAAATTTTATGAGGAAAATATCCTTTCTTAATTTAAAATTGATTTTTAGCACATAAAACCATTTGAAAATAATTTTCATAGAATATACCAATAAAACATATAAAAAATAATTGAAATAATTATAAAAACAAATTTCATTGAAAAAATATAAATTATTCTTTGAAACATTTATGAATCCTTTTCATTGAAAACATTTTGGAATCATATAATGATTTCTTCAATCAATTTGGATTTTTTTTAAATTCCTTAAAAAATATGAATATGACTTGATATGATTTTGAAAAACATTTTACTTGAAATCTTATAATATAATCTTGATATTTTCTTTGAAAATCATCTACCATGAAAATTTATAGAATATTCTTGATACCTTTTAAAAAAGATTCCCATGAAAATAAATTTAAAGAAATTCTTTTAAAAATTAACCATTAAACATGAAAATAATGATTCAAATGATTTATGGTAGAAAAATTAATGTATTTCGTATGAGGTATAATGCACATTTCTTTTTTGCATTGAAAAATAGTTAGAAAAATTACTTGTTAAAAGAGAGAAAATGAGATTCCTTTGAAAACACAGGTAAAAGAAAAAAGGTTAAATTTTTTTTTAATGATTATTGGAGATTACTATATCATGATTAGAATACCTTTTTTGAATACACGATTTCAATGGAACATAGATTTTCAACTGAAGATATGTTAAAGTCATGATTTCATAAAAACACTTTCTTAGATATATTATGTACCAAAGAGTGGAAGAAAAATTATAATTATGTTAATAAATATTAAATAATTATAGGATAAGAAAACAAAAGAATGTTATTTGGAGATGGACCATAATATTTTATCAAATTATGGATAAAAATAAATAGTCATGAAAAGTTATAATATTGTCACAATAAATTCTTATATTCCATGACTAGTCCCTTGAGGAACATGTCGTGACTACCCAAAGCCCACCTCTCAAAGGCCATGGGCTGAAGAATAACGCAAATGGTAATAACCTACAAGTGGGAGGCATTTTCTTAGTACCTGTACACACTCACACTCACAACTCTATCCCACGAAGCTAAAAGGAAAATCATGTATGCCACTATGAAAACCACTAAGGGTATAATGCTCAATATTAATGTAAAAGGGGAAAGAATACAATCCCTACAAAGAAAAGCTGAAAACATGAAAGCATAATGTTCAATGTATATCAGTCCACATAATACCTTACTTGAAGGGTTGGAGTTGATTTATTTCTAGAAGACGTTGGAGTACGCCTCACCTATCCTATCTCACCAGGATCTACCTAGTCCTTGACCACTAAAGTCTTTATAAAATCATTGATCATCTGCACAAGACACGACACATGTGGGTGGATATCCATGCATGGGTGAGTAACACCATACTCAGTAGGGATCCCGAACCACAAAGAATGAATAGAAAGGGAAAATATACCTAAATTAACAGAAAACTCACAAAGGTATAACATAAAATATATAAAGTAGAATTATAATTCACAATGAGTGAAAATTTGTACTGTTGAGGGACTCATACTTGATGAGTCCTAGAAGAATGTTGAGCCACTAAGGTCCACCTATTTGTCGGGAAATAGACTTCCTCTTGGCTACTCTTCTATCAGGACACATAGGTCAACACGACTATTCGTTTGATAGAAAAAATAAGCTTATATGACTTATAATCTACTGGACCACTGAGGTCTTCTCGGCTACTCATCTATCGGGCCACATAGGTCTGCAAAATTACTCAACTACTGGGCCACAGAGGTCTGCAAGATAATTTGACTTCTAGGCCACTAAGGCCTACTCGTTACTTCATTCTCATCATATCCAGTCACATGATTCCTACTCATTCCACTCTTGATTTTGGGATAATATACTCTTCAATCCATCTTTCATATTGTAATTTTCACTGAAAATGAATTTTTGTACGTAAAAGGGATTCCATATCCAAAGTGTCTGAATGTTGCAAACAGCTCATCAATAGGATGAATGGTTTGTATGTTATGTACGTTTTATTGAAAAAGGGACTGGTAGAGTCTATGTCCTATTTGACCCGGTCATATTGACATGAAATGACCTAGATCAGGGTCCACTGACCCAGCCATCGTCTGACCTAACCTGAATCCAACTAGGTTCATTTCTAGCATGCTCGCTACAGGTCTGGCCCACTAGCTGCGAGTCATCCTTACTGGGCTACCCGGGTTTTCCCCCATCCTGTTCGGACCATTGTGAGAATGATGAGATACAAGGTCGAGATTTTGTTGACTAATTACCTCCTCCTCATTGATGTGGGTTACGGCATGGTAACCAACACTACGGTCAAGCTAGACAACGTCCTTCTAGTCACGTGATGTGGTGCAGACGCCGTGTCCACCTGTTTCGCATCGACCCACTACGGCCGAACTGTCCCTCCTCCTTTGTTCAATGCCACCGGCCACCTCACTATCATTCCCCCTGGAATGTGATGCCATAGCATGACTCTGCCGCCTCTAGTGCCCTAACAGTGTCTTCCATAAGCCACCTGGTCCACTCTAGTGGCCCAATTCTTGAACTACAAGTTCCCACAGAAAAATTGTTTCTATGTCAACCTTGATATTTCATAAAGGAAGTATTTTCTTCGATCCAATGTGTTAGTTCAGGAAGAACCCAAAAAAACCCATAATGGAAGAATCTGGGCCTTGTTCATGTCTTCTTGAACCCACCGAGTTAGAATTCAAAAGAAACAGTGATGAGATTTTTTTTGAATTCTAACATGGATAATCCCAATACAAATCCCCAAATAAAAACCATCTTGAAAACTCACACACAATCAATGAATCAATATATTCTTTTAATGATTCATTTTCATCGTGGATATTACAAAACAGTGAAAAAAATTAATCAATACACAATACCTCTAGGTTGGATCGTTCATTCAGGAAGAGAAAACCTCAAGTTCTTCATTCTTCATGATATTGACGTTTGGTCTGAATCCATTGGTTTATATGTCGTCATTATTCATTTTTTGTTCATCCATTTTCATTTTTCACTCAACAAAAGGGTTTTTACAAGGATTCAGAGCAATAATCCCTTGGATTTTTTCCACCACCTCGTATCCTTGCTATGTAGTGGAAAAAGTGATAAAGAATTTTCTTTACACTGAGTCCCGGATGTTATGATATTTCATTTATAATATATATTTTTAATAAAAGTAAATTGTAGTATCATTATGAAACATCATTAATGGAACATCATTTCAGTTACTTTCCGGTTGCAATGTTGTATGTTGCAACAAAATTGAAATTAAAAAAAAACTGAATGTAAAATTTATTTTACTTTTCCATAAGAAAATATTGTTATTATATTTTCTTATATGTTCAAAAAATACTATTCCCTTGACCTAGACCAGTCTAGTTTAGGTCCTTTTATTGGTAATGTCATCATTCTGGACGTAATGTTTCCCTCAAGTTTTTAATCCGGACACCTATTTAGAAGCTACCATATTCGAGCAGGCACAGAATTTTAAATAGACATTAAAAAGTTTAAATTGATATCAGGCTTGTTGATTGTCGGTGTCAAGTACCTTCTGAGTTTTTGGTCTCAATATAATCCTATACAAGTTAGAGGAAAAATTCAATGGAATTATGAGAGATTAATTTTACCCCTCCTTTTGGGATTTATGTACTCGCAAGCTGAAACTAGGGATAAATAAAGAAATGGGGATAATAAGAACAGGTATTATCCTCCCATTCCCATGTGCTATCCTGGAGATGACAATTCTTTGGTAGATCAAAAAAAAGAGGAATTGACCATCCATAAAGGATCTAATAAAATCAATCCTCAATTTCTACAGTGAATTCCACAAATGCCACCCCATCATCCATGTCCAAATCTCCCTAGTCGATGATGGGTGATGGATCGTGCACATACATCCTCATCTTCTATACATGGACAAAATTTTTCACCAGGTGCATCTATGGTGGGGGGGATCTTGTTGGTACACCACCTCACTAAATCTACTCATAATATGAAAAGTTCTGATGAATCTTGGAGATATATTGTCACCTCAACCACATCTCCACAATGTTAATCGAGGTGAATCTTGGAGGAAATCATGTCCTCGCACCTCGAACTATAGAGGCCTCCTTATCCTATCAGCATAATATTTTTTCCTCCTATGTGTTATCCTCATATTCTCCTTGATAAACCGCACCATGTTGGTGGTAGCCCGTACCATCTCTATACCCATGACTTCTGACTCCCCTGGGTCTTTCCAACAAAATAGTGATCTCCTTGGTCACCCAAAAAGCACCACGAACGGTTCCATACCTATGGTGGACATGTAGATATTGTTTTATGCTAAATCCACTTGTGTTAGGTGATCCTCCCAACTGCACCTGATGACCATGATACAAGAATGAAGTATGCCCTCAAAAACCTAGATAATCATGTCCATTTGACAATCTATATGAAGGTGGACAACTGTGCTCAAGAGAAGATGACTCTCAAACACCTCATGTTATCCCTTACAAAAACTAGATGTATAGTGTGTGTCATGATCTGAGTCTATCTATGATGCCACCCTATTGAATCAAATAATCTTTATTATGTAGAGTCATCATAATCCCTCTATGTAACCCTACACCCATTTGGGTAGGAAGAAAAACAACTTAGTGAGGTAGTTAACAATCAACCACATGGTATCATGATCTATGGTTATAAGGGGTAAACCTATGATGTCCATTTTGATACCATCCAACATACATTTGGCTCCTCAAGTAGCTGAGTGAAACCTACAAAACCTAATTCTATACATTCACCTGCTAACATGTGAGGCACTGCAGATCCATCTTTTCCACTACCTTCTTCATACCCGACCACCGGTATTGTCGTCGGAGGTCATGGTACATCCTCTCCACTCTTGGATGTATTTTAAAATGGGTGGTTTGGGACTCCTTCCGAACCTCCCCACATGACACAACTTGCAATAAAACGTGTCATCTGAAATTGAAGGTGTGATCCTTGCCTGTAGAATATCCATATGGTTCATATCCTGGGGATATATGTGCACGTTAGGTGTCACAGTCAACATTCACATGATGTTCCTCCCTAAAAATTTGTAATAGTGGATGAGTGACATTCATCAACAGAATATAGTATGTTCCATAATAATCCATGAAGGATATTTACGTTTTGGATAACGACTAATACAACTCATTCTATAACTACTAACCATATCTCCTGCTGAGCACATTTGCTACGATGTTCCTCTTCAATGGAGTATAGACTATCTCGTTTCATAGTCCGGAAGGAACTTTAACCATCACTACCGACTCATGTTCTGTTCCTTCTGGGAGAAGATATACCAAAGACTTTTTGGGTCTGAGTAGATGGTAAACCGCTCACTAATAATGTAGTTCCTCCACATCATCAAAGCTATGACAACTGCTATTAGATCTAGGTCATGAGTCACATAGTTCTACTCATGCTGCCTCAACTACTATGAACTATTAGTGATCATTGCTTTCTCCTACATTAGGAAACATCCAACTCTAATCCCAGATACATCTCAAAAAATTATATAACCAATACCCTCCTCGATTTGTCTAAAGATAGGGGAACTTTTAAATCTCTACCTCATCACTTGGAAACTATACTATCACTTATCTGTACACATGAATAGTTTTCCCTTCTATGTCTATGATGATAATGGTGGTTCTTCCCAATAGAATTTTGGTAGAAATCTCCCATAGTACCTAGAAAAACCCAACAGACCTCATACCTAAGTCACACTCTAAGGTGGATCCCATGAAAGCACTACTTGTATATTTTTTGGATCCACTACAACTCAATCATCCTAAATGAGGTGTCCTTGGAAGTAGAGATCATGAATCAAAAACTAAAATTTATAGAGCTTCCAATAATGCTGGTGCTCTCACAGTGTTTCATGGCCTACCCTCAGGTGTGTAACATGATCCTCCTCAGACGTCGAGTATACCCGAATGTCATAAATGAAGACCACGATGAACCGATCGAGGTTAGGATAGAAGATCCTTTTAATGGGTGACATGAAAATTGATGGATCATTTGTCAAAAATAATGGAATCACTAATCATTCTAAGCGGCCATACCGATATCTAAAGGATATAGTTGTTTCATTCTCATCCCACACAAGAAACTAATGATATCTAGAACAATGGTCAATCTTTGATAACCATCCCCATCCTTTAAAATTATCAAAGGGGTAAAAAATCATTTGTATTGGATATCTGTTCTTCATAGTCACCCGGTTTAGGCGCCGGAAGTCCATGCAAAAATTCAATATCTTATATGCTTTCTTTAAAAACAAAATGGGGGCTACCCTCGGTGAAACGTTGGGTCTCTTATATCCCTTCTCCTACAAATACTCCATCTATACCCCCAACTTATGAATCTCCTTAGGATACATCGATATGATTGTGGGGATATTGGTGTGTCCCTAAGGTACAAATAAATGAAGAATTCTACCTATATGTGAGGAGGTAATCCCAGAACATCTTCCAAAACGACGGCTTTATACTCATCCACCACTATGGGAATTAGAGGACACTTTTCATCCAGTGCACTGAGGTTGAGGCTATCCAATTGGTGAGTGATTGGATAAAACCTCCTCTGAAAAACCCTGTCCTACACTGTATGCATTCACTTATGTCCAAGGAAGGAATACCTTTTCTTGTCTCTATATACACGTTGCACTCTGCATATAAAGAAATCAATTTGATCATGAACTTTGGATAACAAGTCCATACCCACAATGAAAACGTAAGGCCTCAACACCACTACTAAGAGATCATATCCCAAGAGTTCCCTTCCCAGAGTATGCTCACCATATTGGAACTCATGTGTAATCATCGAATCCCCTCCCAAAGAAGTCTTTAACCATATGGAATGAACCAACAGCTCCACTGAAATCTCAAATGCCTGAACAAGGATCATGGAATGGAAAGTGTGGCTGGCACTAGTGTCTATAGGAACTATAGATAAGTTGGAGAATACACAGATCATACCTTTAATAATTTCTAGAGTGTCATGGTCATATTCCTTATTCACCTGTAGCTAGCCTCGCCCATTACCAGCATCTCTTGGATCTTGTGGTGGACCACCTAGGGGTTGTGGTTGTACAACATCAAACCCCCTCCCACTGCCTACTGCTCTGCTAGCTCACCTACCACATCCACCACCCTTGCCGATCACTTGACTCGAACCAGTTCGTCTACCTCAAGGGTCCCACATCCATCTTCCAGTCATTCGTGCGGCGAGTCTAGCAATCACGAGCAATGTTTCCCTATCCACCAAATGAGAATAATTCCTTTTAGTATGTTGAGTTGCTCTTGTATGCGCACCGAGCACAACATAGCTGGAAAGATCTCCACTCTAAAGAGGTACTCATTGTCTATCCAGGAGAGGGTCACCTCATCAGGTGTCTAGATCCCGAATCTCCACTATATCCCCAATGAGCCATGAATATGGAATGTGGATAAGATGTCCATCTAGTCGAGAGGTGTCCTCACTAGATGAAAGACTAGAGTTACTACCATCATCCAATCCTATGGCACCTAGGGGTCTGTCTCACCCTGGAACCTGAGAGGCTTCTTCTTAAAAAAATTGTGGCAGGCACTAATCCTACATGTGTCCTCTACCAGTTGTGCTAGTAGAAAAAACTAACCAATGAGTGGTGGCTTTATTGGTTCCCCTCGTAGTAGGTCCATCTCCAGTACTGTTCCATATACTGATGCATTATCGCATGATGTACCATCCTCATGGTCATGCACTAGAATCCTCACTGGATGTCTATGTGGAGGAATCCAAAAATAGATCACGATTAACCACAATAAATATGTTATACCTGGTGAGATAACTTATGGATATGAGGAATCAATCAAAATCCTATATGATGCTTGCAACCAGTTGTTTCATGTACCAATTCCAAAAACTAAAATTTAGGGTCCTTATGGGTAGATACGCCATCCACCACACCAACACTAGAAACCCCAATCATGAATGTAAAACTTGAATCATTTTACATTGTTTCCCAAAAAACCAATGACTCACTGTCTTTATGTTTGGACATGCCTCCTTAGAAACCAATTTTTTAAAACCCATCCCGTGGGGCCTAAGCATCGACTACCCCATTCCCACCTACCAAAGTCCAGGGGTTGGCGGCTAGCACCAAAGGAAATAACCTGAAAGTGGGAGGCATTTTCCAAGTACCTGTACACACACCCACTCACACCCACATCCCCAACACATAAAGCTAACAGGGAAAATATGTATTCCACTAAGACAACCACCGAGGGTATAATGTAAAAGCTGAATGTAAATGGGGCCATAATACAAGACATACCCAGAAAAGATGAAAACAAGAAATTATGAAGGTATGTGTTTATAAATATGCATTGAAACCTACGTGATGATTAGGTTTAGCATAGCCACCAGAAGTCGTAGTTGTAGGCCTTACCTATCGAATATCACCAGTCACCACCAGGTCCTATATGACCAAGGTATCCATTAAAGTCTCAATCATCGGTATAAGACACGACACATGTGGTTGAAGCCCGTGAATGGGTGAGAAACACAATACTCAGTAGGGACCCTGAACAACAAATAAATAACACAAATGAAAAGTAATCTCGATGTAAATGACATCTCACAAAGTTATAACATAAAAGACACAACGAAGGATTATCAGTCATAAATCTGAACAAATTGTACAATTCTGGTATTCATCATTGATGGGTCATTGAAGTATCTTAGTCCACTGAGTTACAGTCATTTTTTGGGACATTGATTTCTATTCAGTAGCTCATATTCCATTGACACACATGTCTACACAACTATTCATTTGTAGGCTACCCATTTTAGCAAGGCTTATCATATGTCGAGGAACTAACCTCTACTCTGGTACTCAATTTCTTGGCCACACTGGTCTACATGACTACTCATCTGTCAGGACACATAGGTCCAAAAAGCTACTCATCAACCTGGAAATTGAGGTCCATGTGACATTACTTTCTACTCACAGCTAGACACATGATTCCCACACATGGCATGGTAGATTCTAGGAGAATCTACAATTTCAGATAATTTTCATATATTAGTCCCCCACATAAAATAATTTGAGTATTTAAAATGTAATTATTTGTCATAAGGGTCCCAATTCTACCAAATGATCATGAATCGGATGTATAGTTTGTATGTTATGAATGTTTTACTAAAAAGGGGTTGGATGGGTCCAGGAATGGTCCGAACCGGTTAGACGGACCTGACATGGCCTAGCATGTGGTCCAACGACCTGACCTAGGTCTAATATGACCATGATTCAACGTATTATAGGTCTAGACCGGGCTGAATGGGTGGCTCGGGGTGGCCCCATATGAGCGCGCCGACCTCCCTAGCTCAGACCTAGCTGGCGCTACACAGTCTAACTGGACAGCGGACTTCCACCCATGAGATGTGGTGTGACAGCGATGCCACTGTGGACATTGCCAACAATTTTATAACTCATTGTTCCACCACTTGTGGAAGATGTCATGGGCTGCCTCACCGTCTCAATATGAATCATCATGCGGCATATCACATATGTAGAACCCGTACCAGTGCGCCATCGGTTTCTTACGCGGGCCAACTGGTCCACTCGTGTGACCAGATTTAAAAACATTTATCACCCTAAAAATTCATGGGTTTCATCCATCCCTACTATATCCTCAGTGTTGAATTTTTATCAATTCAGGTTGTTCAGTCAAGAATAACACACAGACACCCGTAATAGTGGAATCTAGGCCTTGTTCGTGTTAGCCCAAACCCACCGTGATATAATTAAAAATAATTGGGTAGGAGATTTTCATGAATTATAACATATATAATCAAAATTCAATTCCTAGAATAAAAAATGTCCTACAAACGCATGCATGACCTATGAATTATTTTATTCATCGAATGATTCATGTTCGTTGTGGATATTTCAAGATAAGGATAGAAGTTTTATAAATAAAACCTTCATTGAGTTTGGATCATTCATTAGAAAAGAGAGAACCATGTGTTCATCGTTCATAAAGACGCTGATGTTTGTTATGAACCCGTTTGTTGATCTATCATCATTCTTCGTTCGTCTTGGGGAAACAGATATTCTCCACGGAATCAGAGAAAAAATCACATAGATTTTTTTCCGCCACCTCATATCCTTGATAGGTAAATAAATGGTGAATGTGATTCAGCTTTTTTATGACAGTGAGTCACCAACATTAAACCTTTTCATTTATGAAAAAATGTTTCTGTAACATTGTGTTTCAATTTCATTACATGGATTAAATTATGGAAAAACATTTTTTTACACTCAGGTTGGAATGTTGTTAATTTGAATCAAATTAAAAATTAAAAATAAAATAAACAAAAATTTTATTTAAATATTATTACATAATAAAATTATTTTATTATATTTTCATTAAATTAAAAAAAACATTTTCCCTTTGCCCATCCTATTCAAAGTTAGGACCTTAGGTAATGTTGTTGTTCTGGACATAAAATTTCCATTGAATTTTTAATCAAGTCACCTATTTTTAAGTGTCCAAAATAAAGCACATGCGCTATTTCAAATAAACATAAAATAGTTCAAAATTATATTTCGGGCTTTAAAGGCCTCTAAATCAAGTGTAGTCTGAGTTCCTGGTCACTATATAATCACATATAATTTAGAATAAAAATTTACGTGTAATTATGTGACATTTCTTTATAACTTGGTTACATGGGATAATTCTCTCCATGTAAAAAAAATTAGATTGTGTGAAGCATAAAATAACATGTAAAAATTAAATAAATGATATAACATGTAAAATGGATTTATATACAACTTGATGTGAATTTAGGTGTATAACAAAGTATGAGCCTAAAAAAGTTCAATTGCGACAAATCAATTTCACCTATTAGGTATGTTTTTAAACATATACCTATTGATATATAGTTCATAAAATGGATATGTGAATCCCCATAAATATATTATTAACATACACTGAATAATATCATTATCAGTACACACACCACATAAATGGAATTAGTGGTGAACATAGCATGTACCTCTCATAATTAAAAAGTGAGATAAAATAACCTTACCTTGTTTCGTGACTCTCATCATACTTGTTCAAACCATATGTATAATAAATATTAATTTATTATAAATCATTTACAGATTAATATTTTTATATATTATAATATATATTGTTTTATTACAACCTTATATTATCAGCTTGTTATTCATCCTATGTTAAGGATTCCCTATGGGTAATATTCGTTTTATTCTTCACATATGTCTTAATTTGTTTTATCATTTTTCCTTATAATTATATAATGATTTCATGAATTTATAACATGATATAAATATCATGCTGAAAAATCATATGTGTATTATAATAATCTAGAAATTATATAAGTTTGAAACAACTTACACTGTTCATAGAGACAGTAGGTCATACGTATGCATCTACACTATTTCGTTTTAATTTTCATGTTTGAAGGATGTAAAATTAATTATATATATATATATATATATAATTATTAAATTAGCTTCATAATATCATATATATTATATATATTTAGTAAAACCAACCTTGAAATGATTCATGTAGTGTAAAAATGAATCATAAATCTTTGAGGGGGATGTGGTCCACACTTCATTAAATGAAATTACCGAATTAACAAGAAATGGAAAGTAAAAAAAGATATGTTTCGTAAAAATGAATAAAAAATCATAATTAAATAATAAATATAATATATTAAATATATAAATAGTGTTTCCATCAAAATTTCCACCATGATAGGTGATAATGAAAAATGAAAAATCATCGTTTAGTAAGGCGATTGTTCACCGTACACATAAAAAATATGTTGATTATCAATTAGATGGAGGTTTGTGTATGTGTAGGTTGAAGAAATATCCTAAAAAATAATAGTATATTTATGATATTGTTATTGTTATTAAATAAAGGAAAAGAGAATGTTGAGGGGTTGTCAAAATAAAATAAAAGAATGGACTTAAGAGAAGACATTACCTCTTAATGAAGTAAATCTTTTTGTTATGCCCAAAGAAAGGATTATAAGATAAATGTAGGTTTTTAAAGTGAATTTGACAGCTATTGTTCAATCCTATGTGGTTTTAGAGGTGCGATGATGTGGGAGAGGGGGTGTCCATTTATAGGGAAGGAAATAACTCAACTGGATTTTTTTAAAACAAGTTAGGTATAAAAATGTTCTTTCTTATAAAAAGTTTTAAAAACCCCAAATAAATAATACATTTATGGTTAAGGGCATATATATGGCCAAACATTGGTTTTGGACTCGTGTTGAGGTTATTTGGGCCCTCAATATTACAGTTGAGTTTGTAATTAAGCATATTTTGACAATAAACACTATGATTAATTTTATTCACATTTACTAATATTTTTGTTCAAAAATTTAATTTATACTATTAAATGATATATATAATACTTATTAATGTGTATTATTTCTTTTTTTATAAATTCAATTGAAATTTGTGGAAAAATAAAGATTAATTATTATCCAGTAGATGGGATGAAATTATGAGTTTCTAAAGTAGAAGAAGATCAAAAATTAATTATGTTATTATATTATATTTTGAATTGATATGGATTCTAGTTAAATAAGCTGTATTAATATATGTATAAATGATCTAATGTGTCATTAAAAAAAGTAAAATATAATTTAATGTTTATAATGTTTTAAATGAAAATAAATCTCTTAACTAAAAAGTACTTTTTTTACTATTCATATAAAAATGATGTTTCATAGAAAAATCTCAAAAAAAATCACCCTAATCAAATTTCGACATTCTAAAATAAAAAATTCATATCATCTTATGGAATTCAACATCAAAAAATTTTGAAAATTCATTTTACTATTAAAATTATTAAATCGGAGAAACCAATATTATAATGATAAAAGGTGTTTACCAAAAATCAAATATTTCCTTTTAAATTTTTTTATCCATAAAATAAAATTATAAATAATATATAAAAATTAGTTATTAAAATTCATATAAATAATTTTAATTTGGAGGTTTTATTTATTATATTTAAATAATAATATCAAAAAATGTTGTTTTGTAGAAACATATGTGTTTTATGTAATGTACACCAATTTGATGGAGCAGATAGTGCAACCCAAGTCCATATTGTGTGTAGAATATTCCAAGATAGTATGGCATGTAGGGAAATCAATTTTGGTTCCATGTGAAAATAATTTTTTAATGTGTTTATATATAAATATATATATAACTAACTACATATTTTGTCATGTGAAATGAAAAATACAAAAAATAAAAATTAATTGGAAAAAAATAAATCAAAAAATTGCCGGTTGTAACAGTCTATCGATATAAAAAATATTTTTTAACGTGAATCCCTTTTAGGATGTCATATTTTTAATACATGAATATTTAATTCATATAAACACACATCAAAACATAGAATACATAAATATTCCCTTAAAAGGAAAATTTTGAACCGCAATGTTTACCAAAAGTAACATATATCTAGTTTTCGCATAGCAAAACCTATTTTGGGAGTGAATATTGGACATAGAAGAATATAATATATTTTTACTTGTTATTATTTATGAAATAAATAAGAAAAAAGAGAATAATTAATGAAATTATTAGGCCCTCAAATTCATAAATCTGTGAGGATTTATTAGGACATATATTCAAAAAATATTTAGGTATTAGGAAAAAACCTTTTATTTTTAAAGTTATCCTAATATTGAGTAATTATTTTATTGAAAATGGATATAAGTAAATATACATAATTTATATATTTATATAAGAAAAATATCATATTTTTGTTGCTCTATTATCAATTTATAAATCCTCCATTACTTCATGTAATTCACATCTAGAAATTATCATTTATTCCTAAATTGGAAAAATATAAATTTACTAGATCTTATGGCCCAAAAAAGTGTAAAAACCATAACTATTTATCTCATACTAATCATAAAAATCAATATGGTTAAAAAATTAATATCTTAACATAAAAAGAAACTGTATTGGATCTTGATAAATAAATATTCACTAAAAATAGCTATACATTAACCATGACTACACATAGGCCAGTTGTTGGCATGAAACCCTTATAGTCTTTCATACATGGATTGAAGACCCAAAACCTTGTTGGACTTGATTTATTGTAACAAAAAATATATGATGTCGTTTTCTATTAAAACCAAAATATAATTTCCATAATATGATGGAAATACTTGAAATATTTTTAATCACTAAATATCATTTAATCCATGGGTTTTAAAACAAAATCAATGCATAAATACTTCCTCCAATGTTTATCATAAAATTTTCTTGAATAGGTATCCTTATAACCCTTCTCAGAGTGGAAAACCAAAACCATTAGAAATAGATTCATGAAATCATCTTAACAATGATCCCCAAAATATCACACTTTTTCCCTTGTTTGTCACATTCCAAACATGTGAACACCCTCATGGTAAATGAATTTGGAACATTGTAACAACCTAATGTTCAATAAATAATTATGTAAAACATGAATTATTTCATATTCCATAGAATACTTGATATATTCCACAAATCTGAGATGTTTTCAACTTCATCCATTATATCATAAACTACTTATCAACAAGCCCTTAATTAGTTCCATGGTAATATGTATCATCTAATTTACTTATTCATATCCCACATATAATTATCCATATTGAATTATAATAACATAAGGAACACATTAAGGGTCATTTTTCCCTTAATCATATGTTTTCCATAGATATCACCCTTCCATTAAATCACTTTTCTATTCCATCTGAACCATTAAACATGTTCTTGTAAATTTGTAGTGGAAAACCTAAAGTGAACAATACATAAATATTTAACCTTTCATTCTTATTCAATCTAACTAAATAAAAAAAATATATTACTTCATATTTATTCAATAGACTAGGCTATATCCTTATAATAACTCTTTCCTTTAACTTTTCAAATTTAGTATATTTGGTATTTTTAATGCAACCATTACCCACACCAACATTCTAGTTCACTTTATGGGATTTAATATAGGTATATTATGTTTCATAATTACCATTTAATCCACCCATAAAACACATAACCTTAGATGTTTTATTAAAGAGGCCAATATTATTATCCATCTCATTAACTAGGCACTTAATTTTCCCTGGTATTCACTTGCTTGATGTCCTTATTTTCCATCTAGAAACATCTTCTTTTGCGTATAATATACACACATAGGTGATTAATTACACTTTATTGACACAATGGAAACTGAATCATATTTTCTCCATGGTATCCATTATCTGGCCTCTTAGAGATCTCTTTATTTATCTTCATTGGTGAGTTTGAGAGTTTTTTAAGGTACACATTGTTAATCATATTCCATGAAAACTGATTATGAATGACCACAAAATCTTTGAATCCATTGGTCATCCTACATGATTGGTCATTAGAAAATCATAGATCACATTTATAATTAATCAAATTTCTCCCGGTTCCCACCATTGACTAAAACCTAATGCAATGTGTGGGAATAACTTATCAAAGTAAAAACCACATAATTGTGAAAATATTTACTTATAGGATGCCAATATCATGAAACCTTCAATTTTTTACCACACCCTAGATTCTTCCTAGGTCATTAAGAGCCATATTATATTTAAATTCTTAATTATGATTCATCATGAATTTTTGAATTACCAAAACAAATCCCAAGGGATTCTCAAACCACGTGAGGAATAAGGCACATTTTCATATACCAGATTTCATTGAGTCAGTCTCGGATCATCCTATCAGGTTTATTACCCCAAGGCACATTTATTCAAAACCACATCTACTTATAGTCTCTAGAAATGGATATATTCCTAGGAAACCACTCACTCTATCCTTTATCAAAACTATAGGTCATTTTCCTAAATTATAACTCTTACGTTTACTTATACTTTGATACATCCCTATATATATCGTTAAAAATATTCCATGGAATCTCACAAATTATTTACGTATTTAGTTTCCAAAGGTTGAATAAATAATTTTTTTTTAAATTAACAATACTAACTGAATATTTATATACATTGATGTGAAATCATTTTAAATGAATATACAATACATAAAGAAATACACTCCCATAGAAAGTATTATTTTAGTGTCTTTTGCAACAATGGAAAAAATATTCTATCTTTGGGTAAGATCTTTAACATATCCCATAATGATCATCACCTTTATTACTTCCACCTAAATCCATTATTCATAACCCATGAAACATAACCATAAGAATGGTGTGACATTAGATACTAATTTTGGTAAATAATGGAAATGTGTAAGAATATATTTTAAAGAAATGTATGATGCATTATCCTGACATTTGAATATAATACCCTGAATATTTAATAAAATAATAATGATTGGACATTAATAAACATTAATCATATGGAAATAAAAACCAAATCCATGAAATCATAACATATGAATAAAACATGAAATTGTTGTATACACATAAATATATAATATGAATTAAATATCACCCAAGGAATCTCTTCGATGTCCATCCTAGTATCATGGATTCAATACCCAAACCATATTAGTAGTAATGGTTCACTCTAATGGACATATTGGTATTATGGGTTCATTCCCCATACCATCATGGTATTAAGGGTCACTCCCATAACCATCTTGGAAGTATAATTTCACACCTCATACCAATTTGGAAGTCATAGATCACTCTCATGGCCATCATAGTAGTCAAGGTTCATTCCCAAGACTATCGTAGTCTATCTCATGAGTTATAATTATTTACCCAGTGAATTAGAAGGATAAATTGGTCCCACCCCTCCTATTAAAATAATACATATGTGAGCCACCCTATCATAAATAATAATATCATAACCCATCATATGAAATCTATATCATAAACATTTAATAATATCATAACCTATAGAAATATGTACGAAACATATTCATTTTATCCCAATCAAATCATATGAAAGATATATAGATTTCAGAAATATATTTCCAATGAAAGTGAAAAAGAGTTCATAAACATATAATCCATGTTATAGAAACAAGATTCATAAAGGCAATGATATTAATATTATCTCATTAAAAAAAAGTATTAAAATATATTCTTTAGATCATTTCATAAACCGGATTGATTAATATCAATGAATGTCATTGTAGATAGAAAATAATTTTGAAAAATCATTCAAAAATATTTATCGAGGAAAATATATACTATCCATTGAAAAAATATATACAATACATAAAACAATATAAAAAAAATTTTCTTATCAAATAAAATTGAATATTATAATGAATAATTGAAATAATTAATAAAATCCTTTTCCTTTAAAGGTTATAAATTACACTTCAAAACATTCTAAAAATCTATTTCTTCAATTTTTTAAGACATATGTGGAATGTATGTAAATATTTAGAAAACTATTTCGTTCAAAATAATTTGAAATCTTATAAATATGTCTAGTTTTTTTTAAAACCATGTTACATGAAAACATAAACAATAATATTGAAAACATATTTAATTCCAATTTCCATGAATTATTTTAAAATAATACTGAAATCTATTTTGAAAACTATTTACCTAGAAAACATACTAAATAAGTTTGAAAACATTTTAAATACCATTTCTATTGATTTTTTTAAAAAAATCCATTAAAAATGTATCCTTTAATCATGGAAATAAATAATCAAAGGATTTTGGGAAAATAAATTTGGACATGTCATATTAGGTAAATAGAACAATCCTCTTTCCATGGTAAAATGTTTTTTAAAATACCTTCTTTATAAAGGGATGAGAATATTCCTTTGAAAAAAATTAGTAATAGGAAAAAATGGTAAAAAAATATTTCAATGATTATAGGATAATAAATGAATATTATTGTAATCTATTTTTGGAAAACATTATTTTCAATGAACGTAAATTTCCAACTGAAAATAATATAATAATAGGATTTATTATAAACACTTTCATAACAATATTAATTACCAAATTGTTTAAAAAATTGTACAAATATATTAATAAATAATTAATAAATATTATTGAATAAAAATCCTAATTTTTTTGAGAGAATCATCATATGACTTGGTCAAAGAAAACATAATAATAAAATCCATTGAAAAAATATATTATTATCTGAATAAACTCGTATAACATAATAACATGGGATCATACAATACATGTAAGAAAAATAAAATAAATGAATCTTAAAATATCATTAAATGTAGGAAATTCATTATATAATGTGTAAAATTTATTTATATACATCTCAAATAGAATTTAAGGGCATAAAAAATATTGAGATTCAAATAATGAAAATTGATACAAAACAATTTCAACGATTTGGTAAGTTTTTAAAATTTTAACTCATGAAAGAAAGATAAATAATTGGATATTTGAATATAGATTTATTTAATTATCATATACATATAATACAGTATTGGTATTTATATACACTACAAAAAATGTATTTTTAGAGAAGATAACATGTATCTAACAGAAATAAAAATTTCGATAAAATCCCCTATCCTTGTGTCTTGACTCTTGTTGAAGTCATTCAAACCACATGTATAATAAATAGAAAATTATTATTAATATTTTATATAAATATATTAATATATATAATACCATATATAGTTTGATTACAAACTTATATTACCAATTTTTAACTATCAATTTTTATGGTTTAATATTGGGTATTATTCGCATTATTTTTCACATGAGTCTTAATTTGATATATCATTGGTCCTTAGACATATATCGGGATTTCCAGAATTTAAAACATGTTATATATATCATGTGTATAAATTAAATTGTAATTATTATAATTTATATAATATATATTTATGAGATGAAATACTCAGTTCATGGAGACGTTAGGTCGGTTGTACACATTAACACTATTTCCATTTAATTGTCATGTTTGAAAAAAAAGAAAAAGACATATATATAGATATATTATTTATTTATAATTATGATATCATATATATCATATATATTCTCTAAAACCATCAGTAATACAATCCATGTAGTATATTAATGAATCATATCATTTTGAGGGGGTGGGAGTCCACATTTCATCAAACAAAATTATCATATTAACAGAAAATAGAATGTAAAAATATATTTCATTTAAAAAGGAAAAATATTTATAGATAAATAAAAAATATAATATATGAAATATATAAATTTATTTTCAATATTAATTTCCCCAATAAGAGTCATTATGGAGAATTGATATTCATCCTTTAGTGAGGTGGTAGTTCGTCGTACCAATAAATAGTATGTTTATTATCCATTAGATGGAAATATGTGTATGTTTAGGTTGAAAAGTTATAATAAAAATATACTAGAATATTTTATATACTTGGGTTTTTATAAAATCAAAGGAAAAAAGTGTAATTTTAGGATAATGAATATAAATAAAGGACTTGAGAGAAGACGTTACCTCTTAATCAGGTAACTCCTTTTTGTTTATGGAAAATGAAATCCTTGGATTTCCATATCCCCAAAGGAATACTTCTTTTTGAAAGGGTTGTATTTTTGTTATTTTTTTGGTCTTGACGTGGATGAACACAATAGTTTTTTGGAGGTGTGAGGATTTTGGAGAGGTGGTGGCCTATTAATTTGAAGAAAAATGGCTCACATTAATTTTTTTGAAAACAAGTTAGGTGTACACATGATATTACCTAAAAAATTCAAAAAAAAATCCTAATTCATCATTGCATTATTTATGGATTAAATATATCCCAAAAGGGAGTATTTTATAGGTGGTTAGGTAATTTCTGCCCTTATTTTTATGGTTTAGTCCCTAACTGAGATTAATCTGAACTTTAACACTGTTATTAAATTTTATCACATTTAATAATAATTATTTTTTTCAAAAATTATTTTGAAATTATCATAATCTAAATATTATACTTATTATATTGGTGTATTTTGGTTTTTTAATTCAATTTAGAGGGGTAGATAAATTAATATTCATTCTAACCCCACAGACGGGACGTAATTATGTGTTGTTAATGTAGAAATAAGATCAATGATTTATCATGTTTTTATTTCCAATTACAATGAGAAACTGACTCTAATGACCTAAATTTTCTTAACATATGTATAAATGGTCTAATTTGACATTTAACTAAATTTTAAAAATTATTTTTCATTAATAATTATTTAAATGAAATGAGATTTTTTTTAAAATGTTTTTTTTCACAATACATAAAAAATGATATTTCCCAGAAAAAGGAAAAAAAATTAACAATAAGGTAATATAGACGATATAAATTCATAATATAATTATATTTTGTAAAATTAAATTTATAAATGTGTCTAAAGTTTATCTTTTTATTAAAAGTGGTTCATTTGAGAAGATATTATTTTTAAACATAAATGTATATTACTAGAAATCATATCTTTCATTATCAGTATGGATTATCTATATAAAAATTTATAAATAATCTTTGAAAGTTATTTATTAATATTAATATAACTAATATAAATTACTTGGTTATATTAATCTCATTTAAATTATTATACCAATAAAATAACGTTTTATAGAAACATCAGTGTCGTGCGTAATATACACCAAGTCGATGGTGAGGATAGTAAAAGACATATTGGTATTGGGGGTAGTGCAACCCAAATCAGTATTGTATCTAGCGCAAGCCAAGTCATTTCCATGTGAATGGAATGTTTGAATTAGTGTTTTAATATATATATATATATATATAAAACTACTTCATCTGTCACATGACTTGAAAAATATTAAGATGATAACTTAATTCAACTAAAATAATTCACAAAATCACACAATGTTGTATTTGAAATATAAAAAAGAGAAAAATTATTAGATAATCATCAATTAGTAGAAAAATGATCCATTATTCGGTTTTACACAAAGGAATAAACCATGAATAAATCCCACACATGATGTAGGCATCATGACCGAAAGTGAATGTTTTCAATATAAGACTCATTTAATTTTAATACTCATTTCACGTAGATAAAACTTTGAAAAGGTGATCATATTATTTTCAAACATTATTATGATGATCAAAAATAATTTTTATTCTATTTTAATCAACCTAATGTCAATATAACAAATGATTTATATATTATTACTTGAAGTGAATGTATTAAATATAAAGGTGACATATTAGTTTTAAACTCATGGTTTCATTGTAAAAAAATAGAGAGTGATATTGTGATTAAGAAATTTAGAAAATCATCCATAAATAATTTTTATTTTTTTAGAATTTACCTCATATCAATATGAAAAACGATTTTATTATTATTACATGATATGCATGTTTACAATATAAAAGATTCATTTTAGTTTAGAACATATGTCATGTAGGGAAAATAAGTAAGAAACTCATGGATTATTCTAAAAGTCTTGATTTATTAATTTTCTTTGATGTGTAAGAATGAATCGTACATCAACAAGAAATTTTATATATTATGTATCACAAATATAAAATGTTTTATATATAAATTTTTTATTTATGTTTAAAGCACATGTTACATAACAATAATAGATAAAAAATATTATATTGTCTTCTATAATTATTAAAAAATACATAATTCAATATTTTTATGTTGGAATCTAAAATTTTCCATTCCTACACAAGATATCAGTTCCATGCCATGGTATTATTGTTTTCAATATATGATTCATTTTAGTTTAAACTTTGTGTCACAAAGACAAAAACTGATAATGTGGGAATGGATTGTTTTAAATATATACAACAATAATCAATAATTATCTTTTTGATGTATAGGAATTCACAACATGTCAATATGAGAATTGATAAGGATGGTTTGACTTGAACTATTTTTTTTCTATATTAATTTGTAATTTTATTTTAAAATGCATGTCACAATGTTAAAACCATGGAAGTTAGAACACAATTATTTCAAACATTTAGAAAAAAATCCATCATTCATTTTTTATGTGTAATAATTAACTAAACAATAATCTGACCCCAGACGTGGTCGATATTACTCAATGATCTTAATTTCAAAATAGATGATATATTTTAGTTTATAACTAATAATAATTATCCAATTACAAGTGAAAAAAATTATAAAATGTTTTATAAAATTTGGAAGATGATCGATATTACAATTTAGAAAATTATGAATCGAGAAAATATCAATCTAACACATGATGTGGGTGTTAAGAATGGAAAATCATTTTTTCAATATAAAATTATCATTATCATTTAAAACAAATGTGACATTTAAAAATTTGGGAGAACAAAAAAATATTAATTTAAAACATTAGGGAAATGAACCAAATTTTTTTAGTAACATATTTTTATTGACTAAATATGAATATAACACCTGAATTTCCTAGAATAAAAATAATCTCATGCTTTCAATATGAATGTGTAATTTTTTTTAAAATGAATGTCACATTTTCAAAACCATGAGTAAAGCTCTATTTTTTAATTTCTTTTTAAATGACCCGTAATCAATTTGTTACTTGTAGGACTCAAATAAAAACCTATCTGACACACAATGATGTCTTGATGACATGGAGTTCATGTTTTGTTAATAAAAGTGTCATTTTAGTTTAAAATACTCATAATATATCCTAAAATATAAAAATGAGATCACACAGATTTCAAAAATCCAGACAATGACCAATGATTCAATTCAGTAATGTATGTTTTAATTCCATTTTAATTGGACACATTATGCAACCAATGTGACAAGATTTGTATGTTTTGAACATATAAGTATAACTTTTGAATAATTATAACATTATTAACAACTATTTAATATATAAACATAATTAATAAACAATAATATAATTAATATATTCATTATATAAAAATATAATTTTTATCGATTATTATTTAAAAGTGTAATTAATAATTCAAAATATAATTATTAATTGATAGTATAAGTAACAACTAAAATAAAATTAACAATATAATTTATCATTTTTTGATTATATAACATTAAAATTACAATTTTCTTATTCATAATGTATAGTGACTAGTATACAAAATGTATTTATAATAGTTACATGTTTTTTAGAGTAATTAGATTGTTGTAATTCCATATAAGAGAATGTATTTTTATATTCGATTGTAATTTTTTTGATTAACGGTAAATATGAAATAAATTTCAATATTTTGTTTGAAATATATCAATTGATATGATAGTGAAATTTAAAATTTAAATTCCAATATTTATTAATATTTTATAATTATTTGTTTATGATTTTGTATTTCATTGTATTTTATAGGGATTCATTAGGGATATAACATCATAGAAACTGTTATTTCCTTTCTAATACATAGGAAAGTATTGATAAAATTAAACATTATCTATGCTAAAAAATGCTAGCAAGGAAAAACATTATCAATTATAAAATAGAATCATTGATAAAGGACAAAATATTAAATGAATTATTATTTTAGTATTGGTGAAGGATTCTTTGATGAGATTTTTTTTTATTGAAATAATAATGAAAATTATTTTTTAGACATTAATATATTGAGTTTTTATAGTATTGTAAAATATCATTTATAGAACTATTAAAGGGCATTTATGTTGTATATCATAGACAGTTGAAATATTGGGTCAAAATATATAGGATAATAGTCCCATTAAAGTGTGTGTAATATTGATCAAATCTGATGCAATGTTATAGGATCTAGAGTATAATTGAATGGGTAAAGTAGTAACCCAAATTTATCTATAGGTATAGAATAATATCTCCTTGTGAATTTGAGAAATACCAACAGAGCCTAAGGATAGAGGGAGACTATGGTAGGAATCAAAAATTCATCCTAGGGGTTTCATTCTCGAGAACACTTCAATCGTCATTCAAAAACATATTAATCATCCCTAAAGATAAATTTGAAAAAAAACATATGTCATATCACAAGTATTTTGTGATGGATGAATATATTGTGGCATTATAATCAATATGGTTAAATAATTAGTATAGATTAATCAATTATTGAAAACTAGAATTTGATGAAAATAATTTATTTCATCAAATCATTAATGGAGGAAAATGAATGATGGGACTCAACCAATATAATGAGTTAGATTTGAGAGTCACATAATGGTATTTAAATGTCTATATCATTTAGTAGGTCATGATTTCATAAAAAAATAGACTATTTGATGAATTTGTAAATCTTTTTAACTATATGAAGTATTATTAATAATAATAATTACATAATAATCCAAATTAGTATTATTATAAAATTTGAAATTTCGTTTATAAGAGTAGTAGGGGAGGGTTTTATGAATCCCTTTTGTCTCACTACTTTTACACCCCCCCATCATGACTTGTTTATATGCAACTACATCTCTTTAACCATAATAATCTAACAACCACCACACAACTACCTCATTTGACCATGGGTTGTAAGGAGGACCACAGATTGGATCCCCACTATGGTATCTAATAGGTTATAAACCTTTTTAATGGTCCATATATTACAAAAAATGGCATTTTGTGGCCCCAAATATTTCCTTCCCCGATCTTATTTACCAAACCACACCACTTTACTAATACACAATTCCCAAATTTTATTCCACCACCCCCACTCTAGATGAGCACCCTTGTTCACACCCGAAACCATTTCTCTTAATCAATAAGAACAATTACTGTCCTAGGCTTCCATCAATAACAATTAATGGAAACCCTGTTATATGTTTCCAAATTTCAATCTATAAAATTTGAGGGGGAGAAAATATATGAAATAGAGGTAAGGGAGAGATATCATTTAGTTCCAACATATTTTATCATCTTCATAACATGAAAAATTTCGAGAATTAAACAAGGATTAAAAAATTAAGTCATATGAATTCCTGGTGTTTGAATTATATAATAACCAATTATGACTTAAATTATTCGATAAATAAAAATTATGAAAAAAATTAATAAATAGATTTATAATCTATCTGATTTTATGATATTAGATGTTCATTTCCCCAATATAATTAAAATATCTTGAACATATAAATCGTAAAAAAACTATGAATCACCATCACTTTAATCTATCATCATTGCCATAATATCATTCATCATCATCATATAATTCAGTCATTAGTGTCACTATAAATTCTATAGTGGATTAAACTCATTTATCGATTCCATGTCATTACAATCCAAGATCAGTTCACTACACACCACATTCCTCAGTTCATACCAAAAAGATATCTGACTAAATATAAATTCATTAATAGAATTTTTGATAGATAATTTAATAAGGTTTAGAAGAAATTAAATAACAAACTAAAATTTTATAAATTTGTTTATCTGATCACATATGACCACCTGATCTTAGGGACCCAGTAATATCACTAAATATAGAATCGATAACTTATAATCTATATTCATGATGAAACCATGGTATCATTTATCCCTTGTGATATTTCATTTTATACATATGGTAATCTAATAATGAACGAATATGTAGTCTATAAGTTATTTTTTTGGATATAATATATTTTTATCAGTATGAAGTCATGGTTGTAATTCATCCAAAGATCAAGCCATGGATAAAAAATACCCACTATTTAATCACTATAACAAATTATGAAATATTAACCACTTCATTTTATCAAAAATAGGGAAAATAATTGATAAGTGGTAAATTTATCAGTGCTAAAAATTCAATGATAAATGACCCCATGATCATTACATATTTATCCATTAAAAATTTACCTATATCATGTCTTTTTATAGTTCTTATAATAGTGTCCTTTATAATTTTTAAGGTAACATCTGATTATTGATATAACAATTATTCCTTTAACCGATTCATATATTTTCCTTTTTGTTGATTGGTTAGGGTTGAGAATGAATTATGAGGATACATATAACGGTTATGTGATAGATTTGGTAGACTCTCATATTTAACAAATATTTTCTGCAATATATTTGATGGTTACACACCGTTTCATTGGGTTACACAACATGTAATTATTTATGGAAGCATGTAATGAATGGTATCATGCTATGAATGGTATACATCATGGAGAGCCTTTACACATCCTTAATTATTTAAAGACCATTTTATAATTATGATCATCTATTTTTAATTCCATGGGACATGTTTTCAGTTATTTTAGAAATTAACAATTTCAAGACATATATTGGAATTACATGTCATGTAATATCACTATTGTGGAATTTATACATGTACTATAATTGAAATTATCATTTGTCCTCCACACCAGTTTCAACTCACATGAATGAAAGACTTACTTAGGCAATCTTGAATACATCCATCCCTTTTGGAAAATAAAATTTGGAGATATATCATAATTATTCGTGTGGTATGATTCCATTATTGTATTTAGAGGTGTTCTATACCTTAATTATCATTAATGGATTCCATTTAGTGTGTTTAGTTTCATTATAAATGTATGTGTCTCAATCCCATTTGGATGATGTGAATAACCTTGAATTTGTTGATTTATTTTAATCATTCGTTTAAATTCAATTTCTCAAACTTTTATCCAATTGTTTGTTAAAAACCATTTCTTATGAATTTGTATCTTTGAAATAGTATGGGCTTGAAAATTATAAAAACACCAAATTCCATTGAATTGGGGTGTGTTTATTGAAATTTGTTGATTTAAATTTTTTAACTTAAATTTTATATTTTATGGAAATGTTTTCAGGTAAATTGATAAATTTAATTTATGAAATGAATTTTAAAATTTATTTAATTGGTTTTGAATGGATTTCAAAATTATGAAAATGGCTTAATGATGTTTTAACTGAAAACCACTAGTTTTTGCTATTGTATGAGGACTTTTTTTTATTAAAACCCTTTTTGGTTTGAAATGGTAAACTGGCATTGAAATGGAATAATGAGACTTAATTTTATTTCATATAGTCTTGAAATAAATTTACATCATTTATTGTGGAATAGAACATGAAATATTTATGTAGTTGGTGAGTTATTTGGACACACTCTACACTAGTAAAATCATCTATAACATACATGTAATGTGTCACATCCCCGAATAGCAGGGGATGAGTTTCCTTTGTATAAGATCATGGGGACATGTGTATATAGATATATTTTTGATCACTTAGAGAGTGAAAAGTCCTATATCCAAAGATACTATAATACCTATAGTGTTTTTTATAACTCCTAAACACTAATTATAGTTTGAGATCATCATATTAAAATGAAAAAAATGTTTTTATGAGAATAAAATTACTCAATATTTTGATTAAAAGAAAAATTCACAATAAATTTACATTAAATTTGATGAAAATATGTTTATTTTTAATTTATAATGAAAAAAATTATATTATGGTATTTTTTTGGAGTTTTATAAAATTGTTTATTTATTTGGAGAGTAGGGAGTAATAATTATTTATAAAATACCATAAAAATATTACATCATTATTATATAATCATTAATTAAAATTAAATTTAAACTTTTTGTAAAAAAATATGTAATTGAGGTTTAAATTAAATCATTTTAAGACAATAATTGGAATTTGTAATCATATTTTTGTTTTTTAGATCCCACGATATATATAAATAATATAATAATTTTTTTATGTCCATTAAATATAGTTCATCTTCTAGAAGTTTACATTCAAATTTATTATAATATAAAACTATAATAAAAAATTTCTTACTAATACATCCAAATAATATTTGAAAATATTATTTATACCAGTTTTATTTGTGTAAAATAATTTCTTCTCTTAAGAAAATCATATTTATAACAATGGGTTTTCATTGCGCTTAATGATATTTGGTTTAAATAACTTTATGATATTAATAGTAATTCAATCTTATAATTTTGTTTTAAAAATTTCGTATCAAATAGATAAAAAAATTTTAAAATTATTTTTAATTTCCATCATAGTGAATAGTTACATTTTAAAATAAATATAAAGTATTAATGGTAAAGTTGGTTAATATAAAGGGTTAATTCTACATGATAATAAGAAACAAATTTATTAATCTCATTAGTTGGTTGGATTTTGAATATATCCTTCTTATCATCATAAATGAGATTTTTGATCATATTAACATATGTAAGACATATATTATATAATAATTATTCATGTATTTCAATTTTTCCCTTATATGACTTATAAAAGTGAACCTCCTCCCCTCACCCGTCCACACTTATTGAGACACATCCTCCCTATAATCACGCAAAATTATAATGACACTTATATCAAAAAATAAGTACCAAAATATAATTTTATCATGATTACACACATCATATATGTACTAAAAATCCACAAATTTCACTTCAATAATGATTATGGTGTAATCAAAATGTTGCTTTACAATGAAAAAGGTAATCCTCAAAACTGAATCCTCTAAACATATTTAATCTTATACCTCCTTAAATTCTATTTACTCATTAATGTATAATTAAATTATTATCATAAATATAATGAGAGGATATTAGGTTAATAAATAATGAGTTCCTACCTCTTCTCTATCTAATGGGAAAATGAAGACATCGCTTGTGAGCACATGTAGGCATCTACCTCCACCAAGAGATGGGCATAATTTTTCATCATTTTCCAATATGGATGGTCATATATACTAACTTAATGAATATATATATTTATTATAAAATAATTATGTTTCATTATATACAACCTTAAATTTACCATCCTAAACTTTAATAAATTGGAAAATGATAATGTCACTTCTTCATATGTGAAAACTATATCCTATAAGAAGTGATGTGATTAATTTTTCTTTTATAAATTATAATAAGTATCATATAGACATATTTAATTAATATATTTGATATATATGATATATATATTGTTTTGTAATGATTTAATATTGTAGGATTTCATTCTATTTGACAAATTTGAAAATTAAATACATAATTTGTTCATGTGGACTACCACCACCACCACAAACTAATTATATTTTTATATATTTATTACTTTCATCAATAATTATAAATTTCTATTTAATAAATTATTACTATTGTAGAAAGGATGAAATAATGTCATAATGCATTTAACTGTGTTATTTATACAAATGTAGTTTGAGAGAATTTTCTTGAACAAACATAAGCGGTCAAAGTAAGAAAATAATATTCAATGAATGTCTTGGAAATGATTATAAAATTTACATAAAATAAAATATTTATGAAAAATGATGGAAATAATAAATTCAATAAATTTAATATAATTATTCAAAGGATATATTTACTCTGTCCAAGAATGAATCAAATGTAAGGGTTTTTCATCTCAATTAGACACTACCAAGTCATATTTTTTTATTATACTCTATATTTCATTGATATAATAGATATTACATATAGAATTATTATATTTCTAATTGAAAATATTTTAGAATTTATAAATATTCAATTCATTTTTTACCATTTAAATCGTTTTGATTCAAATGTTATCAAAATCTTAAGGGCCTATTTTACAATCTAAGTCTTTGTAAGGGATTGCGAATGTTTGAACAAAAATGGGTATAATTATACTACATATTGTACATAATATAATTAAATTTTCTTCCCGTGTTATTATTTCAAGTATATTCATATATTAATATAATTTTATTACTTTTATTTTTAGGAAACAACTAATTTATCTTTATTTCGAAAATTTCACCACATTTCACCTTCTCGATAAATACCATATCTCGTATATATATATATGTTCATATTTTGTTTTATGTGTGTATTATCTACTTTAAAATTTTATGTCTAGGTATTTTTAATAAATTTTTATTTCTTTATGAATGTTTAAAATGAATATTTTTAATGTTTTTAGATATCATTTTTTTAAAATTGTACAAAATTATGAAAGGAATCTTATTTTAAAAATTTATGTTGTCACAAATTTTCTCTTATTATTGAATACATTAAATAATAAATCATAATATACATGTCTCCATGGGGTTTCAATGAAAATAATTTTCAAATTGTTGAGTACATATTATTTAAAACTATTAATTAATATGGGTATTTTTTTAATGGTTTGAAAAGGGAATTCATTATATATAAAATTATTTTATGTTCCTTTGAAAATGTTATGTTTTAATAATAGTATATTTTAAAAATTATAAATAATTAGGTAATTTTATTTTAAAATTATCCATAACGCTATATTTATTTAAATTAGAAATGGATTATTATATATGTCTCACAAAATTCTTAAAAATATTTAACAAATTTTTTTTAAATTTTTTTCTCATTTTTACAATAATGTTATAAAAAATTTCATTTACTTATAAAAATAAATTAAATTTTATTTATTTCCATCTTTCATCGATTACTTGTATATAGTTTATTACTTACTTTGATCACAATGAATAGATAATGTTTTGAGAAGTTATATACTTTATAATATTCCTTTATTATTCTAACACTATAACCATATTATTTTGTATCATGTATAGATTTATCAATCCAATGAGGTCATAAATGTATAATATTTCTACAAAAATTGATAATAGAATTAACATTATGAAGAAATTTATATTATTTACATGAGAAATATTGAAATTGTATATTATTGATTAACTGTAAATATTTATTGATTGATAAAGAATAATAGTTATTTAAGGTATTTTTTATTCAATATATGAGGATTGAAATGTAAATACGTATTTCATGGGAGAGTCTTGTTTATAAATAGCCACATGATACATCGACATCTATAATTAAAAAAATACTTAGGAATGTAGTTTTGTTTTTAGTGTATACCAGCGCATTCATTGAAATTCCATGGAGAATGGATATAATGGAAAGAATAATGATTTATTTTCATGAGTCCTTGATGGAAATATGATGAAATAAACAATTATTAATAAAATTTCATAAGATTTAAATTCATATTATACCTATTTTTATTATGGCGATATTATCCTAGCTATATTTTTTATTAATTTATTTGATTAAATGATTAATATATAGATTATACAATCTTATATTATAATAAATATTTATATAATAATGTTATGTTTAGTTATAGATAACAATTATTAATCATTTTTCCTCATCCATATTTTAGGTTTTTTGTTTCTTAGAATATAAAGATGGAATCATTGAATAGTTTTCAAGGATTCATAATTTTTTTTTCATTCTATTTTTAATTTATCTAATGTATCATGGAAATCATGTAGGTATTTCATTTTTGAAGACTACTACAATGATTAGTCCTTGTTAATATCATACCTTGTATCTTGTTCCAGGGAAATTTTAAGAACCCTGATCTTCATTCCAGGTATGTTTTTCCCTTTCTGGTCATTTTTTAGAAAAAGAGGAAAATCTGTAAATTTTGTAAATACACATTGTGTAATTTCTGAATACACGCCGTGTAATTTTCTTCCGCGCTAGGCCATGTGCTGGCCATGTCTGGGACACACACACGGTGTGTAGCTGTGATGTGGAGGCCTCTTAATAAGGTGTACGGAAAGGGGGAGTACACGCCGTGTACTCATGATGTACATGCTGTGTACTTTTATTTTTATTTCATTAATCAGACCGGGGTTGCATCTTAAACATATTTTCATATTCTTCTCCACCTAATTAAGTCCAGAGAATCTGAGGAGGCCGAATCTTCTCCAAGCCACCGATCCGTCACTAGTTATCCGAATCGAACGCCGCCAGTTGCAATAGAATCACATATGTGAGTTATTGGTTCTTATTTGGCCACATTTCCTGATCCATTTTCTTGTGAGAGTTATATGAGGTTGAACATTTTAGATGTTTTTGTAGATCTTCTTCATTCTAGGCTGATTCACAGGCTGAGGTTCAAGTATATCGATCTACTAGGATCGAGGTAGGTGGTTTGTTTCCCTATGTTGAATGTCTTTGAGTTTTTGGAGCAAAAGTGTCAGATACCCATGTATTGGGTATCTCGGGTTAGGGTTTTGATATTGTATTGTTATCTACCATAGATTTAATGTATGATTGAGGTTATTAGATTATTGATAATTTCTTCTTAGCATGATTGAGGATCACCCCATGGGTGTTTCCCCTGTTTTGGTTGTTTATCGTTGTTTGGATTAGGTTACCGGTGAGGCATACAGTGTTGCATTGCATTCTTGAATTGATATAGTTGATTTCATGTATTTCCTACTATTTATATTCTATTGATGCATTGTAGCGATTATCCATGTAGTTGTTGAACTTACATTGGGATACTAACAGTCGATTATGCATGACTAGACAGCTCAGGGCAGTGTGAACCTGGTGCGGTAGACTAAAGGGGGAATTGACGATTAAGGGCTTCCCTGGAAAGTTTGTTAAAATTTAGTATCATTCATTATACCTACAGGAATGGTACTTTTTTCATTCTTAGAGTGTACTTAGTTATGTATCCAAACTATAAGGGTAGTTATATGTAAGTGCTTCCTCAGAGAGTCTATAGATATCATTGCAAGACCGCAGAGGAATTGATGGTGAGAGCTTCCTAGAGTGTCTGTGCCTTTGTATGTTTACTTTACTAGAGGGGTCTGCTAGTGTGAGCCAACCAAAGAGTCACTATTATAATTTTTTGGTTTGTTGTGACGAGTCCACCAAGCCAAAGAACACGCTTGTTTTTTGTACTTCTTGTAGTTTAGGTAGTCTCCGGAGATACCTGTTGTGTTACTTGATTTTCCTTGAGAATATAGAGCAGTTTTCTAAATTCCATGGTTGATAATTTAATGAGTGAATTAAATTAATAAATATACATGAATGGATATTGGTAGGATTTTTTACTTGAATGTACTCTTGTTTCTCTACTGTATTAATTTCCATTACTTTTTCTATATTTCTCACTGACAGTAGGGCACAAATCTCGTGGTGATTGCCTATTAGGAATAGTCTCACACACTGTTTGGGTCCTGATTTTCGGTCCAAACAGGTTATATGGTTGCAGGTGTGGATAGGTATTATGGCCCTTATACTTCAGGTACATGATTGCTGGTTGGAGCTGGAGAGCATAGGACCGAGCATAGGCTTGCGATGCTGCTGGAGTTTCTGTTTACTTTTAGTGCTTGGATATCAGTTGTATTTCAGCACGTTGTTGTGGTTGCTGATTTCCTTAGGTACATGTACTATGCTGCATCATTATTATAGTATATATTTCTTCTGCTGTTTAGTTTTAGTCGTTGTATGCTGTTTATTGCTTCCACTATTTACTGTTATTTCTTATACCTTGTATACCTTACCAAATGATGGCATAGTTTCCCTAATAAAATACCATGGCCCTCGCTGCTAGTCGGTAGCCTCTGTCATTTGGGGAAATGAGCTTGAGGTCATATGGAAAACCGGGCATGGGGCACCAGTTGAGGGGCTCCGGATTCGGATCGTTATAAAGTGGTATGAAAGGAGTTTCTTTCCTTTTCTATTGACTTACATTTTATACTTCTGGGGATTTGATGACGCTAGACACTCCGTTGAGAATTAGAACTGATAGCATGCGTCAGTTCTTAGACTGCCCCCTCGAGGTTGGTGGGTGTCGTTTTTCGTGGAGTATCTATGTTTTTGAGATGGTAGGATATGATGTCATTATCGGGATGAACTGGTCAGTTCCCTTCCAGGCCATTGTCGATTGATATCACCACAGGGTGAGTTTTACATCACCAGAGGGTGGATCATTTCTTAATAAGGGAGAATGGGATGTCCATGCGATCATTGATGAACTATATCATCATGGTTTGGGCGGTGTTACGACCCAGATTGCTAGATTATATCTGGATGACCATGAGACTTCTCTGGCAAATATTCCTCCAGTAGTTGATCACTTTCCCGATATCTTTCCTAAAGGCTTTTCATATTTTCCTCCAGAGCGATAGGTACACTACCCTATTGAGCTTTTGCTAGGAGTGGAACCAGTGTCCATTCCTTCTTATAGGATGGTTACACCTGAGTTTCAAGAGCTCAAGAAGTAGTTGGAGGAGTTAAAGGCAAGGGGTTTCATACAACCCATTACTTCTCCTAGGGGTTTGTTTCCGACGCTTTCGCCGGGTCGCGCGCGCATCCGTCCGCGGGGGAGGGGGACGCGGGGCTTTGTTGCCCCGCATTCCCGCTTTCCAAAGGCGGGCGGCATTCGTTCCTTGTTCAGGTACGTCTGCTCCTTGATCGAAACGGGATGATGGGATGTCGGTTCTTCCTCCTGTGGATTCCTCCTCAGAACTCGTCACCTAGTCCGGGTCTCCCTTATAGATTTAATACGTAGTTCGTGAAACTCTTCCCGGTGTCATGTTTCCATGGACGCCGGTTAATTACACTGCTTCTGTCGGGACATTCCAAAGGGTCCAGTCAGGGCAGCAACCTTCGGTCAGGGGAGTAATCACGTTTGAGGCATCAGTAGCGTGTCTGGATGCTGGGGTACCTGGCATGTCTGTCTGTTATCCTCAATCATAAGGCTTCTCGAGGGCGTGGAAGCCCGAGGCATCCCACATCGAGCGCAGGGAATTACATGTCATAGACACGTATCTGAGGTTTTCCTCATCTTCCCATGTTCAACACAGGGTATGTTGCAAGATTAACGTCCAGCAGAGACGGTTGAGAATGAAATGGGACCATCGCAGGGGGGTGACTGCGAAGTTGGGCTTGAGCCTTGAAGAGACTTCCTACGTATCCCCGTGGCAGGGAATCAAAGTCCGCGTAGTTCAGGATGGTGCCGGTAAACCGACGTGAAGCTGGACCTTGGTCCGAAGAGAGTTGGGCTTGAACCTCTGGGAGGATTCCTACGTACCATGCCTCGACATGGATCAAAGTCCCCGTAGTTCAAATGATACAGTTTAACGTCATGCTGGACGATAATGAACCCTGACGTGAATAAACGACGGGTGGGCTTGAACCTCGTGGAGGCTTCCTACGTACCATGCCTTGACACGGATCAAAGTCCTCGTAGTTCAAGTGGTCACAACGGCTTACCGCTGGACTGGAATGGGACCCGACGTGAATGAGCGACGGGTGGGTGTGTCGGTGAACCGACGTGAAAGTAGACCTTGGTCCACTATTGGTGGGCTTGAACCTCATAAAGGGTTCCTACGTACCATGCCTTGGCATGGATCAAAGACCTCATAGTTCAGGTGGGTTTCGCCGGTAAACCGACGTGAAAGTAGACCTTGGTCCACTATTGGTGGGCTTGAACCTCATAAAGGCGTCCTACGTACCATGCCTTGACATGGATCAAAGACCTCGTAGTTCAGGTGGGTTTGGTTGCAATGGCTTACCACTAGACCAGAATGTAGTCTAACGTCATGCTGGACGGGGGTGAAACCCGACGTGAAAGACGGGTGGGCTTGAACCTCATAGAGGCTTCCTACGTACCATGCCTTGACATGGATCAAAGTCCTCGTAGTTCAGGAGGGAGTAGACCTTGGTCCTCTGATGGTGGGCTTGAACCTCATGGAGGCTTCCTACGTACCATGCCTTGACATGGATCAAAGACCTCGTAGTTCAGAAGAAAGTAGACCTTGGTCCACTGATGGTGGGCTTGAACCTCGTGGAGGCTTCCTACGTACCATGCCTTGACATGGATCAAAGACCTCGTAGTTCAAAAGAAAGTAGACCTTGGTCTACTGATGGTGGGCTTGAACCTCGTGGAGGCTTCCTACGTACCATGCCTTGACATGGATCAAAGACCTCGTAGTTCAGGAGAAAGTAGACCTTGGTCCACTGATGGTGGGCTTGAACCTCGTGGAGGCTTCCTACGTACCATGCCTTGACATGGATCAAAGACCTCGTAGTTCAAGAGAAAGTAGACCTTGGTCCACTGATGGTGGGCTTGAACCTCGTGGAGGCTTCCTACGTACCATGCCTTGACATGGATCAAAGACCTCGTAGTTCAGATGGGTTTCGCCGGTAAACCGACGTGAAAGTAGACCTTGGTCCACTATTGGTGGGCTTGAACCTCATGGAGGCTTCCTACGTACCATGCCTTGACATGGATCAAAGTCCTCGTAGTTCAGGAAGGTTTTGTCAGGGTCGGTGCTCACTCTAAGCCCACGTGAGTCATGCTCGGTGTGAGAAACAAGAGGTTGCAAGGACCTGACGATCACGTCGCGAAGGGTGCGTCCGTGAGAAGCGAAGAGGGGCTTACGCGTTGGGCGGCCCATGGTGTTGGGACTTACTCCAGGATGGAGGCCCATGGTGCGACAAAGCGCGGGAAAGATGGACCTTGGTCCGACAATGGGAGGTACCTCGTTCCCTATCACGTTCCCCACTGACCTTGGTATTGGGGGAGTACCGAGATGCACGGGTGCAATCATCCGTACCAAAGGTTAGGGATTTACGCTCTGAGGCGACCCTTCCCCTGCGAACATACACCACTCCGACAAGGAGGATCTCATTCCATGTGCGGAAGAGTTCCATTCCCGTGGAGACGAGCGGTGTAATGAATGCTCGAGCTGGGGGGACCCTTCGTGAGGGAGACGAGGTTGGGTCACAGTTTAACGTCATGTGTTGAGGACGCGGTGCTTGGCAGTTTAACATCCTGCAGCTCGGACGAGGTGGGTTCAATCCACACCCCTAGGGCTTACATAACCGGTACCCTCTGGTCCTTGGGGAAGGGAAGGTACCAGTAAGGCCATGGTAAAGGGGGGTCGAGGGAGGAACCATCGAGGGGTCCACGTTAGCGTGGCTATGCGAAGAAGCAATAGCCGTTAGCGTGCCTATGCGAAGAAGCATTGGGCGAAGCAACGCTACGGGAGGTGTTGTCCATGGGACTTTGAAATCACATCGTGCAAACCTGGAGGGTCGCACGGAAGGAGGAATCGCTAAGCAGGGGAGTGTGCTTTGCGAAGTGGGGTGCCTTGGCCTTAGCATGGGGCATAGGTGGGAGTGGGTGGTGCTTCGCGAAGTGGAACAGTGTTCGCGTAACACTGCCTCGCGAAGAAGGAGTGGTTCGCGAAGCGGGGTCCTGCCAAGCAATGTGCTTCGCGATGCATAGTTATCCTGCCTTGGCATAGGGATTACTAGCGTGGGTTGGGTGTTTCGCGAAGCACGAGTGCTCCGCGGCTGCCCGGGTTCCCTTGGGAATCCCCTTCCTTTGCGAACGCCCTTGGGCTTCGCGAAGGGCATCCCTCTCAGAAGAGGGGCTCAGAACGAAACAAATCAGAGTCGTCTCGTGAAGTAGAAATATCTCGCGGAGCTCATGATTCCCGGGGCAAAGCTTGCTTCGTGATTCGGGAGAGGAGAAGCCGAAAGGTCGGATTGTCCGTCCCCCGGGACTCAGGGGGAGTCGAGTATTTATAGGGAATGGGCGCCGCGATGCAGGGCTCGCGCGCCACCTTCTGGGCTTCGCGGCGGCTCGCGAACGTCAAATGGATTCGCGGAGGATTACCGCCTCCGGAGCTTCGCGGCGGCTCGCGAACGTCAAAAGGATTCGCGGAGGATTACCGCCTCCGGAGCTTCGCGGCGGCTCGCGAACGTCAAACCGGTTCGCGGAGGATTACCGCCTCCGGAGCTTCGCGGCGGCTCGCGAACGTCAAACCGGTTCGCGGAGGATTACCACCTCCGGAGCTTTGCGGCGGCTCGCGAACGTCAAACCGGTTCGCGGAGGATTACCGCCTCCGGAGCTTCGCGGGGCCGCTGAGGTCGGGACGCTTCGCGGCGGGGCTCCGCGGACGGGCTCCGCGACTGTGCTTCGTGGCTGTGCTTCGCGAGGCAGCGCGCCGGCTGTCTTTTTCGTTCCTTCCTTTCGGGCCATATTTTTGGCGCCAACAAATGCCCCCCCTCAGACATGGAGCCGCGGAGGGCGAAGGGTCGAAGTCTGAGGGACAATCGCCAAAAACTGTCGGTGGTTCGCGATGCGTCATCGCGAAGGGGGACCGCGATGCTCACCGGGGCCGCGGATCCGGACGCGCCGCGATGCTTCGCGCGGGTGAGGCGCGCCGCGATGCTCCGGGGTCATCGCCTATAAATAGGGGGTCCGCCCTCTTTTGTCTTCACGTGTCTTGTCTTTTTGTGCGCTCTCGATTTGGCGAAGCTCCGCGTACTCCGCGACAGCACTCCGCGAATCGAGCTTCGCGGCGAACCGCGAGTCTCCGACTCCGCGTCCGCGCCAAGCGAACCTCTGTCTGCCTTGGCCAGACTTCGCGGCTTCGTCTCGCGACCGATCTTCGCGATCCGACTTCGCGGCCGAGCTTCGCGGCCGAGCTTCGCGATCCAGGGGGAAAAACTTTTCTAAGGGTCGACATTAAAGATGGCCCATCAAGAAGCTGTGCTGGGAGTGCTCGCAGATGCTGCTCGCCGGGATGAGATGGCCAACCGTCCAGGCTTGGGGGAAATGGTTCGCAGCCATTCAGACCACACTTCTCTGACAGATCTGCTGTCGGAAGGTCAGAAGGATTATCCACAGTGCAAAAAGCTGCCGTTGTACGGCTTCGGGCTGAGGGATGACGTCTTCATCCCTGAGGCGGGAAGGGATGAACCAACTTGTTGGTTCAGGAGCACACCGTGCCAACACCAATGGTTCAGGGCGGCCGATGGTCACGCGCGGGAGGATTTCACACCCGTCACCGCCGATTGTCTCTACAATCATGTGAACGACATTGACGGGAGGCCACTGCAACCGGAGACGTCCCCTCCTCTCTTCCGCACCATGCTGAAGGCGGCTCTGCAGGATCCGAAGAAGGGATGGTCCGATGAGTGGGACCTGCGCCAGGGCGGCAATTTTACCGACGACTGGGCCTGGGCCTACTGGGTAGGCGCCTCATGCGAGGAGTTCGAGGCTGAGCTGAGGAGAGTGGGATTGTACGACGCGGCATGGGCCTCCCAGTTCCACATTTACCAGCCAAAGCAGCTGATGCCGGAACTGCTGAGTAGATGGTCGTCCAGGACCAACACTTTTCATCTGCATCACGGGGAGGTGGGCATCAGCCTGTGGGATGTCCACCAGATTTCCGGGGTCCCGATCTTGGGGGCCATGTATGACGAGTTCCTCCTCGTTGTCAGCGTGTGGGGAGATGCTGAGAAAATGCCACGGCTGGCGTCAGCGCTGATGGCGCTTGTCCCTGGAGAGGACAAGGAGGCCGTGAGGGATGTCCACTTCAAGAGGTGGTTCAAGTGTTTCCTGAACTTTCCAGCGAATCGAGAGTTCCCTCCAAGGCCTCGAACTTGTCCGAGGGCAGCCCAGCGGGGTAAGGGGCACTCGTATTGGCGGGTTTTGGAGGACAGCCAATGGAAGACTTGGGGTTTCAGCTTCAGCACCGAACAACAGCCAATAGTTAGGCTGGCGGCGTTCATCGCGGCTCTCATATGTGGGTGGATCCTACCAGTGAGAGATACAAGCATGGGGGTACGGCCCAGCTCGTTCATCATGGCATCGATGCTAGCCATGGGGCAGCGGATCAACCTGGGGATCCCGATGCTCTCCAAACTATTCAGAATGCTGCAGCGCATTAGCGAGGGCAAGAAGCCGCCAAGAATATGTGGGCCCTTCCACCTCCTGTATGGGTGGATCGCGGCGCATATCATGGGGATTTACGAGTATCCAAACCCCATTTCGCCGCCGGGATCAGACTTTCGCCCTTCCATTCTGAACGCAGTTGGGAGCTTCCCATTCAAACTGGCCGTTTCGATGGTGTTGAATAGGGTGTGGAGGACGGACGAGTTCAACTTTCACCCCTTTCCACTGCCGACGGGGAGGCTTACTGATGATGGACGGGGAACGGAAGAGCATCGGGCTTACCTCCTGGCCTTCTGAGGTGGAGTTTTGGTGGCTCGGATAGATCGTGAGCCGATCTGTGAACCGTACACCCCACACCGTTTTGCGAGGCAGTTCCGGTGCCTCCAGCGGCTGACCCCGCAGGTATACTGGGAGGTGCGTCACGAGGAGCACCCGTGTGTGATGAGGCAGCTGTGGCTCATGTTCACACGTGAGGATGGAAAGATGCAGATCACATTGCCTCCACCCACCGCCGCCTTTGGCTTAGTGAAGGAGTACGCCATTAGCTGGGAGGCCGCTTATCCCGGGGAGATGCTGAAGCAGCCAACGACCCGGGTTGGTGACGGTGGGCCTCCTTTACCTCGAGGTCGGGGTCGGAGGGCAGCTAGGGCCGCCCGTGGCAGCGGGGTTGCCGTGGCAGAGAGACCCGCACCGGCCGAGGGTATGGCAGCAGTGGCGGATCCGGTGGTTCCGGGAGAGCAAGGTCATCCGGAGGGGCGGCCACCGAGGGGATTCCGTCGGATATCCGCTCAGGCTCCGGGGAAGCGGCTGCGTCACATTGACATGGCAGAAGATGCCGTCTTTCCGGAAGCTTGGGACGTCTGGGACGTCAACCGGCAATTCCTCAGCCCATCTGAGATGTGGGCTCACCTGAATCGCCTCGGGATGAGACTGCCGAGCATAGGCCCAGTCCGGGCTGGATTCATGGTGTCTCCGGCGGAGGCGGAGAAATACTTGAACGAGCTGGAGGATTACATCCACTCCAGTGGTGTCCCTCGCCCAATGACAGACCGGGTGAGGGTACTGATGAATCAGACGGTCCCTCCACAGCCATCAGCTGCCGATCTGAGGGAGCGCTTCCCCTTGCCGGAGGAATCAGGGGATTCTTCTCGGGAGGATGAGGCTGGAGGGGGGGACCCGCTGGAGGAGGGCGAGGTCGGAGACCGAAGCTCAGAATCCGACGACTTCGCGGAGGCTCTCAAGGTAACATTCCGAACTTCTCTTCTTACGATCTGTTTTTGAATCCCTACGGACTTCTTACCAATGTTTGGGTCATGCAGGAGGAACTTGTTCGTAGGCCTCGTTCTCGCTCCTCGGCGGGTGACGATGCGGGACCTTCAGAAACCGCGCCTATGGCTGCGTCCAGTTCTGCGTCTGGTTGGACCAGGGGGTCTGAGGTGGCTCCTCTGAAATCTCCAGACCTTCCAACAGTATACGGGGGGCCTCGTCTCGGAGTCCCATCAGTAACGGACCGGGAGCAACGCTCAGAAGTCGATCTTCGTAAGTCTCCTCCACCGGTCTCTTCGTTGCCACACGTGGGCCATGTCGACTAACTTTTATGTCTCTTTCTGTCATACAGTTCTCCGACTGGCGTGGGCTGCTGCGGCGAGGCTGGTTGGGATGTCTGGCGGCGTCCCTCCCAGGGGCATGCCGGTGATGGTGATGATAGTCCCTTCACCTCCTCCAACTGCGGCGCACACCATCACTGGCGGGACCACCAGCAGGGTCATACCTGAAGTCATCGAGGTGGACTCCGAGGAAGAGGATCAACCGGTCAGTCCTAGTCCTGTCGTGCCTGTGCCGGCGTCAGGTGTCGTACCAGACTCAACACCAGATGCGGATCCCGCTGAGGAATTCCTGCAAGAATATCCTGTGTACGAGCCTGCCGACTGCGCAGATTGGGACGAAACAGCCTCTGATGAGGAAGACATCAGCATAGTCCGCCACCGGTCGTGGAAGCTGATCACGCGCTTTATCAGGGACACTCCCCAAGCGCAATGGCTGGCCGAAATGGATAGGCTCCGCTCGCGGTTGCGCGAACTGTGTGCCGGGGGAGTGGATTCCCAACGCCCTCACGCGCTCATCCGAGACCTCATGGCTGAGAAGATCCGTGAGCATGATCGTGGGCTGAGCGTGGGATGGCAGCGGAGGAAGGCGACCAGCATCAGGAAGCTCCAGGAGGCTGAAGGCGAGGTCCAACAGATGCAGATCCGGGCCAACGAGCTTTCAGCCACTCTCGATGCGCAGTCTGAGCTGGTCTTACGATTGAAGGCCCAGCTGGCAAAGGCTGAGGAGCATATGGAGCAGACCTCTGGAAGGATGGCTGTCGTCCAGGCCGAGGTGGAAAGGGCCCGGGCCAGGGTTGACGGATTACGCCCCGCCGCTGCTGAAGAGGAGCGGGAGTTAAATCAGCGGCAACAGGCTCTGGACGCCGCAAGTCAACGGGTGGCGGAGCTGCAACGCTCTTTTGACGGATTCAACCCGTCCATGGGGGAAGTCAACCCCCGAGTATTGTAGCGAACTCGAATGAAGCTTTTATTAACACTTTTGTGCTCCAACTCTTTCTTTCTCCTTTGTTTTGAGTTCCGTAGTACGCACGATTTCCACTGTTGAATTGCCTTGTTGCATCCCTGCAATGTTTGCGGGACGTTTGACGACAATTCCCTCAAACCAGTCCAGATTCCCGAAAGATGGGGAAGGCTTGATCGGAGGAGGAACTTCCAGGATAGCCGAATTACCGTTTCTCCAACGTGCTCTTATGAACGATCGGGGCAACACCAGGGGCGCTGGAACCGGTTCAAACAGGTGAAAATGGGAAGTGTGAATCACGATGCCCAAATTCGGAACACTGTGGGGATGGCGTGACAATAAAGGACAACCGCTAACCGTGGCGGACAAACGGTATCCTTACTGCGTTAGCCTGAAATGGGGACAACAAATGAGGGTCGACCGTTGACCATGTTCGAAACTCGGGACCGTGTCGCAAATGTTGTCGATCAATCTTTCAGGTCGTTGGCCCAGGACAGTTGGTGGACCATAGGTCAGACATCCATACTGTTAGGGGGTCCTTCCAGACATGAAAGAGGACGAGAGTCCGAATAAGGGACACGCAAAGCGTGGAACATGGAGTGGTGGCTTGTTCAAACATAATCCAACACCTCGGTAGTTGCACCACCGCGGAGGGAGTACGCCAGATGGGCGCATCGACCTGATCACGAATCATTCCTTCTTGGGACAGGGCCTCTCTGGCGAGGGGATCTATCGCTTCCCAATGGGATCTTGGGGCATCCTGAACTTGTTCAGGGTAAAATTGTAGCTACATAGTTCTCCCCGAGGGGTCAGGCCAGAGGGCTGGAAATGGGGAGGAACAGGATTTTGTGATTCCTGGGGCTGAACCCTAGGCGAAATGCCTGGGCGTCTCTACGTATCCCACGTGATGATGGGAATCAAGCCGCACGTAGTTCTGGAAGTGCAGTTTAACGTCGTACTGGACGAGGAGCAGCCTAACCGTGTTGGTACACATCCGGCCAAAACTACTAAGCCCACGTGAGTCGTGCTCGGTGTGGGAAACAAGTAGTAGTGGTGGGAATTTCCCGACGCAGAGAGGGGCAGGTTGGGGCAAAGGGATGCTCGGTGACTACCGGCCCAATGACACTAACACGATCATTCAGTGCATCTAGATGCGCGAAGAGAAAGAGCCGAGTATGGTGGAGTTCCACTTGAACATGAGGGAGTGGAAATGTGTGAATCATGATGCTCGAGATTCGGATCACGATGGTGATGGCGTGGCGATGGAGGACTACTGCTGACCATATTCGCAACACATCATCCTATCGCGTTAGCCTGAAATGGGGACAAACAAATGAGGGTTGACCGTTGACCATGTTCGAAACACGGGACCGTGTCACAAATGTTGTCGAATATCCGCAGGGATGTTGGCCCGAAACGATTGTAGGGCCCTTAGGTCCAGCATTCATGGAGAGCCCTTAAGCATAGTATCCACGTCGTCCGAGGGTCCTTTTGGATGTGGAAGAGGATGATGATCCAAATAGTGAGCTCACGAAGCTTGGTCATGGGATGAGGGGAATGTCCTCGTGAAATTCCCATGCTTCGGGCTTTTTGTCAAAACACATCTGAATACGTCAACGAAACATATTAGAGAGAGGGAGCAGATTCCTTTCCCTTGGGGAAATCTTAGTTTATGGTCATAGAATTCGGACCATGGATTGGAAAAAGGGGTCAGGGGACGCATGACATCACAACCTGACGTGAATGAGCTCGAGTCGAGGGACCGAACACCAGGGTTAGGCTGGACCCGCGGGGAAGTACCCGGGCGCTCCTACGTATCTCATGAGGATGAGAATCAAGCCATACGTAGTTCTGGAAGGTGGCAGGGTAAGGTACCAGTGCCAGGGGAAAGGGGAAGTGCGGACGTGGCCCTTGCACTAAAAGAAGCGGAATTTGATGTATCTTGTTTGTTCTTTGAGGTGAATGTTTTTTTTTGTGAAGCGACAGGCCTAGAACTGTAGGTCGTGATATCGCCACAAGAATAAAGCCGTGATGGGCGTTGACAAATGGCATGGCGCGTGGCTAGTACCCAACGTGGTGTCCTCTACAGCGAGGTCGCCACAATGCGGTGCTGTTTTTCATCGTGCGGCCAGGACGATAATGTCACAGTTTAGGGTCGTATGATGGGACCAAGCATGCATTTTATCGTCATGCAGCGCAGACGTAGCAGAGACGATGCTAGGCGGGAAATGTGCGCAGTGTTATAAAACACAATTGACGGAGACATGATCCCACATCAGATTGTACGCCATCCGGAGGTAAAACAGGGAGAGAGACTGGCTTCCTGAATGGGTTGTACCCGGAGACAGGGCGTCTTGGCGGTCCTACGTATCCCATGAGGATGGGAATCAAGTTAAACGTAGTCCCGAATGGATCTTAGTTTATGGTCTTAGAGCTCGGACCATGGGAGCCCCAAAGGGTGCCAGATTGCGACTTTGTCCCCCTAGCATGCAAAGGTGCACTGAGGGATAATGCCAAAAGTGTCGAGATTCCACCTGGACATGATGGGGTGGAAAATGATGTGAATCATGAAACCAACATTCAAGGACTGAAGGAGCTGGCGTGACGACAAAGGATTACTGCTGACCATGTTCGCAACACAGCATCCTGTCGCGTTAGCCTGAAATGAGGACTAATCAAAACGAACATCGACCGCTGACCATATTCGCAACGCGGGATTTTATCGATTTGTCGTCCATAATCCTGGAGGGCATTGGCCCGTATCGGTAGGAGAGCCCTTGGGCGTAGTATCCAGGCCGTTCTTGGGGGTCCCTCCGGGTGTGAAAGATAATGGAAGTCCGACTGGAGGGGAACACGAAGCTTGAAAAGTGGAAGGAACTTGACCAAGTTGAATCTGACACTCTTGGTCCTAGACCAGAGTACTCTCAACACATGGGTGAACCACCACAGGGAGCCAAGGGACTCAACCTTGAGGGTGATAGAGAGATGGCAGATTCCCAGGGGAAGGGGGGAATGATGCCCAAAACCTTGTATCATACCTACGCACCCCCCGCTGGAGAGGGATGGACCAAGTGGCCTAGGTGACCAGTAAATCAGGAGATCTCCCCGAGATGGGGCTGGACCCGAATTTTAGACATTCAGGTGGTCCTACGTATCCCATTAAGATGGGAATCAAGCCACATGTAGTTCTGAAAGGTGCCTTTTAATGTCATGCAGGACAGGGGATAGGAGGACTGAACCTCAGAATGGGGGCGTGCGTGGTGCAGCTATTGCGTACCCGACGTGAATGAGGACGTAATCCTACACTGCGCCACGCAGTCCTGTGATCAGGGTCCTGAAGGCAGGATTAGAGAGGTAAATTCGCTGAACTCAAGCCGGGTCCAAAGACAAGGGGTCTTGAACGTAGTTCCAGATGAGAGTCTTAGTTTATGGTCTTAGAGCTCGGACCGTGGGTGGTGACAACTCCCGAGTAAGCACAGAGGTCAACCCAATCCCTAAGCCCACGTGAGATAAACTCGGTGCGGGGAACAAGGGGGGCATCCTCATTGTAATACTTGGGGCATCCATTAAAGGGGAGTCAGCAGAAAGTTCTGAAGGAAACCTTTGATGTAGCTTGTTCCTCAAGTGCGCAGACGTGCACGGAGGAAAAGTACCAAGAATCCCAAGACTCTACTTGGACACGATGAAGTGACGAAGGGTGTGAATTGTGTACCCGGCATTTGGGCTTAACGGGTGGGCGTGGCGACAGAGGAAAACTGTTATCCATGAAGGAAACACAGCGTCTGTATCGCGTTAGCCTGAGGTGGGAACAACAAACGAGCATCGACCGCTGACCATATTCGCAACGCGGGATTTTATCGATTTGTCGTCCGAAACCCTGGGGGCGTTGGCCCGTATCGGTAGGAGAGCCCTTGGGCTTTGTATCCAGGCCGTTCTTGGGAGTCCCTCCGGGTGTGAAAGATGGTGAAAGCCCTGATGCGGGGATACGCAAAGCCTGGAAAGCGGGTGCGGACGTATCCGAGTAAAGCTTGGCATTCCAGGTAATGAACCAGAGTACTCTTAAGCACATTGGAGAACCGCCGAAAAAGAGGGATCGACGAAACAAATCAGCAGGGGGTGGGAGCATGGCGTGGTCATCACGAGACCGTTGTGAATGAGGACATAATCCCACACCGCACCATATGATCCCCTCATGGAGGAAGGATAGGCCAGGGGGCCAAGATGGGATGAGGATTCCCGAGGAATGGGGCTGGACCCGGATCTTGGACATCCAGGTGGTCCTACGTATCCCATCAGGATGGGAATCAAGCCACACGTAGTTCTTGAAATGTAGTTTAACGTCATACCGGACGAGGAGGGGAATAACATATCCCTAAGCAAGGTGTACAGTATGGCGAAAAACCGACTTGAGGACATAGCCCTACGCCATGCCGTACAATCCTATAAGATAGGTCCTGGGCCGCGGCCTGGAAAGGCCGAGGGGCCTGGGGCTGAGCCTCGGAAGTGGAGTCGTACGACATGGTACATGATCCCGACGTGAATGAGGACGTAGTCCTACACCACACCGTACGCTCTGGGTGAGGAATCCTGGGCTGTGGGCCCGATCACTAGCACCACCTGGGGAAGTCTGTCACCTCAGGATGGGGCAGAATGAATCACTGTTGACCATATTCGAAACACAGCATTCCTATGGTGACCCGCATGGGGGCAACAAATGAGCGTCGACCGCTGACCAAATTCGCAACGCGGGACTTGTTTCGATTTGTTGCTTGAGAAACCCTCAGGGGCGTTGGCCCGTATCGGTAGGAGAGCCCTTGGGCTTTGTATCCAGGCCGTTCTTGGGGGCCCTCCGGGTGTGAATCCATCCACGAAAGGGGCAAACACCTCCAGGGGGGAATGTGCAGCCGGGTCGAGGCTTGCTCGACGTGGGTCGGGGCAAAAGTGTGCACCCTGCCGTGTCTTGACCCGAGGGGAAGATTTTGGCTTTTGGGCTGGGCCAACGGACGAAATGTCCGGGCATTCCTACGTATCTCATAAGGATGAGAATCAAGCCATATGTAGTTCTTGATGGCCATGCAGTTTAGCGTCATGCGGTGAGGACGTGGGAGGGTAGAAGAACGGGAGTGGGCGCATGGTGCGACCTTTACAATCTTTGCGTGAGTGGGGTTGCATGAGCGGGGCCAAGAAGGCCGACGCCATGCTACACAAAGATCCTCCAAGGAGACCATTCCCAGGGGGAATAGTGGAAGAGAGAATCTTGGGGCTGGGCTCGAGACAAGGCGTCCGAGCGTTCCTACGTATCCCATGAAGATGGGAATCAAGCCATACGTAGTTCTTGGCATGCAGTTTAACGTCATGCGGGACGAGGGGCATCTCGTTCGGGGATGTGTGCGGCATGGTACATGATCCCAACGTGAGAACGTAGTCCTACACTGTACCGTATGATCCCGTAAGAGGGTAAGTCGGAGAGAAACGAGGGGGGCCTGGGGCCAGACCTCGGTGGAGACGGGGCCAGGGGCCCAAAGAGGCCGAGGGGCCTGAGGCTGAGCATCGGTCAGGAAGAACTGACTGACTTGCAGTTTAACGTCTTGCAGTGAGGACGGAGATACAGTTTAAGGTCATGCGGGACCAAGTCGTAGTTTAGGGTCGTGCAGCACCAATGCAGTTTAATGTCGTGCAGGACCCTCTCGCAGTTTAGGGTCATGCAGGACCCTCTCGCAGTTTAGGGTCATGCAGGACCACTTTTTCCCTAGGCAAAGTATCGCTTGAGAAATCTGGCATTGGTGGGAGGGGTTACACGCTCTCCATCTGTGGTCACCAAGGAATATGCTCCATTGGGGTAAACCTTATGGATGATATAAGGCCCTTCCCATTTGGGTTCTAACTTGGGTGGTTTCCTTCCGGGAATCATTGGCGCTCGCAGGGCCAGCACCAGGTCACCCTGTAGAAAAGAGCGGAGACGAACCTTCTTGTCAAAAGCTCTTTCCATCTTGTCCTGATGCCTTTCCAGATTGTGCAGGGCACGAAGCCGGTTCTCGTCCAGTGCCTCTAACTCAGCTAGACGGATCTCGGCTACCTCATCTGATGTCTGGTGATCATAAACTGCCGTGCGTAGCGACAGCAGCTGGATCTCAATGGGTAGGACGGCCTCAGCTCCATACACCAGGGAATATGGGGTCACCTGGGTAGAGTTGCGAGTCGTCGTTCGGTAAGCCCAAAGGGCGTTGGGGAGCTTGTCCGGCCAACTCTTCTTGTTCTGACCAACCATCTTCTGCAGAATGTTAGAGAGGGTCTTGTTGAATGCCTCGATCTGTCCATTCGCCTGTGCGTGGTAGCGGGAGGTATGGTTTGACCGGATGTCGTACTTAGCGTACAATTTCTTCAATTCAGCTGCTCGGAAGTTGGTGCCGTTGTCAGTGAGGACGGCGTGAGGGACCCCAAACCGGTGGATGATGTTGGAGCTCACAAAGTCAACAACGGAACGGGCCTTGACCTCTTTGAGCGGAACTGCTTCTGCCCACTTGGAGAAGAAATCTGTAGCAGTCAGGATGAACCTACACTGGCGGGCTGTTGCCAGCGGATACAGTCCCACTACATCGAGCCCCCATACCGCAAATGGCCAAGAGTACTTGGTGGGGTGGAGGGGTTCTGGCGGCCGATGCAAGAAGTTGGCGTGCACTTGGCACGCGTGGCATCTCTTGGCGTATCCAATACAATCGTGGATCATGGAGGGCCAGAAGTACCCTAGCCTCCGGATTTGATGGGACAGCTTCGGCCCAGCTTGATGGGCGCCACAGGAACCGGCGTGAACCTCTTGCATAACTTGAGGTATCTCTACTCCTTGGATGCAACGGAGGAGGATACCATCAAAACTCCGTTTATAGAGGGTCTGCTCAAGACTGGGGCCGCCCTGGAGGGTAAATTGAGGTGCGCGGCGTCGGATTCGCTCGCGCTCGGCCCGGTTGTCCGGGAGCTGGCCATTTTGGAGATAATCGACAAAAGGTGCTCTCCAATCGGGGGTCGTTTCAACCACTGCGTCTAACGAACCCGGGACTCCCGATATGGAGGGTCTGGCGGTGAGATGACTTACCCGTAGGCTATCACGGTCCTCTTGGGTGACGGGAGCAATGACTCTACGGTGGGCCACGTGTATGACTAAATCATCTTACTCGGGTTCTGCGAGCGATGCGGCTAAGCCAGCTAGGGCGTCCGCTTGGCCGTTCTGCGACCGCGGGACATGGGTAACCTCTGGCCGAGAAGAGAACTGGGCCATTAGGAGGAGGGTGTACTCCAGCAACGGTGCAAGCTCTGGCTTCCTGACGACGTAGTCGCCATTAACCTGTTTGATTACCAGCTCATAATCTCCCCTCACATGTAGATGGGGTACATGGATCTCAAGGGCCAACTCGAGGCCGGTGATGAGAGCTTGGTACTCTGCCTCATTGTTCGTACAACCTTCTGACAACAGGAAGGAGTACGGCAGGACGGCTTGCGCCGGGGTAATGAAAACAATACCCAGACCCACTCTGTTGAGCTTGGGGTCGTCGAGCCTTCTACTAGTGGGGCTCCGGGAGGCGCCGTCGAAATGCATTTTCCAACACGGGACAGCGTGATCGACCGAGAGGATCGTCTCGTCGGGGAAATCCAGGTCCAGGGATTGATCCGTGGAGGTTGGATGGGCAGCTAAAAAGTCTGCCAATGCCTGTCCCTTAACGGCCTTCTGAGGCACAAACCTGATGTCAAACTGCTGGAGAATCACCGCCCACCGCACTAGCCGGCCAGTCAGCATGGGGCGGTTCAGGATGTACTTCAGCGGATCCACCCGAGAGATCAATTGCACCTCGTGGTGTTGCAGGTAGTGTCGCAACTTCTGCATGGCGAAGATGAGCGCAAGGCAGCTCTTTTCGATAAGGGAATATCTGACCTCCGTATCGAGAAGCATGCGACTGAGATAGTAGAGACTGTTCTCAGTGCCCTCGTTATTCTTCTGGGCGAGCAGCGCGCCGAGGGATCTCTCCAGGGCGGTCACGTAAAGGACCAGCGGCTTTCCAGAGACGGGTGGCATCAAGACCAGAGGTTGGAGCAGATACTGCTTGATTTCCTCGAAGGCGATCCGACACTCCTCATCCCATTCGTAGGCAGCGCCTTTCTTCATGAGCCGAGAAAAGGGCTTACACTTGCCGGCCAGGTTCGCAATGAATCGGCGTATATAGGCTAAGTGTCCTTGCAGGCCTCGAAGCCCCCGAATGTTGCTCGGGGGAGGCATTTGGCTGATGGCCTTGATCTTCTCCGGGTCGATCTCGATACCTCGGTATCTGACAACAAAGCCCAGAATCTTCCCGGAGGTGACTCCGAAGGCACACTTCAGTGGGTTCATCTTCAGGTGACGGGAACGGAGGAAACCGAACACTTTCTCAAGGTCTTTGAGATGGTCCTTGCGCTGATATGATTTGACTACAAGGTCATCCACGTAGCACTCCACCAATGTCCCGAGGATCGGTTTGAATATGCGATGCATTGCCCTCTGATAAGTGGCACCTGCATTTTTCAAACCGAATGGCATCACCCGGTAGCAAAAGGTACCCTGGGGAGCCCTGAAGGCAGTGGACTCCTCATCTTCGGGGGCCATCCGGGTCTGGTTATACCCGGAATACCCATCCATAAAAGAGAGGGCTTGGAACCCAGCCGTGGCGTCAATCAACAGCTCCGTCACCGGGAGTGGGAAGTCATCCTTTGGGCAGTGGCGATTGAGATCGCGGAAGTCGATGCAGACTCTAATCTGCCCATTCTTCTTCCTGACTGGCACAATGTTGGCGAGCCATTTGGGGTACTGGACCTCTTTGACGAAGTTGGCCTTGATTAGCTTATCAACTTCGGCCTCAACCATAGCGCCATGGGAAGGGTGCATTTTCCTGGGAGGCTGCTTAAACCCACGATGTTTTACTGGGAGGCCCAGACGGTGGACGGCCACTTGGGGATCCAGCCCTGGCATCTCATCGTAACTCCAGGAAAACACATCGCGGTGCTGTTTGAGGAAGTCTACATACTGCTGCCGCTCCTCGAGGGACATGGCCGCACTGATTAATGTGGGTCTTGGTTCTGCCTCGCTACCAAGGTTCACCTGTACCAACTCATCGACCGTGGTAGAGACGCCTTCTTCAAAGGATGGGGGAGCATCCTCCAATTCTTCCTCCCCAGCCGTGGGGGGATTTCCCGTGACGGAAGGTACTTCTGGGCTCTCAAAACCCGAGGGGCAGCTGGTGCCGGCTTGGGCAGCAGCGGTCATCACATCAGGAGACTCACTCGTCGTGGAGACCATAGCAATGAATGCATTTGACCCTATCCCATCCGGCCTTCGGCCTAAGGGGCCACGCTTGATGATATCAAAGCAGTGGTGACGTGTCGGCCAGAGTCGGTTGATTCCAGCCCGGCGAAATAGACACGTATGGCGCACCGCCGTTGTCATGAGCCTGACATCCCGGTACCGTACAGGGGTAGGAGATTCCGGGATGACCCGAGCCTGGTTGATGTAGGAGTACGAGGTGATTTTCCGCCGTCGCTTGGACGTGGGAACATGCCTTCCTTGCGTACCCGAAACAACGAAACATTGTCCCATGTCGGGGGTCGTGGCCTCCAACCGGTGGATCGGGAGGATGTAGGCGTCGTCCATGCTCGCCCAGGGATCACTTGTGATTGGGGTGGGCTCATCCTCGCTGACCAGGATCTGCTTGTCCTTACTTTTGTAATAACCCGCATCCAGATAGCGGGCCTCACAAGAAGCGAAAGGGGACGCGTCTCCTTGGAGCACGCCTACTCGGCCGTTGAGCGAGTACTTAAGGCACTGGTGATACGACGAGGGAACCGCTGCATGCAGATGGAGCCATGGCCTGCCCATCAATGCGTTGTAGGCGGTGTCCTGAGAAACAACCATGAACTCGGTGCTGGCAATTAAGCCACCGAAATGGGTCTTCAGACGGATCTTGCCGACCGGGGTTTTCTCTGTCCTGTCATACCCCTGAATCCTGAGGTCAGAGGGAGTCAAATCACCTTCGGACAAACCCATCTTTTGCAGCGTTCGGGTCGGAATTAGATTGATTCCAGAACCCGTGTCAACGAGGCAGCGACGGACTTCCACACCGTTAAAGCGGCCAGTGATATACAGCGGGAGAATGTGCCCCTGTATAGGAGGGTCTTCATCTTCACCAGAGAACGAGATAACCGCCTGACATTCGGCGTTTTCAATCGTCTCGGTATGGAAGGCCTCCGCGGCTGCCACTTCCGTCTCGAACTGGAGGGGGCTCCTTAGGGCCTCGGCAAGTGCCTCGCACATCTCGGATGACAAGCCCAGGGCCTCAAGGATGGAAAGCCTCGCCGGAATGCCGGCTAGGTGCTTTAGGACATCATACTTGCGTGCCAAACGCGAACCTCTGCTTATAGGGGGTTTTTCGGCATTTGGAGGCATAGCGGGTCCTGCCGGTTGAACTGGCGGTCGGCTAGCACTGGGTACATCCTGCTGCCTGCTAGTAGAAGCTTGGAGAGTAGTCGCCGGGCTAAGATCGAACAGCGGGGGCTGGCCCGTCGCCGGGCGAGACTGGCTGTGATACGAACGAGGCGGCTCTCCCTGATCCAGCAACACGAACGGCGGTGGAGGTAGAGCCAAGGGTGCTGGATGGGTCTGCGCGTGCTGAGATCTGCGCTGAGCCTGCTTCCTGGTCTCGGTAGCGTGCACGGCTTGGTCACAAGTGCCTGCTGACATACCTCGGTGACCGGCGCGATTGCGATTCCGCTGACGTTGCCGTCGGCTGGGAACGTTGGGGCGGTCTGCCTGGGGCTCCCCCTCGTCGGGGGTCATATAGGGCTTTACCAGCTCCACGGTGTTAACTGAAGCGTACCCTTGACTGTCACTCGAAGAGTCATCCACCGCTGGGCGGATTCTGGGGGGAATGCCCATTTCGGGAGGCATAAAGTCGCCGAGAGTGCGGGATGACGACGGCACTGGCGGTGCACGTTGCTTCTTCTTGCGTCGCCGCTGCTTGCCTTTTTGGGCAGAGGGCGACTGTGAAGACGATGTTGAGGCGCCACCTACTTCTTCTGAAGGTTCAGACTGCTTCAAGCGTGCCCAGATGATACCCTGGGCACGGACGACAGTTTTTCGAGCCATCCAGTTGTCGTATTTCTGGGACCCGCGGCTAGGGACCTGCTGCCACTCACCCTCGCTGTCACTGCCGATTTCTGATCCCGCAAAGACGCCTTCCACCTGCGCTGGCGCTGGGCCCAACTTGACTATGTTGTTGTTGACCTGGTCCTGAAGCCAGTCTTTAAACACATAGCATCGCTTGAGGGTGTGCCCCAGGATCCGATGATAAGGGCAGTAGTTGGGGTGATCAGTGAGATGCGCCTCTGCCGGCCTCCTGCACTCAGGCAGACGCACGATCCCTTGCTCTAGAGCACTTCGGAAGTAACCAGGGACCTGATTTTCGTTAAACGAATAGGTATGGTACTTTCTTTCCGGGTAAGGAGCCCTGGGGGCCTGATCCTGTCGAGGGACCGGAGGGGCCTGCCGAGGGGGCGGCGCCTGGTTGTCTCGCCTAGGTGGCGGGTGGCGCGTTGCGCGGGGGAACCTGTCGGTTCTGAGGCGGTCGCTGCTGGGCAGGAGCCTGTGCTTGAGGTGGAGGACCTCTGCGGGGTTGCGGGGGTGGGGCCGCCGGTAACAATTCCAGCTGCCTCGGGGCTTCTATTTGAGCCACTGCGGCGGGTTCAGCCCTGGCGGCCCTCCTGGCTGGGATCATAGGGGGCAGCAAACGTGCCTGACTAGCCTGTTGCAGGGCCTCCTCGAGGCGCTGGGCCTTATCCGAGAAGTCTCTGAACCCACCAGGGTAGTTCTGGGTAATCAAGGAGGGTACCAGCTCTGTCTTTACGTTCCCCACACACATCGTCAGTAATTGCTCCTGAGTCAGCGGCATATCGAGAGAATACGTAAGTCCTTTCCACCGGGCGATGAAGTCTGCAACCCGCTCATCAGGCCTCTGTTTGCACTTAAAGAGGTCTGCGATGCTGGTCTTCCATGTGGTGGAGCTGAACTGGTACAAGAACTGCCGGCGAAGATCCTCCCAACCGGTCACTGATCCGATGGGGAGCTGGCTGTACCAGACGAATGCCGGACCTTCCAACGTCTGTACAAAACATTGGAGCTTAGCGGATTCTTGCTGAGCCGGGGTCCCCAGCATGGGGCCACACCTGGAAGAGAAATGAGCCAAGTGCTGGGGTGGGTCCCCTGTCCCGTTAAAAGGCGAGAAAGTGGGGTTCCCAAAACCCGGAGGCGCGGGCATATCATCCACCCACGCGGGATAAGGCTTGCCATCCGGTGGGACCGCCACCTTCCGTGTCTCCAACGCCTCGAGGCGGGCTGTGAGTGCCGCAATAAGGTCCTCCGGGTGGGGGTCCCCGTCTTGACGGGGGTCCCTAACCACAAGCGCATTTCCAGGTTCTTCAACACGGTAGGCGGCTTCTGCTGCTCGCGGGATGACTGGTTGGACGACCTGTTGGGCGACTTGGGGAACCCGGGTTGGGTTCTTCAGATTGCCCCATCGCTCAGGGGGGTTTGGCGAGACGTATCGCGCCCTCTTGCCGTACGTTCCGGCTTCCGCCCTGTCCGCGGCAGTAGCATGATCAGGGTTGCCCGGAGGCATCTCACCGGGGGGAAATTGTTCCTGCCCCTGCTGCCCCGGCCTGGGATTACCATAGTCGGGTCGTCGCTCTACGGCGCGTTCAGCCAAGAGTTCGTCGACCAGCCTCTTCTGCTCAGCAAGCTGTTGGCGCAACGTGGCCTTCTCAGGGTCTTCGTCCATTTTCTGCACAGAGGCGGATGGGTCGGAGTGCTTGACTATCCCGACATGCTCCTTACCCTTTCCGGTGCTTCGACCGAGTGCCAGTGACTCGGTGGGTACGGGGAGGCCTAGCAGGTTCCTTTGCTGACGGGTGACTCTCCCTGATGGGTCGAGTAGTGGCGGTACGCCCTCGTATGGTAAGTCCCCATCAAGGAACTCAAGCTCATCTTCCTTATCCACAACGTCGGCCATGTGGACTGTGACCCCTCTTGAGGGCATATCCTCAATGTCGCATAGCGAATCGGGCTGTCGTCGGATCGGGTCGAAGAGGAGAGCGGCATAGCGTCCCCAACCACGGACTTGCACATGGGGGGTGGCTTCCCTGACGATCTTGTGGAGTGCCTTGAAACTCTGGACACATTTTCGTTTGAGGGCACTCTGGTGACCGGGCGACTCGGGGTGGTGGGCCGCAAGGAGCGCCGCTGCATCAATTAGGCGACACTCTTTGCCAATCTCCTCGAAGTGCTCTCGACTCCTGGGGTACACTACCCGTTCCCAACGGAGGCGGAAGTGCGTCGCCCACAGGGTCCGACAAAAGCATCCCACTTCTTCAGGGGTAAGCGACTCGGGTACGCGAAAATTCAGCGCCGCCGTGGGCCAGAACTTCTCTGGGAAGTAGTCCGCTGCAAGAATACTCCAGAATCTCCTGGTTCGTCCTCGGGCGTCAGGCCCTCCATTCCTCGTCATCACCGGGGAGCTGCCCTCTAGGGACCGGCTAGCTCGGGTCACGAGACGGCTATTTGGGGTAGCAATCGGGGTGGAGAAGGCCGAGCGAGCATGACTCGGACACCGTAATCTGGAAATACCTACCCTGAAGAGCAGTGGCTGTTAGCCCTCACGATAGGACGGGCTAACAGCCACTGCTTCGGGTACGGTAATTTCCGTTACCGGTGTCCGGTCATGTCGTGGCTCTACCACCGTTGACCCCCAAAATAGCTCCTCGTGACCCCGAGTAGAGGTAGAGGGCGCTTCGGGTGACGGTGGCGGTGACTGCGCGGTCGAAACCTGCAGAATTCCCAGGATTTCTTCCTCCAGGATGTACCTGCGGAGAGAGACGGGAATCCGGTGGACCTCAATTTCCGGGAGAACGAGGCTGACGCGTCTGGTTCCTGCCCCAGTCCTTGATATGGAGGAGCTGGGAGAAGGTTCCATCGCTGAATCGTATTCCGCTTCCGAATCGGAGAAGCGGGCGGGTTTGATCCCCCCCTGGGCCTTCCCAGGATTCTTCTTGTGGTGGCGACGACCCGCTCTTCTGCCCCTGGGTGGCTCTTCGGGACAGGGTTGACCCCTATCAGGCAGCCCTGGGGCGGCACTAGCGCCGTGGCGGAGAGGGCCCCCACTTGAGACAGCCGGGGTGCCGGGGGCACTAAGGAAAATATCAAAGGGTACATGGGGAGGACCTCCATGAACAGTACCCACGTGGGCGGGGCCTCTATTGGAACCGGCAGGAGCATGGGGAAGGCCTCCCTGGTCGGTGCGAGTGGAGCGAGGCTGACCTTCACTCCTTGAGTTGCTGGGGCGAGGAGGATCTTCGCCAGTCGCAGAGAGGACGTAGGGGGGGGGCCCACGTCGAAGGACCGGTTGGACGGTGCCTTCAAAAGGATGGACTTCATACCCTGTACAGCGGGCGCGGGAAATGTTTCCGCGCTGAGCATCACTGCCCCGGGGCAGGTCTTCCTGCAGGATGGGGGCAGCACGAGGCATGCCTCCACGACGAACCTCGGAGCGGGGAAGGCCCACGCTCTGTGGAGTAGTGGTACGGGGAGGACCTCCGTACGGGGTGGCATCACCGCGGGTTAGCTCGCGACGATCATCACTGGGGCCTGCAACCCGGAGAGTCAACCCGGCCTGCCCATGGGGCGGCTGGGGTCTCAATCTTGGTTGGGCGAAGGGGTGCCCCTGCTCAATGTAGGCGGGGGCTTCATAATGTACGTCGGCGGTGGCTCGGGCCACTATAGCTGTCGATGTGGACGCGGCTAGGCGAGCGTCCTCAGCCCGGGCCCGGCGCTGACGTCGGGTCAGGCGGGCCGGTGCAGGTGGTGCAGGGACATAGTCTGCCTGTTCTTCCTGCGGGGCCGGACGGCGGCGCTGACGTTGCCGGACGGGAGCTCTCGCCTGGGGGTCCTGGGTCGGGGCCCTGAGCGGGCTGAGCCGGACCGCGCCTGCCTCTTCGGCGTAAGGAGAAGATTCGTCAAGGCGTTCTGGGGATAGGCTCCCGAAACGGTTGAATGTCGAGGTGGGTAGCGGGGGCTCCCTGCGCGGCCTGTTAGGGCGGCGTTGACGGCGGGGCCTGGAAGCATCCAGGTCCAAACGGGCCATATCCCTGGTCGGGATGAACCCTTGTTCCTCATACCTGCGCACGAGGCTGTTGATCACCCTTCGTTGGATGTCCTCTGATGGGGAAAGTGGACGTGGACGTCCCGCATCCCGTGACGTGGCAGCCGTCGTGGCGGTAGTGGCGCCATGTGGAGTGGCCGTAGTGGTGTTGCCCCTGCCCTTGCGCGGGCGAGGAGCGGATGGTGACCGCATCTCTGAAATAGCAACATGGTTCCTGGCAAACGAAGAGATCAACTCATCAGTACTGAGAGGAAAAGGATTGACAGCCAGTGCCCCAGCGTTCTTCCATCCTCCTTGTCTGTGAGAAGGATCCACGCCAACACGTTGCGGAGCGGAGCGCCCCACGTTCTACTACCCCGACTTCTGGTGAGTTCCACGACAGGCCCGCCATTTACTTGGCGGGACCAGGCAACAGATATCTGAATCCGGTGACACGTCAATCTACTGGTGTCTCGAACGCTACTAATCTTCATGCTGAGGAGAAGAATTTCACGTCGGGTTCACCATTCTTGTTTCCGACGCTTTCGTTGGGGCGCGCGCGCATCCGTCCGCGGGGGAGGGGGACGCGCGGCTTTGTTGCCCCGCATTCCCGCTTTCCAAAGGCGGGCGGCATTCGTTCCTTGTTCAGGTACGTCTGCTCCTTGATCGAAACGGGATGATGGGATGTCGGTTCTTCCTCCTGTGGATTCCTCCTCAGAACTCGTCACCTAGTCCGGGTCTCCCTTATAGATTCAATACGTAGTTCGTGAAACTCTTCCCGGTGTCATGTTTCCATGGACGCCGGTTAATTACACTGCTTCTTTCGGGACATTCCAAAGGGTCCAGTCAGGGCAGCAACCTTCGGTCAGGGGAGTAATCACGTTTGAGGAATCAGTAGCGTGTCTGGATGCTGGGGTACCTGGCATGTCTGTCTGTTATCCTCAATCATAAGGCTTCTCGAGGGCATGGAAGCCCGAGGCATCCCACATCGAGCGCAGGGAATTACATGTCATAGACACGTATCTGAGGTTTTCCTCAGCTTCCCATGTTCAACACAGGGTATGTTGCAAGATTAACGTCTAGCAGAGACGGTTGAGAATGAAATGGGACCATCGCAGGGGGGCGACAGCGAAGTTGGGCTTGAGCCTTGAAGAGACTTCCTACGTATCCCCGTGGCAGGGAATCAAAGTCCGCGTAGTTCAGGATGGTAACGGTAAACCGACGTGAAACAGGACCTTGGTCCGAAGAGAGTTGGGCTTGAACCTCTGGGAGGATTCCTACGTACCATGCCTTGACATGGATCAAAGTCCCCGTAGTTCAAATGATACAGTTTAACGTCATGCTGGACGATAATGAACCCTGACGTGAATAAACGACAGGTGGGCTTGAACCTCGTGGAGGCTTCCTACGTACCATGCCTTGACACGGATCAAAGACCTCGTAGTTCAAGTGGTCACAACGGCTTACCGCTGGACTGGAATGGGACCCGACGTGAATGAGCGACGGGTGGGTGTGTCGGTGAACCGACGTGAAAGTAGACCTTGGTCCACTATTGGTGGGCTTGAACCTCATAAAGGCGTCCTACGTACCATGCCTTGGCATGGATCAAAGACCTCGTAGTTCAGGTGGGTTTCGCCGGTAAACCGACGTGAAAGTAGACCTTGGTCCACTATTGGTGGGCTTGAACCTCATAATGGCGTCCTACGTACCATGCCTTGACATGGATCAAAGACCTCGTAGTTCAGGTGGGTTTGGTTGCAATGGCTTACCACTGGACCAGAATGTAGTTTAACGTCATGCTGGATGGGGGTGAAACCCGACGTGAAAGACGGGTGGGCTTGAACCTCATAGAGGCTTCCTACGTACCATGCCTTGACATGGATCAAAGTCCTCGTAGTTCAGGAGGGAGTAGACCTTGGTCCACTGATGGTGGGCTTGAACCTCATGGAGGCTTCCTACGTACCATGCCTTGACATGGATCAAAGACCTCGTAGTTCAGAAGAAAGTAGACCTTGGTCCACTGATGGTGGGCTTGAACCTCGTGGAGGCTTCCTACGTACCATGCCTTGACATGGATCAAAGACCTCGTAGTTCAAAAGAAAGTAGACCATGGTCCACTGATGGTGGGCTTGAACCTCGTGGAGGCTTCCTACGTACCATGCCTTGACATGGATCAAAGACCTCGTAGTTCAGGAGAAAGTAGACCTTGGTCCACTGATGGTGGGCTTGAACCTCGTGGAGGCTTCCTACGTACCATGCCTTGACATGGATCAAAGACCTCGTAGTTCAGGAGAAAGTAGACCTTGGTCCACTGATGGTGGGCTTGAACCTCGTGGAGGCTTCCTACGTACCATGCCTTGACATGGATCAAAGACCTCGTAGTTCAGATGGGTTTCTCCGGTAAACCGACGTGAAAGTAGACCTTGGTCCACTATTGTTGGGATTGAACCTCATGGAGGCTTCCTACGTACCATGCCTTGACATGGATCAAAGTCCTCGTAGTTCAGGAAGGTTTTGTCAGGGTCGGTGCTCACTCTAAGCCCACATGAGTCATGCTCGGTGTGAGAAACAAGAGGTTGCAAGGACCTGACGATCACGTCGCGAAGGGTGCGTCCGTGAGAAGCGAAGAGGGGCTTACGCGTTGGGCGGCCCATGGTGTTGGGACTTACTCCAGGATGGAGGCCCATGGTGCGACAAAGCGTGAGAAAGATGGACCTTGGTCCGACAATGGGAGGTACCTCGTTCCCTATCACGTTCCCCACTGACCTTGGTAGTGGGGGAGTACCGAGATGCACGGGTGCAATCATCCGTACCAAAGGTTAGGGATTTACGCTCTGAGGCGACCCTTCCCCTGCGAACATACACCACTCCGACAAGGAGGATCTCATTCCATGTGCGGAAGAGTTACATTCCCGTGGAGACGAGCGGTGTAATGAATGCTCGAGCTGGGGGGGACCCTTCGTGAGGGAGACGAGGTTGGGTCACAGTTTAACGTCATGTGTTGAGGACGCGGTGCTTGGCAGTTTAACGTCCTGCAGCTCGGACGAGGTGGGTTCACTCCACACCCCTAGGGCTTACATAACCGGTACCCTCTGGTCCTTGGGGAAGGGAATGTACCAGTAAGGCCATGGTAAAGGGGGGTCGAGGGAGGAACCATCGAGGGGTCCACGTTAGCGTGGCTATGCGAAGAAGCAATAGCCGTTAGCGTGCCTATGCGAAGAAGCATTGGGCGAAGCAACGCTACGGGAGGTGTTGTCCATGGGACTTTGAAATCACATCGTGCAAACCTGGAGGGTCGCACGGAAGGAGGAATCGCTAAGCAGGGGAGTGTGCTTTGCGAAGTGGGGTGCCTTGGCCTTAGCATGGGGCATAGGTGGGAGTGGGTGGTGCTTCGCGAAGTGGAACAGTGTTCGTGGAACACTGCCTCGTGAATAAGGAGTGGTTCGCGAAGCGGGGTCCTGCCAAGCAATGTGCTTCGCGATGCATAGTTATCCTGCCTTGGCATAGGGATTACTAGCGTGGGTTGGGTGTTTCGCGAAGCACGAGTGCTCCGCGGCTGCCCGGGTTCCCTTGGGAATCCCCTTCCTTTGCGAACGCCCTTGGGCTTCGCGAAGGGCGTCCCTCTCGGAAGAGGGGCTCAGAAAGAAACAAATCAGAGTCGTCTCGCGAAGTAGAAATACCTCGCAGAGCTCATGATTCCCGGGGCAAAGCTTGCTTCATGATTCGGGAGAGGAGAAGACGAAAGGTCGGATTGTCCGTCCCCCGGGACTCAGGGGGAGTCGAGTATTTATAGGGAAGGGGCACCGCGATGCAGGGCTCGCGCGCCGCCTTCTGGGCTTCGCGGCGGCTCGCGAACGTCAAATGGATTCGCGGAGGATTACCGCCTCCGGAGCTTCGCGGCGGCTCGCGAACGTCAAAAGGATTCGCGGAGGATTACCACCTCCGGAGCTTCGCGGCGGCTCGCGAACGTCAAACCGGTTCGCGGAGGATTACCGCCTCCGGAGCTTCGCGGCGGCTCGCGAACGTCAAACCGGTTCGCGGAGGATTACCGCCTCCGGAGCTTCGCGGCGGCTCGCGAACGTCAAACCGGTTCGCGGAGGATTACCGCCTCCGGAGCTTCGCGGGGCCGCTGAGGTCGGGACGCTTAGCGGCGGGGCTCCGCGGACGGGCTCCGCGGCTGTGCTTCGCGGCTGTGCTTCGCGAGGCAGCGCGCCGGCTGTCTTTTTAGTTCCTTCCTTTCGGGCCATATTTTTGGCGCCAACAGGGTTCACATGTCCTCTTTGCGAAGAAGGCAGACGACACCCTTAGGATTTGTGTGGATTATCGGAAGCTGAACCAGTTAACGGTCAAGAACCGATAACCATTGCCATGGATAGATGATATCTTTGATCGGCTTCGAGGAACCAGAGTGTTCTCAATGATAGAATTGAGATCCGGCTACCATCAGTTGCATGCCAGACCATCTGATATACCTCTTAAAGCCTTCCAGAGTAGGTATGGTCTATATGAGTATTTGGTTATTCCGTTCGGTCTCATGAACGCGCTAGCAGTTTTCATGGCACCGATGAATAGAGTTTTCCATCCTTACTTGGATTCCTTCGTGGTGGTTTTCGTGGACGACGTCTTGGTGTACTCTCACAGTCGAAGCCACCATGCTACCCATCTTGAGATCGTTTTGAGTACACTTAGGGAGCATCAATTATATTCTAATCTCTCAAAATGCCACTTTTGGATGGATGAGGTTCACTTCTTAGGTCATGTCATCTCAAAGACATGAGTGTCAGTAGACCCAGAGAAGTTTAGAGTAGTAGTCACCTAGGAGCATCCGAAGAACTTCGTCGATGTACGGCTTCTCTTAGGGATGGTTGGTTACTACATGAGGTTTATAAAGGACTTCTCACACCTAGCAACACCATTTATGGGCTTGACTATGAATGGGGTGAAGTATGTTTGGACAGAATCCTGTGATTCAGCCTTCCTTTAGCTGAAAGGGAGATTTACTTCAACACCGATTCTAGTTTTTTCTACAACCGGGGTAAGAGATATGCAATTTTTTGTGATGCATCTGGCATCTGGATTGGAGTAGTGCTTATGCAGGAGGATCTTTTTGTTGTGTACAGATCTCGGTAGTTGTGGCCACATGAGAGGCACTAATCCTTCACACGACCTAGAGTTGGGGAAGTTGTTCATGCTTTGTGTTGTTAGAGACATTATCTTCTAGGAGAGAATTTTGTGTTGTTATACCGACCACAAGAGCCTCAAGTACATCTTCACGCAGCGTGACGTGAATCTGAGATAGCGGAGGTGGGTTGAGTACCTACAGACTTTCAAATTTGAGCATGCCTATATGACTGGGAAAGGAAATGGAGTGGCTGATGCACTGAGCAAGAGGACTCATATACATTCAGTTAAGGATGCTAGCAGTGATTGGCAGCTTATGGCTTTGTTCTGTAAGATTCATTTTGAGGTGCATGATATACAACGGTAGAATTTCCTATCTTCTGTAGCTGTTACCTCTACGCTTCTTGACCAAGTTCGAATGAGGCAGTTATCAGATTCTGAAGTCCTAGTCCTACGGGAAAGCGTGTCAGGAGAGGACCCTCTTCTCGGATGGACCATAGGCGAAGATGAGATCTTGCGTTTCTAGGGACGTGTATGGGTGCCAGCAGATATTCGGGAGGAGGTGATGTGATAATTTCATTCCTTAGTCTGGGCAGTTCATCCTGGGGTCACCAAGATTTTTCTTGATCTACACTACCAGTATTGGTGGCCAGGTAGGAAGATAGATGTTGCTGGTTTTGTCATGAGATGTTCCACCTGTCAGCAGGTGAAGGCATAACACCAGCGACCGGAATGGATTTTAAAATATCTACCCATTCAAAATTGGAAGTGGAATGATGTCGCGATGGACTTCGTGATAGGGTTACTGATATCACCTTGAGGGAATGATGCGGTATGGGTTGTCATTGATAGGCACAAGAAGGTTTCTCACTTATTGACGATTAAGGAGACCTTCAGTGTTGATGAGATTAGATGGTTGTACATCTGTGAGATTGTACGCTTGCAAAGGGTTCCGAGTAATATCATTTCAGATAGGTACTTTTGCTTCATGTCACATTTCTGGCATGGGCTACAGAGGGATTTAGGTACACAGGTACGTCTGAGTACAACCTACCATCCTCAGACAGATGGCTAGTCAGAGCGCCCATTTAGGTGCTAGAGGACATGCTATGAGCACATTTCCTTGATTTTGGAGGTTCTTGGGAGAGTCATATACCTCTAGTGGAGTTTTACTATAATAATAGTTTTCAAGAAACTATTCAGATGAAACATTACGAGGTTTTGTATGGTAGGGCGTGCCGATCACCCTTGTGTTGGCTGGAGTCATGAGAGGCAGCTATGCTGGGACCACATATTTTCAAGAGACCACAAAGAAGGTGGAGTTGATTCGAAAAAGGATGGCTACTGCACAGTATTGATATAAATATTATGCTGATCAGTGGAGACGACCTTTGGAGTTTAAGGCCGGGGATCAGGTTTTCCTACCAGTAACCCTGAGGTTGGGACACCATTGGATCAGGAGACATGGTAAGCTTTCACTGAGATATGTCAGGCCATTTGATGTTCTATAGAGAGTCATGCTGGTTGTTTATAGGTTTCAGTTGCCTTAGAGGTACCAGGCTATGCACAACCTCTTCCATGTTTCTTAGCTTCACCGCTATTTCTCAGACATGTCTCATGTTTTTCAACCCGAGGACATTGAGATGGAGCAGGATGCATCATTCGAGGAGCATCCTATCAGGATTGTTGACCATAGTGCAATGATACTCTGTGGCTAGTCTATTTCTCTAGTACCAGTGCTATGGCAGCACGACCGTGTACATGAGATACTTGGGAGAGGGAGGCCGATATGCGATCACAGTGGCCAGAGTTGTTCGAGGTGTCTTCTTCGCCACCAAATTAGGGATATTCGGGGACAAATTTCTTTAAGGGGGGCAGTTTGTAAGAAACCAGATCTTCATTTCAGGTATGTTTTTCCATTTCGGGTCGTTTTTGAGATAAAGAGGAAAATCTGGAAATTTTCTATGTACATGTCATGTACTTTATGAGCACATGCCGTGTACATTTCTTCTATACGAAGTCATGTGCTGGCCATGTCTGGGCCACACAGAAGGTGTGTAGTGGTGATGCGGAGTCTGCTTAATGCGGTGTACAGAAAGGGTGAGTACACACCGGGTACTCATGAAGTACGCACCATGTACTATTCCTTTTATTTCATTAATCAGACCGGGGTCGCGTCTTAAACCTATTTTCATTTTCTTCTCCACCTAATTACATCCAGAGCGTTTGAGGAGGCCAAATCTTCTCCGATCCACCGATTTCTCACCGGTTATCTGAATCGAACACCATCGGTTGCAATAGAATCACAGTAGTGAGTTCTTGGATCTTCTTTGGCCACGTATCAGGATTCCTTACCTTGTGAAAGTAATCTGAGGTTGAAAATTTTAGACATTTTCCAGATCTTCTTTGTTCTAGGCTGATTCACAAGCTACGGTTCAAGTATATCGATCTCCTAGGATCGAGGTAGGTGGTCTGTTTCCCTACGTTGAAGGTCCTTGATTTTTTGGTGCAAAAGTGTCAGATACCCATGTACCGGGTATCTCGGGTTAGGGTTTTGATCATGTATTGTTATCTACCATAGATTGTATGTATTATTGAGGTTATTATATGATTTATAATTGCATGTTATCATGTTTTAGGATCACTCAATGGGTGTTTCCCCTGTTTTGGTTGTTTATCGCCATTTGACTTAGGTTGCCGGTGAGGCATACCATGTTGCATTGCTTACATGCCTTGATATAGTTTATTGCAAGTATTTACAACTATTTATATGTTTTTGATGCATTGTAGCTATTATCCATGAAGTTTTTGAACTTACTTAGGGATGCTGATAGTTGATTACACACGAACAGACTGTTCAGGGTTGTGTGAACTGGGTGTGGTAGACTAAAGAGGGAATTGAAGATTTAGGGATTCCCTAGAGAGTCTGTTATAAATTAGTATCGTTCGAAGGACCTACGAGAATGAGACATTGTTCTTACATTGTGTTTCCTTAGTTATTTATTGATATTGTAGGGGGAATTAGAAGTAAGTTCTTCCTCAGAGATTCTATAGCTATCATTGAAAGACCATAGGGGAATTGACAGTGAGAGCTTCCCAGAGTGTTTCTGCCTTTGTATGTTTACATGAATAGAGGGGTATGATAGTGGGAGCCACCCAGATATTCACTATTATTATTGTTTGGTTGGTTGTTATGAGTCCACCAAGCCAAAGAAAAATCTTGTGTTTTGTACTGCTAGTATTTTAGGTAGTCTGCTGAGATACATGTCGTGTTACTTGCTATGCCTTGAGAATATAGAGTTGTTAGCTTGATTCCTTGGTTGATAATTTAATGAGTGAATTAAATTAATAAATAAATGTGAATGGATATTGGTAGGATTTTTTACTTTAATGTACTCTTGTTTCTCTGCTTCATTAATTTCCATTACTTTTCTTATATTGCTCAGCAACAGTAGGGAACATATCATATGGTGATTGCCTACTGGAATTAGTCTCACACCCTGTTTGGGTCTTGCTTTTCGGCCAAAACAGGTTATATGGTTGCAGGTGTGGGTAGGGATTGTGGAACTTCTACTTCAGGTACATGATTGTAGGTTGGAGCTGGAGAGTATATGACCGAGCTTAGGCTTGCGAGACTGCGGGAGTTGCTGTTTACTTTTAGTGCTTTGTCCTTAGTTGTATTTCAGCACATTGGTGTGATTCTTGCTTTCCTTAGATACATGTACCATGCTTCATCATTATTATATTATATATTTCTTCATCTGTTTAGTTTCAATTGTTAAATGATGTGTACTGCTTCCGCTATTGACTATTATTTCCTGTACCTTGTATACCTTACCAAATGAGGGCATAGTTTCCCCGATAACTTACCAAGGCCCTCACTACTAGTCGGTAGCCTCAAGCATTTGGGGAAATGTGCTTGAGGTCATGTGGTGAACCGAGCACGGGGAATCTGTTGAGGGGCTCTGGATTCGGGTCGTTATAGAAATAAAGAGAACACTTGATCTGGGAAATAGGATTTTAGATAGTGACAAACATACAATGAATAATTTTGTAGCTTTTTACTATAAAAATATGGTTGTTTTCTATAATCTTTATTTTAATATGGATATTTATTGATCATTGTGGTATGTTGGATTTATAATGTATATATTATTTGTTCCTTCATATGATGAATTCATTTGACCTAATTACTGATGGGTGGGGATCTGAATTATATATCCCAATGATTTATTTGTAGTACTAATGTAACAATAACTCTTTAGGATTTAGTGTAGTAATTACCTACTATAGATGAATTCATTTAATTAGGACATTACTGTATGTTTATCACATTCAACATTAGGAATTCCATCACTTTGAAATTAATTATTATTATCCATATGAATATTTAAATTGTTAATTTAATCATTTATAAAATCATTTTACCAATTTGATAGAATTATTTATTTATTATGCCTTACAACCGCATTATTCATAACATCTTATTTCCAAAATAATTTTTTTAATAGCCCTTACTATTAATTTTAGATCAAAATAATTATCTCTCTACTTATCTAGTATATGATGAATGTATTTATGTGGGAAATGTATAGATAAATATTATATGAGTATAATTTTGTGGGATAAGTTAATGAAATATTTGGATATAATAAAATCATGGTTTAGTTAAGAAAATAATCATTTCAGGGGAATGATATTGGTTTCATTAGATAAAATGGTTTTTAATTATCTAAAACATTAAAAATAAAAGGTTAGGGAGATGTATGTGAATAAAAATTTATTACTAATATAGTAGTAATTGATTATTATGTTTGAGGAGTGTTCAGTTTGTATCAAATAATGTATATAAATTAAATATTATTTCACATGATTCAGGAGTGTGGTTATGGGGGGGGGGGGGGTCTTAATTGGAATCCAATAAGGAAAAGACTACATTATATGTTTTGATGTAATCCTATGAATGTATTTTAATAGTTCTTGATACCATTTAGGGTTCATATATTTAGATTAGTTCCTAAATTGAAATGAATATATACCACATTGTAAGACATTTGTGAATGGAAATTTATGGGGGTTAATGATATATTTGCAGATGCTTCTTGGTTTTTAAAAATAATACATGATAAATGTATAGGAATACCTTTTGGTTGGTATCCAATTTTATTTCATGGTAATTCAATTTATTTTTAGATAATAATAAAATATTTTTTGATTATATATGATTAACATATATGTTGATTAATATGTTATTTAATGATCATTAGGGATTAAAGGGTAAAAAAATTTAGGATCATATGTTTTCATGAAATTTATATTTATAAATTACTAATTAATAACTTGATACGTTTATGAATAATTATGATTTTGAATAATGACTAAGATATAATTAGTTAAATCCTTATGGTTAAATCAAAATATTATAAAACATAATGAAAATTTGGTAATTTAAGAAATGGGTGGATTTCTAGAATTTAAAAAATTATCATTATAAAAAGAAGTGGATTATGTATCATGATGTAATTTCCCATGTTATAATAACAATGATATTTTTTGTTTTGGGTATTATCTCAATCTTAACATAGTACTCGATAATATTAAATTACTAAACACATGGTTTTATCTTCCTAGGGGATATTCAATGGACATTTCACATTCTATTTGTGAAAAATTATGAAGTATTTTAATACATTGTTACAATATGGTAATATATTATTATTTATAGTGGAAATAGAAATTCTATCATGGAATATTTGGATGATATTATGAATTTTTTAACGGTAGTATCAAACTTAGTTGTACCATTTATGGAGTAATCATTGTAAAAGTACATAGAACCCAAAATTAACCATCTCATTCACCATAGAACCTCCCTAAATTGGACCACTACTTCACATTGTTTCCCTTAAATCTAAAATAATTTATGGGTAGTTGTGGTCATTTTAAGATCCTATGAAATTAATTTTAATTCATTTCCTGTGGAATCATTTTGAATCCCCCCTGAATATTATAATCCTTTTGTGGGGCCATATGGTAATTACATGCCCTAATCCATTGAATTTTCCATTATTGTGTGAAGCATCATTTTCAAACTCCTTGAAAATGTCATTTTCAATTATAGTGGTAAGGTGGTAATTAAATAACCCCCTCCCCCACACATAAAAACAATTTTTATTTTGGGAATTAAGAGTCTTTTTTAATCATAGCTAAGAAATTATTTTTTGTTTATGTAGAGAGGTTGTAATTATATAACCCTGAAAAATGAATGTAATTTTTGGTGTGATCTGATCTCTCTACGTCTCAAAAAAACCAAAATCATTTTCAGATGAGGTGACAGATTTATTATATTCCACACAATGGTGGGTATGTTATGTAGAAAACTGACCATTTTTGGGAAATAGTTATTCCCAATATAAAAAAATCATGGTCCTAAATCCAAACAGACATAGGATGTATATATATGGATCGTTAGAAAATAGAAAAGACTAACTGACATAGTTGTTTAAGTAAATCTTTTATAACAATTTTTAAATGAAATGTATACCCCATAGAAGTAATGGTATGATTCTATAAGACCCACCCAGATATAGATATCATACATGTGAAAATGGTCTATACTTGACATAGTCAAACGAGACCATGTTTCATTCAAGAAGGAAATACATCATGAAGGAATACCCATTCTAGATTATCCTCCTTCATGGTGACCCAAACTATAAAGTGAGAAATGTATACAGAATGGGGTATTCATAGTCTATTTTGACCTTCTTCTCTCATTACCCCCAAGTGGCGTAATTGTTTCCTCATATTTCCCCTCCATTAACTATAAAAATATCACCCATTATCCAATAAAAAAACCAGGAATAGAATCAGTCAGACCTCTACTATGGACACCAGGTCCATTCATCTTGGGGTGGAGACACAATAGTGTGTCCCTCTAATGATAATGAATTTATTTGTTAAAGGAAGTATGATATTCAACTTGAAAATTAAACAGCACATGGAATTTTACCAATTATTCATTCTAATGGTAATGAGTATACCATACATAAAAATGATTGATGTGGTTCTTGTAGTGGCATTCATTCCTACATAATGCTTGAAATTTGAATTGAATCAAGTTGAATCTAGGGTTTAAAATGATAATTAATCCCTAAGAGTGTGGTTTAAAAATATACATGAATACAATAATGGTAAGATATAAAATATCATCATAGAAACCATTTCATAGACTCTCCCTTATCCACCTTAGTAGTTGCAGTTAAATGTTCATACATATTTCTGTAATACCCTATCCATTTTTTAGTTTGTTATAATATGCTATATTTCCATATCCCTTCCCTCATCTACCATCATATTAGGAGGAAAATTCAATATGGTCATCCAAATCATGTTTATTTTTATTTATAAACATAATTATGAAACATGTAGATCGTATACTATCTCATGTTTGTCACACTGAGAATGAATCACAGGCGCATATAGAGTAGTATTGATAATGATAGTATAAATGACGAAACACTTAAATGTGACCCTACTATTTGTATGCCCAAAAAAATGATACAATCCTTTCAAATGGTCATTTTTCTTAGGAGAAAAACAATCAACAGACCATAATTCAAGTTAATTGATCATTGTGCCTCCCTATTGGTGTAATCATCAAAATTTCTATTCTAGATGGGATTTTATATTTGAACACACAACAAACTTCAATTTCCCAGTGAAGGGACAATTGCAGTACCATCAACCCACTATAATCCTCAGTATACCATAATCCTAATGTGACCAAATCCATACCTAGAATTCCATATTTCTTATAATAATAATAATTCAACTATCATCATCCAATAGTATTAACGAGTTATGTATTTATAGGTCCATATTCCGTGTAAGATTATTCAATCCCCATTGATCCATGTTCTTCATGTTGAAAACTATAGATGTCATCTCTAACATATGTTCCCCACAATATTTTTTTTGAAAAACATTCACAATGATACAATTTATTCCTGAAATTAAACAACATTTTATGGTCCTTGTTTCATGACCATAAAATTTATGATGTGGCCCATTATATGGAACCAAACAACCTGGGTTCTAATTCCTTTAACGATGATTCATCCCAATCTATTCATATTGGCTAGATCCTGATATAAAACCTCCAATAACCTCACCATATTGAAATAAATTATATATTTCCTATTTATGATGCTTGAAAAGAAGTTTCATTGAATTTAATTATTTAAATTTACATAAAAAATGAGAAATAGAGTCTCTGATACATAAATATGGATCTATCAACCAAATAAATATGATAAATATAAATGGTTCCATAAATGTAAAACCTCGTTTACCTAAGTAATAATCTATTGTTGTAGATAATTAGATACATGTAAATGGTTTAATTGATAGATATACTCTAATAAATGCATATTATTACTCATTGATTTATATGAGATTTATTAATGATGTAAAGGGTGACCAGTCTTATATTAGGTATTAATAATGATTTATGAATATGACATAAATATATTAGTGAGTCTTGTAGTATGAAAATATTTCCCCATAGAAGGATGCAATGATCCCTACCTTCCACTCTCTCTACAAATTTGTTTCACTAAGCATCATTATTAATATTATTGGTTATCCCATTCCTTCATAAAATATTCAAATTTCGTTGATGGAGTAACTATTTGGGTTTAATTTTTGTTTTGAAAAAACCATGTTCTTAATAGACAAAAAATGGATGAAAAAAGTATTGATACTTACATGATTCATAAATTAAATTTACTTACTATGTCATCCACATTTTTGGATACTTAATCTCATTCTTTTACATAAAATGAACTACATCACAATAATAATCTATCAAAAAAATCAAGAAGAATTTTATTATCTTCTTGTGATTTTACATTGAGTAATATAATTGTTTTTTGATTTGTTAGTACCTTATGGAACATCCAGCTGATCTCAATTCAATCCGTGATGACCACATGTCATTAGATTAAAAAACTATGTTTCCAATTTCATATAATATAGATCATGCATTCGTAAGATAATACCATCACGCTCCCAAAATATCTAATTTTGGGTGTAAAATTTGGTTACATTGGAATACAACCTCAGTGGTACCATAAAAACATGAAGGATGCACAAAAAATTCCCTCTAGAACATGAACCCACACTAGTTTTCCACCCAATAACACATGATGGTAAAGAAACATGTGGCCACCGTCATCGTGTCAAACCACATTGGGGCCCCTCCTTAGTATGTAGCAAAATATTCCATCATTAACCCACTGATGCTAATACAGAGGTCATAAATTCTTTAATCAAATATGAATATAATTTCCCCAAAATAGATCCATCCAGTAGTCTAAACTTGTAATGCCATGTGGCATTAATTCCTCAACATGATGAGGATTCCACCTTATGATCCTAGATATATCCCAACCCGGCTCAAAATCCTAGGGAATCTAGTTTTGGGAATAATAAAACCATTTAGGAGGGGGAAAACACGTTTCCTTCCATGAGAACCTAAAAATACATTTCTATAATTTTTGACCATGTACATACCCCATACCAATCTTATAAATCCTGCAAACATAATAATTGACCTCCTACGGAATTTAATCAACATGTTCCAATTAAAAATAAATGGAATACCATGATTCTTTCCCAAAAATTTCATCTTCTATTATATTATATTATGATGTAGAGGATAGAAAAAATATCATTGTTTTGACGATGGAATGAGAATAAATATGTATAGTAATTTATATGTCACAAAACATATCATGGATGCAATTTAATGTTAAGCATCAATACCGAAAAAAATTATATAATCCTAATAATATATAATTATTAAATTTATAATAGAAAAAGTGAGGGCACACAACTTCATTAATATAATTTGGGTATCTTATCATATCAATGTGATTGTTACTCTCATGATTCAACATAGCACCACTCTTAGGCATGTGGGTTTTTTTTTGAAAATTCTGGTGGTAATTAGGGAGTACTATATTCCACATATAACCTTTCTAATTGTATATTGTTGTTATACCACAATGATAATTGTAAAAAATACATATATTCCAACAAAACCACCTAAAACTATAATTATATTCCAATAATAACATAAGAGTCACTTCAAAAAACTCCCATACATGATGGTTATTGTACAGGACATGGATCTTTGTCCACCAAATAAAGAGAATCAAAAAATAAATATTACCAAAGTATATCATAAATCAAGAAAAAATGCCACAACATCTCTCTTCATAATACTTCTATTCTAGAGGCCCTTAAAAATTATCCATGGTGTCCCAATATCATATTTACATGTCACTAATTACATGAAGCATCAATTGTAGTTGTGGTGGTCCTCCTAAAAACATCACTACAAGTAGAACTACATGTCATTCTGAGATTATTCAAAATAATTATCTCTATCAATGAAAAAATAAGATCAATTATTAGATCTTCTCTCTTGATTAATAATTCAGAATACCACCATATGGATTAATGATTAAAAGTTAATAATGACCTACCATTTATAATTTAAACCTAGAATTTCCTCTACAAGTGATATGCCATAAGACATCCTCATGTGTTTGGTTATTAATACAAAATTCTTAACATCCCCATAATGGTGTTCACAACGAAGTTCCTCCCCACAATGATGTTTCATTTCGATAATATGGTCATCCACTTTTAGATAAATTTTTTAATTTACCTCATATCATGAGGCACATGTGAAGATTCAGTCATCCATACCTGATGACTTCTTAATAAATTTTTATATCCATTAAAAATAAAAAATTCTAATAATGAAAATATAATTCTCTAAACCACCCATCAATTATGTTTCTTTTAGAAAAGTATAAGATATTCCTCGGAATATTTCTTCATATAATAATGAATCATTAAATACCCCACATTTGGCTAATGACGTAGAAGTATCTCCTACTAATGATTATGAGAATATGTTAGCTATTATAAAAAAATTGTAGAGGGATAAAATACCAATCCTGTTTTGTACCTTAGACACTCCTTTATATTAATATAAAAAAAATTCAAATATGCATACATGAAATTCTTCATAACATTTTGATTAATATTCCCTTTTTTAAAGTAAATTTATTTCATTATGAAGGATATAGTGATGATGTTAGAAAAATAAAAATAACAATTATTAGATTAACATAGTGTCACTTTATGTGTCACGACCCATCCTCGGGGCCCATGCTGTGACTACCCCAAGCCCGCCTTCCATAGGCCAGGGGCTAGCGACTAGCACCAAAGGTGTATATTTCAACAAAAAGGGAAGGCATTGCCTTTATAAAGTAAACAAACACCATAGTGTATGCAAGATGAAGTAAACACTATGTAAACTGTGTACAAAAGTAAGTGCTGGAAAGTAAATTGGCTAGAATACAAACCCAAATGAAAGTAAAGTATAACTGAAAAGAAAGTACAGCAGTAGAAAAGTAAAGCAGCAACTCCGAGCCGTCCTCAGGAAATCCCACCTGAAGGGTGGGTACAGATAGACTCCTCAACTCCTTGGTTCCAGCCATCCGCTCCGTGTACGTCCCGTCCAGTGATCCAGCTCCAGGTACCATCCAGCTCAATGAGCCTTCATCTCGATCAGTGCTGTCCGTCGTCTGCATCCAACACAACGTAGTGCAGGCATAGCCCGTGCAGGGTTGAGTATACAATACTCAGTAGGGAACCTGAGACCCCCGAAGGTCTCCCAAAATCCAGAAAGGATAAACCACAAAGGAAAGATACAATCACGAAGTATAAACCAAATCTACTTAAGTATATGCCCATACATATACCTAAGTCATCAATTCAAGTTCTTCTCCAACGAGCCCAAGTTCAACCCAGTCCACACAGGAAAATACAACCCAATCCATACAGGAAAACACAACCCAATTCACACAGGATAGCAAGTAAATCATTTCGAAAATAATGATTGAAAGTCAAGACTTAGCTCACACATGTATACTTCTCATGAAGAGGGGTGGAGATTATTAGATGTGGCCTCTTAATGATCTCCTTTTCCGAATCCACGTATGATCCAAGTACAGAAGTCGTCGCTTCCGAACCCACGTAGGATCCATGTATAGTAACCATTGCTACTGAACCCACGTTGGATCCAAATAAAGTCATCATCGCTACCGAACCCACGTCGGATCCAAGTACAGTCATCCTCACTGTTGAACCCACGTAGGATCCATGTATAGTCCTTCTCGCTGTCGAACCCACGTTGGATCCAAGTACAGTCGTCATCGTCATTGTAGTCACAACCAGCTCTAGGGTTCCCGCACACAGCACGCATGGTTCCGGGAGGGTCTGCTCCATGAGCCAAGGGTTGGATACATCAACTATTACGAAATCTAAAGTTTATGTATCTCAAAGTTCTGTATCATCAATAGGAACTCAATGTGATAGACGAAACGTCAATCGGACGCCCGGTCTGAGAGTTATTGGTGTTTTCATCCAAGGGGCCCAGTTGGTTTTTAAGCTAAAATCAACCCGAACGTACTCCAGCAGCATCCAAACCTCAAGCGGAGTAAGAAAAAAGAACCGTCTCACTAAGAGGAATCCAACACAGTCGATGACACATCTATCGGACGTCTGGAGCTCATGTTATAAGCGTTTCCACTCCGAGGGCCCGGTTGGATTCGTGTTCGAACAAACCCAGCCATAACAAAAGTTCTTCGAAACCTTGAATGTAATATACCGAAATGACCATATCGTTCCAAGGATCCCAACACAACTGACTGTGTGTCGATCGGATGTCCGTAACCCAATGATATGACCGTTTGAACGAAACTGCCTGAAAATAGGGGGTTTGGGCCCGGTCCGACCCGACCCAATACCCCATGGGTGGGCCCGAACCGGGTCGACCCGTCTCGGGTTCGGGTCTAGCCTAGTTGGGCATGGCCCGGCCCCCAGCGGGGCGCAACCATGTGGCCCGGCTCAGAGCCAGCCGCAGGGTCCAAAGGGGGCACCGCCCCCTTGGAACCGAACGACGGACCCAGTGGGGTCTGCCCTACATTCTGGTCGGGGGTTTCAACCCCCAGATTTACGGGGTAACAACCATCCATAATGGCCAGCCGATTGAGCCACACGGGACCCGTAGGGGTCCCGCCTCCAGGGTGTGTTGGCGGCTGGCCGAGCCTGGCTGCCTCCTGTTGAACCTCCACGGCCTTAGGCCGCGGTTTCCGTCCGTCCGGTGCGGCGCGACGGTGCCGCACCCCTCCGCCGTGGCCTGCTCCGGTTGTGGCCCCTTGGTCCTCTAGCATGGCGTGACGGCGCCACGACTTTCTGCCGCGGCCCGCTCCTGTCCGTGGACCCCTTCGGTCTCACGGGCATGGCGTGACGGCGCCACGCACCTCCACCGCGGCCTTCTATGGCCGCGGTCCTTTCCATTCCCGCACGGTGCATCGGCACCGTTCCTCATTCGCCGAAGGTTCAACAACGATCATCAAAAAAGGGGTGGAGAATTGGCTGTGTTTGTGCGGTCCGATCTCCTCCCGTTAAGTCGATAACACGCAACCCAAAGAACGAGAAATCTCAATGACAAACAAAGCACAATTTTATTTAAATAAATATGAACTTAACCCCTACCTCAAATCAAGAAGGTTGATCGCTTGATAGAGGATGGAGATGCTTTCGTTGATGTTGTCGCGGAATGGCTGTGTCGCTTCGTCAACATCGAGAAGAATGAAGCTGAGGTTGGCACCGACGTTCTTCACGTTCTTCAACGAAGAAGATTAAGTTCTTCAAGAATTTAGAGCTCTCTCCCCCAATATCTTCATACAACAACTAACCCCCAAAATAAAATAAGACTTATCTTATTTTATTACTTCAAGCCATGCATTTCAATTTTAAAATTCAAACACATAACTGACTTCATTTATTAAGCTTGATTTGTCAAATTAAATGGGGTATTAAGTTGTCAATCTTAATGAGGGTGAGAGGGAGGAGTTACTCACATATAAGGGGAGTTAGGGAGTTAAAGGGATGTGAAGGGGTGGGGATCGTGTGAGCCCCACCTCACAAATATCCTAACATGGGTAGTTAGGGTATTGTGGGTCCCACCCCATCTACCCCATGTAGGATACAACCATTAGTTAATGTAAATAAAATTGTACCACAATTTTATTTACATCACATTTTAATCCTCAATTTTTAACAACTCCCCTGATAAAATGCACCTACGAGAAAGGTCCTCTTAAACAATTAATGCAACTGCGGTTTCATCGGTGCCCTCAGATTTTGATTCTGAGCACCAGTTCAAAAGATAGAAAAACCCGCTCATTCGTTCACTGAACGTACCCGAGAAAAACATCAGAAATTGATTCTGGGCACACCGGGCCTCAGAATCAAGTGCCGTCAGAAAAATCATACTCCTAAAACCGGAAAGAAATTTAAGAAAAAAATTTCCTTGAAATCTACAGTTCTTTACATTAATCCCACCTCATGGATTTATGTCCCCGTAATGATACATCATAAACTAGGGAAACAAATGAGGGTACCATGCACGCATCTGAGCCTCCCGCTCCCATGTGCGATCCTGGAGGTTCCCGTTCTGCCACCTGATGAACACTAGAGGAATCGACCATCCACATAGGATCCGCTCCCGTCGATCCAAGATCTCCACCGGAACCTCCGAAAAAGTTTCCCCGTCATCGATATCCGGCTCCCCGTGATCAATGATATGTGTCGGGTCGTGCAAGTATCTCCTCAGCTGAGATACGTGGAAGACATCGTGCACCCGGTGCAACTGAGGTGGAAGAGCGAGTCGATATGCCACCTCGCCTATCCTACTAAGAACCTGGAATGGTCCGATGAAGAGCGGAGATAACATGCCGCCTGTCCAAATCTCTGTAATCCACATCGAGGTGAGACCAGTAAGAAAACGTGGTCACCATCCTCAAACTCTAGTGGTCTCCTCCTCCTGTCAGTATAGGACTTCTATTAGCTCTGAGAAGTCCTCATCTGATCTTGGATGATCTGTACCTTCTCCGTCATGGCCTGGACCATCTATGGTCTTACACGTGCTGACTCCCCAGTGTCTGTCCAGCACAGAGGTGATCTGCAAGGTCGGCCGTACAATGCCTCGTATGGTGCCATCCCGATGGTGGAGTGGTAGCTGTTGTTGTACCCAAACTCCACCAAGGGTAGGTGATCTTTCCATCTACTACCAAAGTCAAGGACACATGCACGGATCATATCCTCAAGATTCTGAATGGTCCTCTCTATCTGGCCATCCGTCTGAGGGTGGAAGGCGGTGCTCAGGTGTAGCTGCATCCCAAATGCCTCCTACAACCCCTTCCATAGTCGAGATGTAAAATGAGCGTCTCGATTGGAGACGATGGACGAGGGAAAACCATGAAGCTATACGATCTCCTTAATGTAGAGGCGTCCCAAGCTCTCTTCTGAGCCCTACTCTCTGATGGGTAAGCAATGGCCCGACTTGGTGAGTCGATAAACAATCACCCAGATGGAGTCGTGTCCTCTGGAAGTACGTGGAATCCCTATCACAAAATCCATTGATATCCCATCCCACTTCCACTCTGGGACCTCTAAGGGCTGTACTAAGGCTACTGGTACCTGGTGCTCCGCCTTCACCTGATGGCAGGTGAGGCATCGTGAAATAAACTCAGCCAGAACCATTTTCATACCCGGCCACCAGTGATGTTGTCTGAGGTCCTGGTACATGTTCGCTACTCCAGGATGTACCGCTAGAGGGAAAGTGTGAAACTCCCTCAGCACCTCCTCCCGTAATGCAGCTGGTACCATGGTACATCCTATGAAAAGGATTATGTGCTCTCATCCTATAGAAAATCCATCAGGTGCATGTCCTATGGATATCTGTGCATGTCGCGTCTCACATTCAACATCCCCATGCTATGCCTCTCTGACCCGCTGTAGTATTGGAGGAGTGACTATGAGTGACTGTAGAAAGGCTTCTCCAGCTCTATCCATGAAGGATATCTATAAAGCGGCTAACTGCTATGTCGCCTCTCCATGTAGCTGGGTGCCCGACCTCCTGCTGAGAGCATCAGCTACTACGTTCCCCTTCCCAAGAGTATAGACTATCTCAAAGTCATAGTCCTGGAGGAACTCGAGCCATCACCGCTATCTTTGGTTCAGAACTTTCTATGAGAAGATGTACCTAAGACTCTAGTGGTCAGAGTATACTATAAAGTGCTCACCCATCAGATAGTGCCGGCACATCTTCAGGACGAAGACCAGTGCTACTAACTCCACATCATGGGTAGCGTAGTTCTGCTCATGCTACCTCAACTGTCGTGATCTCTAAGCGATCACTGCCCGCTCTTGCATTAGGACACACCCGAGTCTGGTCCCTGATGAATCGCAGTAAACTACGTACCCTACTCCCTCCTCTGGTAGCCTCAAGATGGGGGCACTGTTCAATATCTGTCTCAGCTCCTGGAAGCTCTAGTTACATATATTTGACCAAAAGAAGGGTTTCCCCTTCTTCGTCAAAGCTAAGAGTGGTGCTGCAACTCATGAAAAGTATGGCAGAAATCTCTGATAGTACCCAGCCAATCCTAGGAAACTCCGCACCTCCGTCACATTCCTGCGTGGCTCCCAAGCTTGCACTACCTCGATCATCACAAGATCCACCCCAAATCCTTCCTTATAGATGACATTCCCCAAGAAGCGAACCTCACGTCTCTTGAACTGACACTTAGAGATCTTACCATAAAGCTAGTGCTCTTGGAGTGTGTCTAGTACAACCCGCAAGTGGTAGGCATGCTCCTCCTCAATATTCGAGTAAATCAATATGTCGTCGATGAAGACTATGACAAATCGACCGAGGTAAGGCTGGAAGATCTTGTTCATGAGACTCATTAACACTATTGGAGCATTGGTTACACCGAAAGTCATAACCAGGAACTCATAGTGGCCATACCGACGCATGAAAGTCGTCTTCTGCACATCCACATCTCGAACTCTAAGATGATGATAGCCTGATCGGAGGTCTATCTTTGAGAACCATCATGCTCCTTTGAGATGATCGAAGAGGTATTCAATCCTCGGTAGCAGATACTTGTTCTTCACGGTCACCTGGTTCAAGTGACGGTAATCGACACACAGTCACAAGCTCCCGTCTGCATTCTTGGCGAACAATATCAGGGAATCCCAGGGTGAAACACTGGGTTGGATGAATCCTTTGCCCTGAAAGTCCTCCAGTTGTACCCGTAGCTCTCGAAGCTCAGTAGGAGCCATCCAATTTTCCGGAGTAGATATCGGGGTAGACCTGGGGTACAGGTCAATATAAAAGTCTACCTTTCTGCGAGGAAGTAGTTCGGGAACGTCGTTAGGAAAAACGTCCGCATACTGATCAACCACAACAGAAAAACTAGGACTCCTCACATCAACTTATCCCAGTATAAGACTATCCAACTGATGGGTGATAGGCTATCCTCTCCTCTGCGTGAGTCCATCCTGCACTACAAAGGATCCCTTGTCGTCGGTGAAGGTGAACCTGCTCCCATCGGTGTGAACACATTGCACCTTGCGCCTAATACAGTCGATCTGAGCATGGACTGTAGATAACCAATCCATGCCCAAGATGACGTTGTAAGGCCTCGAAGCCACTACAAGAAGATCCCAGCTGAAAATCTCTCCTCCTTGAGTAAGCTCACACTGCTGGAACCAGTGCGTAATCATCGAGTCTACTCCCGTAAGTGTCTCTAGACGTAAGGATCGAGCCAACGACTTTGTTGGAATCCCTGAGCTACGAACAAGGGAAGTGATATTGAAATAATGACTCGCTCCTGTGTCTGTACGAACAACAACAAGGGTGGAGTAGACACAGATTGTATCACGAATCATCTCAGGTGTGCCGTGGTCATAGGCCTCCACTGCCTGAAGCTGATCCTGTCTCTGTCCGCCAGCTCCCTGTGGTCGGGGTGGACCTCCTGTTGGTGGTGGTGGTAGAGCCTTAAAGTGTCGTCCACCACCTGCTTCTCGGCCAGCTCCTCTGCCTCTTCCGCCTGCTCCCTACGGACCACCACAGTCGAACCTCTGCCTCTGCCTGGTTGGTCCCTCAACCGTCTACTGCTCCTCTGCATGGCGGGTCGGGAAGTCACGAGCCATGTGGCCCTACCCGCCGCAAGCATAGAATTGTCTGCCTCTCGAATGACTGGCCCTGCTGCGTGTGCGACACACCACCAAACGAGTATCCATAGTTCATCCACCCGATGGTATGGTCCGCCTGAACCTCTGCGACATCTATCTATTGTCGGCTACAGAAGACTCTGCTACGTGTTGCCTTGCATTAGGTCTCGCTGCTGGTGAGGGATCAGCTAGAATGATCTCCAAAAGAAGGGCTCGCTCCAGTACTCCTTCCAACATCAAAATAATGAGCGAGATCATCGATGCCCTGATCTCATGCCTCAGTCCCTGCTCGAAGGTCCAGGCCCGGAAGAATGGGTCCCATACCATGTTTGTGGAGTAGCGCGAGAGATCAGTAAATCTCTCCGAGTACTGGGCTACTGACATGATGCCCTACCGCATCTATAGTAATTTCTGGATGCACACTGCACTGAGGGTGGCTGGAACAAACTCCGAGCGAAAAAGTCTCTAGAAGTCTGACCAAAGGAGAGATGCCTCGCCATGAACCTGGAGCATCAGGCTCCACCATCTACCTGTAGCTGCATGTAGGAGACTCGCTGAAAGGATCCCCATGAGATCTGCTGGTGTCCCTAACAATCTGAAGACTCGAACAACAGCCTCCAGCCAATCCTAGGCTGCCTGAGGGTCCGTCTCTCCGCAGAACCTGGGCTATCCTTGATGCTGAAACTCGTGCAGTGCACTTAGGCGACATGCACACTTAGCTGCTGGGGTTGGTGGCATCGGTGGCTCAGCAGGTAGAGGTACCACCGGAGCCTCCACTTTAATGGTGTCCTGAACCGAGGCCTCATCACTCGGTGGGCTGTCGTCTCACACAAAACTCGAAACCCTAGCTGGATGCCGTCGTGGGGCCATCCTGAAAATAAACAGGTGCGCCACGGTTAATACAGTATATCTAGTGAGCTAAAAAAATTATTCACAAAGAAAAATTTTGAAACACACATACAATCAATGTTTTCATGCATTGAGTCAAAAATGAAAAGTCAGGGTCCTAGTGTATGCATACGTCAGCCACCTAACCAACACTGGACTCCCTGGACTGATAACCACACTCAATACCCTTAACAATATTGCTTCACATAGAAAAAATTATTAGAGTCCTAAGTTCTGCAGTAGAACTGACTCCTCTGATATCAATTTTTCACGACCCATCCTTGGGGCCTGTGCCGTGACTACCCCAAGCCCGCCTTCCATAGGCCAGGGGATGGAGACTAGCACCAAATGCGTATATCCCAACAAAAAGGGAAGGCATTGCCTTTATAAATAAAACAAACACCACATTGTACGCAAGCTGATGTAAACACTAAGTAAAATGAGTACAAAAGTTAGTGCTCGAAAGTAAATAGGCCAGAATACAAACCCAACTGAAAGTAAAGTACAACTGAAAAGAAAGTACATCAGTAGAAAAGTAAAGCAGCAACTCTGAGTCGTCCTCTGGAAATCCCACCTGAAGGGTTTGTGCAGATAGTCTCCTCAACTCCTCGGGTTCAGCCGTCCGCTCCGTGTACGTCCCGTCCAATGATCCACCTCCAGGTACCATCCAACTCCATGAGCCTCCACCTCGATCATCATTTTCCGTCGTCTGCATCCAACACAATGTAGTGTGGGCATATCCCGTGCAGGGGTGAGTATACGATACTCAGTAGGGACCCCGAGACCCCCTATGGTCTCCCCGAATCCATAAAGGATAAACCACAAAGGAAAGATGCAATCACGAAGTATCAACCAACTCTACTTAGGTATATGCCCATACATATACCTAAGTCATCAATTCCAGTTCTGTTCCAACTCACGAGCCCAAGTTCCACCCAGTCCACACAGGAATGTACAACCCAATCCACACAAGAAAACATAACTCAATCCACACAGGATACCAAATCCATCATTTTGAAGATAATGATTGAATGTAAAGACTCATCTCACACATGTATACTACTCAAGAATAGGGGTGGATATGATTAGATGTAGCCTCTGAATCATCTCCTCTGTTGAACCCACGTAGGATCCAATTATAGAAGTCATCACTCCCGGACCCACGTAGGATCCAAGTAAAGTAAACGTCACTGTTGAACCCACGTAGGATCCACGTACAGTGGTCATCACTGCCAAACCCACATAGGATCCTAGTACAGTCATCCTTGCTGACAAACCCATGTTGGATCCAAGTACAGTCGTCCTCGCTGCCGAACCCACGTAGGATCCAAGTACATTCGTCATCGTCGTCACAGTCGCAACCAGCTCTATGGTTCTTGCACACAACACGGTCGGTTCCGAGAGGGTCTGCTCCACGAACCAAGGGGTCAATACATCAACTATTATGAAGCCTAGAGTTGATGTATCTCAATGTTCTGTCTCATCAATAGGAACTCAATGCGATAGACAACGTGTCAATCGGACGCCCGGTCTAAGAGTTATTGGCCTTTTCTTCCTAGGTGCCCAGTTGGGTTTTAAGCTAAAACCAACCCGACCGTACTCCAAATGCATCCAAACCTCGACCAGAGTAAGCCAAAAGAACCATCTCACTAAGATGAATCCAAAAAAGTTGACGGCACGTCTATCGGACGTCCAGAGCTCATGTTATAAGCGTTTCCGCTCCAAGGGCCCGGTTGGTTACGTGTTCGAACCAACCCGGTTGTACACAAAGATCCTCGAAACCTTGAGTGTAATATACCGAAAAGACTATATCTTTCCAAGGATCCCAATGAAACTGACGGTGCAATGATCATAGATCCTTAGCCCATGATACGAGAATTTGAACGAAACTGCCCGAAAATAGGGGGTTTGGGCCCGGTTTGACCCAGCCCAATAACCCCTGGGACGACCCTGGTCCGGGTTCGTCCCAGTTGGGAATGGCCCTGCCCGGCGGCCCGCCACTGGGTGCGGCCAGGCAGCCCGTCTCGGAGCCGGCCGCGCGGTGCGAAGGGGGAACCACCCCTTGGAACCGAATGTCAGACCCAGTGGGTTCCGCCTTGCTTGCTGGATGGGGGTTTCAATCCCCTGTTTTCCTAGGTAACGGCCGACCATTATGGATAGCTGGTTGTGCCATGTAGGACCCACATGGGTCTGACCTCCAGGGTCTTCTGGTGGACGGCCGAACCCGACCACCTCCTGGTGAACTGCCGTGGACCGTTCCCGCGCGGTGCATCGGCACCACGCCACCTTCTCTGCAAGTTCAACAAGGATCAACAAAAAAGGGGAGGAGGATCGACCGTGTTTGTGCAGTCCGATCTCCTCCCAATAAGTCGATAACACGCGGCCCAAAGAATGAGAATTCTCAATGACAAACAAATCCAAATTTTAATTAAGGAAAATTGAACTTAACCGCTACCTCAAATCAAGAAGGTTGATTGCTTGACGGATGATGGGGATGATTTCATTATAGTTGTCGCAGAATGACGGTGTCGCTTCATCAACGTTGAGAAGAAAGAAGCTGAGGTTGGAACCAGTGTTCTTCACATTCTTCAATGAAGAAGATGATGTTCTTCAAGAGTTTAGAGCTCTCTCTCCCAATATATTCACACAACAATTAACCCCCAAAATAAAATAAGATTTATCTTATTTTATTACTTCAAGCCATGCATTTCAATTTTAAAATTCAAACACATAACTCACTTCATTGATTAAGCTTGAGTTGTCTAATTAAATGGGGTGTTAAGTTTGAATGCTGAATGAGGGTGAGAGGGAGGAGTTACTCACATAATGGGGGAGTTAGAGAGTTAAAGGAATTTGAAGGGGTGGGGATCATGTGGGCCCCACCTCACAAATATCCTAATATGGGTAGTTAGGGGCTTGTGGGCCCCACCCCAACTACCCCATGTAGGATATAACCATTAGTAAAAGTAAATAAAATTGTACCACAGTTTTATTTACTTCACATTTTAATCCTTAATTTTTAACAACTCCCCTGAGCAAATGCACCTACGGGAACTGTCCTCTTAAGCAATTAACGTCGATGCGGTTTCATCAGTGCCCTCAGATTTCGATTCCGAGCACCGGTTCAAAAGATATAGAAACCCGCTCATTCGTTCACTGAACGCACCCGAGATAAAATTATGAAATTGATTCCGGGCACACTGGGCCTCAGAATCAAGTGCCCTCAGAAACTGCATACTCGTAAAATCCCAATGAATTTTAAGAAGAAAATTTCCTTGAAATTTACGAGTATTTACAATATGTTCTCAAAATTCCAATGTTGAAAAATTTGAATGAAATTAAAAAATGTGAAGGTCTCAATTCTTTCAGAAGAAAATAAAAACTGATCACAAAAACACCATATGGTGCTCATATAATAGGATTATTCAAGCATATAAAAATACATTTCACAACCCTTATTATTCAAGAATGTCAACTAGAATTGGTTTCATGTAATGTTATTAAATAAGTATGAATCTTCCATAAAGACAATACATATAACATGGGATATGCTTGTAAGGATTAATACATGGCTAAATAATAGAAGCCTCGTGTTCATAAAAAGATGACATTCAAAAAATTCTTACATGTGGTATCTGAAACATTGATTATGGATCTCACATGATATATTCTATTCATTGAGTAATAGTGATTTATTCAGAAGAAATTTGGTCATGTCAAGATGTTATGCTGCTCTCAGCTTATAATCAAATGTATGTTTTCAAAATCATGATTGAATCCATGATAATCACAGCTAAAAAAATTTACAAGTAGCCTCATTACTCAGTGATGGGGGTAGTTTTACCTCAATAACCTCCATCATGATTTCTAAATATAGTTCAATGTGATATGAATGATGTTTAGGGGAAACCCCAGTCTAAATGGAAAGGTGAATTTTTATCTAAATCAGCTCACTTACAGAGGCATGTTTTTGTTTATACTATCTTAAATATCACAAAAATGTTCACCAAATCTCTAAAGGTAGATGCATGAAACATTGATTTCATGGGATTTGGACTATGTCACCCTTTAAATAAAACCACCTACGAACCCTCAAAACAACATATGAATCCCCAAAAGGATGAAACATGATGAAGTATTGTAGGGGAATAACACTTATTATGATCATAACTTCTTTTTTGGTGATGTTAAATGAAATATATCTTCATATTATAATGACAGTGATGTGATTCCATCAATTAAATAAGTGTCAAAATAAATATCTAATACTAAGGCTCTAAATGATACAGAGCCGAAATCCACTAGATAATGGAAGGGGTATGTTTCTATTTGAAACATCATCCACACCAAAATTCTCAATGAAGGTCAGTGTATTGGGAATCAAACTAGTAAAAAATTAGGTACCCCATGGATTCTTTTCTCAGTATACATTGACTAGCTTCATCTAATGAAGTGGGTATATATGTGTCTACATCACACCCTCTAGCTAAATATGTTTATCCAATTAAATTTCTTGAAATATTTTCTTATAATGATAAATAAATAAAAGAGATGAAGAGAACCAATGTAGATGATCAGTAAGGAAATATCCCAACTATGAATGTGATTTAATAGAAGCCCCATCCTACCCATTCTATTATATTAAAAAATTGGATCTTTTCATTCAAATTAGATAAGAACAAGAACAACCACTCAATATAAGGTTAAAAAACTAATATAATTACAAAAAAATAGTTTGATACCATGATATTACTCCATTTTGGAGAAAACATTACCCATGTATGGAAAAATATCAAAATACATCCCACAATGGTTTGCAGCCACATATCCATGTAGATCTATTGCATCAGGCCCTACCCTATATTACCCTTGTTAAAGCCCCCAATTTTTTTGTCGCCCCTAGATATCATTGATGAAATTTTACCATGAAATCTTCAATTGGTTTCCATATATGGAAAATGTGAACTATTCCATACATTAAAATGAATTACCCTAAAAAGTATAATAAAAATCATCATCTAAAAAATGACGAAAATCATATGTTTATGAAATATAATGGAATAGGATATCAAGAACATTATTTAGAAAATTTTATACTTCATTATTGTCCCATGATGAGAAATATTGAATATTATGATGTAAGAAATCATAAGTTTATTGTGAAACAATTGGAAGGACCGACCAGGGTTTGGAAGATCATTTTACCAGCTAGATCAATTAAAGGATTGGAACACCTATGATGAAAGTTTCTCTATTATTTTTTATTGACACAATTAATGAATAAAATTCGTTGGCATAAAAAATCGAAAACACAGAGATTATTAATGGGACTTGTATTGTAGTTCATGTTTGAAGGGTTTGCCTTAATCTATTAATTTGATGCTTCCGTAAGATGTTTTTCCCTTATATATAGAAATCATCCATGAAGAGTTGAAAAAACTTATTATTCTTATAAAATATAATGGATTATTGAGAGGACTTGTAGTCATTTACCATGTATAGAAAGGCTCTATTGTTAGAACCAAATCCATGTCTTTAAAAATAATTTCCTCTAAAGGATATAGAATGGATAATGTAGAAAATGTGTCCATCTCACTTAGGTCATGTCTTATACTTCCTCTAGTTCCAAAACCCACACACTCTCTAGTTGTACCTCTTCCCAGGAGATGACAATAACAATGTTCCCACTAGGATGATAAGAGGTAAAAAATAGAATAAATTTGTGTAAAGGAAGTTTATATATTATTTATTTTAGGATGAAAAATTTATCATCAACTTAATAGTATAAATGATAAAAACAGGTAATAATAACTCAAGTTCAGGAGGTCTTACAATGTTGGACCTAATGATAGGAAAAATTATTATCATTTTCACTTAATGTTGGTCCATACCATCATTGATTTATTTATTAATACAATATAGAAATGATTTTTGATTTTAGATATCAAAATAATGGCAATCTATCTACATATTTGGAATAAATTTTTATATCCAACTAATTTGAAAATGTTAGTGGAATGAATTTTAAACAAAGTGATATAAAATATTACTGATTAGATGAACATAATATGATCAATCAGACTAATTCCTTCCTCATGTAATAATTTAATTTACAAATTTTTCATTAGGACTCTTCTTATTGAATAAAAATCTTCACCCCCGTAATCCTATTTGATTCAATCTCCCATCTTAGGTCATAACATGACAAACTGAAATTGATTATAGGGAGATGAGAAGTAATGTACTCCATATTAAGTCCTCACACACATAGAATTCAGGGCCCAATGTAAAAATAATTGGAACCATCTATCCAAAATATATAATAAGATTCACCTATACTAATGGAATCCCTATCAGATGAGTAATTAATCTTTATTTATATCAACATTATTCCTTTATGGACCCATTTCTTATAATGAGTATGTTTCTAATTCTTTGATACATACAAATTATTCATGAGTCATACATAGAGGCCAAAGGAACCCAATAACTCATTGGAGGCATAGTCATCACCAAACCAATAATATAAATCCATCTCTTTAATAACAATTTATGATACCAAAACTCATTTAAATTTACATTAATAAAATATATGGAGTATTAAAATGAACCCATATTCACAAATTTTCCCCAGATCTAAATGTTTTAGATGGTTAGATGGGGTGGGTGAAACTGCAGACTCATCCTAGGATTGTAGATTGGGAAAGTTATCCTAACCCACCATCGATAGGGGTATCCTTTACACCCTGTCAAGGGAACAACATAAACGCATTGGGTTCTTAATCTGCTAATTCATATGTTAAGGAATATTATCAATCATTGAAATATATAATTTTATCTCAATAATATGTCTTATTGAAGAAATCATCCCAGGTGTTGGGCACGTTTTCCTTCATCGATCATGTATATTTATCAAAAGACCTCTTATATGCCCACGTAAATGAATTTTTATTCCCTCAATTGTTATAATATAAGGAAACATCAACTAATATATATCATATTGATATCAATCCCAAATTTTGTCACATGTTCAATAATTCTATAGAAAATGAAAATGATTTTGTTATACAGTGACCCAATAGACCTTTTTATGAGACTAGAAAGATAGTGTTTGTTTATATCTATTGAACATTCATCGATAATGGCTTCTCATTCCACTTCATTTAATCTATAAATCATCAGCATCTATGTTGTTGTGATTCTGATATTTCCTCATTCATCTTGACATTTCAGGGATTCAATAAAAGTGAATAGATGTGACTTGGTCAAATAAAGATAACGAATTAATATTGGGACCTTGTATATTCCCTTGACTTAATAGTTGTTTTAAAATACAAATCACTCAATATATATCATGTAATCACATGGTCACATAAACAAGTTTCAATATATTCATCATATCATCGATTTATACAATTTTTTATTAAGATACATATCATAACTTTTCATGGGAACAATTCTCCATTCAAATCATGTCAGTATATGTATATTCCTAAAGGATTTTATTGGAGGGAAGTTAGGTATCCAATGACCAATGGTGTTTATCAAATTAACTTTTCAAACTATCTGGAAATGACCATGACTAACACCATTAATAAACTCAATGATGAATAAATATTTTAGAGCATAAAAATTTAGAATGAGAGGCTATATTTGGATGTGTGTGAAATAACACTTACGCTATCAGTTTCCTTATCTAATATAAAAAATATAATAGAAATATTTGTCTTTAAAAATCACATGAAAAATAAAAGTAAAAAAACCTCATTTTCCCCCAAAATCATTGAACGATTCGTACATAATTAGTTGTGTCTGAAGATGAAGTTATACTATCAAGGGTGAATGTGTACTCCCTAACTGATTTTTCATATTTAATAATTTTGATACATCTTCTATATCATATGATTCACTTTTATTGATAATTTCATATATTATTTTTATAGAAGAATAATATGAAGAAGAAAAATATGAACTCAATTATGAACATCCATCATTTAATGAATGAATTTATTTACCCATCAAAAAACATTGGGATATAAATTTGGGTACTAATGATGTTCAGAAACCCTGAATAATCAATCTGGACATTTCATATAATTATAAATAGTTTTAAACCTCTTTTATGGTGTAACACCTATAACATTTCTCCTATAACTACATAGAAATTCCAGGTCATTATCGCCAGGTAACCAACCACCACTGGGGTAAGCTAGAAGAATGTTATGGATTCACGTATATAGTGATGAAAATTAATCCAACACATAAAGAAAAATTCAAATATGATGTTTATTTATTCATAAATTTAATATTAATTCAGGATTTAAATCACATTAAATTTCCATATAATATTTTCCCAGTCAAGAAGGATAATGTGAAGATCATGGTTTTCATTGACCCCATAGATCTCAATCAATATTCCCAAAAATTCATCCAAATCCTAAATTATATTACTTATGGTTAATGTAGGGGGATATATCAAAATATATCCTTTATGGATTTATATTCCTTATAAAACAAATTATGTATAGCCTCTAATGATGAGATACAGACTAATTTCAGATTACATACTTGAATGAACTTTTATTGGGTCGTTAATTTAATTTTGTAGAGTGTAGATGCTACATACCATCATTGGATGAACCATATATTCAATCAATTTTTGAACTAATATATCAAAATATACATAGAATATTTTGTGGTGACATTATCATAATACATTAAATGATATCTATGATCATGTGATCATTTTTGATAAGTTATGATAGCATAATTTAAGGAAAAATTCCTTGAAATTAGTTTTCGATTTTACCTTAGTAAATTTTTTATAGATTCATTATGAACCATGATTAAATTATAGTCGACCTTAATATGACTATGGATATACCCAGTATATCGTGTTCTCAAAACCCTATTTAGTTTAGCAGACAATAGTGGCATCAAGATAACATCAGAAAATCTATATGAAATATGGAGGAAAGGTTTCTACCTTTCACCGAACTAAGGGGTCAAAAAATAACTTTTCAATTTACCAATGACATTTAAGAAGACATTTATGGTAAAATTAAGTGTCTTTCATGTTCACCTATGTTAATCCCCCCCACGTACAATGGAAATCCACTCATTCTGTTTGTGTCAACCTTAGTGCAATCACGTGATTATTTCATCCTAAAAACATAATTATAGTAGATATGAAAAAAATGTTGACTTTGGAAAAACATGTTCTATATTGGTACATGATATTTAGACCTTGAGAAGAAATATAAAAAATGTATTCTATAGATATAAAACTGAGGCACCTCCTATAACAACGTGAGGTTCTGTTGATATCTCAAAATGACCCGGTAAATTTTTCCAAAATTTCTTAATATTGGCAAGGTGGATGGAATGAAAGGATTTAATAATGTATTAATTTGACATTCAGTTTGAATTGTAGATATAAATAAAAGGGATTGTTAACATAGATATATTCAAATAATATTTTTCTATAGAAATAATGCCTTCAAATCATGAGTTTCTAGATGAAAAGTTCTTATATATTCCGGATTTCCCCCATACCTGGGTAATATATATTTATTGATTTTATATGAGAACAAATTAAACATAATGGAAGAATATAAAATAAATAATTTTACTTTGGGATTCATTCATATCTATCATGTAACAACATTTCTACATTTCACCTCCCTGTTTTGAAAATATTTCACCAATAACGAGGAAGAAATTTAAGCCTATGTTTTAGTACAATAATAGGTTATGAAAATACAAATGACTCATATAGATGATAAACATGACTTAAAATATATTATTAACAAAATTAATGGTGAATATCCCATTAAAAGGATATTTGGAAGCCCATACTTGTGAATGTATAAGGATTGATATTATAATTCCCCTAATAGAAAATATAAATTCAAACCCCTACTTGAAATATTGTATAAGATGATTCCGTATGAAATTTGTCTACAATTTTTATATAAACATATTGGATGATAAAGTTCATTAGTATTCGACACAGTGGAATGGAATCACAATTCTTTTTTTGAAATATTGAAGAGATCAAAATGATTAATTCCATCCCATAACTATATTGTCTTACAAATAGACGGATGTCATCAATTTTTTAATACCTCTATAATGGGACAATTTCATTAAATAGATAAAAAAATTATAAAAATTTATGATGGTCAGTCTACTATACCCTTCAAAAAAGAAAAAGTCCTCAGAATATCTACTTTTAAAAAGTCATGGATGCGGTCCTTCAAATCCTGGATTATATTGTTTCAATGATTCTGATTATCATACAGAATGCTCATTGAATTGGTGTATGAGTTAAGAACAATTTTTTAGTCACCGAAATTATGAATAATAATGTGTATGTTTTTTCTATTATGGAGGAAATGCATAATCCGAGTTGGATCAATGACTTTTCTAGTATTCTTAGAATGTATGCAGGGATTATTGCATATCCAGATAATCATAATATATGGGTTGTGTGGAATAAATTAGTTTCATTTTATTTAGATAAATAAGTTGATCAATACATTACAGGGAAAATAAACACAGGTGATGATCTCCATTTGGTATCTTTTGTTTATGGTATTTGTGAGGCTCAAATGAGGGAACCTTGGGGGAATAGCTTGAATAGATTTGATTTGGAGGATATACCACGGATTGTTGGAAGATACATTAACATTATTACTGGGCCTGATTTAGAATAATGGCTAGGTTGCATTTCCCCATGTGGATAGCATGATTTTTGTGTGATTCATATAATGAAAGGTTCTTATTGATATATATTACTATAGTTATTGTCTCACATGGTGTAATAATCAGATGGTGAGTAATCACTGTTGGATCCACCTTGATCATTATCTTTCTAATGATCATGTTGTTTCTATAATTTCTAATGCTAAATAAGATATTCTCATTTGGGGGATATCATACCACTCCCCCCTCATTGTTTCTTCATCTATCAGATAGGTAGGTAGAGATAAATTCTAGTTCTATGCTCATTTGAATGATATCATTGATTATATCCATATTGTCAATGGTATTTTTTTGGAGGAAACAGTTCATGGTTATTCTAGGGTAGTAATCCATAGTAAGAGGGGATGTCTCAAGCGCATGTTAAACGATTGTGTGAGAAATCATCCACATATTGATCGTGATCTAATGTATATGAAGCGAGAGGTTGAATGTATGGAAAAAACTCTTGAAGACGGGTTGGATGATGGGATCTATGAGGTTTTTAAGGGTAAGAAATATGATATGGAAGAACATACCTTAAAAAATGTTAATATTTACCATGAAAGTGAAAGAGTAAAATGGATAGGTGAAGGAGATTAAAATTTAGCTTATTTTCATGTGTGTATAAATAAATGCATAATTATGGTTAAGAATAATATTCACCATGATGATGGTTCTCTCTTGGGAGATCGGAATGTGGTCGGGTCCTTAGTTTTCTTCAACATAAAAAAATCACTTTTTTATTCTAATCCGAATATGGTGAATGGATATCCTAGTGGGAATGATTTTTTATTTGGGGATATTCTGAATATGTTGTCTAATTTTGATAATTTAATGCTAGAGGATATTCTTGATGAGAAAAATATTCATGATTCTATGATGAAAATTAGTATGTAATGTGCTCTGGGCCTTGACTATTTTCTATTATCATTTTTAGGTGGTCTTGGGAGGTGATTAAACAAGAAATTATTGTGTCCATTCTGGAAATATTTTGAAGTGGTATTATTCCAAGTGTGGCTAGTTCTACTACATTGTTTCTGCTTACCATGGTTAAAAACCCGTCATCAATTTGGGACTATTGGCCTTTGATTATGATCAATTTAACCTATGAAATCATATCCCATATTTTCAATTATCAGTTGTTAGTTTTTGTTTCTCATTGTATTTCTTTAGAACATCATGGCCTGGATAATGGTTGCTCTATCTAGGGAGATGTACCCTTGGCTCAGGAAATGCTTTGTGAAATTAACATCAAATGTATTCGGTGAAATATGGAATTGAATATTGATATAGACAAGGATTGTGATAGAATGTAATGGGAATTTATCATCAGGGTGTTTAAAATTATGGGCTTTTCTCCTTAGGATATTGATATTTTTTTATATTATTTAGTTCTTCCTATATGTTGTGTCATATTTTTGTAACTGTAATGGTTTTTTCATGGAAACTCGTGGTCTAAGTCAAGGAGACCTTTATCCTCCGACACTTTTAATTCACATACAGGATGCTCTGAGTCATTTTATTAGGAAAAAGTTTTCCACAGGTGAAATTAGGCCTTATCGAAGAAGAATGAATCATCCATATGTTTCACATTTGATGTTTGTGGATGATACTTTTATTTCTATCAATGATAGTATTAGATCTTTTATAGGTCATGTTAATGTTATGTATGAATACAGTTTCTCAAGTGGGAATGTAATCAATAGGGAAAAGAGGATTTTTTAAATCTTTAACAAATGTGGTGACCATAATGTCTTATATATATATTGATGAAAATTCAGAAAGTTTAATTCCCCTTGTAATATCTAGTCACTAATATATCTTCTGGTCCTATCTGTATTGGTGACATTGATATAATTGTTAATAGAATAATGAGATTAATGTTGGATTCAAAAAATCATTTTCTATCATTTAGTGGTAGGGTTACATTAATCAATAGTGTATTGTTGTCTATTTTGATTTATGTCATAGTAGAAACCATTGTTCCAAAGGTGGTTATTTATACTATTGACAAAGTCTTGGATGATTTTATTTGGCATGCTCATAATTAGGGGAAATTTAATTAGTCATCGTGGGATAGATTGTCATGTCTTGTTTATGATAATTGAATTAATGTAAGGAGTCTAGGGGATACGGTGCATTGTCTGGATGATAAAATTATGTGGGAGGTTGTGGAGGGATGTACACATTGGGATAGAATTATGTCTTTATGAGGTGAAGACCCTAGGAATTGTTGTAAATAGTTTTCAACTATATGGTCTTTATTCTAGAGTATTATACATGCCTTTCTGAAACATTCATGATGGATTATAGGCGGGGTAGATATTTCTTTTGGGAATCATAATTTCCCATGATTGGATATTATTTTTCCAGGAAATTCAACTCCCATGATTTCATTCAAGTAGGAAAGTATCTTTCCTAATTTCATCAACATTATTCTTAATAAAGATGAATTAAATGTTATTGATTGTATTGTTCTAAATCTAGAGGATGACAAATGTGTGTTCACCACCTCAAATTCATGCGTGATATTTGCAATAGTTTTTAAGAAAAATTCAATTTATTAGAGAAAAAATGATATCTGGAATAATATGGTATGGTGTATCTGTATTCCCAAGAAACTAAATTTCCTTGAGTGGAGAATTAGAAACCAAGTTATTTTCATGGATGATAATGTTAAATGATTGTGTATTAATCTAGTTTATAAATTTATTTTTTTGTGAAAATAATTTAGAGAACTAAAATCCTTTTTTATTTTAGTTTGAATGGTCTATGGATACTTGGAGTTGTTTTATTTATTTCACAGTTTTCTAAGGAATTTTTTCTATTGAAAATTGATTTCTAGATAAATGGCCACATGGTTTGCATGGTTCAGGTTTGGAAAACACAACTAAAGCTGTGATTTATAGTGTAGGGTGTTGGTGTATTCAAAAGAAATGAAACAAGACTCTTTTTGAGGGTATTCATTCCATAACTAGGTCTGTTATTTTGAAAACATATTTAATTTTAATTGACTTGGTTAGGTGATCAAAAATATCAAGTGACATTTATTCCCTGACGAAACATGCTGTAATATGATTTTTTATTATCCCCTTCAGGACAGGTGAGAAGACAGAACATGGTTTGCTGGTTTCCACCAAACATCAGCTCGAATCATGTCATTGATAGATCCTAAATTGGGGGAAGCATTAGAGGTGGTGGTGTTGTTTGGGATGGTAGTGGAAAAATTATACTTGTGTTTAATGCATCTTATGGGGGGGGGGGTTCTTTCCAGGAAGAGTCAGAGGCTATGAATACAGGTATATGTTTGTGTGCTCAACAGAATTTATCTCTTAGTCAAATAGAAACTGATTCCTAGATCATCTGGGACTCGATGAATGGTACGATTTTTCATCCATGGTCGATTTCTTATATTATCAGTAACTGTAGAGAGATCCTAGGCTAAAAAAACATATAGTTTATTCATACATGGCATGTTGGTAATAAAGTAGTTAATTACATGGAATCTATGGTGTTGGATGACCAAGATACAAACATTATTATTTATAGTTATCATCCAATGAATCTTGAATTTGTGAACTTGATATCATTAGGACTAGCATAGCCTTCATTAATTCAGGCAGCCCTAAACATGTTTTGTATGATCTTACCAAGTTGTGATGGGCCTTCCTTCATGTATAATAAAAACATTTAATTTTGAGGGTGAGGGAGTATAAACATATACTATCATGAAATAAGTGCATATTGTATTATGTGGCACCCATCTCTATAGAATTGATATTTCCCTCATATCAAGAGTATAGTCTATTTTTTCCTTCCATGAATCATGATTTCACACAATTTAATGAAAATTTTCATTCGTAATAAGTGAATTTTAATTTCATCCCTCAACCACTAGGGTTTTTACCCACCCTCATGTACTGTTATATCTTTTCTAAATGGGGGTGGTTGTTTTATAGTGGTACCCTCCATCAAATGTAATGTAGTTCATGAATTTAATTTCTACTACTAAATTATTTTGCAAATGATCTATTGAAATACCCTTTAGGGAAGTATAGAATCATATTATCATCGATATTGTGAAGTCCAATATAATCACTAGATTTTGTTCTCTCATACAATTTTAATTGAAAATGTCACCAATTTGTTCCCTTCGAAATTGTAAATATTGTCCCTAGAATACAACACTTCATCCAACCATTGGTCCTCTTATTATAAAGTGGTGAATCAAATGATATTGGATTTTAATAAAAAAAAAAGTCAATAATATTCTAGAAAATTGGGGATAATGATTATAAATTTAATCAAGATAAACTTCTTCATTCCCAATTGGATTATGATAATACATTTAATATTCCGCCACATGTAACCTCATATTCACTGGAATAAAAGACAGAAGTATTATTACCCATCATGGACCAATTGATTTCACTTCACATTAATTTTTTAGATCAACTATTTGTAAATATGAAATAAAAAAGTTACTTGATAAACTATAATTTCTAGTTGTAAATAGGATGTGTATGATTTATAATTTATAGGTTCACTAATACATAATATAACAATCCCTATAATAATGGTGGCCTTCATTTTTCCCACTAAGGATAAATTTTTCAATATCATTATGAACCCATGATATATTGAAATAATCCTCCAAAAAATGGAACATAAATGGGATAAACCTTCCATAAATCATATATTCTACTCCAATGGGGTATACTAATTAAGAAAAATAGATGTGAAGTCCATCATGCCTCTCTACAAAACTAGTATTTTGAAGATGTACATTGTATGACATCATAGTCTTATATACATGACAATAAATTGTATAAAAACCCATTTCACTATACAATAATTAGAACAAAAAAATCCCCTAGATGAGACACCATTATTTCCCAACAAGACACCCTTCTTACATGAAAATAAACTAAAAGGAAAAATCATTGAAAAATGATATTAAAATTCTCATATTATTTCCCTTCCCAATGTACTTAAAATGGGTATTTTTGTGTCCCACAAATGAGGGGACCCAAATTCATTGTTTCAATCACCCATTTACCCAGTACAATTGAACTATGTGTAGATTGATTCTATCATTTACATGATACATAGAAATTATTGGATCCATAATCTTTTGTCTATCATGATAAAAGTATTTATAATCCTCTATGTGATCAAAATATTCATAGGATATTCTAGTATATGGTTCACATTCCATCATAAACTTATACTAAAACCCCACTACCCTCTTCCATATTGTCTAGGCCTATGTGGGGAACATTATATAGAACTACATGTGAATTAATTACTATCATTATAGGTTATATAAAAACCTTGAATCTACAATCCTGGATAGAAACACATCATGATAAAAATACCCCATTCTCTTAAAAATGACCATGATCATTAAATAAGATTCCATCCCAGGTTCCCTCATTCCAGAAATCATTATTGATATAAAGGTTCTCTACCGTACATAATATTTTGATCTATTTAGGGAAAACTCCACCGGTATATGGTAAATTATAGTCTAAATTCATTATTCATACTCATTAACCATCCATTCAAAAATTAGATTTTGAATCTTGGGAAATTTGAATCCTCATTATATTTCCCTGAATAGTGGTGAAAAATAATTTATCTATGAAGGGAACCTCATTTTCACTATTCGTACTACACCTTAATTTACACTATATAATTTGGTCCCCAATGTTTCCTGTAAACATGAGGCAATATCATCCTTATGATTAAATCCTTTTGTGTCTTTACACTATGAATACATCACAGTAGAACACTCATTTCAAACATTTTCCAATTTCATTCCTTATGATTTTTTGAACACTAATTTTTAAGATTTTGAAACCCCAATATCATAGATTATAACATTTCCCATTCAAATCTATAGTATAAAAATTTACTCTTTGATGGATTACCATGAAATGAAAAATCTAGTGGGACTCTTCAAAAACCAACCGTTTCAAGGAATTATTTGGAAAAAATTGGATAACTCCCAAATTATTCTTATTTATCACATAAATCATGACACAAGTGGTATTGTTGATTTTTTAATTCCAAATTGCATGTTTATGTCATGAAATAACTATAATTAGCTATTGTATCATGAGAGACATCCTTTAGGTTCATGGTTATTCAAATAAAATATACAAAAAATGAAAACCACTGGTTATAGTTGTGTGATATTTTACTATATCCATGCATCAGTTTGGTAACAATATTATTAGAAAATGTATAAATATCCATGGGATATTATATACTAGAAATTGGTCTCTCTATTTTCAATTTTTATTTTCCTTTATCTTCTTGTATGTATTTCTTCCCCATCCAATTTATTTAAAATCTATATAAAGCTAAATTGATGAAATCGTATGTCCTAGTCACAATAAGTTAGATTATTGTACAACATTTCTCATATGTTGTTTAAACATGGGAACCATCAGCCTAATGGTATTAAGTTATTCAAACCATACAAAATTCATATCATTTTATATTAAATGGTATAGTTCAGATCACTTTTGTAAAACATAAAACATTGTGACACTTTGAAGATTACTTTAAATTCCACTCATACATTTAGTGATGATCACTAGACACACAAGTTTTCTTTTAAATAACTGTATGTGGGCATGAGTCCTATAGTTACATGATAAGTACTAAAATCTGTTTTATATATCTCATCCCATACAATATATGTTAAAAACATGATTTCCATACAATAGGATGATATGTACTACGAGAATCATCCTAGAAATACAGAAACTTGATTATTAATATAATGAGACACAGAGTATCATTATGATAACTCATTCACGGACTTTTAGAAAATATAGAAATATTATAAATAGTCATTCACATTTCCATGAATAGTGAATGATATTCTTACATGGGCAACATCATTTACAAATCAATGATTAAAGAAAATTCCCATTCTTTATATAAGTATTTTTTAGTCCCAATCAATCCCAATATTATTTTCTCATACTATTATATGTACTAATTCAATTCAGAAATGACACTCTATATCTCTAGGAACACCTATTTTCACAAATCATCATTTATTATTGAAAATAATAGCATTCAAATCTAATAAGATATATTCATTGACTAGGAATACTACTCCTAATACTACTGTAAAAAAATGTGTGCTCTTATTGTGTCCCATAAACTAAAGGACACTGCAGCCTTAAGATATTACTCTCTTGTCTTTATACACCGTAACAAATAACCTAATATAATCCTCTTTTCAAATATTGTCTATGGTGATTCCATTTGTAGTTTTCTAATATCATCTTCTCAGATCTACGATCCATATGTTCATGTAAAAAAGTCTCTCATGCCCAGATATATAAACCAATATTACATTACCCACTAAAAATCATTCCATTATTGGGGATAAAATTAGATGGTTTGAGTTTTAAACAACCCTTGATTGGAATTCATAGTGTTATTTTGACCGCTTCTGGAATTCCTCATATTTCTCACATTCATCATGACTCATGAGAGCGTAGATATTTAAGGTAATTATTATGATATGTATTGTAAACCCTTAACGAGACTCAAGGTTGTGATCGGTCTACCATGCAGGGCCTTAAAATTCAAATAGTGGCCTCACTCACAATGATTATCCTCATTTATATGTGATTAAAATATATTTAAGGAAAGTTTTCTTATAACAATAAATGGTTTGATTCTCCATCCAATGAGACACGTAGTGTAACCGATATGTCATATCTTATAATATACATCATGCAATTAAAATACCAATTTTTCCATTTATTTGTGAATGATATATCCAATGAAATCAGTATACTATCTCTTCCATTATGATTTTAGATCATCATATTTATATAAATAATATATCATTGTTTTATTAAATTAAAATTCTTATAAAACATCCTTGGATATTAGTTTTAGAAAAGTCCACCGATGAAATGATGTCTATGTTTCTAATATGCATTCTATACCCAATATGACTTTGTAGAATGTGGTCCCATAATTTGGACTATTATCCAAGGAAAATTTCATCATCAAGATTAAATAAATTTATCTCTTAAAACAATGACAAAATCATAATGGAAGCCATATGTCAAAAACAGTCTATGGAAATTTCATATGTATGTATTCCATATTAATATATAGTATATAGGATACCCAAGATAGTGATTTATGAAGTCTATCCATACAATCTAATGATGTAAGAAGAATATTATATACTAAATTAAACATTATATTGGTCCTATAAAATTATTTAGGATGAAATAAAAAATACACAAATCATGTGAGGTATACTCAAAATCCCAAAAAAATCCAAGATTTTTTCATTTGTCCCATCATCCAAAGAAAGAGTCTTATAACTACATATATTTTTCCCCAAAATTTTAATATGGATATTAAAAAATGATACCTTATAAAGTATGACACATGATCAATCATTATTATATGAAAACTTAATTCTTATTATGATGATTATTCCTATATCCATTCATGATCCATGCGAAAATGAAACCTAAAATTTTGACATAATTATTCAAAATCATGGCTGATGAATTTACTGAATAGTTATATAATCTACAATATCTTGATTATACCCTTAAAATAATAGCATGTTTTTTTTGCAGATTATTGGAATGAGATAAAATAATTTTAATTTATTGAAAATAATATTTTATTCATTTACAAAAAAATGATATATTAAGATAATACATAATTAATAAAGTCTCCATGACACAAATGAGAAAAGATAAAAAAATTACAAAAACATTGAATATTTTTGTTATAAAAGGTAGTTAGGGATGAAGTAGAAATGTTGAGAGGATACTAAATAATGAATCTCTGAATATACTATCCTTATGATAAATTCTTTCTCCACATATGTATATTATTGTTGGTGTTTTAATGTGATAGTTTTAGACCTATGTTTTCCAATAAAACCTATTTCTTCACTGTTGAAATGTGAGCCACATAGTTTCATATATCTAAAATTTTATTTGAGTATTAATCACTGTTCAATGTTTCATTACCATAAAAATGATGAAACAATATAGTATGACAATTAAATTATTTTTTACAAAATTTTATGAATAAATTTTATGTGACCACAATTTTGAGCCTCTAACTCCACATGAGAGATGTGAACATGGTGGATAAGGATATGAAAAATTCTAATAGTCCAAATGACATGTAAGCAACCCTCGAAATAGATGACATAAGAATTACATCTTATCAAAAATCAAATCTTGTCTAGTCTTTATGATAATATTATAAACATGCTTCCAAGAAAAAGTTTCACTACATGGCTTTCAAGAGAAAAATTATGATCCAATCATAACTCAACTCCTACTATAGGTATTTAATCTATAATATGGACCACTGCAGATGTGATCGATCTAAATAGTGATGATGTTTCTAGAAAACACTCTATCATTAAATATAATTTTATTTTTGGGAATTTTTCGATAAACCCGATGTTTATATATGGTGTTTCTAATTCAATTTCATTATGACCAACATCATCTATGTAAATAATATTGGGGTTAATATATATAGGGATTATACCACTTCTAAAATGAGTGAAACATGAGTATGACGTTTCCTTGGAATTAATGTATTTTTTTTATGAATTTGATATTCTATCATAGACACTTTTTCCAGAAAAATTATAGGTGAACAATTCAGTCTTGTTAGTGTCTTATTCATTAATATTAGAAGTTTCCCAATATTCCATCAAAATAGTATTCCACCAACATTACCGAATATTATGATGATTTTTTTTCACCCTTAGAAGAATGAAACATTTATTCCATACTATTATAATCACACATCATCATTATCCACTATTGGTAGTGGATGGGTAGATTTTATTCACTCTTATCCATTTTTGAGAGGTACCTACATATCTTATTTCACATGTACACACTATTTCATTAACTAATAAGGGGTTTAGGTTTAAAAAATAGTCACTCCATATATCTAAAATGCAAGAATATCACATAAATATGAGATAATGTATGATATTTCATCAATGGTTTACCGACTATTTTTCATTACTACATTGGATGGTGCAAAGTAGGGGTTGAAAGGCATGTTATAGAGATCCCTCAACAAATCAACAAAACATTTCACATCTAGGTATTTTGGATATAAAAAAATTGTTTTAGGATTTTTTGGTGAAGTATAGAATATGTTACCATCATGCTATATTGATAATAGTAATATTTTAAGTGTTATACTATCCATAAACATAAATATTGTAATATCCCACTTTGGATATGAAAATTCATTCCCTCCTCTAAATGTCCAAGAATATTATAAATATGAACATGTATAGGAACAATTATGTTGATGGGTTTCACCGACTAATGCATCCACCATCATGAAGGATTAAACTCTAACACCATAGTAAACATAACATTACAGAAATAAGAATTCCCTCCAAACAATTTTGGAAAATATTTCAAGGACAATACCTTAATATAAATATAGAGAAATAATCTAACCTATTTTTGTATTTTTACCTACCTTAGAGTTATCCTAATGTTAACCTAGAATATATACTACATTTTTATTTAGATGTTTCTTTTTATTCTAGACCGTTATCCTTATCTATATAAGTTCTAATAATAGATTTATCTAATTACTTAATGGGATATGTGAATGTATATGATGTGGATGACCCAATTAAATCTCTCACATATACACTATGTCTCTCTATAATGGATAAATCTATTCGGAATACAACTATTTGTTATCGATAAGAAGACACACATAATAAATCTTACCCTGTATGGGAATCCCAAAAAACAGTAGATATCCCAATAAATGATCATCACTTCACTATGCATAATGTGAAACGTGTTGGTACTTGAACATAGATTACTAATAAATTTGGGAAAGATCCGATCTAGTTTATAAATTAAAAATTTTAAAACCCTTAAGAGATAGTATAAACTAATAACCTCTATCAATTTTTGGAATTCTATGAATTTATAATAAACCCAAGATTCATCATCAAAATAATCAGAGAACCTCCAAGAAGACTGTAAATCACTCTGCATGGTCTAACCCCGTTGTAATCTCCCCACAAATGTTTAAAAATTGATTGGTATATGTGAATAGATGAATTCAAATATATGTCACAATTACCCTTGTTGTTCTTATTCACTAAGGTAATATTTTAAATGAAATAATTCCATTAAATCAATTATAAATAACACTACCCATGGTAGATATGTTCAATTAAACATGATTTTAGGAAACTAGGAAGAAATCATGTGGAATGTATAGACTAAAAAATATGACAAATGTTTCATAATATATCCTGATTTTTATAATGGTTTCCTTTTGGACAATGGAAAATTGGGAAAAAATGATCCAAAAACAATTTTCAAGTTACCTAATTAATTATTAATATCGTATCGAGTGTCAGACTTAGTATTCTAAAATATAACCTATCTCCTCCAAATTACTGTTATTGAACAATAAATCAATCTCTAATCATGACGCATTAACTCTAAAAAAATTAAACGTTTTAAGGTCTTGTGAATCATGGAAGATAGATGTTAATTTATCAAAACATTGAATTTCATATAGAATTTCAAATACATTGTGGATTGTATGGAATGAAATGTGGCCTATATAAAATCAATCAACTAAAATGCCATTCCGAATTCTATGAAGAAATAATTAAACCATCATGTGATATATTTAGTATTGAAAACATATCAATTTATGGGTGATGATGTTCTAGTATGTGGATGTGTTAAATACTAATGGGATGTTACTTTGTGTGAAGGGATTAATGTCAATAGATCAAGAATCCAATAAAATTCACATTTTAACACCTGAAAAATTAAATCATCATCAAAAATTTAAATATATACACATTCTTCCTCATCTAGGTCTACATGTACTCTATAAATAATTGAACCAGACTGCCTCATTCCTCATAATTTCCTTTTCTACATGAATATAGAACACCATTTTTGTGGGGGAAATTTATGGACCTATAATTGAATTCTAGGAATCCAATGAATCTATTAGGAATTTTATAAATCCAAAAATAATCCAATGAAAATAACTTATTGTGTTAATATTAGGAATGTACATGGAATTAGAATGAATCCAACACTTTTCTCATAGCACCTCACTATGCGAAACCACTGTTCTTCATGGTGTTAATAAAAAATATCATTTGTGTAGAAAGGTTGCAATTATAGTCCCCCAACAAAGAAATTTTTTATTATCAATCACTACTGGAAAACTAACCTATACCAATGGTTTGGAACCATTGGTATAGGCCTCCAAACCGTCGGTATAGGCTATACCAACGGTTTGAAAAACCGTAGCCAAGAAAGATGTTGGAATAGGTCTATACCAACGGTTTTGGAAAACGTTGGTATAAGTAAGATGAAAATATATACCAACGGTTATGGAACCGTTGGTATATGTATTTCAAAAAAAAATCACTAGGATTTGATCCCAGGACCCCTAGTTTATCATTGAATGACTTAACCACTAACCTAACATGACTTTTGTGAAAATAATTACATAAATATATATATGTATTTTCATAATTATTTTAAATATTTATTTATATAATGTTCTCGGTAAGAAGAACTGATAAGAAATCAAAGGATCTATACCAATGGTTTTGAAAACTGTTGGAATAGATTTTGAGCCTGGATTTTGATTCTGGGTGAAGGATGATCTATGAGTGGACCTTTCCCAACGGTTTGGCCAAACCATTGGGAAAGGGAACCTATACCAATGGTTTTTACATACCGTTGGTATAGAAGTGTTGGGAAAAGTCATATTTATAGTAGTGAATCAAGGATAATTTTTTATGATTCCAAAATATGGTTTCATGTCTATGGAATGCACAATAATTCCATACCCTGATAAACATATTTTGATTATATCTTATGGTGTCCTTTTAATTCCCCCCATAAATGATTTTCTATTTTGGTGGAATGGATGTAAATTTAGACCCCTAATCAAAATAAAATAACATTTTCTCTTGGTTTTTTTACCACCCTAATTGAAAAAAATCATTTACAGATGAAGTGATGGTTTTATTTTTTCCCAGACAATGAAAGGTTTGATATTCTTCTGATAGGAATTTATAGGAAAACTATTATATCACAACCCCTAAATACCTTGTATTGTAAAAAAAAATAGACATACCTAATAGATATATAAATAGTGTAAAATTATACAAAAGTATTTGTGGATGATTTTCGATGTGTAATTATCATACAACATATTTCAAAGGTAAACAAACCCAAACAAAAAATGTTCATCGTATATGATCCCAACCTAGTTAGAGATCTCTTTATTGCGTAAAAATAAATAAATATCCTTCTAGAGGACCCCCTTCATTATTAGTGGAATCACATTGTGAATGAATCCCTTTTGGGGATGATATCACTTCACCATGTCACATCCTATATAGGGAGAACTATACGTATATTGATTTATCCTTGGGGAATTATATATATCAATTGTTATTCTCCTCTATCATTATAGTCTCTGAACTTGTAATATTCCCATAATGAACTATCAAAATCACTCCCTCTATCCAACACCCAAATCATGGAATGGAATTAATAATACATACCCCACAAAAATAGGATCAATAATTCCCCATGGTGAGACAAATGAGAATTTACCCATAGTGATCAAACATTATCATTTTAGTGGAAGTCCCACAATTAACCTACAAAATATCAATGGTTCGCAAAATTCTACCTATAATTACTTATCATGATAATGAGGGTTTCATCCTTTGGAATGTGGAAGTATATATAGTAGTGGAATTCAACACTATATGCTCCATGAAATAATATGAAAATAAAGTTGTATATGTGAATTCTAATGATATGTATTCCACAAGGTTGGGGATTAGAAACACCATGTAATTAAAGAATGATAAAACCATGAATTTAATCAATGAAACACTTCCATACCCTCACCTAGATCCTATTGATAATTCATATTTAAATGGATATCACTCAGAGAGTAATCCCCTACCCTTTTTTAAAGGACCCTATATTTGTATTTCATTCAATATATCCTCCCTCCTGCACTAGAAGTTGATGAGGGAAGTTCATCTTCATCTTCCAATTTAGGTATTAGTGATTTAACAATCATTGTTGTTTGATGAAGTGATCACATACTATATATTATTTCACACATTGATGATGAACCATTAGGGAAAGAAGATAAATAGTTATTGTGTTTCATAAATGGTAAAAATTCTTAAATAGATTTCCCAATAGGTTTAAACCCCATACTCTGCAACTATAATACAAAATAACTATATTCCATGCGTGAAAACCATTGGAGGGCCATATTTTCGATGATGTAACATCCCACCTTGTAGTTTTAAACCCTAATAAACCATAACAACAAGGGATTTAAATTATATACTAATGAGATAAGCAGGATTCCTCCTAGAGGTACATATAGAACACCATCAACCCAACACCATCAACCTACCATCCATCTTATTGGTCCATATTCTGAGTCAAACAAAATTCCTACCAATAAATCCATATTTATTCCATGTCTTATCTTTTATTAATCATCATCCTAAATTCCCTCTATGAGATATATTCATTGGAAGAAGTTACTTTTATGTTCACCCCATCCACATTGATACATGTTCTCCACTTGGTCTACCATTAAGGGTTGTCCATCTGTAATTCCCCTACCATTTTTTAATTAAAAACATTCATCAATATTAAATTTCCATATGAATTTAAAGTATATTGTATTGTCCTTGTTACATTACCCAAAAAGGTATGATGGGACTCATTTAGTGAAACAAAACTATGGAACTAGTTTTTTATTTTTTATTTATGTTTCAATAAAAATGGGTTATGAACCATTAAGATAATATAAAACCTATCTTACGGGCCAGATCATATTTTCAAACCTACAATTTCTACTCTATATTTAAATAAACCGTAGAGTGATTATTTATGAGGATTTAAATTAAATTTCATTTATGCAATGAGTTGAAAATTATATACCTATATGATATTGAGAACCTTTAATACATACAGATGGGTTTCTCAATGGAAAACCACTGATACATTCATATTGTTCAACTAATGGAGAACCTCATATTCATAAAATTTTTTGATCGATTGAGAACCTCTAATACATATAGTTGGTTCCATTGATGGAGAATATCAGATAAATATTGACGGTTACTCTTAAATTTCTACGTGAATTATTTCTAATGTAAAGGGTGACTGGTCTTATATTTTGTTTTATAAATGAATCGTGAGTTTGTATTAAATATATATAATAGTCTTAGTGTCATAAATAATTTACATCTCATAAGTTGTGATGAACAATACCTCACATCCTCTAGAACCATGAGAGTACTCAGTAATCATTAGACATATATCTAGTGATCACCAATCTTTGGAAAGAAGGTCCACATCATGGATGCATGAACGATTGTGTGTTTTAGGTTCCATGGATTAACCTCATTGGGAACCACCAAAATAGGGATATGAAAAAATGAAACCTATTATGGGTTCCAAAAGATAGAGAGTTGGATTTATCATTTAAATTTATATCACTATTGATGAATATTTTAGTTATATTGTACTCTATTTTTATCCAAAACTTATAATTAATATTTGAGAATGTAATTTATTTAAGGGGTTAGAATGTCACACCCACAGATATTATTTCTTTATTTAAACATTTTCTATATTGAATATCATTAATTAAACACAAAATGAAATTCATATGAAAAAAATTATTTTTCATGAAAAGTTAAAAAATTAGTACATATTGAGATTAAAATGTGGAATAAAAATAACAAAATTACACAAAATAATAAGAACTAAACTGAAAATATGGTTAAAATAATTTATTTATATATGATTTTTTATATATTAATGAATTTTTTAAAATTTCCTAATAATTTTTAGTTGATGAATTTTAATGTGTAGAAAATAAATAAATAATGAGATGTGAATAAATTTTTTTATTAAAAAAATGCCTATTTTTAATGAATAATTTTTTTTATATTATGTATTTAATGATAATAAATTAAATAGAGTATTTTTTATTGATTATTATAATAAAAATTTAAAATTTAATCAAATAGATTAAAAATATTATAATTATGTAATGAAAGGTAATATTATTATGATCGTTTAATGTTAAAAATGTCATTTTATAATAATGATTTTATCTATATATTATATTTTTTAATTTAAAATATATATGTAAATATTTAATTATTTAAAAATTAAAAAATTAAAATCAATTCTGGATTCATTATACAAAATTATATATTGATGTATTATTAATAATTCTTTAAACATTTGGTTATTTATTTACTTGTAAATAAATACAATTCTTTACAAATACCATAACTTTTATAAGATTTTCCTGATATAATTATAAAATAATAATTTAGGATTAATTTTTTATGAAAAAAATATGTGTCTGAGAAATATGATAATGAATTTAGAAACACATTGTTAAATTTAGAAAAATAGGATTTAATATTACAAAACTATATTATAATATATTCAAATAATGAACTATAACCAAATCGTTACCTGTAATTGAATTTTACCAATTCTCAATTCATTTATGACTTGGATATAAATTCAAATAACCATATATATTATATTTATAATTGAATAATTTTTTTTCAGAATCAATACTATTCAAAATTATGTACTCTAAATGTTAAAATAGTATATATTTTATCAAACAATACATCTCGATGCAAGTATAAAATCCCAACATATTTCTATTCAATAATAACATCCCCTACTCAACTAAAAGCATAATATCTTCCCATTTCCCTATAGAATGACTAAATTTATTGTTAATTACATTTGATAGTATGCCAAAATCATATCCTACACGACTTTAGAAGATGAGTGAATCTTCATTGAAGCGGTATCCATAGATATCATTCATTTTTTCTTTAATTACACTTTTTATCGAAAACAATATCCCATTTATATCATTATAATATGTTACACAATTTTTTATATAACAAATTAATGATTTTTTATGTTAGTTTAAGTATTTAAATATATTTACATCATATTCTAGATCTCCTCACATTTGAAAATTCATTATAATCGTATGTTTTTTCAATATTCAAGGAAACTATAAATATTATACTTATTATGCCATAAATTTTGGGTTAGTTTATATTATATAACATAAATAAATTTTAATGGGTTATAATAATAATTTTTTTTTAAAATTAAAAAATAATAAATCAATAAAATCATGTAATTGAAAAATAACAGGATAATTTAATTTAAATCATGTTTTCAAGAAATTATAAATTCAAATGAAATTATAATAAATAAAATCCATTAATATTAACTGATAAATAAATGTGAATGTAATTTAATTATGTTTTTATTCATGTTTTAATAAATATATGTTTTTTATAATAGGGGAAAAAGCATGGTGAAATATATTATAACCTAAGGTAAGGGTTCTTTTTCTCCATTTACATTCCTTACAAAACATATAAAATTATATTCATATTCTAATTTAATATGATCTACATTCGTTTAATTCAATTCATTAATGATATATCACTTTTTTCTCATGTGATTTAAATGATAATTTCATGTTTTCATTAAATGATCATTTAGTTCTCATATTGTTAAATATTTTAATGTTTTTTATTTACAAAATTTACATTCATTCAGTTATAAGAATTATTGTTGAACTACAACATAATAATATTTATTTCTCCCCATATGGTAGAATTATATAGTATTCTATCATAATTTCCTTTGTATTTACTATTACTTCCCTGAAAAACTATTTCAATGGAATTATACTTCATTATTTACGATTTCCAAATTGGATTTTCCCTCTTATAATTATTTCATTGAGAGGTGTTTTGAATTATATACATATTTTATTCGATGTGGTGAAATTGAACTTTGTTAAATTTTTACATCATGATTATTTTTTAATTATTGAAATAGAAGACACATTTAATGTTCTATTTAGGAAGGGATATTGAATGGAATGTTACCATGTTTATTTGGTCTTATTTTATAATATCTTTTTAAAATGGTGGATTTTTTATTTTAGACATAAATTGAGGGATTTTTTCCATTCCACTAAAAACCTTATATCTTTTATCTATTCTCTATTTGTGGGTTACATGTTTATTCATACCATTTCACTTCCCATTGATTATAAATTTAATGAAATTTTTTCTTGTAAGTGGAAATGAAATCATTCCTTATATTTTAATTGGAATCATTATTTAGCATGTCTACAATCATTATATTGATTCAAAATAGATTGTATATATATATATATATTATTATCTTAATTATACATATAATTGAATTTATTTATGAAAAAAGTAAATGTAAAATTTTATATCTATTCCACAAGGATCATTTATTGATTTTTTTAATAAATGGTGAATATAATATCCCTTTTAAAACATACCACATTACTTTTTTAATTTTAATACTATTTTTCTTAATTAAGATACTTATTTTGGTTTTCATGGCTTCAATAATTAATTTCTTCTCATGATTTATTGGGATTCATAAAGCTTAATGTGTTAGAGGAATAAATAAGTTCATCTCATTAAATAAATATATTTTTTTATCATAAACTTAAAATTCCATATATTTAATTTCATTTCATTCAATGTAAAAAATGTATTGAATTTTTTTAATTAAAATTTTTAATTCCCTATTTTCTCCCACATGAAATGAATTTTTAGGTTGAATTATATCATTATTTTTATAACCATGATACAAAATCCCTTTTAAAATTATTTATATAATTTAGTTTCATTTTAATTCTATAAATAAAACCGGTCAATATATTTTGGTTTTATGATTCATGTATTAACATAAAATTTATCCGAAAAAATATAATTTATACCTAACCGTAATAGGATGGGTTATGTTCTCCATCAATCATTAAATATATCATGAATTTATGATTCTCATTCATGTGTATGTTATTTAATTTCATTTATATATTCTATATGAGTAATATTATATCTATATAGTGTTCTCCTATTGTAATAACTATATACCAATTACAATATACAATATCAGTTTTATATGTTTATATCATGAACTATATTACATTTATTAACTAGGGATATATTCACAATCCATATAATTATTATTTTAATATAGGTTTTTATTGATTACTATGTAATTTCAGATATGTATTTCGAAATTTATTGAAAAAATAATATAATAAATGTATTGATCTGAATTTTTCATGGATTGGTCCCAAAAAAATATAGCCCCATGAAACATCATTAGGTAACATTATACAAACTAACAAGGGTATTTTGTTTAACCATTAACCATCTATGTATGTTATTGTTTACCCTAGTAGACAATTAGCATCCCAATATGGGGGACCAGGGTAGTCAAATTTAATTGAATAACTTGAACAAAATTTTTTACACCCATTATGTTGTTAAAACATTTTCCAGGATTTGGGATATATATGGATCTTTTTGGGTGAACCCTTAACAATTAATCACATATAATATGTAGATGATGACATTAAACAACATTAAACAAGGTTTTTTAAATTTTTCAATGCTAATAATTGAATCCTACCACATGATATATCACTTTATTATCCTCATACATATATTTTCACAATTACCATAGGTTTTTTTAAAATGGAACTGATTAATAATAACCCATGATAATATTTAATATCCAAAATTATAATTACCCCATTTTTACATGAGTGGATAAGCTATATCCCCAAAATCCATTTCTTACTCTAGGTGGGGATGGTTGTGTTGTTTATTCCTGACCCACTAATCAATAAAAAAATTACAACCTTCTTAATTGATGGAATATAGAAATTTATTTGATCATCTAATACTATTATTTTAATGAATATTGACCTATCCCCTTTCCTGGAAATTGAATATATATTCTTCAAGCATTAGTTCATTTATGTGTATATATGTAGCATATTTTCAATTGATGTTGGTCCCATGATATTTCCTCTTCATTCAAAAAGGATTAATTTGATTAAATCATTTCCTAGATCATCATTTTCTTATCATCATTGGATATGAACATATATTATTTTATATTTTAATCATCCAATTTACTAAATAAAAACACCTCACCCACATCATCAAATCCTATTTTTATAGACTTCTAAAAACATTAAAAAAAATCACATTGAAAAAATGTTACCTTTATTCCCTTATTAAACAATATTTGTCCACGTTGATTCCTGTAAATTACCATTACTTTAATTTAATTTAAGAATATCATCATTATAAATTTTAATTTAATTTAAAATATTTGATCTCTATTGATTAATTAATTTTCCATTTTGATTCTAAATAATTCACCTCTCTACTTATGTTATGTTATTCAAGTCATATAACATTAATATTCTATGGTAAATATTCTTTTGACTTCCCCAATTCAGGGACTAAATCATAAATGTTTTATTATAAATAAAAACATATTAATGATCTAGACCATTATTGAATTGAAATTATATCTGCAACATTTATCCCAGTTATTTCTATAGAATTCACAGTACATCAACTGTTTATGTGGTTGTTTTATATATCCCTTAAAATATTGAATCCCTTATCTCTATAAACATTTTTACTCTGAAACATGTTCATATAGTTGTCAAAATACATTTCACTTCTACGATATTGAATACTTTTCTTGTAAATCCTTTCATTCAAATAAATCACCATCTTACCATCATTAACGTCTTATTGTGTGGATTTTGCTTCTTCAAAAATGGATTTACACTCATATTTTGGTCCTTAATATCTTCAATAATCAGATTAGTCTTGTCATTAATGATTCTGATACTATGGTATTATTTTCATATAAATTCATCATAATGTTTAAAATCATGCATATTTTGGGATTTCACATTATCCTAATCTTCCCTCTTCTTATCTAAATAAAATTTAATTTGATCATATTCAATCATTATTGTCTTAGTTTATTGTTTTTTTATTTTACTGATTGAACATTACATCATCTCCTAGATATTTTTTATATAACTTGTTGACTCTTACTAGATTGGTAACATATAAAGACCCTTATTGTATTATGTGTCATTTATTATTAATTTTATCATTCTTCTAATATTTATATTATAGGATGTTTTCTATTTATATGATATCATCATATATAATGAATTTCTTCTTCTAACTCAACAAAGTCTTTTAATCTCCATATATTAAAAAAGATATATTTCATATAATATCTACATATAATATGATATAAATAATACATTCTGAAAAATTATTAATTTCATATATTAAACTCATATGTTATGATTTATTTTCCATTTTTAAAAGAATTATATACTTAAAAAAACTACAAATCATATGAAACACACATATCATTTGAAAATATCATAACATGCATGACATACTCATTCTATAAGAATACCATACTACCTTCTAATAAATGGAATATTATCTATTCCATTATTAGTCAAAAAAAATCCATCATTGAAGATATATAAAACAATATATTTAGCATTCAATATTCATTGTTGTATTAGGATTGTTTCTACACTACTCTGTTATCTTTTTTTTCAATATTTTGTATCCGTTGTAACGTGGTCTAAAAATGTCCCAAATAAAATGAATACAATACTTAACTATATACATACCATATTAATAATCATATGATTCATATCCATAATTATGGAATATTTATACCTTACTGACATTATGTTCAATCATCTGAATCACTTACCCAGATCCTTACATCATGTGACCTGTATATTATATAATCTAGATATTTTATCTAATCATCATAAATGGGTAAAATTCACAGTTACAATGATTATACATGTTTTCCCATAATTATATTGTTCCATTTATGATTACATATATCATTATATGTAATTATGGTTCATTAGCACTTATATCACTCATATTAATATTATAATTCATATTTATTAAATACAAATGACTTAAATTGACAATAGTTATTGAAAAAAATTATTACACTTCATCCTCACCATATGATGATCTCTTCAATATTGTGTAAAATATTTTTCTTTAAATATTTTTTTTATTTATGTCAATGGTGTCATATCCTCATTATTGAAAACAAATTCAACATTCCCTATTTTGATAGAACAATAAATTTATTCCTCTCTAATTAAATCTTATAGAACAGAATATTTTTCTTTAAAATTAAGAAATCACTTTAAAAAATTAAATAATAAATTAATCAATATTATCTAATTTAATGAGATAAGTGATAAGTATATAAAAACAAATATGGATCAATTTGGGAATTTAATGTATCCGTAAACTTCCACCATGTGAAACACATTAAATAATTTTCCAATTATGGCTAGTATAATGGATTAATCATGAAACATAATTATTTTATCCATATCAAGAAATGGTAGAAAATAAATTTTCATAATTATATCACTCTGCCAATTTTTCAAAAAATATAAAATTTTAATGTAAATATAATATTTCACATATATGATATCAAAATATTTTTTTAACAAATTCATAAGTGGTCGTATCAACATATGTAAATGATAATAAAGATTATAATATATTTATTTTCATTATCCAAATATTCTTCCTCTAAAAAATTCAATTTTTTATAGAGATCCCAATGCTAGATTCCACTAGTAGGTGGGAGGGAGTTAATAAGTGGTGTTATTTTACAAAAAATATTCTTTTAATTATATATAATAAATTTGTGATGGTTCTTGATCCACTGAATTATATCTTTATACCTCTCATAGTATTCATAAATAATAAGGTAGATAAAAATAGTATTTAATAGATTCATTTCTATGACCTATTACATTCGATGTTACATATAAGTACTCATATTTCTTACCTAATATAATTTTATCTTTTATTATAATGATTTTGGGGAAAACAATTTATACAACCCAGTATTCATTATTCATGATGACTTTTTATCTACACCATAAAAAAAACTATTTTCCACACTTATGTAGACACCCAATAATGATCCACTTTTTTGACACATTAGAAACCCATCTCCAAATTTTTTTAGTATTAGGTAAAACACCCTTGTCATAATCCCTTTCATTATCCATATGATGATTCAGAAATATGATGCGCACATTTATCTTTAATGTTTTCATCCACAACAATCCTATAGGATTAGTCATGCTCATCAACATATTCGTGAACTTCAACAGCTTCTTATAATAATAATTTTGGTCTTGAAACTCCTTCACACTAGATTTATAAATATATATTTCCCCTAAAATTAGTATATACTTGTACAAAAATGACCACTTCAATTATTATATTATGGATTTAATGTTTTCTCTCTTATTGATACTCTAGTTTATCTGTTTCCTTAGTATTATTCAATTATTCATTCCATCATATAAATTAATAATATTTCTCAAATATATTCCATTTAAAACTCATTTAACTTTTATAAATAAACTTCATCAAATGGATTAAATAATTATTCATAGGAACACCTTATGATAATTAAAAATAATATATTCTATATCATGGAGTGTTGGGTCAATTTAATTATTCTTCACATGATTGTTCTTAAATTTTTTTTGTTATAAATTATTTTTAATGTAATGGATTATAAAAAAAAACTTATTTTATCAATTACATGAAACTAGTATTTATGGGACAACAAATTAATTCAAATTCTATTTTTCTTTTATTTTATAAATATAGGAAATTCTTTTATTATCAATGATTTATCCTTAATGAAATGAGCTATATATATTGAGATACTTTGATAGGGAGAAATAAAAACAACAACTCCCAATAATATATCTTCCCAAAGTGATTTATTACAAATAGTTTTTTCATTAACTAGCTATTTATAATCTTATTCCCCTAGTTACACAGGATAATCCCGCAAAATATTCTTAACAACACATCAGCATTAGATTCCTAAAATAATGTTTCCTCCCACCAAAAAAGACTTTCTCTCTCAAAACTATGATATATATGGATTTTCTACATGAATTATAAATATAATCCTCAAATTGAATCACAAGATTAATTTTGTTTTCATGTATCATGAAAAATATTCTCCCTCCTAAATTTATTACACCATCAACATTGAATAATTCATTCATGCATCACATAACACTTATGATCACAAACATCAAAAAAAATTTGAATATTGTTTTCTACATTTTATCTATTCATTAACTCTCAGTGCATAACTCAACAATATATTATATGAATTCATACATTACTGTTGATTGTACATGAATTTTTTTACTTACTTATTTTTAATGTTTGTATCATGCCTCTGGTAATTTCAAATTGAATTTGGTATTCTATGTGAAAATAAAATCACTTAACATAGTATTATACATCAACCATAAAAAAAATATTTATTTAATTAAACTTTGATAACATTTTTATCGTTTTTAGATATATATAAATATACAATTTTTTAAATCATATCAATAATCTATTGATATCATTCACAATATAATAGATTACAACATCAGATCATAAAAACCCTGGGACCAAGAATACAATGAAATTACAAATTGATTTCGATGAAAAATAAAATTACTGGATGACTTAGAATTATATGATAATATGAGGTTATATTTTTTTATATTAGTTTTTTAAGAGTGAACAATCCCTTCATGGTGATCATCCCCAATCATATATCACTATGTCTTCCATTAAATTAATATGGAATCACAATTCAATTTATGATTAACTAAAAGTATATTTCACCCCTATGGGATTATATTTACATTTAAATATTCCATATAATCCTCTACATCACCATTGATGATGCTAAAAAATAGTTGTTACAAATAATTAGAGGAATCCATAAAAAATGTAAAGTGAATCCCCATAGAATTTGGCTAAAAAATAGATCATTGGAGCTAGATTTGTGGAATGAAAAATTCACTATGAAAAGTAAGAGTTTCCTGAATGTAATTAGGGAGGTATGAAATATTATCTTTATGATGACAGTAATCCATTGGGAAATATATGTCCCAACCCCCATGATGCCTATAAATGACCCCTTCATCCATTGTTTAAGTGGTCCATGAGAATTAGATTTTTAGAAAAATATAATAATTTATGAAACATCAAACATCAAGAACCAAAGAAAAAATAGACTCCACGAGGTATCAATCATTCACAAACATCCACTCATGAGTCCCTCAATACCTAGGACCAGGGTAGATATTACCATCAAAGAAAGGGTCTATCAGTCTGAAATAGAGTAATATTATTTTCACTGAATGGGTTTTCACAAGGTATTTATCTTTCATGAATACCAAACAAGTAAATCTGAATATATCCCATTTGGATGGTGAAAAATATATGGTTCAATCATTTCCATTTTAACAAAATCATCATCACATCCCAAACATAATGTCCCCACTAGACCTTTATGTTTACATTTTATGCTATCCCATATCTATACTAGTTTTTAAAAAACCTATAGGGGAAAGATTCTCTATATACAATAATTATATGACCATGTCCCCAAAAAACTAAAAACATAATACCACATTGCCTCATAAAATTAACCAAATGAAAACATCCAAATAAGTAATTGTACTTACAAAATTATCCAAATAAGTATTTAAACTAGTCACCATGTACCCACAATTATTTAATCATGTGATCCTACCCATCAAATCAAAACCTTTACCTACATGTCTAGAATTAGTTGTCTTTTGAATTTATCCTCATATTTATTATTCAATGGGGATAAAAATTACCAGGATAAACATGGGATTCCTTTAGTTTGGAACCTATGATTCCTCACACATGGCATTCCTTCTACATCAAAATAGTCAGACATTAATAGGTTCACAATATACCTAATTCCAATATGTCTGGACATTTCCAATGTCAACATCAACAACAACCACATGTATCTATCTTTTTTTACAAAAAATTCGTAAAAAATTTATTTCCACATCATCAAGGTGTTGGTATTTAGGTTAATGAAAATGATTCAAGTATATAACAAAGAAAAAAATATGAAAAAATATATATCCATTTATGAAACCAATTATGATTGAACTAGAATCCCTTTATATAATTCTGATAAAGAAGTTGACATCATCAAACATGGTAATAGAGATTGTCCTCCTTAAGAAAGTGATAATACATGGGACAATATCCACCTATGTTGGGGCCATGTCCAAGCAATTGATGTGGACTAATTGAAGACTATCCAGAGGAATTGGTGTCCCCACAATCGATGTGAACAATCAAATAATGTGTTGGAAAACAAAATGATGACCCCAGTGTTATTTTATTCAACTTCATTAGTGTCATGTTGGGTTATGCAAGAAACATCTAGTTTTGGACATCAAAAAAATATATTATTTGAATCAATACATATCATGAAAAATGGGTTAAAAAACATGAATCGTGTCTTCTAAAAGATGTTAGAAAATGATGAACCTTGGGGAACCTTGGATTGAGAAATCACTAATGTGTATCCTTAAATGAATTTGGAAGGAATTAAATTTTTTGATCTTATAAGAAATAATCATCCTAAATTTTGTACAAATGGTAGACATCATTGATTCTAATAGGACCCAATTAATAAGTAATGAATGAATACCCAATTCCAATTGGCATGTGGTAGGAGTACCGATGGATTTTAAATATCACACAAACACATTAAATTCTATGTGTCCACCAATACCATAGTTACATGGGTCCCTCAACCCATCTATACATACAAGATAATTCAATGGAGTTTCATGAATAATTTAGTTCATTGATGTGAATAGGAATGATATATCCAAACTATGGACATAACATGACATGACCTGGAATGATCGACACCTTTCTCCAATCTTCTCTTCACAATTGCCTATGCAAGGTGAAAAAGCCATGGTCATGATAATAAATCTATTTTGGATCCTACCCCTTTATTTTTTCAAATGATCACTCCATTATATTTAGTATATAATGGATTTACTTTTCATACACATCAAATAAATTTCTATGGATCCATCGAGGACAGATCCCACCAGACCACTTTGATTACACTATCTACATCCATATTCCAATGAGATGGTAAACCATATCAATAATTTTATAGTCTCAGTCCATATCACATGGTGTGGATATTGGGGGAATTGTCCAATCTACGAAAAATATTATTTTATCCCATCATCTATAGTATCCCCTACCACAATCCGTGTACTTCATCCAATCCTCCCAAAAACTACATAGGGGCCCATCATTAACTGATTAGGATCAACACACATTATTCCCATCCAAATGGTAAGGTTGAGTATATTTATCTTTTTCTCATTAAAAAATATTATGGGATACCCCCTGATAAATTATTTCACTACATAGGTCCTCCCAACAAGGCCATCAACTGATATAGAGGTCCTCCCAGTGCTGAATACTCCCAATTATCTATAGATCCATCCTAGGGATGGAGGGAAAGATACCATTTTAGGGTATATATCATTGGAAATGAATGAAATGAATGTGGATAAATTCCATTTGATCACTAGTGGATCACTCTTTGGTCACACCATTTCAAGATAATTAAAAAGAATACAAATAACATATTGAACACAACCTCTTATAATATGAGGTGACCTGCGACTCGATGGAAGAGCGGTCACCCTCACCATCAGAAATGGGGAAATAAACCTCTTTGATATCGATGAACATCCACATGTTCAATGTCTATATATTCCCCTAATCAATAATTATGTTCCTCAACATGGTGTATATCATGGTTTTATTCCATGGTCCTTATGTGCAAAATTCCCTACCAATATCAGTATCCCTCCTTTATACCACCAACCTGGATGTTGGAGAAAATATAGGGTCGGGATTAGTTCCCTCTGATGATGGTGAGAATTATACATTGTCACTCATGGATGATGTCCTTTATTATCACTGGGAGTGTATATATATGTCATCCTATATAGATATAGTCATGATTTTAGCCTCACCTTTAGAAAATATTCCAATGTTCTAGAGATTATTGGCCCAATAATCTCCCACATTTCTATAATGTCAACAGTAAATAAAATCATCATTTTTTCAATAGCCAAATTCATGGAAACCAATGACTGGATCTTGTGCATATAAATATTAGTATTACTCATCATATAATTATTTGGAAGAGGAATTTAGGAATATCATGGCCAGTAACCAAAAAATCAATCTTATTGTGATATCGATTAACTCCACACTACAACATCATGTTGTACAATACTAGGGGCTATGTAGCTTTCTTCTGCCTGAATAATAATCTGACATTAAACCACGATCGATATTATTATATTTCCTACCTAGTAATGCATAAGAATCTGAATAAAATTAATCAATAGTGTTGAATCATTAATATATATGTGAACATGGTGGTTCTATACCCTTAATTGTAATGGTTCCTCAAGACATTCCAAAATTCGTGTGTCCATAACCTAACAATGCACAAAAAAATTATACATTGGGCCAACTGATGGATCGGATCCCTCGGCCCAGCAATATTGTCCGCTCTGGACCAGTTGCTATCCCAGGCCTCACGGCTTTAAAACGCATTGCTGAGGGGAAGGTAGGCACGGGAATTTCAAGCACCCACCAATCTCCCTCCACAACCGATGTGGGATTGGTTACCGGGGCAGAGGCGCCAACAATCCTGGCGGGGGCCCAACAATCCTGGGCCCAGGACACAACATCCCCCCCCCCCAAGCCCACACCGGTCCCGAGACCAACCACCCTCTGATACCAATTATTGGTCGGAGAAAAAGGGAAGTGATGGCAAGAGGGGGGGTGAATTGCCTTTTAAAAAAAATGATTAACAAATTAAAATCAATGTTGAAATGCAACGGAAATAAAAGAGGCAAGACACAAAATTGATAATAGAGTTCGGACAAAAACCCGGCCTACGTCTCCGCTCCCAACTGAACCGTTGAGAGATTCCTACCGCTTGCTTTTCAATGGTTTTAGCAAGAAACCCACTAGGCTTTGAGGTAGCACTAGGACCTATTACAGCTTGCTTTTGATGGTTGAGCAAGAACCCACTTGCTTTTAATGGTTTAGCAAGAACCCACTATCCTTCTTACAGGTGAAGGATAGCTCACCTATGTCTCAAGCTATTTAAAGGAAAGCTTGACAACCTTTTCACACCTTAATGGTGATGTGAAACCCAAAAGAAAGAGGGGATGAGAAATAGAGTGGTTTGTGGACACAAACCCAAATTAAGCTCAAAATAGATAAACAAGAAAAACCGTATTTGAGGAAGTCTTGGGCGCCTTTGATTGATTGGAGATGTTGAAGGCCGCTTCAAAGCTTCTTTGGTGGTGCTCTTGGATGTGGAATTGGATGGAGCACTTGGGGTTCCTTGAGGTGGCTCGCCGGAGGATTGCCGAATGATCAACAAAGTGTCCTTGGGCTTGGTTTTAGTTCCGGTTTGTGTCCGGGGCTTCCTCAGCCTTTATTTATAGGCATGGAACCCATTGGGGGCCTTCGGAGCCGTTGGAGAGGTCTTCGGAGCCGTTGGAGGCCAAAAGAGGGTTGACTGGTCAAAGCCAACGGCTAGTTTGACTGGGCTACCGGCTGGCCGGTGCAGGGCCACCGGCTGGCCGGTGCCTTGGATGTTGAGAAGGCCTTCTGCCCAGGCAGCACCGGCTGACCGGTGCCAGAGCCACCGGCTGGCCGGTGGGCAGACAGTAGCTGCCACTGTTTCATCAGGTTGCCACCGGCAGGCCGGTGACAGAGCCACCGGCTGACCGGTGGAACCTGGCAGTGGGCAATGCCTCTGCCAGGTCCACCGGCTGGCCGGTGCTATCACACCGGTTGGCCGGTGGACTGAATTTCAGTCCACTTCTTGATTCTTTCTTGGGCCATTTTCTTAGCAACCTTGTGCCTATCATTCAAAAACACTTCAAACAAAATTAAACACATATGAAAGTGATTGTGATCATGAAAATCAAAGAGCGAGGGGAACGAGAGGTACAACAATCTCCCCCTATTTTGATGATCACAATCACCAAAACAATCAAAGCAAAATACTGAAATGAAAGGCATGCTTTAATGAATAAAATGAAATGTAAAGCAAAGCATGATCAAAAATGTTTCTCCCCCAATCAATCAAGATATTTCTCCCCCTTTGTGATTATCAAAATAGAATGGGGCATAAAACTTGATTGAGGGAATAGTTTGAAAAACAAGAAAGAGATTATAAACCAATTGAAATTTTTGGAAGTTGAATTGAAAGTTTTGAATCAAAAATTGAATAACAGTTTGAATTGAAAGTTTTGAATCAAAAACCAATTGAAATTTGAAATTTGAAACCAAGAGTTGAAAATTTTGAAATGAAAATTTAATAGAAAATTTTGAATTGAAAAAATTTGATACCAAGTGTTGAAAATGAAAGTTTGAATAAAAACAAAAAAGCTTAAACAAACCTAACTCCCCCTAAATAAAAACAACAAATCACCAGGGAGAGGTGTTTGAAACCGAAATAAATTTTGGGCCGGAGAGACTCGCTAATAGGGATTTTTCAATCCACACTTGTCTAGTGGAGGGTCTTCTCCTATAAAATTCATCATTTAAGAAAATAGTTTTGGGCCTACCATACCGGGCATTTTTGCAATTGCACTCATAGATTAAGTGCCCGGGTTTTTTAAAATAATTGAAAAATTTGTATTGGGAGCTCCCCCTTACAAAAACAGTTGGAGCATGGGAGGAGGAGGCTTGGTTGGTATAACCAAGTCCATTGGTGGTTCTAGATACTCGTTGAGAACCTAAGATTTTGGACAAATTTTGTTCACCTTGGGTGAACATGGCTAAAGATTCCCTTAGGTCTTTAATGGTTGATTCCAAAGAATCAACATTGGGGAAATTTTGGATTTTTAGGGAGAGTTCCTCCTTCTCTTTGAGAAGTTGGTCTTTTTCGGAGGAAAGCTTTTTGAAATTCTTTTTTAAAGCAACAAATTTTGAAGAGAGTTCATGAAAACCATTTTCAAGTTGGTCTCGCACATGTTGGAGTTCTTCATAAGACAAATGATTGAAATAATTTGAAGAACTAGAGGATGAAGAAGAGGAAGAGGATGATGATACCTCATGATTTGCCATTAGGCATTTTGTACCTTGGTCGCTCGAGGAGAAGGAGGAGAAGGAGGAGCTATCACTCCATGTTGCCTTTGAAGCCTTCTTCTTTTCCTTCTTTTTCTTGGCCCTTTTCTTGTGAAGTGGGCAAGCGGGTTTGAATTTTTCGTCGAGTTCTTGATTTTGATCGGATTCTTGCTTTGGAGCCTCGCTAGTACCTTCATAGGTTAGCTCTAAATATTTCCAAATATCATGCGAAGTAGAGCAAGTATAAATGCAATTAAAAACATTACGGTCAAGACCACAATGAAGAGCGTTCATGGCTTTGCCATCAAGCTCAAAATTCTTAATATCTATGGTGGTCCACTTAGACTCATCGGAAGAAGTGAGGGTAAAACCATGCATAACAATTCTAAAAATAGGATAGCCAATACTTTTATGAAATGTGGTCATGCGGTTTTTCCAAAAACAATAATCGGTTCCATCAAAGAATGGAGCACGATCCAAAGAAAAGCCTTCGGGGGATTGAGAGGAAGAAGCGGTAGAAGCCATCAAAATAGATAAACAAGAAAAACCGTATTTGAGGAAGTCTTGGGCGCCTTTGATTGATTGGAGATGTTGAAGGCCGCTTCCAAGCTTCTTTGGTGGTGCTCTTGGATGTGGAATTGGATGGAGCACTTGGGGTTCCTTTAGGTGGCTCGCCGGAGGATTGCCGAATGATCAAAAAAGTGTCCTTGGGATTGGTTTTAGTTCCGGTTTGTGTCCGGGGATTCCTCAGCCTTTATTTATAGGTATGGAACCCATTGGGGGCCTTCGGAGCCGTTGGAGAGGTCTTCGGAGCCGTTGGAGGCCAAAAGGGGGTTGACTGGTCAAAGCCAACGGCTGGCCGGTGCCTTGGATGTTGAGAAGGCCTTCTACCCAGGCAGCACCGGCTGACCGGTGCCAGAGCCACCGGCTGGCCGGTGGGCAGCCAGTAGCTGCCACTGTTTCATCAGGTTGCCACCGGCAGGCCGGTGACAGAGCCACCGGCTGACCGGTGGAACCTGGCAGTGGGCAATGCCTCTGCCAGGTCCACCGGCTGGCCGGTGCTATCACACCGGTTGGCCGGTGGACTGAATTTCAGTCCACTTCTTGATTCATTCTTGGGCCATTTTCTTGGCAACCTTGTGCCTATCATTCAAAAACACTTCAAACAAAATTAAACACATATGAATGTGATTGTGATCATGAAAAACAAAGAGCGAGGGGAACGAGAGGTACAACACCAACACCATTTGAAAATTAGTGGACGGGGTTATTAAGTCACTTCAGAATTAATTTCGCTTTCACATTAATAGAATAACCATAATGATAACTTTATCCATAAAAAAAGTGTTCAACTCCAACAACTAATAATTTGAACATTATAACAATAAATCCTATATATGAAAAGAGAAACACAGAAAATGAAATGTGGTATGATGGATAAAAACAAAACTAAGGGGATACACAATATAATTTATTTCTTTTGATAGGATCCCACACTCATCAGTACATATAAATTATGGGATTTATAAATCACCCCAATGAATTACTTCTACATACTCATCATAATACAAAAAAAATAAATAGGATATATGAGCCTATTTTCCTATCTTAAGTTTCACTAGAGAGAAATTAAGATCCTTTAATCTCCATTTTACTATGGGAACTTGATTGATAAATGTGTCTAAATAACCATGTCACTTTAAGGGTAGTACCTGAGACATTAATAATTGGGATGTGATCCTTCCTATTTCCATGAAACTAGTCGTCCCTAGATTTAGACCAAGGGTTGAGGCTACTGGTCCAACAAAAAAAATATATTTCCTGGTGGCTTAAACATATTTGAATGATACAACCCACCTACCATATCCATGTAGTGATAATTCTATCCATAGGGAGATGACTATTGCGTTTTTTAATATAATAGTATTGTCAATGCATTGCTGACTATAAAACTAGGCCTATATAATGAGAAAAATTCCCTAGTCATACATCATGTGGAATAAGAGGTATATCAAGTCTCAATTATACGCAATGTGAATCTATATCCATCTGGGTTAGATCACATGTTTCTAACCCCATAGTTAAAAATTCTGGGATTAAACCAATTATTTGGGAATGGGGTCCATTGAAGAACAATGAAAAATTCAATTTTTGATATGTCTTGATACTAGGAGCATTATAATAGTAATAATTTTTCATGATCTATTGTTTTTTAAATATTTTGGAAGGTCCCAAATTTTCAAAATGACAAACTACCCATATCATTTATTTACTAATTGAAAAATATCTACAATAATATCCATTATGATTTTATCTACACCATGTGAAAGACTAACATCTGTATCCTCTCTAATGGGAGGTAATATTCCAATTCGAATATTGAAAAATTCATGTCCTAATGGAATTGTATCACAAAATCCATCGATTTACAGAATTACAATGGAAAACTAATGATAATGTAAATGCAGATTTCCAAGATAGATATGGACCCCAACACCATATAGTATTCATATTTGGGTAGATATCATGATTTTTTGAATGCATATAAAGTATAGAAGATTCTTTATAGTGGAACACATTTTTATTGTGTCCATTAAAACTTCAGGACCCTTTTTGAAGTCTTGTAAAATAAGAACTATCTAGTGTTGTATAAACTAGGTCTTTGTAGAGCATAGGACATTAGAAACCTCTACTCTATTGAAATCACCTAAAAAACATAATAAATAACATCCTCACTATGAGAATTCATCTTAAAGTCCCTAAACATTATGGATAGGATCCCATAGTCATGTTCTTATAAAATTGGAAAATTACATATTATTTATGGATGCATAGGTCTCAGGGAAATTAATTTGTGGAATTAAATATTAATTTATGATTTTTTTGAAAAATAGGAGGCCTCATGAAGGTAATTTGAGAAAACATGGATTCAAAATTCATTTCCACAGGGTACTTGATTATATCATTAAGGAGTGCTTCTTCTTCAATTATTTGATCTAGGACTATGTAATATTTTTCTTTCATGAGTTTTATGGAATATAGGATAAAGGAATGTATGTCTCTTTCACATAAAAAATGTGATGAATAGGATATTAGTATGTGAATGTGATTCTTATAGAAAGGTACACATTAGTGAAATAACTCAATGGATCATAAGACTGTTACTCATACTAATTGGATTAAATTTTCTTTTTGAGATAACAAACCCCATAAATAGCTTCCACACATCCTCTACCCACAAAAAATATTTAGAAATATATCATGAATTTAATGAATATGATATTATGACTCTATGATAGATAGAGTCTTCCTCTAGAAACAGAAAAATGTTCCCTTAGTGACTTCATTCCAACAGAATTAGGGAATTACCCAAGAATACCTAACACGTTGAAATAATCTACCGATGTGAAAATTTACTATGTCTCAAGATTGTTTTTAGGAATTTTTCCCTTTAACTAGTACTCAGTAATGAGGAAAACCATGTGACACATACAAAAACATTTAAATGATCCCATCACAGAATATATAGCTTCCACTATGGAAGACATGTAATCTAATAAAATGATTTAGAAGATAATATTAATTCCACTAAAAGTATAGAGAAAGTAATAGTAAAGTATTACAACACATTGATCTTAGATTCCACCATATTGAGTAAACATATATAATGGTTCATAGTGTTAGATCATGTGAATCAACTAAAATAGAATCAAACTATTCCATGATGATATATATCTAAACTTCTTCTATCCAGTGCATAGAACAAACCATCATTTTACAATTGGAACATGGAAGGTTCTGGTTTGGATATAGTGCCACAAATAACACATCCCCCTACACTCTCTATTAAATTATATCCCTTTATAATAATACATAGGGATAATTCTTGAAAATGTGATGTGTTGAAGCAAAACACGACCATACTAGATATACTCTCAATCCTCTACATATACAAATTAAAAAGGAGAACCATGTGGCCATTTTCAAGGCACTACTGTGTCCTTTCTAGTTATAGACTAGGGCATCATTCAGTATGGCCTATCATTCTGAGGAACCCAAGTTGGATGAATTCCATAAAATCCATTACATCTACAAAGAGTATGTGGTTCCCAATACTTTGGAAATTATATGATTCTCATATCTTTTATGTGATTTAGATTTTGTGTAAATCCATTATAGCATAGTGGATAATTAATATGGGATTTTACTCATCCTAACTATATTGATACCAATTATGGGTCTCATAGAAGTATATTTGGATTCCTATATACTAAAAATCCATGGTTATCACAAGATAATAAACAAATAATCTGGGAAAACTCATATGAATACTAAATTAAATTACATTAATGTATGCACTTAATTTATGGTAATCATAAAGGAACAAACCTATAATTACTTGTTGGTAACAAATTTCATCCATCAGCATGTAGTGGTCTTCTATTTATACTATATGATCCTGAAACAATCACTAATTTTTTGAATAAGGGTAAAGAAAGGGGATTATTATCCAATCGCCTCTTGTGAATCCAACAACCTTATTTTTTTGTATTATAAAATGGATAAGAACATGGTCCACACTAATGTTGTAAAATTTATTAAAATTTCAATTGATCTGAAACCAACATCAGTGGATCATTTTGTGGTTTTATAAGAAAACATAATTTTTAAAATATACAAGTTGGATCCCAAAAAATAGATCTGGGAATCATTTTAATATTCACTGAAAAAAAGAGTGATAACAATTAACCTGGTACTCTTACATGGTATTGGGTTGGTGAATACCCTAATACCCAATTCTCATGGTGAATAGAAATATTTTCCCTATATTCACTGGTCAATAATATTTCTACATATTCCATATAGTGGATCTAACCTGGGGGCAGTCGGCTCACCATAATTTCATTGATATATATGGTGGATCAGAAATTTTTAAACCAGATGGGATTTGCTCATCATTGTTTTTTACATGGTCTCTGCTAAGTATAAATAAATAATTATCGATTCCAGCCCTATCAAATTAGATATTGGTTTCACTCGACAGAAACTACCTATAGAGAAAATTCCTCCTCCCTTATAAAACAATGATTGAAATAAATAATTGAATTCGGATTAAACTTATATGGGATTCAATTATATTTTCCCCACAATAGTTGATTAATTGACCAAGGTGAATCATGATAATGATGAATATATAGGGATGGAACTAATTAGTGCATCTATTTGAATTGTAGTGGAGAAGTAATATGTGGAATTATCGATGTAGCACAATGACATGTTTTTATGAATCTTTAATGAAACTCACTTGATCAACCCCTAATTTTTTCCATTTTATTTTTCTTCATAGTGGCCCACTATGTGTTCAAATGGACTACAAAAAATATTCACCCTTCTCAAAGTGCTATGATTAGGGCCAAATTAGAAATGATTTTTAGGGATAACATCATCAGGTAGGTGTATTACCCCATGTGGTTGTCCAACATCAACTCATAATGTTAGATGAACATGTTGAACAATGTCAACATTTAATTTTTGTATCTCAACCAACACTACTGGATAAGTCATTTTTCTCTTACAATGATAGATTTTTTGACTATCCTTACAACCAATTTCAAGGCCATATCCATTATGAATGGTATATCAGATATTATCATATCTATATGGACCCGAATTCTAAACAATCCCTCTCCTTTAGTAACCCTCAGAGAACCATATTCAATTAAGTGATTCCTTTTGATTCAATGTACATTTTGGAATCTTACTAGTGTTCCATGAAAATTTACATCACAGTAATCCTCTAAATACTAGGGGATTTATTAATGTATTATTTGGTAGTCATATTCCACCATCACCAAGACTATCTCATGTATATTAATAAAAGGATTATACATCCTTAGCTCCAATTTCGAGTAAAATTCCCACTTGATGTGTGCATTTGGGATTACCTCTTGAAATATCCTGGGATACATTTTTAGTTGTTGATGCATCAATATTGACACAATTATAATCTAATATATTGGACAAATTCACCAAACCATGAATCCTTTGGGAGGTGAGAGGTATACATGGCCATCATGACTATATCTGATGATTTATTTTTTATTTTCTGAGAAATTGTAATACCTTATCAGGTCTCATAATGGAAGGTATATGATAAAATTTGGGTGAATATTAATATACCATATTTTATGATTTCATTTTGTATCTACTAAATCCACCAGTCTAGATTCCATAGACCACATGAAAACCCCTACTTTATGACATTACCATGATTTAATGGTCCCTTGGTGCCCCTCAAGATCATAGGAATTTATAGTGAATGATAAATTTAAAATGTTAAATTTTATTCATTCTACACGATATGATGTATTTTTAGGACCCCGGGACACCCTGAGAGGGGAGGGGTGAATCAGGGTGGAAACTTTTTCTTCTTTTAGTGGTGGATCTTGTTCCCACGTTGGTAGGAACTACTTAAACCTGTATGATGGATATGATCAGCAATTAAACATTCACATGCAGAGAGATGACACAGCTATTTTTACTTGGTTCACCACTAAGGGCTACGTCAAAGGAGAATACGCCGACAGGTTGTCGGTCGTACCTAAATCCACTATGATTCACTAGCTGTAGATTACAAAGGTTCGGGTACAATCACTCTGTCCCAGGCTCACTTCCTTTACAATTGTTCAGGGATAGCTCACTGCGTCCCTCGGGTCACTCCCGTTGACTCCCCCTGGCTCACTGCCGTTGGTGAAGTCCCACTCAGTTTATAGACGTGAAGGTCTCTTCAATAAATGTGCATTGATGTTCCTTGTATCCTGTTCAGCATGAGACTTTGATTGCATCAGGGTTCAGAGTTGATGCTCTTTATAGTTCAATTTTTATTCTTTAGTGCAATGACTGAATGCACTAGATCCCCTTGTCTTCGTTTTCCTAAATCACAATCACTTTTGTGATTGCTCAATAAATGATGTTCAGCTTACTCGGCATTCGTCAGAATCAATTCACCTTGTATGCATGAGATCATGCATGTATCATTGAGATTTCTTCTTCAATCTCGCTTTGCACCGAAAGTATCGGGAAATATTTAGCTCTTGTGTAGCTCCAGAAAGGCGGGCGTGATTCAACAATATTTGGCTCTCCTTTTCAAGTCCGACGCGCAAGTCTCCATCTGGCGCGCAAGTCTTAGGCGCGCAAGTATAACCTGGCGCGCAAGTGTCTCCAAAGCACCTTCATGACTCTGCCTTCTTGAACTTCAAATCTGTGCGACTCACTTCCTTCCATTCCCAAATCACCTGGGGCGCTCAACCATCAGTCGGCACGCAACCTCTACTTGCGCGACCCAACTACCACTTGCGCGGTTCAACCACCTGCGCGACGAGAGCTCAAAAAATCTCAAAGTCTTGAGCTCCGTTGGAAATGAGGAGTGGTGATCCAGTATTTATAGGCAAACTGGACCCCCTGCGCAGCGGCACGCAAGTCATCCATCGGCGCGCAAGTCTCGGCCCCTGCTAGGCACTTGCGCGATCAACATCCAAACTTGCGCGAACATCTTGCCTTTGACAAATTTGGATCTTCTGATCTCGAAAAACCATAGGTGCGCAAGTTATGATGCATTCAAGGCATCCACGCGCAAGTCTCTTCCCGGCATATAATTCACCTGCGCGAACTCACCAAAACTTGCGTGACCCTTATCCCTTTTCCATATTTTGATGCTCTGATCTTCAAAAACATATGGCGCGCAAGTTTCCTATCCTCCAAGAGTATGGCTCGCAAGTCCCTTTTCCAAAATCACTCTTCTTCATTTGTTGATTTTGAGGCCCTGAAATTTGGCAAACACTGGAAAAAGGAGCCACCTTGTATCTGATCTTTTTGTACCGCCTCTAGATCATCCATTCCTCTGTCGAAGTTCTTGAATCAAACATAGATCGTTGACCACAACTCTTGAACTCGACATGTCACCATTGAATCTCCATTGTCAACAAATTTGTATGTCGTTTGTTTGCTTTTTCGACAAACACGATCACCTCAACAACACTTCTTCTTGGTGATCTGTATCCTTTAGCAACTCTTTTGCTTTTATCACGAACTCCACTATTGTGATATGTATTCTTTGAAGGAATAAATTTAGTACCATCATATTCTATGACAATGTGATGTGCATGGACATTTCATAAGTCAACTCATTGGCACATTGCCTCCTTCTTCAACCGTCATGATCAGCTTCATGCAAACCATGTGATTCAATCCATCAAGAAGTCTCTAGCATGGTTCTCACGCAATCATGAGTAATTGAATGGTCTTCATCAAAACCCATTGTTCTCATGCAATAATGTGGAATTGCATGGTCTTCATCAAAGCCCATGGTTATTATGCAATAAGGAGGAATTGCATGGTCTTCATCCAAAAACACCATCCTTCTTTAATCATCCTTGGATGGATTACTCCTCACATTCTTCATTGTTGTAAACAATGTATCATCTTTGACACATGTTCTTTGAAATTACGATCAGCACAACAATCGTATGAATCACTACTCCTCTACTTCATCGGAGTACTTCATGATCTACTTCATTGTGAGCTTCCATTCCTCCATTTTATTGGAGTACTTCTTGATCTCTTTCATTTTGATATTCCATTGACAACTATTGACAACAAATACAAACCTATACACACAGTGGTTCCAACAATCTCCCCCTTTGTACTTTGTTGTCAATACCTTATACATCATCAGAAATGAATTTGTCAATGTCAAAATGAGAATCTTCTATTCAATCAACTTTTCTTTTCAAACGTTCATTTCACTTTCTCTCCCCCTTATTGACATGAAATAAAAAGCACGTGGTAGGGAGGGTATCTATCCACACTTAAGAAATGTTTTATTAATCATTTCACTCTAAGTCTACTTGAGAAATGCTCGATGTAGAAAACAAGAAGATTTGATTAAGTCAACAAGACTGTCAATTATCCACAGATCATGATACCAACATGAGATAATAAGTCATGTATCTTGTCTTCAAGGGTTTACCACTTTAATTCCAGGTAGAAGAAGATCAACTATGATAGAGAATAATCAACCTGAAACTCCTTCTCCATTGGCGTGTTCTTCAAGAAATTCACAGAGTAACTGCTTTTGAGTCCAACTGGAGTTGATATTGATTGAAACAATGATTATGGAAGCTTCGTCATTATTCTTCCCCCTCAAGGGAAACACTCCTCCTCATATTCATCAAGAGTGATCCTTCATCATCATAATCTTTGAGCATCAATTGAAGAATACACTAACGATGGAAACATATTTATCTTGGCTATCAAGAGTTGATAGCATTCACCACTTCTCAGGTTCTCCCCCTGAGAGAATGCTTCACCTTCAATTCCCTGCATTATTAGAACAAATACAATACAAATATGATTACGAGAATAAGGTGGTTCCTTCTTGCTTCATAACGAAGACTTGCTTGGTTGAGGTTCTTTTCTCAACCAAGTTCCTCTGTTCACTCCAGTCTTCATGCATACACATTTGAACATATGTTCTGACATCTGTCGGTGTGGCATGGCTCTGTTCACATTCTCTTCTGCTTTGTGTGGAGAATGGTTCTGCTTAGCAACCATCATGAATGATAAATTCTTACTCCTATTCAGGACTACTTCTAGCTCTGGTATTATGGTTAGGCAACCTTTTGCAATGTGACCAGATTTCTTGCATATCTCACACAGAACTTCTTTGACACGAGTGCTTATCTTTTTTTGCAATCTCTCAAGCACCGTGTCTTCATCATGTGAATGTTTTCCATTTCCTTTGTCACCAGCCTTGGCTTTCTCATCTTCAAGTTTCCTTATTCTTTCCAAATCTTCTGGCCAGATGACCAATATGTCATTTGGAACTTTTGCAGATGGTTTAGGTCTTCCACATGGGTTCATCCAAGATTCATCCCACTTAGTGTTTCTTTTGGATGAATGACCCTTAAATTTCATGGATCTAAAATCCTGGGTCTTCTCAGCTTCCCTACTTGAGGTCTTCTTGGGGAAGTGTGTGTTCACAACATTCTTCTGATTTCTCCCCAAGGTACTTTCTTCATACTTGGATGGCTTGTGTGGTCTTCTGTTCTTATCAGCTCTAGATATCTGTTGACCTAGGCATGCACCATTCATGGGACCACTGTCGTTGCATACATCACAGATGTTATCAAGCATTCCAAATCTGTTTGCTGTAAAAAGATGCTTCTGGACCTGTGGATGTTGCTTCTTCTTCTCTAGATTCCTCCCCTTTGATATAGGCTTTCCCTGTGCTTTTCCATGAAAGGGATTATAAAAGCAATCTGGTGCACAGTGCCCAAATCTATTGCAGCACCAACATTGTCCCACAAATCTTTTCTTCTTTGTTTCTTCAGTATTAAGTTGTTGGGCCATCTGCTTAATTGTTTGTGCTCTATTTGAGGAAGAAACTTCCTCCTTTTTCTTCCTATCCACCCTAGTCATGGTGGTAGGTTCCTTCTTCTCACCGATCCTCATCCCTACTTGTTTAGAGAGTTTCTTCCAACCTGCACTGATTGTCGGAGTGTATTTCGAAACATGAGTACAAGTTGGTCTGGATGGTACCTTCACTTTCTCAGTTTCCTGTGATAGATAAATGAGTGAAGTCATGATATTCTTATCACATGTTGGAGGTATTTTGACAGCAGAATCCTCCATTGAGCATTGAGTACCGGCAACAACTGATTCTTGATGTGGATAATCAAGAGTTTTCATAATCTTCTTGTCACATGTTGGAGGCATTTCAGCTTTAGACTCCTCCAACGAACATTGAGTTCATGCATCACTCATTTCATTCTTTTGTGAAGTCTCAATATGTGTGTTCTCAATCTTGGTCAATTGAGCTTCCAATTTTTGAACCACAATATTTAGGATGATCTTCTGATCTTCAATCGTGATCATCTTCTCTTCACAATTCTTCTTCAACCTTTCAACCTCATCGTCATGCATCTTAACGTTGTTTTGTAACAAAGAGTCAATTTCCCTGAATTTAATGGAAGTTTCTTCCAAACAAAAATTCTTGACTTCGTTGTTCTTATTTAGCTCAGCTTCAAGTGCATGGATCCATTCTTCCATAGTATTGATGAATTCACCTTTTTCTTCAAGGTATTTCACCCGTTTGGTGAGCTTCATACTTTCCATAATTTTTCCTTCCAGCCCCTTTTTCATACTGTCCGCTTCCCTTTCAAGTCTAGTGATCTCAACCTGTATAGATTGAAATAGGCTACAGATAATAACAGCCCTTTCTTCTGGAATATCATGCAGATATGTTTTGAGTTTTTCTTGAAAGCGTGAATTGGGGGTGTCATCCTTTCCTCTGGAAGAATTCTGAGTCACCTGCTCGATACTTTCCATGCCTGATGTTTCTTCATTTTTGGAATGGCATGGAGAACAAGACATTGCATCTTCTTTGGATATGAGGGACTTCTTTAGCTGCTTTTTCTCTTTCTTTTTCCAATTTTCCATGGTCTTGCTAGATGTAGACGTCTGCTCAGAAACTTCATCAAGACTGCTCTTCATTGTTGACTTTAGGAAAGAAACTCAAATCATCTTCTCAAAAGAATTACTGGAGAATATACAACATACGTAAACCTTTCGCTCTGATACCACTTGTAGGACCCCGGGACACCCTGAGTGGGGAGGGGTGAATCAGGGTGGCAACATTTTCTTCTTTTAGTTGTGGATCTTGTTCCCACGTTGGTAGGAACTACTTAAAACTGTATGGTGGATATGATCAGCAATTAAACATTCACATGCAGAGAGATGACATAGCTATTTTTACTTGGTTCACCACTAAGGGATACATCCAAGGAGCATACGCCGACAGGTTGTCGGTCGTACCTAAATCCACTATGCATCACTAGATGTAGATTACAAAGGTTCGGGTACAGTCACTCTGTCCCAGGCTCACTGCCTTTACAATTGTTCAGGGATAGCTCACTGCGTCCCTCGGGTCACTCCCGTTGACTCCCCCTGGATCACTGTCGTTGGTGAAGTCCCACTCAGTTTATAGACATGAAGGTCTCTTCAATAAATGTGCATTGATGTTATTTGTCTCCTGTTAAGCATGAGACTTTGCTTGCATCAGGGTTAAGAGTTGATGATCTTTATAGTTCAATCTTTCTTCTTTAGTGCAATGACTGAATACACTAGATCCCCTTGTCTTCGTTTGCCTGAATCACAATCACTTATGTGATTGCTCAATAAATGATGTTCAACTTACTCAACATTCGTTAGAATCAATTCACCATGTATGCATGAGATCATGCATGTATCATTTAGATTTCTTCTTCAATCTCGCTTTTCACCGAAAGTATCAGGCAATCTTCAGCTCTTGTGCAGCTCCAGAAAGGCGGGCGTGCTTCAACAACATTTGGCTCTCCTTTTCAAGCCCGACGCGCGAGTCTCCATCTGGCGCGCAAGTATTAGGCGCGCAACTATAACCTGGCACGCAAGTGTCTCCAAAGCACCTGCGCGACTCTGCCTTATTGAACTTCAAACCTGCGCGACTCACTTCCTTCCTTGCCCAAATCACCTGGGGTGCTCAACCATCAGTCGGCGCGCAACCTCTACTTGCGCGACCCAACTACCACTTGCGCAGTTCAACCACCTACGTGACGAGAGCTCGAACAATCTCAAAGTCTTGAGCTCCGTTGGAAATGAGGAGGGGTGGTCCAGTATTTATAGGAAAACTGGACCCCCTGCGCGGCGGCGCGCAAGTCATCCATCGGCACACAAGTCTCGGCCCCTGCTAGGAACTTGTGCGATCAACATCCAAACCTGCGCGAACATCTAGCCTTTGCCAAATTTGGATCTTCTAATCTCGAAAAACTATAGGCGTGCAAGTTATAATGCATTCAAGGTGTCGGCGCGCAAGTCTCTTCCCGACACATAATTCACCTGCGCGACCTCACCAAAACTTGCGCGACCCTTATCCCTTTGCCATATTTTGATGCTCTGATCTTCAAAAACATATGGCTCGCAAGTTTCCTATCCTCCAAGAGTATGGCGCGCAAGTCCCTTTTCCAAAATCACTCTTCTTCATTTGTTGATTTTGAGGCCCTGAAATTTGGCAAACACTGGAAAACGGCGCCACCTTGTATCTGCTCTTTTTGTACCGCCTCCAGATCATCCATTCCTCTGTCGAAGTTCTTGAATCAAACATAGATCGTTGAACAAAACTCTTGAACTTGACATGTCACCATTTAATCTCCTTTGTCAACAAATTTGTATCTCGTTTGTTTGCTTTGTCGACAAGCACGATCACCTCAACAACACTTCTTCTTGGTGATCTGTATCCGTTAGCAACTCTTTTTCTTTTATCACGAACTCCACTATTGTGATATGTATTCTTTGAAGGAACAACTTTAGTACCATCATCTTTTATGACAATGTGATGTGCATGGACATTTCATAAGTCAACTCATTGGCACATTGCCTCCTTTATCAACCGTCATGATCAGCTTCATGCAAACCATGTGATTCAATCCGTCAAGAAGTCTCTAGCATGGTTCTCATGCAATCATGAGTAATTGCATGGTCTTCATCAAAACCCATTGTTCTCATGCAATAATGAGGAATTTCATGGTCTTCATCAAAGCCCATGGTTCTTATGCAATAAGGAGGAATTGCATGGTCTTCATCCAAAAACACCATCCTGCTTTAATCATCCTTGGATGGATTACTCCTCATATTCTTCATTGTTGTAAACAATGTATCATCATTGACACATGTTCTTTGAACTTACGATCAGCACAAAAATCGTCTGAATCACTACTCCTCTACTTCATCGGAGTACTTCATGATCTACTTCATTGTGGGCTTCCATTCCTCCATTTTATTGGAGTACTTCTTGATCTCTTTCATTTTGATATTCCATTGACAACTATTGGCAACAAATACAGACCTATACACAAAGTGGTTCCAACAGTATTGATATTATCCCATCGAGAAAAGCTTCCGTGAAATAGTCTTCAGTGTTTGGAATTCTGAAAAGACTTATAGCACCATGTGATCTAACTAGTGTCCCATGATGATCATATTAAATAAAACCTCAACCAATTTATAAATACATTGTTATACGTCCATTAGAATGTAATTATATAGTATTTCATCATTAGTGTTTCTCATATAATGATGTCCTGGGGCAGGCATTTGAAGATTTTCTAGTTTCACATTCGACCACCAAGGAACTGCCTATAGATGTCAAATTTTAATATGTGTAGATTATATTATTAGATAAAACAATCCAATTACATGAAGATTACTATTATATTTCCTCATATAGTAAGAACAAGATAAGAATCAATAACCCTAAACCTAATAGGGCCAGACATTGAATTATATTCACCACTCTAGTGTATGATATTTCTCCATACTCATTCACGTTTTTTAAAGGATGTACTACAAATAAGTAAGTGTATCATGTTCTTATCACTATACCTGAGTTATATCTCTATATATATGTATCATGGTTTCATATTAACAGAGTCTCTATGTTTCTCTTCAAGTATATCACTTTCCACTATGACAACAAGAAGTAAGTGATCTCCACCATAATGAATATGGCTCATGAGTTGAAGGATCATATCCATTCTTATCCAAATGAAAATCACGTTTCTCAACATAAAAATGAAAAAATTGATGATCTATAAATCCTAGATAGATCCCTGGTGGATCTAAACACATAAAACATGGTCAAACACATGGTTCGTCTGAAGATCATCAAACTTTATGCTTCTAAAAATGAATACAGATAGGTAAATCTGTTGGAAAATATGACATAATCAATAAGTCAATAAATTCTTTAATTAATAGTGTAATTTATATACTAGATGAGTAGCTTTATTTTGTATCTCTAACATGGGGTTCTCCCACTAGAGTGGAATTATTGTGATTTAATTTCTCGATGTGTTTTGTGATTTACCATATAGGATACCTTTATCATTGAACATAATTTCTAAAGGAGTTATTCTTATGGAATTTTACGTCATTTAAAACATGGAGTGGATATCATGCATTTCATACATATTTTCCATGTCTTGTTAAGTGGTGGTAATCAAGAAAAATCGATGATCTCTCATCGGATCTGGATATTGTGGTATTTTTTTGACCTTCGTGGTTCATGACTGCCTTTTGTTCACCATTAACTATTAGGCATACAAAATCCATTACTAAATCATACATCATACCCTATGGATTCTCTATTACACCAAGTTATTATAGTCATTTTTGGTATAAGGACTCAATGTTGTTATCCCATAACCATAAGAAAAAAATCGACAATGATCGTTCAACCTAATTTCCACACACATCTTCTCAATATGGAAGGATTCCACCAACATAAATGAATTCATAACCTAGCTTGCAATATTATTTTTGATATCCCATATACACCATTAATTCAGTATTCTCAAACAATTCTCATAGATAAAGACACCCTCTATTTATATGTTATTCTGAATATTTTAACCACCATATTTATAATATGGTCTAACCAATCCTCCCACTCTCATGATTATTCGAATGAGATAATTAATGAATTGAAAAAATATCCCTAGCATACAAAATGATATGGTGTTCCAAAAAATTATAATTTTCCTAATATGTTTTCCAACAACCGTTGTTACTATTTAATGTTAACATGATATACCACCTCTAATACTCTATTCTACCTTGTGTGTGAGACAATGATAGTTCAACAAATAGATATTTTTTTATCCTCACTCCTACTGTAAATTTATGATTAGAAAACAATGGATATGAAAGTGGATATCTATTTGGATATGTTGTCATCCCTTGAAGAAAACAAGCTCTATATGTTTCATTATATAAAAAGAGACTATATTTCATGGAATATACATTCAGTAAATTTTTTTAATTTAATCCATCACTTATGACGATATGGTACTCTATCATTGGATGTTAATGATACCATGGAATAATTTGTCGATGAGGGAACCTAACTGGGATGGAAATTATGTCTTTTATAAGGTCCATTATAATGATAATTACTTATTGATAACCATATATGGGGAATGCATCACACAATGAACCAATGGCAGGTTCCTCAATAGGTACTACACAAGACCCCCCAGATACTCACCTAAAGTGAGGTTTATGACTAAAAGATTTAAATTCCTAATTTCTTAGTAATATTATGTTGAATGTTATGAAAACAGCAAGATAATATGATGTTATAATATGGGGAATCAACTTGTTCATATGACATTGTACTGTATGAGGCCATTACCACATCTATATAACCTTAAACAACAAGGAACACGTGTCCTAGATTCATGATGTTAAAGTTTATGGTCTATGTCCAAATAATATGACATAAACGACATGATACCATGATCCCTCACATGAGAAATTGATCCCTTCTAGTGTTTATCATCATTCACACTATGTTATATAATTATGTGTGGTGCGATTGCAATTTATTAGGGGATATATTTTGATGCAAAATTCTAATATATTTCGCCCATACCAATTGCCAACCAATATTGTGGCCCCCCATGAGAGCATTCTGGACCCATTTTGTTGATACACTAATCCTCCTTTTCCAAGTGCATGGTGGAATAAAACTCGTAGTGTTTCCCTCCCACTTCTATATTCTGACATGTTCACATTCAGAATTCATGAATAACTTGTTCCAGATCCTCATCACTCTCCCAATATAAATAATCCCCTTACAGAAAATGGTTACTTTCCACAATGGAACACCTCCCATTATATTCGTACACCTTTATGGATATCTTGACACAAACGATGGTTCCCATATTTTGACCATGTATAATGGTCAATAAAAAAATTCCCCCTATCCTTCACTCGTGAAGTTATGGAACATACATTCCGAATAGAATCAATAGTTTTTTACCTTTCATTTCACTATTATACTATCCAGATCTCAAAAGTCATGATCACCCATCCACAATCATTTTATCTAGTGTAATATCCACACCGGACAAGAAAGAATCAAGAAGTGGACTGAAATTCAGTCCACCGGCCAACCGGTGTGATAGCACCGGCCAGCCGGTGGACCTGGCAGAGGCATTGCCCACTGCCAGGTTCCACCGGTCAGCCGGTGGCTCTATCACCGGCCTGCCGGTGGCAACCTGATGAAACAGTGGCAGCTACTGTCTGCCCACCGGCCAGCCGGTGGCTCTGGCACCGGTCAGCCGGTGCTGCCTGGGCAGAAGGCCTTCTCAACATCCAAGGCACCGGCCAGCCGGTGGCCCTGCACCGTCCAGCCGGTAGCCCAGTCAAACTAGCCATTGGCTTTGACCAGTCAACCCTCTTTTGGCCTCCAATGGCTCCGAAGACCTCTCCAACGGCTCCGAAGGCCCCCAATGGGTTCCATGCCTATAAATAAAGGCTGAGGAAGCCCCGGACACAAACTGGAACTAAAACCAAGCCCAAGGACACTTTGTTGATCATTCGGCAATCCTCCGGCGAGCCACCTCAAGGAACCCCAAGTGCTCCATCCAATTCCACATCCAAGAGCACCACCAAAGAAGCTTGGAAGCGGCCTTCAACATCTCCAATCAATCAAAGGTGCCCAAGACTTCCTCAAATACGGTTTTTCTTGTTTATCTATTTTGAGCTTAATTTGGGTTTGTGTCCACAAACCACTCTATTTCTCATCCCCTCTTTCTTTTGGGTTTCACATCACCATTAAGGTGTGAAAAGGTTGTAAATCTTTCCTTTAAATAGCTTGAGACATAGGTGAGCTATCCTTCACCTGTAAGAAGGATAGTGGGTTCTTGCTAAACCATTAAAAGCAAGTGGGTTCTTGCTCAACCATCAAAAGCTAGCTGTAATAGGTCCTAGTGCTACCTCAAAGCCTAGTGGGTTTCTTGCTAAAACCATTGAAAAGAAAGCGGTAGGAATCTCTCAACGGTTCAGTTGGGAGCGGAGACGTAGGCCGGGTTTTTGGGCCGAGGGATCCGATCCATCACACCCTTGGTGTTATTTCACCACTCAATCATCCAAATCGACCAGGTAACATAAAATCATTAGAACCTTCCAAATTTGGATCCTTTTACACTTATCATTTTTGAATTTAAAAAAAATTAACCATTCCCCATTCTTTATTTCTGAAAATAAGAATGGATCAAGTGGGAATATGAATGATGGATAATTGTTCCAATAAATTTTTGATAGACACAAGCATTCTAAAATGGATTGTCACCCCCTCTATGGTCCAATTTCCATATCATAAAACTAGAAACGACACCCCTCATTAGGTACAAAAACCATGACTATAAATAATGTTAAATTTGTCTAAGAGATATTTCATTCAGTACAAGGTTCCTTCAAAACTCCATTCTTGTTGAGTCCATACTCTGATTTTTTTAAATGAATATACCAATGACCCAAACCCCCAAAGGTCAAATAATTATGACCACTAATTGTTTACATATCCACATTCTATGGCCCATGATATTAAAAACGAAATTGAATCCATTTTTTCTAATCACTATGACCCCAATCAAATATCACTTATTTTCCATGTACAGGGAAGATAAACTATATCAAAATATTCTATGAACTATTTCATATGGTATGAGGTTTCTCTAGTCCTTTATTCATAGTAGGTGACTCCCTTCTTACACAATTAAAAAATCTTAATGATACACCTAACAATGTTTTAGGCGATATGACATTAATATATGTTTTCCCAATTTTTCCTCAAAAGTGTTTGGAAAATAATAATATTAATTTTTTGTTAGAATATGACATTAAAAATCCCCAAACTCCTATGGTATTTTCAATATGAAGGTAAAAAATTTATCTAGCATCATAAATTTTGAATTTGTAAACTAAATTTTTGGATTCCCATCCTTTGATAATAGTATAACCCCCTCTTTCATTCATTAGTTTCCCAAAATTCCACATCCCAAAACCTCTTGTTGATTTATCCCTAGAACCATGGGACACGAAGTGAATCCTATATCTCCCATAACATGCATAGACACCAATACCACTATATAGTGAGACAGTTCTCAATAAAATTAAGTTCCTAACACTATATTTATGATAGTTTCATTCATTATAGTAGAAAAAAAACAATCTCACTCTCTCAAATGGTCGAAGAATCACGACCATAAACTTTGTCCTTCTTAATAATGTGATTTTTTCATGGAACGACATCTCTAGGGTCCCATGTTCACGTGGGTTGGTACTCTCACCCTTTCCTAAAAATATTATCTATAATATCTCCTTTGGTCTGATAATTATGACAACAAATCTACATGCATATAGACCCTTATATCCCAAACTACACAAACCACTTTTTTCACCTATAATGTTTTAATATACTAATAGATGTTTTTCTCATTCAAAATTAAAATGACATACCACTTTTGGTACTGGTATCCAACCACACAACATCCAAAATCAATGTGTTACTTTTTTCCTCATATAGTATTATAAATAGTGATTCATGGACTTCCAATATTTTGAGCAAACATAAATTATCTAATAACTAATTCATTTTTTATACCTCCTTTTCTCACCTAGGATCGTAGTGACTCTACACATACTATGGTGGTGTGACACTCATTTAAACGTAATAAAATTATTGTGACCATTAATTGTATAGAGAATTCTTTGGTGACATTATTTTTGTAGCTGGATATCATGGACCTCCATTCACACTGGGTGAATACAATTTATCATTTTATATGAACCACTCCAAGATACCACCTTACATGATACCACAACTAATCCCCTTAAACTTGTATCAATATTTCATGAACCTGCACCTTAAAATGCATTCAATTTTTATTACTGAAAACCAAAAACATGTTCATATATTGTTCAATTTTCATGACCCTAATATATCCATGAAAAGAGGCACAAATGAATATTAGGTTGAATACCCATTATGAAAATCCAAAAAATGTTACATCCCCTCTTTCCAATTTTGCCTTGTGGCATTTGGTGTAATGTCAGTTTTAATGTAAAATTTACTATGTTTGTTGGACACACTAATGATCCTTGAAAAAAACCATGTAGTTGTCACTTGACCAAGTTGTTTAGGTAAATGTTTTATGTACACCATTGAACATATTTACCTATATTTCATGATGTCCACCATGAGGTAGGTTCCTATGTGTTCCCCTATAATACAACGTAATGTGTCAACATGGTGGATGATATTTAGAGCAGTTAGAACATCCCAACCATTAGATGAAAAATTGTTATATGTATTTCATTGAAACATAATATGAAAATATATAAAAATCATCAATTTATTATAAAATTAAACACCATATAAAAAATATTTTCTATAAGATGTTAAATTTAAATATTCATATATTTATTCAATATTGTATAAACATTGAAATATTTAGTCACAATATAATCAGTACCTTTCTGATTATGGATTCGATCACCTAATTCACCATGATAGTTCCTTGACCATCACATTGAGACCAATATTACACTCCCCTTAACTATAGAGGAATTCTTGTAATTAGGATGATACACCCACAAAACATGCTCGAATCCAATGTAGTGTAATTACATGTGTGTTAAAATCAATTTGGACATTACCAAAGTTCACAAACAAGATTTTAGTATTACTTTATATAGATCCTCACCATATTTAACATTTGTGAAGGCCACCCAAATTGTGATGGGGCCAATCTAAACTACCTCAAAACATCTCCTAGGTATTCAATAAGAAATTAAATTCAAGGAAATTTGACATATCCCTTTTTTCAAACATGATAAATAGTTTGTCCATTAAGAATTGGAGTTTTTGGAATGGGTCAAAATCCCGACTTTTTTTGAATTTTTGACTTTATTCTGAGAAAACTAAGAATGAATGGGATTTTCAAGAAATTAATAGATTAAATTAAATGTACTATAAAGTACATGATTTTTGTGGTTTAGGTGTGTACTATCTGTGTGTTGAACAATTACATGTCATGTGGTGACCATGTGAGAATTTCCTAAAACACGATGTCTAGTGTTACTGGACACACCGTGTATCTTCCATCTGAATTCTGGATGAATTGTAACTATGTGTTAACCCATGTGGTGCATTCAACCTATGTGGATACATCGACTTATGTCTGAGTACATAAAAAGCTACTACACAACATGTAGTCCTTCATACATGATATGCACTTTTATTTTTATTCGTCAATACAAAAGGCATCACGTCTAATTTCAGAATATGTATTATTATTCCCCAAATTCGGAAGAGCTCCATTTTGAAATACCTAAGAACATTCCTCACCCTATAATCGTAATCTGATGTTCGATCTTCAATCTTTTTGTTTTTACTAGATTGCATCGGGAAATCTAAAATTGTGCACCCTCTTCCATTATAGTTTCTTTGCCTCACAGACCACATTCTCCATCCTAGAAGAATTGTATGGACATGACGAAAACTTGTCTATACCATGATTGGCTTTGAAGGGTTGCTATATATAGCATGTGCATATGTCTACGAGTCTCATGTATGTATTTATTACCATCATCTGTGTTTTTGTAGTCATTTGGGGGTTTCATTGTTTTATCATGACACAGGGTTTGGAGCGATACCCTTGTTTAATAAAATTAAAATTATTGTATCCAGTGTAGGATGCTATTAGATATTCCCTTATCCTATTATGCTTGAGTAAGGCAGGGTTAGAGGCCAATTATCATTTGTGTCAGTTTAGCCAATGGTGTGAAAATTTTGATAATTGAATTGGTATGCATGATTAAGTTTGTTAATGGCTTTTTGGACCTTGATGTTGGTTTGGGACAATATATGGAAAGTTAAATTAAAATGTTTTTTTTCCGATTTGAGGAATTTAATTCGATTTTATATATGTGAGGTGTGATATTTTATGTGATGGAACATTTAGGTATTGTTTGGCATGACCTGTGTATTGTTGAGTGATTCTGATCACAGGTTGAGCTTGGCCAGGATTACATTGGGTGGTTATGACCACGAGATTGGGTGTCATCGCCATCAACATGAGGCAATGTAACATCTAGGTTTGGAATGGCCCATGTTACATGGATGGCGGGGCTATCGTAGTTGAGTGACATGGTCAAAGGGACATGTGGGGTTAGAAATATTGTGCCTTTTGAACAAATTTTTGTGATTATCGCAGACCCAGAACTTTGAAGAGTGTTCACATAGGTAGACTACGTGATGAGGTTGTTTGACCATTCATTGGGTAGAGAACCCTGTTAGATAGGGTTCAGTACAATTTGCTTGGGGGTGATTTACATATGATTTCACATGGAAGGTGAGGAGCCATCAGAGGATTGCAATGAGGCTATAGGGTTAGAGGGAAAAGGCTTGAAGAGATTTGAGGTATGAAATCATTGTCCCTCCTGTTACTAAATTGAAGGAAGAGCTCGATGTCCTTCTGGTTCTGATTTGAAGACATGCATCACTGATCCTACGATTGTTGTGCCATGGGTAGGTGTGGGCATTTATGTATGGTTACTATTCATTGCGAGAACCGTTGGGATGATAGAACATGAGACACAGGGTGTTAAGAGGCACATTGTGTTGGGTTACATGGCATAGATTCCAGAATTGGACAAAGACGTTGAAACTTCATGGTGGATTCTAATAACCAATGGAGATTATTTTTTATTTTTTGCATTGTACTATTTAATTCATTCTTAATAAATGCATCCTTTATTAATCACATATATTATATATGCACCTTTTGGTGGTGTTCAAATGAGATTCATCTCACACCATGAACATGACCTTCTAGACTCGTGTAGACTTTATGGATTTAAATGTAGGAATGTGATCATCTTGTGGAGATGGATTTTATTAGTTGTTTTTTTTGAGAAGGTATCGACCTTAAGGTCCTAACTAGCTAGAGTTTACTTTTTTTTTCATTCATTCTTGTATTATCATGCTTACCTTGTTTATTTTAGCTACTATGGGTTATCTATTGGAACCCCTTTATATCTTGAAATGATGTTGAAGCATGAATGTTATTTTATATTAGTTTTTAAAAGTATTTTATGCTTCTTATTATGTTTACCTTCCAATAATTTTGTTGCTACATGGATTCCATTGTTTATCTTCTATTGATTGTGCTTTATTTCTACGGCTCAGGTTCGAGTGTGTTGAGTCGTTTACATCCTCTACATGTTATATATTATTTCATAGACCAATACCATTATTATCTTCTAAGAGAATATAGCCTCCCCAATATAAATATTACACCTTTTCAATTTGTTGGAAGCATTTGGAATTTAGCAAGGTGCTCCAAAGGTTGTATCACCAGAACCGTTTAACATTATTTGGGTTGTTTGTCGTGTTCAGGACATTAATATGTGGTATCAGAGGAGTTATTGCAGTGGACTTAGTAGCAGTGTGTTGCTGGCTGCTCATGATATTGAGAATTCAATTTTTATTTCCAGTGGTTTACTCTTTGGGATGTGATAGAATAGAGATATTTTGTAATTGCAACTAGGTTTCAAGCATGTTCTTAGGTTCCTATAGCCTCGGATATGTGGGATGGACCAAGTTTCCTTTTGTTGTAATTGTTGTTTTTATATTTCATAGATCAAATTTTATATTATTTCCTCCTCATTGGATCACATAGTGTGTGATGTTATTGATTGTGATATGTGACCATTGACTCAGTTCTGTATGGGGTAATTAGGCCATGGATCAGTATAGAATGCTGTGTTTTTTGGGATTTTGATACGCATTATTTTAGGGTATTTCAATTTCATAAGTACATTTATGCTTTGATAATTCATAATACCACGTTAATAATATCAATTTCCAGGCTATAGATGTTTTTTAAAATTAATGGGTGATAATCCATATAGAATTTATTGTTAATTTCCATGTAATATTCCATGAAATAAATATATTATAGAATTTTATGTGGAAGGCTATTTGGGTCTAGCTCTCATACGTGTGGGAATGTACTATGGTTGATGTAATTTTTATCATCAGTATTGGGCATCTCGGTCATCAGTTTGAGGTAATTTTTGTTGCCAGGACATGAATGTCTGAAGGTACTTTTTATTAGTGGCTCTGTTGAGGGAGGGTAAGGAGGCCATGTGTCCTGGAGGTCATGGGTATGTGTTGCGATAAGGGAGAGAAAGGTTAGTGGTTGTATGACTCCTCATTATTTCTTTCCTTATCTACATTGAATATATTGTATAAATATATGGGATGTCTGACCATTTATGATATTCAAAGGGTTCTTTATGGACGACTCAGCTGGATTGTTAGGCAGATGAAGGAATAGTGCCACATGAGCATAATCTAGTACATGATATGGTGCAGGCAGAGAATGAGATGCATGTACAGGATCATGGACATGATCAGGTTCAAGATCCATTACATGTGGAACAATAGCCTGGTTTGGTATCATTCAGACCATGGCTCGATGAGAAGTTCTAATATAGTTTGGTACGTGTCTTGTAGGTGATTAACAGAGGCGCCTATGGTACATGTCCATATATGGAATATATTACGCTGGAAATTTAGTCATAGAACTCACATATTTATCAGCATTAGGGTGGTTAACAGGATTATGAGAACTAGATATAGGGCATGTAGATGATCTTCAATTGCTCAAGACCCCTCCTTGGGGGAGGTTCATGCTACCGATGTACATGCAGAGAGGACCAGTGAAGTGTTTGATGTATGTGAAGGTTCTGGCTCATAGACCCAAAGGAATTTCATGGAAGTACATGGAGGAAAATTTCTTCAAGTAATTTTACTCATAGAATGTGAGAGTCGCGAGTGATCTTGAGTTCTTGAGCCTTCTGTAGGGGCACATGTCTGTCATGGAAAATGTAGAAAATTTCATTGAGCTCTCTTGATTTGCACATGATATGGTAATCAAAGATTCGGAAAGGGAGGGGTTCTTGGTGGATGGCGCACAATATGAAATTTGAATCCAAGTAAATATCTTCATGTTGTTTTCAATTACAGAGGTGGTGAATCAGGCGCTGATAGTAGAGGTAAATGAGAAAGATATGTCTCGCTTAGGTCATATGACATCGTAATGTGTTATTTCAGATAGCATGAAACGAGGTTTGTATGAGTTCTAGTAGGTAATTATGGCCATGGAATGATTTATACCACATCATAGCAGTTTTCCAGTGGTTTTCTTTCAATGTGGACACCCATGGAATGTTCGTAATCAGTTTGATATGCCTCCAAATGAGTGCCGAGCATGTGGATAAGTTGGGAATCATTTGAGGTTCTACGGGAAGCCATCATAGATATCTAGAAAGAAAGGTCTAGAATAGATTTTGATCCCCAGTGTCAGAATAGGGTCGACAACAGGTGTTGTTAACTGAGGTTTAGTTGCACTGAGAGGACGTGGCAGAGACAGCGGGACCCTGCTGAGGGTTCAGTGGCCGGTGATTGGAGTAGTACCATAGGGAATTATGGAATCATAAATTTGTACATCAGGATAGGTTCACTCTATGGTTTTGCTAGAGGCTGAGTAGGCTGGATATGTGATGATGGTAAGAGGTACGTCGTGGGTGTGGCTGTGATTTTCATGGATTCTTTTGGCATGGCATGTTAAGGCATGCCCAGTTTTAGTGCACGAGGTACACATGATTTATTTGGACTGACTAGATTCTAGTCAGTGGGTTTGGCACCATTTTGAGAGCATTATATATTAATTTATATGTATGAGATGTGTGGAATCAGGAGCATTGAGGATGAAAGTTAATTATGGTGATTTTTTTATCAGGGTATCGAGGATGTGGGTTACTTGAGGTGTCCAAGGCATTGAGAAATCGAAGATGGTGGTTACATGAGGTGCATAGAACCATTCTTATCATTGAGAATCCTTATGATGAAGGACATCATGGAGGAATACACCATTCGGTGTGGGATCCATCTTGTTTTCAGAAACAATATATGAGCAACGATGAGGTTTAGGGGCAACGATGCGTCTCGGGAGCACCATGGGTCCAGGAAAAGGTTGTTGGCCATTTGATTGATTTTATTTTTGGTTTCTTTGAGTCCAAGATATGCAATTCATAAGGTTTGGATCCCCTTCGGGATCTTTATGTTGGGTAGATACCTATGTTTTGTTTTATATCTTTGGGATGAGCTATGTTATGGTGTGGAGATTGTTTGAACCTGAGTTTTCGGACGGGGTAAAAATCCCAACACTGTTTGAATTTTTGACTATTTTTTGAGAAATCCAGTAAAATCAGGGATGTTTTGGAAATTTCAAGAATACACGTCATGTGATCCAGTGTAAACATTTTGTGTGGGTTAGGCATGTACAATCCATTTGATGACCATGTTCATGTCATGTGGTGGCCGTGTATGAATTTTAAACTAAATGGCATATAGTGTTACTTCAAAAGTCGTGTATCTTCATTCTGCATACCGGCTGAATCATAACCATATTTAACCCATGTTTCATGTCCACACCATGTTGATACCCCCTCTTTAGTCCGTGTATGGAAAAATTTTCTACAGAGAATTTAGTACATCATAAATGCCGTGTACTTTTATTTTTATTAGTTTATACAGAAGAGAATTGCATATAATTTTAGGCGACGACTTATTCTTCCCCAAGTTCAGAACAGCTCTATTATGAAATCCCTAAGAACATTCCTTACCCTATAATAATCATCTAACATTTTCAATTCAATCTATCAGTTGGAGCAGGATCACATTGATAAGGATAAACTGACACACCCTTTTTCATTCTAGTTTCATTTCCCCAGACACCGTTGATTCCATTTGAGCAGAACTGCCAGGACATGAGAGAAACATAGTTCTATGACGTTTGGAATCGAATTAGAGGTTTATATGAAGCATTCATATGTCTACGAGTCTTAGTTATCTCTTTTATACCATCATTCTATTTTCATGGTCATTTTGGGGTTGATTCTTTTTAGTGTGATGTTATTTATTGAGTGAGATCCTGGTTTAATTATATTGAAATGACAATATGCATTAAGGGATGTCATTGGTTATTCCCTTATCCTATTACACATTTTCAAGGCAGGGTGATAAGCCATATATCACTTTGGAAATTTATTTTGGGGGTTCCAAAATGATTATAATAGTATTACTATGAATTAAACTGATGAGTTTGAAATTCTAAGCATGATTAAGGCTATTAGAGGCTTTCAAGACCTCAACGCTTGTATGAGACAAAACATGGCTAGTGCAATCAAACTTTTTTAGTTTGATTTCTCCTATTTGAAGTATTTATTATTATTTTATATATGTGATGTGTGGTATTATATATGGTGGAATCTTCTAGTTGGTTTGGTCATGGCATGTGTATTGTTGAGTGACGCTAATCACATAGTGGGCTTGTCCCAGATTACAATGGGCGGTCCTGACCATGTGATTGGGTGTCATTGATTTCAGCTTGAGGCAGTGTGGATTTCATAATGGGTACGACCTATGTTACGTGGATAGAAAGGCCATTATACTTTAGCAACATGGTCTTACAAACATGATGTGTTAGAGATGTTGTGCCTTCGGAACTAATTTTGCTGATTACCGCTTACCCGGGACATTGAGTAGTGTTCACACAGTTAGACTCTATGATGTGGTGACCTTGAAAACTCATTGGGTTGAGGCCACCGATATATGTAGTTAGGTACATCTGGTTTTGCGGTTCATCCCATAGGAAGCAACGTGGATTGTGAGGAGACTTAAAGGGATTTTTTTGAGGATTTCAGGTTGAGTGCAAAGGCTCGATGTGATTTGAGGGTAGAAATCATTTTACATCTTGTTACTAATTTATTGGTAGACATCGCTATCACTCAAGTTCCTATATTAGGATATGCATCGCTTCTCCTCTAGTTGTTGCGCCATATGAAGGCGTGGGATTTCTATAAGGGTTATAATTGTTTGTTGGGTCCTTTGAGACATTAGTACTTGAGACACGTGGTTTCAGGAGGCACATTATGTTGAGTTACATGATAGAGATTCTAACATAGGCCAATGTAGGTGACAATAAATGGTGGTTATAGAGCACCAGTGGAGTTCATGTTTACTTGTGAATCATACAATTTACTTCTTTCCTTGTAAATTCATGCCTTCATAAACACATATATTAGGTAAGTACCATTGTGTGGAATCGTATTATGATTCTTCACATACGTTGCTCGAGACTTTCAGAATGTGTGTAGACTTTATAGAATTATGTGAAGGATAGAGATCTGTTTTCCTAGCTTCATTGTATTAGTTTTTGTGTGGAGATGGAATGGACTGTGAGGCCATGCCTAGTTATAGTTTACACTATTTTCTTTAATTCTTGTATCATCTTGATTACCTAGTTTATTGTAGCTATTCTTTGTTATCCATTGGTTCCCCTTATATATTGACATTCTATGGATTCATGACTAGTGTTCTAAAGTAGGTTTTACAAGTGTTTTCAGCATGTTGTTGTGTTTACCTTCCATTGTTATTGTTTCTACCTTTGTTCTGTTTTTTATCTGATATTGGTTGTGCTTTTACTCTGCGGGTCTATTTCAAGCCTACTGAGTTGTTTATTTCTACTGCATGTTATATATTATTTCTCATATCAGTACAATTATTATCCTTTGAGAGGGTATAACCTCCCCATTATACCTATCATAGCCATGTTTGTAGTCAACAACCCTTGGCATTCAGGCAGGTTCGCCTTTGGTAGTAACATCCGACCCATTTAGTACTGTTCAGGTGACTGTTCGTGTTCGAGACGTTACATGTCCTCATTTATTTATACTCACTCATTGTATCATAATATTGGAACATATATTTCAAACATGGTTAACATAAAACCACTATTTTTCTATTTCACTACATTAAATTCCTTGTCATGTACATATCTTTTAACATCCACCACCTTCAACCTCAATTTTTGTAGAACCCAATGCCCATAGATTTACCCACTCAAACATAGATTCGTTTTGGGGAATAAAATAAAATATATAATGTCCCACTCCTCAAACTAGGATATCCAATTAAAGACAGTCCTACTGATTGATGGTGAATTCTGACACCTATCGTTTAGTCCCTGACTCAAACTGAAATATAATTGAATAATATTCTTCTTGACTCTAATTTCTCACCTAATGACAAGATTATGCATTATTAACCATTTAAATATTTATATATTGTTAATCTCGTCGAAATTTAAAGAAATATATATGCACATATTGAATTTAAATAAACAATTTTATATCCTTTATAGAGGAGTTTCATCCATAGTTTAGATGCTCATCTATATAACATTAATATTAAAGTGATTATTTAATGGCTTGGCATGGTTGAGGGACTACTCTATGTCATCAAACCTCTTCCTACTAGCCGTAGATCCCCTTAAATCGTTGATTGTTCAGTCAATCCTTCCTCGACTACAATGAATACCTCATTATACCATATTTCCATTCATCCATGATTGTACTTGCAACTTTCCACCATGGATATCGCATTCACTACTTCATCCCTTTCCTCCACCATATGTACCATTATATGGCTGATAATCTATCCCATTATGATGGCTATGACCTCAAAATGATGCACCAACCCCTCCAGCAAAGTGATATTTTTTTCTGAATCATGAAGTGACAAGGTAGTCTTTGATGATTTCACATACTATGTATCATCATAGTCCTACAATTATTCACACATCCACTTAGTATAAAAGTATCTAGAAAAATCATTTAGTTAATATGATTCCTCCATGCCAGTCCCCATATTAAATAACTAAAGAATTTGGTAACCCATCTTGCTAGTCAAATAAGATAATGTTGTTCAATTTATGATGATTTTGTTTTTTATAAATTACTTTACGGATAAAATAATATTCTTCTGGGAAATATAATCTCTATATTCATTGATATCATTAGGGGTTAGTGGCTTGTAATCAGGAAAGGCTTCCAGAAAAATAGCAACATGAACTATAATAGGAACAATCATATATGGGTTGGGATCCTTAAACATGGGATGGTATTCTATATTGATCACCATTCCAATCATTGAAGCATACAAAACCATATATGACACATTAGTAGTATGCATGAATACTATGGATTCCTCAAAACCAATTTTCGAGATGAAAACTTCAGATGTCTCTTCTTTAGATGCTAGCTCTTCCTACTCTATCTTTTCAACCACCATATGGTTCATAGTCATGTGAATAAATTTAATTAAAATAAACTAATGTTAAATCAAGGATGGATAATGGGAATGAAAAATTAAAGGTTGAAACTAGTATATAATTACACGTCCTGTAATGAATGGACAATAAATTGGAGATCAAAACTTGAAGACTATCTGGGGATGATATCCCTATAGTAAAAAATTCAATAACCACTGAATTTTTTTCCACATTTGGATTTATTGTAAATTATTTATGGAAACAAAAAAATACATAAAAATAATGAAAATTAAAATTTTCAAAATACATAAGAAAAAATGAATATTGAAGGTGACTAAGATGGACTTGATGTAGTTGATTTACCACTCCATCCAAATCCAACAACATGAGAATAGAAGGAATTTTTCCTATGATTTCATCATTAGAGGGATGACTTTTTAACACCCATTCAATTATCTAGGACATCTTATCCTCCCCACTGAATAATTAATAATCTCTATGTCTTCTACATTTGGTGATCTCTCCCCAATGAAGTCTTTTTTTGGAAGGTATTGTTGTAAATCTTCTGATACACAACACTCGTCAGCTGACTCCACCTACCTAGCCATTCCATTTGTTGAATGACCCCTATATAGGTCATCAAGAGAATTCATATCTAAAATTTTTCTCACACAGTCATTCTGGGGGAGTTACACTCTATACGAGATATTCATTTATTCCATATAATGTAGGCACGTCACCTCCTTTGACTGAAGATCTTGGATGATGAACATTACATTGCCCACCCTAGGAAAGAAAATAGAGAAACCCACGGAATTAATTCAAATAACTTGGATAGTGTTGAACTACAATAAAATGTCATATTCCATTTAGGTATTATGTAAGACCATGTCTTCATGAACATCATCACTACCAGAATACATCAATAGGGCCACAACATGTTCCACTAATAATTATTTATAGGATTATCTCTCCACTAAATGATGTTTCCACTATATCCACAACCCTTCCATCTCTCCTCTCATAGGAGAGGTGACCAGGTGAAGGACATAAACCAGTTATTTTACATCCAATTCTCTACTGATGGGTCCTTCTCTTACCCCTAAAATGAAAAACTCAATATATAATTACCCCAACCCCATTGTTGTGGGACAACTTCCTCAGAGTCCACCAAAATATGTGATGCCTCAGCAAACCCCATTGTATGATATCTTCTAAATTTATGATAAATTATAGAATATTACAGATGGATATTTTTCTGGGGGTAAATCCCTCATCCCCACTATACCGTACAATCATGCACCAAATCTGGTAGAGTACTATGGACCAACAGTCAAGGCATTATATAATATATTACACTAGGGTCGACCTATAAAGGCATCTAAATGTGATAGATAACTTGTATGGGGTATATAGTATATAGATCACTTCTAAGTCTACCTTCACCAACAATAAATCACCTCAGATGGTCAAGGGGTATGACCAAAACTATGTGGTCCCCACCACATCAAGATAAATGTTCCCAATTCAAAGGGTAAAGTATGTATCATGATGTGATTCAGAAGACATATCATGGAAGGTTCACTATCCTGCTCTAATGGAGGATTCTACCTCCATGAAATGATCAACATTTCTAACATGATGGGGGATCTTAGGGGACTAATAGGTTTATGATACTCATAAACTATCATGTTTCTATCCAAAAAAACATACAATAAATTGAATTTCATTCAAACATACAGGGTTGTATTAGTATATATAATGTTAAAATAATCATAAATTCACCAGAAAAAACAAAATTATATAGCTATATTTTGCCATATCCATCAATAATTCCTTAATAATGTTCTTGGGAATGCCCCCATGAGATCATTATGGATAGATAGGATCCACCTATAGATGATAGAAATAATGAATCATGTCGACCTGACCAAAAAGTCAAGGTACTCAACACCATACACCCATATGCACCACTAGATCCCATTCAAGACCACCCTGTATGAAATAACCTTACCAAAATATGATAACTTCTAGTAGTAATATAGTCTCCCTTGTAGAAATAATGTAGGCTCATTCAAGAAGTATCCAAATCATTTCATGAATGAGATGTCTTTCATCCCTCTATTGTGCCTCTTGGTCAATTTCATTATGTTTGAAAAATCCCGTCATAACACTAGAAGATAATCATGTTTCTCAAATATGTTCATTGTAGAGAGTAACTCATCATACATATATCCAATAGTGGGGATCATAACAATATATTAGGGGTCTCATTATTTTATCCTGACCTCCAATTAATGACGTTTATGAGTGATTGTTCCAGACAGACACCTTCCCAATAGTTCATGCATGATATTCCAATTGAAGTAGAAAAAGTAATCTGTGTTCTATTCCACCTAATTGGTTAAATTACTATTAATCCCTCCTTATAATTCATTACATAACTAGAATAACATGTATTACTAGTCCCATTCAACCATGAAGTTTCTACCAAAGCAGAAACCAAATTCCCCCATCATGCCCTGGAGGATATAATACATACTCTCCATAGTGTCACACTTGTATTAATGAGGAGAAGTATCTATATAAGATTCTATAAATTTATGTACATAATGGTGTTAAATATTGGTTCTCCCATGATTCAACCATGGTCCTTAACAAAATGAATAAATAGAGAATGTTCCACTGATACTTCCTATAGGAAATTAAAAAAATAATAATGAACATATCAATTGGAATCAAGGATAATTAAATCCATACTATGTTTAAATATTTATAAAATATTCCATAGCATGTTATGTTAATGAATCTGATCAATTTTGAGAAAATAATAAAATATTTTGATCTAAAAAACATCATAAGATCTATATGATCATTGTGTTCATTTCAATCTATATCCAGTGAGTAGCTACATCATCTATAACATTAGATTCCATCTTATAGTGTTTTATAATAATTTATGTATATTTTTTGATATATATTCCGATGAAACTACTATGTTTCATGAAATTTATTCATTCATGAAATAATTCTGTACTGAAACTACCTATGGTAAGAATCATTCCCTGATAATATATTTTTTCTAATAACTATTTATCAGATTCTCATAACACTCATTTTGTTTGTGACATTACAAAAATATTATCTCCCAATATTATATGATAATTTTGTTATCCACCTAATTTCCCCTCTCCCAATTTATAGGGTGGGGGTAGAGAAAAGATTCAAAAGTGTAGAACCTATATTTTTTTTATTTTTAAATATTTTTTTATAATTATTCTTTATACTCTCATGTCAGCTCCCATTCTAAGAGGGACATTTTGGGATGATGAAAAAAACCTATTATGTTAGATGTCAAGGATATCATATATTATTCAAGGGGAATCTAGTAAAAATTAGGAAATTATACCCCAATGGTTCAAGATTAACAAAAGACGATTACATCATGTAATTTAGTATATTCATGAATGTAATTTGGGTACCGGGTAGAATTATCTATATAAAAGATAATAATCCATTGTATAAAATATTTCACATAATATATAGATCATATAAATACATTAATTATCCTTCTTTTAAAATGATTATGTGATTTTTTTTTACTTCCAATAGAATCTCTGAATACACGACACACCATATTTAGAAACCAAATAAGAAATGTATTGTTTCAGGTATCAATCATTCACAATAAACTGATCATAAATATCTTTGAACATAGGAAAAAGGTGGATACAACCTCCATGATGGTTCAAGTATAAATAAATATTGTAAAATGATTCATGTCTAATGGAATTATATTATAACATCACATTTCACTATACTCTCTCCATATGAACTAGGGTAAAACCCTTAGGTTAGGGGGCCATGTTTTAAAAAGGCATCATCCTTAAAAGGATAACCCTTTTGAACCCAATATCCTTCATAAAATACATCACTATTAATTTTACCTAATTCCTCTATTAAATAGTAATACTGTGAAGAAGTTTGAGTGCACAAAACCTTGTATATTTTTCCTCATTCTTGGCAACATTCTCATAATCCATTTGCCTCAAACTCAAGAAATTGTCTTCCCATATCTGCTCGTTGGTCATGAGAAATGTATTTTTCTAATAAAATTTCTTTAATATCCCCCCATTAAGTAGTTGATACTTCTTCAATGTTCTTCTAGTTTTGAATTAATGACCACCATTGATATGCATATCTCATGAGGCGATAAACTACCCTGACAACGTTATCCCTTTCAAAAATCCCAAAAACATGACATATTTTCTCTAAGGAATTTATCCATTGCACAGTTACAAATTTATTTGTAGTTCCACTGAATGTTGGTGGTTGTTTACTCATGAAGCAGTATAACATTTATCCTCTACATTGTGGATTAGGGTGCTCTATATGGGTAAGGTTATTATTCATAACATGTGTGAGTTATCCCAAAATGGTGATAATCTTATTAGCACCAGTTTCAACACTATCTCCACTATAATTATCTTGAGATAGGGGGAAATACCTACATCGATTAAATGAGTTCGTATGGTTTCAATTCCTTCCACTAGGCCCCATTTCAAAACAATGGTATAAAAAATATTATTTAATGAATCCCAATACATAATTCCAAACATGTATAACACTTAACATAAATTGAATAGTATATAGATAAAATCAATAATAATAAAAATGTTTCCGCTGAGGAGGTATATAATCATAAATCATTAATAATGGTTTGTAAATATTATTTGAATTATCCTATAAATATCCCCCAGGAGTGTTGTAACCATGAGTGGATCATGGCCCATTATCGTGAATACGGTTTTCCTGGGTCAATCCCAAAACACCTTGTCAGAGTTTTCATTCCATGGTACATTTGTGCCAGAGCCTCCTCTACTTTGTTGTATCCAAAAAATGATGTATTTGTTGGGGAATACACAAATTATCTACATTACAAATATTTAATAAAGTTCTTCTATACTAATTCTCAATGTCTGTCTTAGGGTAATGTTTTCAAATCAAAATTTTTCTAAATCGAGATTCCATGGTTAATACTAAACATACTCTGATATCAACTATAATTCCCTAATACAAGTTACCTAGATTCAGTGAAATATTACATAAAAATGGAATGATCACAAGGGATCAAGTCTTGAATGACCTATTAGTTGAGAATCCATGTAATTACTAGATATATACATAAGTTTTACATTCCATCCTGAAATGAAAAAAAGATTTTCCCCCATTTAACACACATATATCACATATCCTATCCTTACAGGTTAACCATTATATACTTATTCATGTCCTTGAAAAAATAAAACATATAAAGGCGTGATCTCACATGCTCAGTAAGGAAACAAATATATGGGAATCATTTATATATAAGAGAAAACTTTTAGGGAAATGTATAAGTCGAAAACAAAATCCTTTTTAAACATAAACTTCCCCATAATATGGAAAATATAAATAAAAATAACTCCATTTACATATTCACATGGATATTATACTAGTCAAAAAATCACATGTAATATCAATAACCAATTACATAATGATGGAACCCATAATGTTGAACATTATAACTATATAGTCAAGGCCTCATTCCACTACTACAAATATGATTTGTTCAATGATTTGTGGAAAGACACTAGTTTGTATCTTGAGGCCTGCTGATTCATTGATGAGATATAGTTGACTCAACCGTCACTTACTATGTCCAATACATTCATCACATGAAAAGGTTGGAACATAACATACACATTTGTATTAAAACTAGCATAAAAAAATATTATACATTAACCATAAACCGCGAATGCTATAAAAATAACACATACTGTGTCAAACATATCACAAATCCTTCAATACAGTATTGAAGATCTATATCATGATAGGTCAACTTCATTCAATTTTAAAATCCATCAAGAGATGTTGACATCGATGAAATGAAAACAATTTAAAAGAAATGCCTATTTCTATTTTAAAACCATTTTAAAGTCACATAAATATAAAAGAAAAAATTAATTTCGAAAATATTATTATAAGATTTTATGGGATTATTTTGAGGTTTTATAATGGTAGAAAATAGCTGCATCCACCATATAAGTTAAATAACATTCATTCCTTAATTTTTTCTAAAAGGTAATAAAAGACATTGTTTAGTAAACAATAGAAATATTTATTTTTGAACATCTTAAAAAATTATAAAACCGGGTTATAAATGAATTTAACTCATAATACAAGAAATACTAAAAATGTTTTGAAATATATTATTTAGAAACACAGAGGTGGATGAAAAAGAGGTCACAGAAGATACTCATGTATAAACAACCTTGGATAATGATGAGATTGTAGAATTAACCCTTACCTTGTATATTTCCTTGGTTATGTGTACTTTAACCTCCTGTAAAATAGTAAAATCATTGTTATTAAATTATACAATAACCACATACCTAAATATGTTATCATATTTGATCTTCAAATAATGCTTTGTTAATAATATTTCTGTAGTATCATTGATTCAGGTGGTTACTGATTCATTTTTCTTTATATGATTGGTTACTATAACGACCCATACTTTACATACATTGTTAATACTTCAAAATTGAAGCATTCTTAATACAACATATAACATAACGATAGAAGGACCGTATAGGTATAGTGTCTTTAGAAACTGGGAAACATAAACAACTGGTTCATAAAGCATCAACTTTGCCTCCCACTTATTTCATCATATCTAGAGTCCCTTTTTGGCATATCCTACTTAATAACCTTCTTCCTGACCTGGGGAAAGAAAACATACAAAAGGGTGAGCTGAAATTCTCAGTAAGGGTAAACAAAAGAAATATCAATCACATCGTATACACAAACACATAACTTTTGGAAATCTTGACCTGCAAAAGAGATCATAAATTCATAACATGGGATAAATCATGGCAGTGAAATGTAATCACAATAATCATAACTTAAAACATGAAACATTTTGGCATACACACATAATCATAGAGAATCATTTCTTGTTAGTCAAGACTCATTTCCAAGACTATCTAAGTGGACAAAGTCCCTTTCTGAACCGAGTCACCCTCATTTCAGTCCTGTTTCACTGAACCGGTATAACCTACCGTTCCAGCTATGTCTATCTCATGAGATATAAAATCTTTACCCAATGAATTGGAGGGAGATATATGTCCCACCCATCTCATATTGATACCATTCTTATTTGTGCCACAAAATCTTAAATCATACATCATTTCATAACCCATGTAATAAAAATGGGAATCTTAAAAATTATGACATCATAAAACAATTAATATAAGATAAAGGAATTCATAAAAATATTTCCATCACAACATAATCAAATCCATGTAATAATAGGGATAGAAACAGAACCCTATATTGTCTTATATGGAAAATAATTTTGATAAAACTCTTGAACTCCATTCATGAGGAAAATATCCTTTCTACTTCAAAAACATTTATCCTTTCATAACATGCCATACAATTTTAAACAAAAAGAAGTTGATTAAAAATAAACTTGAAAACTTGTAAAGGAAGCTTCATGGAAATAATGTTTTAAAAATCCATTCATGCCGTATAAGTTAAAAAAAACATTCTTCGTACTTTTGTCAGAAAAGTCAAAAAAGTACCTCGTACGAAAAAACGACAAAAGATTCCTTTCATATTCTTTACTAAAAACTCACCGAAGGGTAAAATTGGATTTAAACTATTTTAAGTGGATGGAAATAATATTTTATATTCAGGAAACATGGTTGTGGATGATAAAATACACCCCAGTAAATATTAAAGTATAAACAATCTCAGATAAAAATGAGATTGTGATATTTCCCTTACCTTAGGTCTGATTTACTTTGTACATGTCCGATGTTCCTGTATAATGGTTTAAATAATGTTATTGACTTATTCCAGAATCATACATATTGATATGATATCATATATGGTCATATTCTTAGCTTCTTATTAGTAATATTTCATTGTTACTTGTTACTCGGGTCTTTATTGCCTTTTGTTCTTATGCGAGTTTTGCCGAATAAATTATTATTCTTATTTTAAGGTTATAGATACCTTATATCCAGAATGGTATTAGTGTAACATATATCATATTTATTCATTCAATTCATTTATATAATTACTATGTAATGACGATCATGTAGAACGAATCGCATCACATCGTGGAGACGGTATTCCGTACGTACGCACGAGCGATGATATTGTTCCCATGATCGTGGAATTGTATTTAAGTGTATTTATACTATTTCAGTATCAATATCACTTTATAATAATCATATATAGATACTCATTACACCATTATACCCATCCTTGTAAGGTGATGGTGGAAAATAGATTACATCACGGCGTGGAGATGGTATTCCGTACGTACGCACGCGCGGTGATTTCATTTTTCCGTAGGATGGATAGAAGGTGAATTAGGGATTTTTCATATTTATAATAAAATATGAGTATGTAAGTAATACTGATTTTATTACTTTATCATGAAACAACTAAAGAAGAAGAAGTTGAAGAAGAATGAAATTGAAAAGACCGGTAATGGATATTACCTCTTCTTTGAAACGCCTCTTTGAATCCTCCACTTAGGGAACTAAGATTAGTCTTTGAAGAAGACCAGGACCTCTAGGATTATTCTAGGGAAGTGGAGAAGGGATTTTGGCAGGGTTTGGCCGAGCTTGAGTGCTCAAATTGGTGTGAGGAGGAGGGGGAGGAGGTGCCCTTTTATAAGGGAGGAGAGGGGCACCTTAGGAATATCTCAAAATATTATTTTATATTAAAGTGAAAATCGGTTTATAATGGTTCCAAAGGGTCTTATTTCGAAGGTAAAGTGGGGATGGGTCGAAATCCTATCAACCAATAGGATTTAGACAAGTTTAGGATATTATTTTAACCTTATCAATTAGATTTAACTCTAAGATAAATAATTTAACTTTTACCGTGACTTTTTGTTTTCTTACACTATATGGTTAATACACTTACTATAACATGCCAAAGGAACCCTAAGTTGTTTATTATTAATATATATATCGTTATCTATGTCATTTGGCCGAACCGTAGATTTTTAGGAATAAAATTACAATTAATAATATAATATTTGATTTAAAAACTATTTTGTGTCAATTTTGACACTATTTGATATATGATTTTTGTGAAAGTCATAACAGAATTATATGTTCGAACCAAGTTGATTAAATCAACACTAATATATCATATTAACCTATAAAATTTTTTTAATTCATAAAAAGTCTCAAATTACATTTATTTGAGCATTTATAACATTAATTATGTTAACATTTCCTTAAAAGGGTAATTACTGCATCATCGTTGTGTCATAAATAAATTAATTTATTTAAAGTCTAAAAATTATAAATAAAATATCATTAAGTAGGAAATCTTTTTAGATTTCTAATTAATATTTATAGTCGAATTTATCTTATGTATAACCCAATATTAAAAATGTTTTAGTTATTAAACTTTGATTTTAACTATTTTAACTATTCATTAAATAAAATAATATTAAATGTCATAATCTAATCCAAGTGGACCTAAATGGTCATATTATATTCATAAGGTTGTTTTTGGTCGAATTACACTTATCCAATAGAATTAGGACATGTGTTAGGGTAATAGTAATATCATATTTACCCTTAGTTACCCTATTTACTATTAACCGCGGTAAAAAAAGTAAAAAGTTACTATTCACCAAAAAAATATTTTTATCTCATTGAACCACATTTTACTTACTGATATCAACCGTGTCTGTCGGATTTTCGAAATTCCATTCACAGAAGCGGTAAAATTATGTTTTATGCAAAATTCAGTTTTTAACCTACCACTTAGTGGTTTCACTACTCATCAAAAACTGAAAGTTTTCAGAAAAATACCAAAATTTCACCCTAGGCTAATTTCGATATTCCAAATCCAAAAATGAAGTCCATTTTGAAAAATAAAATTTATAAAATTTCATAAAGTGGTTATTACTATTCATAATGGCTAGTTTTAATAATATTTTAATAGCATATCGTTGTTTAGTGAAACTCGGTATTTCATACGACGCAAGCTATCGAGGAAGGTAGCGATTGCATGTAATGTAAGACAAGCTAGTGTGTAGTGAAAGATTCCTTTTATGATATATATATAACATAAAAACAAAATATTACTCATAAAAATCTCAGGTGTTACATTCTACCCCCATTAAAAAGAATTCCGCCCTCGAAATTCGTCACTTTGTAACAAACAGATGAGGATACTTCTCTCTCATCATATCCTCAAGCTCCCATGTAGGTTTTTCAAGTTGGTGGTTCCTCCATAAAAATTTCACCAATTGAGTGGTCTTGTTTCGTAGGACTTTTTCGCTACGATCCAGAATCTCTATCGGTTGTTCTTCATAAGAAAGATCTTTCTTCAGTGGTACAACTTTTGAGCTGTGTACATGTGAAGGATCTGGTATGTACATTCTCAGGAGAGATACATGGAACACATCGTGAACTTGAGAGAGAATCGGTGGAAGCACCAATCGGTAAGCTACCTTTCCAACACGATCCAGTATTTCGAAAGGACCGATATATCTAGGGCTCAACTTCCCCTTCTTTCCAAATCTCATAACCCTCTTCCAGGGAGATATTCGTAAGAACACTTTATCACCCACTTCAAACTCTAGGTCTTTTCTTCGGTTGTCGACATAACTTTTCTGTCGACTCTGAGCTGCTCTTATGTGTTGTTGAATAGATCTGACCTTTTCTGCCATTTCATCAACGAGATCAGGTCCTAATAGCTTTATTTCCCCAACTTCATCCCAGCAAGTTGGAGTCCTACATTTCTTTCCATAGAGAGCTTCATAAGGAGCCATATGAATACTGGAGTGAAAGCTATTATTATAAGAAAATTCAACCAAAGGTAGGTGTTGATCCCAACCACCTTTTAAATCCATAGAGCAAGCTCTCAACATATCTTATAGAGTTTGAATTTTTCTCTCAGACTGACCGTCTGTCTGAGGATGATAAGCAGTGCTGAAACTCAACTCTGTATCCAGAGTATGCTGAAGACTTCGCCAAAACTTCGAGGTAAATCTCGGATCCCAATCAGATATAATAGAAAGTGGTACTCCATGCAATCTTACCACTTCCTTTACATATATCCTGGAAAGCTGATCCAGAGAGAAATCCTCTCTAATAGCAATGAAGTGTGCAGACTTTGTATGAAGATCAACTATGACCCAGATAGCATTATTGCCTTTGGATGTTTTAGGAAGTCCTGTGACAAAGTCCATAGTGATGTTTTCCCATTTTCATTCGGGTATGGGTAATGGTTGTAACATCCCCTTAGAATTCTATCTCTCAGCTTTAACTTGTTGAAAAACCAAACATCGAGAGACATATTCAGCAACATCTCTTTTCATGCCATCCCACTAGAAGTACTCTTTCAGGTCCCTATACATCTTCGTGCTTCCAGGACGAATAGAGAATGAAGAACTATGAGCCTCATCCAGAAGCTCCTTCTTTAATTCGGGGATGGGAGGAACATAAACCCGATCCTGAACTTTATTATCCCATCACAATCAAGGTTGAATTCAAGAACATTTCTCACCTTTTTTTGTAACTCGACATCTTCTTTCTGTGCCTCTTTAATCTTTACATGTATAGATGGTTGAACATTCATTTGAGAAAGATAATATTTTCCCCTTCCATTATAATTCCAAGATCCATCATTTGTAAATCCATAAATATTGGATATTTTGTGATCCTCATCATGGATAAACTAGCATGATCTTGTCGACTTAATGAATCTTCTACCTTGTTTTCTTTCCCAGGGTGGTAATGGATTGAGCAGTCATAATCCTTAATCAGCTCCAACAATCTTCATTGACGCATATTCATCTCCTTTTGTCTGAAAATATATTTTAAACTTTTATGATCAGTATAAATATCACACCTTTCACCATAAAGGTAATGCCTCCAAATCATTAATGCAAAGATTACCACAGCTAACTCCAAATCATGTGTTGGGTAATTTTACTCATGGATTTTCAACTATCGTGAGGCATAAGCTATCACCATATCATTTTGCATAAGAACACACCCCAATCCCTTCTTGGATGCATCACTATAGATCACAAACCTTTCTCCACTACAAGGCAGTGTGAGCACAGGTGCACTGGATAACCTTCTTTTCAACTCCTTGAAATTCTCTTCACATTCCTCTGTCCAAACAAACTTAACTCCTTTCCGAGTCACCATGGTGAGTGGATTAGATAATCATGAAAAATCTTTCACAAAACGTCGATAATATCCAGCCAAACCAAGAAAATTTCGGATCTCAGTTACTGTTGTTGGTCTCGACCATCTTTCAATAACCCCTGTTTTTGCTGGATCCACAGATATCCCCTCTTTTGAGATTATGTGACCCAAAAATGCAACTTTTTGAAGCCAAAATTCCCACTTGGTAAATTTGGCATAAAGTTTCTCCTTTCTCAGGGTCTTCAATATAATTCTCAAGTGATCTTCATGTTCTTCCTTGCTCTTTGAATAAAACAGAATATCGTCTATAAAGACTACCACAAATTGATCAAGATAGTCTCTAAAGACTCTATTCATTAGATCCATGAGGATAGCCGGGGAATTAGTAAGACCAAATGGCATCACTATAAATTCATAGTGTCCATACCTTTTTACGGAAAGCCGTCTTTGGTATATCCTCCCTTTTGACCCTTAATTGATGATACCCTGAACGAATATCAATCTTGGAAAACTATTGAGCTCCGCGTAGTTGGTCAAATAAGTCATCAATGCGTGGGAGAGGATATTTGTTCTTGATAGTGATCTTGTTAAGTTCTCGATAATCAATACAGAGTCTCATTGATCCATCTTTATTCTTAACAAACAGAACAGGTGCTCCCCAAGGTGACACACTAGGGCGTATGAATCCCTTATCAAGATTCCCTTGGAGTTGCTTCTTCAATTCCTGCAACTCAATTAGGGACATTCTATAAGGTGTCTTTGAAATAGGCAAAGCACCCGGTACGAGTTCTATTGAAAACTCAACTTCAAGATTTGGCGGAAGACCCGGTAATTCCTCCGGAAAGACATCATCAAACTTCCGTACAATGGGCATATTATTAATCGTGAGTTTCTCACCAACCATTTGAGATAAATAACCTTCATTTAGTGGAATCAATACCCATACAATGGAAGAAATTTCCACTGGAAGGTTATGTTCATCCTTGCATTGAAAGACGATCATAGATTGATCTGGAATATGAAATGTGACTTCCCTTCTTTGGAAATTGATATGAGATCCATATAAAGAAAGAAAATCCATGCCAAGAATCACATCAAATTCCACTATAGGAAGGATCACAAGATTTATAGGAAGAACTTTCCCACAAACTTCGATCGGAGAAGAATTATAAACTTTTGATGCGACTGTTGTGACATTAGGTGTTGTCACAGGTAACTCAACATCTAATTGTTGAGGTAATACGGTGATACCCTTAGAAAATTCTTCAGAAATAAAAGAGTGGTTTGATCCAGAATCAAATAAAACATTTTCCACTTTAGAGTGGATGGTAAGTGTACCTTTCACCACATCGTTATCGTACTCTACATCGCTGATAGAAATTGCATGTGACTTTCCTTTGTCTTTAGCCTTAAGAGTTTGTTGACGTCGACCATCATCATCAACCCTTGGATTAGGGAATTTATTGGCATAATTCCCCATATCCTTGCACTTGAAACATTGAAGTGTAGTAGGTTCATTCTTTGTATCCCTTCCTTTGTTTGAATCATTAGACATCTTCTTCCCATCATCGCGGAATTCAAATGCCCGATGACCTTCCTTTCCACATTTGAAACATTTACTTGTCCCTTTAAGACAACTCCCTCCGTGTTTCTTTCCACACTTTGAGCATAAGGGAAAGCTCATCTTCTTTTCAGTGTGCTCTTTAGATTTTCCTTTGAATTCAATTTTCCTCTTCTTATCAAACCCATATGACTGATGGGTTACTCCAATCTCCATCTCGACTTTGAGAGCACATCGAACGATTTCCTCGTAGCTATTGAAGTCCCTTATGGCTAACGCCCTTCGAAGACTTGGTTTTAAGCCACTAAATAATCGATCGATCTTACTCTCAGGTTGGATAATAATACCAGAAGCGTACCTTGCAAGTCTTGTAAAATTTGCTTCATAGGTACCAACAGATTCATCATCCCTTTGCTTCAGTTCAAGAAACTCTTTCTCCATCTTTGTTCGGAGAATACGAGGGAAGTACTTATTGAAAAATAAGTTCTTGAACTCTTCCCATTCCATGGACTCAATTTCATCCCTTTGCCTCATATTCTTAATAAGATTCCTCCATTTATCAGCTTCTCCTTCCAAACGATACACTGCTAGGATGAATTTATCATGTTCAGAACATCGAAGAACTGAAAATATCTTTTCAGTAGTACTAATCCATTGTTCAGCAACTAATGGATCATTAGACCCGCTGAAAGAAGGTGGACGCTGCCTCATGAAGGATTCAACAGAATGTTGCTCCTTCCTTTTCTCGTTTGGAAGTCCTGCATGATTCATAGCTTGAGAAAGTTGTGTGAGCATGGCTACAATATTTTTCATTCCAGCTCCCATATCGTTTGGTTGCTCAGGGGGACAATCATTGCATTTCCCGTCTCATTCCGTATTAACACGATTCCTTCGGGTCCTAGCCATTGACTAAAACCAAGAAGAATAGTGTGAGCAACACTAATTATAATAGGAAAACCACATAATTAAGAATAAAATTTCACACTTAAGGTCTTATCCTAGGTTATTCATGGCCATTTCTAAAACACTAAGATTGTGTTCAATGCTTAGACTTATCCTTAGGGTTCTTACTAAGGCTTTTACATCCTAGATTCCAAAGGTTGACTATACCTTTACTCTGATACCAACTATAACGACCCATACTTTACATACATTGTTAATACTTCAAAATTGAAGCATTCTTATTACAACATATAACAAAACCATGAAAGGACCGTATAGGTATAGTGTCTTTAGAAACTAGGAAACATAAACAACTGGTTCATAAAGCATCAACTTTGCCTCCCACTTATTTCATCATATCTAGAGTCCCTTTTTGGCATATCCTACTTAATAACCTTCTTCCTGACCTGGGGAAAGAAAAAATACAAGAGGGTGAGCTCAAATTCTCAGTAAGGGTAAACAAAATAAATATCAATCACATCGTATACACAAGCACATAACTTTTGGAAATCCTGACCTGCAAAAGAGATCATAAATTCATAACACGGGATAAATCATGGCAGTGAAATGTAATCACAATAATCATAACTTAAAACATGAAACTTTGTGGCATACACACATAATCATAGAGAATCATTTGTTGTTAGTCAAGACTCATTTCCAAGACTATCTTAGTGGACAAATTCCCTTTTTGAACCGAGTCACCCTCGTTTCAGTCCTGTTTCACTAAACCGGTATAACCTACCATTCCAGCCATGTCTATCTCATGAGATATAAAATCTTTACCCAATGAATTGGAGGGAGATATAGGTCCCACGCATCTCATAATTATACCATTCTTATGTGTGCCACAAAATCTTAAATCATACATCATTGCATAACCCATGTAATAAAAATGGGAATCTTAAACATCGTGACATCATAAAACAATTCATATAAGATAAAGGAATTCATAAAAATATTTCCATCACTAAATAATCAAATCCATGTAATAATATGGATAAAAACAGAACCCTATATTGTCTTAGATAGAAAATAATTTTGATAAAACTCTTGAACTCCATTCTTGAGGAAAATATCCTTTCTACTTCAAAAACATTTATCCTTTCATAACATGCCATACAATTTTAAACAAAAATAAGTTGATTAAAAATAAACTTGAAAACATGTAAAGTAAGCTTCTTGGAAATAATGTTTTAAAAATCCATTCATTCCATATAAGTTAAAAAAAACATTCTTCGTACTTTTGTCGGAAAAGTCAAAAAAGTACCTCGTACGAAAAAACGACAAAAGATTCCTTTCATATTCATTACTAAAAACTCACCGAAGGGTAAAATTGGATTTAAACTATTGTAAGTGGATGGAAATAATATTTCATATTCAGGAAACATGGATGTGGATGATAAAATACACCCCAGTAAATACTAAAGTATAAACAATCTCGGAAAAAAATGAGATTGTGATATTTCCCTTACCTTAGTTCCAATTTGATTTGTACGTGTCCGAAGCTCCTGTATAATGGTTTAAATAATGTTATTTACTTATTCCAGAATCATACATATTGATATTATATCATATATGGTCATATTCTTAACTTATTATTAGTAATATTTCATGGTTACTTGTTACTCGGGTCTTTATTGCCTTTTGTTCTTATGCGAGTTTTGCCGGATAAATTCTTATTCTTCTTTTAATGTTATAGACACCTTATATCCAGAATGGTATTAGTGTAACATATATCATATTTATTCATTCAATTCATTTATATAATTACTATGTAATGATGATCATGTAGAACGAGTCGCATCACATCGTGGAGACGATATTCCGTACGTACGCACGAGCGATGATATTGTTCCCATGATTGTGGAATTGTATTTAAGTGTATTTATACTATTTCAGTATCAATATCACTTTATAATAATCATATATAGTTACTCATTACACCATTATACCCATCCTTGTAAGGTGATGGTGGAAAATAGATTACACCACGGCGTGGAGACGATATTCCGTACGTACGCACGCGCGGTGATTTCATTTTTCCGTAGGATGGATAGAAGGTGAATTAGGGATATTTCATATTTATAATAACATATCATTATTTAAGTGATACTGATGTTATTACTTTATCATGAAACAACTAAAGAAGAAGAAGTTGAAGAAGAAAGAAATTGAAAAGATCGGTAATGGATATTACCTCTTCTTTGAAACGCCTCTTTGAATCCTCCACTTAGGGAACTAAGATTGGTCTTTGAAGAATACCATGACCTCTAGGATTATTATAGGGAAGTGGAGAAGGGATTTTGGCAGGGGTTGGCTGAGCTTGAGTGCTCAAATTGGTGTGAGGAGGAGGGGGAGGAGGTGCCCTTTTATAAGGGAGGAGAGGGGCACCTTAGGAATATCTCAAAATATTATTTTATATTAAAGTCAAAATCGGTTTATAATGGTTCCAAAGGGTCTTATTTCGAAGGTAAAGTGGGGATGGGTCGAAATACTATCAACCAATATGATTTAGACAAGTTTAGGTTATTATTTTAACCTTATCAATTAGATTTAACTCTAAGTTAAATAATTTAACTTTTACCGTGACTTTTTGTTTTCTTACACTATAAGGTTAATACAATTACTATAACATACCAAACGAACCCTAAGTTGTTTATTATTAATATATATATCCATATCTAAGTCATTTGGCCGAACCTTAGATTTTTAGTAATAAAATAAAAATTAATAATATAATATTTGATTTAAAAACTATTTTGTGTCAATTTTGACACTATTTGATATATGATTTTTGTGAAAGTCATAACAGAATTATATGTTCGAACAAAGTTGATTAAATCAACAATAATATATCATAGTAACCTAGAAAATTAGTGTAATTTATAAAAAGTCTCAAATTACATTTATTTGATCATTTATAACATTAATTATGTTAACATTTCCTTAAAAGGGTAATTACTGCATCATCATTGTGTCATAAATAAATTAATTTATTTAAAGTCTAAAAATTATAAATAAAATATCATTATGTAGGAAATCGTTTTATCTTTCTAATGAATATTTATAGTCGAATTTAGCTTATGTATAACCCCATATTAAAAATGTTTTAGTTATTAAACATTGATTTTAACTATTTTAACTATTCATTAAATAAAATAATATTAAATGTCATAATCTAATCCAAGTGGACCTAAATGGTCATATTATATTAATAAGGTTGTTTTTGGTCGAATTACACTTATCCAATAGAATTAGGACATGTGTTAGGGTAATAGTAATATCATATTTACCCTTAGTTACCCTATTTACTATTAACCGTAGTAAAAAAAGTAAAAAGTTACTATTCACCAAAAAAATATTTTTATCTCATTGAACCACATTTTATTTACTGATATCAACCGTGTCTGTCAGATTTTCGAAATTCCATTCACAGAAGCGGTAAAATTATGTTTTATGCAAAATTTAGTTTTTAACGAACCACTTAGTGGTTTCACTATTCATCAAAAAATTGAAAGTTTTCAGAAAAATACCAAAATTTCACCCTAGGCTAATTTCGATATTCCAAATCCAAAAATGAAGTCCATTTTGAAAAATAAAATTTATAAAATTTCATAAAGTGGTTATTACTATTCATAACAGCTAGTTTTAATAATATTTTAATAGCATATCATTGTTTAGTGAAACTCGGTATTTCGTACGACGCAAGCTATCGAGGAAGGTCGCGATTGAATGTAAAGTAAGCCAAGCTAGTGTGTAGTGAAAGATTCCTTTGATGATATATATATAACATAAAAACAAAATATTACTCATAAAAATCTCGGGTGTTACAGTTACATAAGTCACGCTAGTTATGTATAGAATATATTTTCTTCATTTTCATATTGATATTATATTCTTAATCATTATTTTTTTAATGATAAAATTATATTTATTTTTAATGATTATGATGGGGAATGATTCTCATCTCGTTCATAGAGATGCTAATCTGAACGTACACACGAGCGATAATACCATTATATTGAAGGTGAAATCAAATGTACATGGATTTTATGCCATATATACAGAATCCTTAAAATGTTATATTTAATATTTACATCAGATATACCCATTATTATACTCATCCAAATAACGAAGGGTTTGAGTAACAAACGACACCATGACATGGAGATGGTAAGTCATACGTACGTACATACAGTGACTTTTCATTCATAGGATGGATATAATAATGAATATAGTTATTACATATTTATAATACCATCAAAATATGTAAAAGGTACTAGAGTATTAATTTTTTTTTTGGCTAATAACAAAGAAATATGAAATGGACGAAAAAATAACTTTGAAATAGATGGTGATATTATAACATCTTCTTTGGGTGTTTCCTTTTGATTTGATAAAAATGGCTCCATAGGTTGGCTTTCTGATAAAATTAAGGCCACTAGGTCGAAGGGAGGGTAGCTGGGATGATATTTTGGTAGGGGATGGCCAAAAACAAATGGCATTGGAGGTGTGATTTTGAGAGAAGGTGTAATACCTTTTTATAAGTGAGGGAAGGTCACTTTAGGAAATTCATGTAATCTTATTTTATTATACAGTCATATTCATTTTATAATATCTCCAAAATAATTTTTTGGAGGATATGGTGGGAATGGTCGAAAAACTCTTAATCAATAGTTTTTAGACAGGTTTTGGTCACCATATTATCCTTATCTTTTAGATTTAACTCTTATTTAAATAGTTTAACTTTTACCACGTATTCTAGTATTATTATTTTATGTGGTTAATAATATTACTATAAAATAAAAAGTGAAAAAAAGTGGTCCATTATTGATATATATTATTAAATAATTCCATTGGCCGAACCACATATTTTTAAGACTATTATATCATTTAATAATATAGTATTTGTTTTAAAAACTCATTTATTTAAATTTTGACACTATTTAGTATTTGATTTTTTTAATGTCCTAAGAACATTTTTAATTCAAAAAAAATTCATTTAATAAACACTAACATGTAATATTAATGTATAGAATTTTTTTAATTCATCAAAAGTCTCAATTTACATTTATTTGGATATATATAATATCAATTTATTAATCATTTAATAATAATGTAATTAATGCGTCATCATTGTGTGATAAATAAATTCAATTAATTATCTAAAAAAATTAAAAATAAAATATGATTAAGTAAAAAATCATTTTAGACTTCTAATTAATACTTATAGTCAAAATTATCTTATGTATAACCCTATATTAAAAATATTTTAGTTATGAAAATTTGAATTTAACACTTTTTACTCTTCCTTAAATAAAGTAATAATAAATGAACTAGTCTAATCCCAGTGGACCAAAATGATCATATTTTATTCCTAAGGTTTATTTTTGTCGAAATACACATATATAATATAATTAGGACATGTGTTTGGGTAATAAAATATCTTTTTTACCTTTAATTTCCCTATTTACTTTGAACTGTTGTAATTAAAAATCAAATGTTACTATACAATGTAAAATATTTTCCTCTTATTGAAACAAATTTTATAAAATAATATAAACCGTGTCTCTATGATTTTTGAAATTCAATTCATAGAAGCAGTAAAATTACATTTTATGAAAATTTGTTAACGTGCTTAGAATGTGGTTAAAAATGGTAAAAAGTTTAATAAAATTTTTTATATTTAATATTATTATAAATTGACTCCAATGAACTACATTCGAAATATATAGGTATAATGTATCTATTTTTACATAAAATAAATTTTAAAAAAATAATTAATTATTTATATAAAAAATTCGGTTTTAAACAACAATGCAGTGTTTTCACTATTCATTAAAAATAGAATGTTTTCAGAAAAATAAAAAAAAATCACCCTAACCTAATTTTAATAATCTGAATAAAAAAATGAAGTCCATTTTGAAATATTAAATTCATAAATTATACAACAATGGTTCTTACAATTTAGAACGACTAGTTTGGTAGGTCGTGGGGTGTTAGAACTTGAAGTTGCATACAACACAAGCTATTGTATTATTTAAAGAGAAGTGTATGATGAATGTATGGGGTGTTATAGTTGTGGAACTCATGGAGCTCCACCTCATGGATTACCATTGGGATTAATAACATCCAACAGAATAAAATCAGATTCTAACTAGCCTCCATCCATCCCTCTGGAGAATTTTCCTAGACAATGAAATATCACATCACCTATGCTTCTGAGTCTTCCCACTGAGAGACCCACACATTATTCTTCAGTGATTACTGCACCATCATCTAAAATAGAAAAATCCTACCACCATCCATTATTGCATTATTTAGGAAGTTATCAAACTCCATAATCACCAATGAAGAATCTTCAGATTCCAATACTACACATATCTACGACTTCCAACTCAAAGCATCATCCAAAATGTTTCCTTTCCATGAGGTGTAAGAGATATAAAAATCGTAATCTTAGTGAAAATCAATACACCTAAAGTACTGAAAGTTCAAATCTCTTTGGGAAAACATTCACATCATGATTTTTTGATATTTGAATACCAAAAAGCACTCTCTGTTGAGGAAATGATGCCATCACTTTAGCGTAAACACAACTGCTTCATTTTCCAGATCTTGGATAGAATAGTTATGTTCAAGGGGACGTAACTGCCTAGACTCATAAGTGATCACTCGCGTTTATTGAATCATTAAACATACCAAGACTAGATTGGAATCATTTGAAAATACATCAAACAACCCTCTCCATTGGAAACATATGCTCTAGACCACTGATAAACCTCCCCATCAATAAGATGAATGATTCCTGGAATTTCTCTCTTCACAGAAAAACAAGAACTTTTTTTAGAGATATCAACTAGGCTACAACTCCAGAGAAATCATGCATGAATCCTCCGTAGTAGCCTGAATGACCTAGAATATTGTGACCTTCTGCCACATTCAAGGGTGATTACTAAGAAACAACTGCCTCAACTTCTGAAAGGTCTACTGCTACGCCTTCCGGAGACACCACAAGCCCCTGTAAGTGGACCAAAAATCCCTAAAAAATTTACTTGTATAGCTTTTCCAAGAGCTCGTGGTTCTGAAGTATCCTTAGGATATTTATGAGATGATCGGTATGATCCTCATCTGAACTTAGTAAATCATATGGTAAAAGGTTAATAGAATGACACACATATCAGGGAACACATGAATGACAGAGTCCATGTCACCCATGAACAAAGATGGTGGATTCATAACACCAAATAGCATAACTAAAAACATGATGTTCAAATAACTACCTCTAAATGTAGTATTTAAGATATCACCCCTCTATACCCACAATTGGTGATACCCAAACTGTAGATCGATAATTGTAAAACAACTCGCTCCCCACAGTTGGTCTATAAGATCGTCTGTCATAATGAGTGGTTAATATTTACTGATCATTACATGGTTAAACCTTCGGTAGTCTATACACAGCTTCATAACACCATTTGAATTCTTTGAAAACATGATCGGAGCACACCCACAATGGCACACTAGGCCAGATAAATCCCTTCCCCATCAGATCTTTAATTTGGATCTGTAACTCTCGTAACTCAGAAGGCTTCATCTGATAAGGATCCATCAAAAATTGAGAAGCACCAAGCTGCAAGTCATTCCCAAAATCAATGTCATGTTGAGAAGGTTGAGTCACAAACTCCTCAAGAAAAACATTCATGATCTCCCCAACAACCATGGGATTCCCTGACATCACCCTGTCCATCGATCCCACAAACAGGTTGGCATACAATTAAAGAAGAGGCTCCGGCCACTAGTTACCCACCTGATAGATTTTCTCACCAATGAATGATACATGATGGAAATTCATGTTTGAAATCATGACTCTTATCTCTAATTAGTTGATATTATAACACAAAAAAAACCAGTCGACTGAAAGGATAACAATGTTTGGATGAATCAGTAGAAAAAATAGATCCCCATTAGACTGATGTGACCCCAACATCAGTTTACATACCCATAAAACATCAAACAAGATAGTATGATGTCCCAAAATCGGGATAAACACATGGGGAAAATAATTTCACTCTATGTATAGTCCCAAATCATGTTCCATACTAGGTTTAAAAATGTAGTGTGATTATTTTAAATGAAACAACGCACAAGGAAGTGTACTAAAAAAAATTCATCATACCATTAATGATCATATTAATTCTTAAATAGTTTCTTTTGTAGTAATTAACTTCCCATGTCTATCTCCTCTACCTATATGTTTTTGGCATCCTTCCCCACCATTCCTTGGTTGATGACTTTAAGGTGCACTCTGAGGTCATCCTCCTCCTGCACCGTCCACCCTTGGTAGATTCGGGGGATGTTTTCCCTATTTCTGGAAAGGCATATCTAGATATTGCTACTACGGATGGTGCTGAACCATACCTCCTCCACCACACTAAGCTTGAGTCAGGCACTATATATTTACATTCCAATGACCTCTGCAAGAAAAACACATCAGCCCCTGACCTTTGTGAAATGGTTGAGGACCAGAGGGATGAAATTGAAACTGCTATGGGTCAGCTCCTCACTAGTCGAAACATGGAAGTTAGAAACACATGAGAAATGCTAATGATAGCTTTCCCCTTTGAAGAAATATGCTGACTTCCCTCTCACAGCTAACCTCTTCATGGGTGCATCCTTTCCACCACATCATCCTTCTTCTGAACTAGTATGTATTTTAGTTGAGTGAAGGGAGTAACCACATACAAATGGGAATTTCAATGTGCCTCTTCTAAGAGACTTTCTTAGGACTCCTCATCTTGATATAGGTCAAGAGAATAACATAGGAGATCCATCAAATTGATATCCAACTCCCCCACCAACATACTCTCCTACTAGAGGGAGAGTTGCACTGGTTTTTCCTAGTCATCATCGGGGGAGAAAGGACCTTTATAGGTAACTCCTTCTCAATGTTGGCCCATGGAATATCAGTCTCTATCCTCTCTCTGAGGTAATGTGTCTACCCCTGATGGGCTGCTCCCCTCATCTGGATCACTACTAGAGGAACCCCATACTCCTTCAGAGCCCAGATGAAGATGTATTTTCTCACCAAATCCTCAAGAGAACTCTCGGTTTCTGTATCTGAGATGCTTCCTTCTTGCATTCCCAGATTTTTCCGCTGGAAGGAATGAAGTTTCCACTACCACTTATTGTCCTCCTCCTCTGGATCAACCATTTGATTATTTGATATATTTTCCCACTGAGCCTCCACTGCTTGTACCACATGCGAATGACTATAAGTACTTATTGTTGAATGAAAAAAAGAAACTTCAAATCTTGGATAATATATAATTTTAATTTGTTTCGTTTTTACAATTTGTTTACTTTAATTTCCTAAAAATTCCCAACACACACATGAACACAATTAATCATGACGCATGCACCTTCTCTAGATTCTCTACACTACAAATGGTGTATCCTCCCTAGGTCATTCGATAATCTCAGTGTCCTTACATCGAATTAAGGGGTACTTAAAACACTATGTCCATGTTTGTCTTCCCTAGACTATTTCATTCACAAAGACCATTTATCATTGTTTCCCTAGCATCCCATGATATTGTCACTATTCCTTACTCCAAAATCATTCTTATCTTTCAACCATCATCTATGATACAATTTTTCCACCACCCACCATCTACATGATGTTATAAGGATAGAAATATGTAGTGACCACCCATCTAAAGATATAATGGTGATAATTAAACCATGAGTCCCACCAACAATAGGCCCCAGGGTGGAAAGCAGCACTAAGGGTATTGAAATCACACCAAAAAATTGTTATGAATTAACCTTTTTATAGTACCCATGATCGGGAGATAATACGTACCGGCCTCTAAACAACTACAAGCCACACATATAAATGGGAGCCAAAATCCATCCAAATGAATTTTTAAAAATAAAAATTCTTTGAAAAAAAAACTACAATGTAGTACAAAAATAAAAATAAGCAGTGACACAACCATATTCCCCATTGTCTAAGATAGTATTGTCCAATATAGTCCATTTAATCTCCCTTAAAACCTGAAAATATATATATATATAGTGAGCATACACGTACACTTATTAGGTAAAAACCAATGTCCCCCATGCATTAGTGGGATAAGCATACAAATTCCCCTGTGGGAAAATTATTATAAACTCAAAGGTAGTTAACAAGGTAAAATATCCACCCCATCCTCATCAAGGAAAGCTCACCCAATAATGAAAGTCATGTAATGTAATTTATTAATCACATCGGTATTTGGGTACCACACACAAATTACCACTAGTTTACTGATCATCACTAACAGTTAATATCCTAATGCTACCTTGATCTTACACAGGCCGCACTATAACTACCTTCCCACACACACCAAGGCCATGAATACACTAATCCTTCCCATAGGCCCCTGGGCCACAACCACAGAAAAATTATTTTGTGGACACCTCAACCTCACGTATTCCACCCCCTTCAAGAAAACATTAAATCCTGTTGTTAAAGATAGCTGGGTAACAAAATAACTCTTATACAAACAATACCATAATTTCGATAGTAATCCTCAATCCACAACAGATTGCCAAAGTTTCATGGGTTATAAATTACTAGAAGAGTGAGAAAAGAAGAGAAAATACCCAATCATCCATCCTCCCAATATGATGTTTGGAAAGACACCCACCTGAATAATAATGGGGGTGTTTTGCATAAACTACTCAACACGAGTGGGGTGCATATAGAAAACATAAGGAACTAAAAGTTTTTACATATAGGTAACAAACACTCAGTCCATCCAATAGAATTACAAAAATTAAACCTTCCCAAATAAAACCACCATTGCTTCTATCCCATCATGAATCCCACTAAAAAAAGATCAATATACCCCTTTCATTTAAGAAATTTTCACCCTGCGTTAAACTTTCCATTCATATATTTATTCCATCCCTAACTGGGAAACTTATAATCACAACATATGATATAATTTTAGAAATATAAAAGACCCTAAACACATATCAACTGACCCATGTAGTTATTAGATACATCAAACATAAAAAAAGGATATATGGGCCAATTTAAATGATTTCCATTTTAATACCCATTCATAAAAAAACAAAAAACACAACCCACATGTACTCCCACTATAAACCACCTTTCTTGGAAATCCATTAAACTGAAGCCAACTACCATTATTTAATGTCATCCATCTCAATTCATTCCCTCACAACTAAACATGGAAGCCCCGTTTCACATAAGCACGACACCCATGCCACCTACAAAAATGAAATCATGACACAACCTAGTCCTGCAACACCACATCCCAATAACATCCCACATGGAGTCCCACTAAAAAAATCCTTCTATTCCACAACCAATAAATATGTAAACCTAAGATTCCAACACACCTTATTCACCACCTCATACACAAATCCTATAGCAACCACCCCCAAAACCATAATATTTATCTACACACATAACACACCATTATCAAAGAACCAACCACTCAATCCACTCCTACAACCACAACCGTTCTTCCATCAATAGAACCATACAACCCAAACATGTCTCAAAAAACAGTAGAATATAGCACAAATCCACACCAATCAAAAATTGTGTATTAATATTTTAAAAACATTATTAACTAATCCACATTGAGAAATAGTGGGGATCACACAATTATTTTCATCCTGAGAAATCCATTTAATTAACTAGGTAAATGTGATTATTTGAATTGATATTTAATATAATTATCAATAAAAAACCTCAAAATATATAAAGAATCACCCATTAACACAAATATACCACCAATGAACATGATTTCTAGAAACCTCATTGCAACAATAGGTCATATCATCAACAAAGATAATAGATAAAATAGGAAATAAACATCAATCCACTCATATCCTATTATCATGTGCATTTTAATGTTTATCATTATTAAATGATGAAGTATTAAGTTATCATAAAATATAATTAGTAATCCCACCACACTTGATAAAAAATTTAAGAGGGATGAAGGAAATTACTTCTCGAAATAGAAATGGTCAACCAATCATCCATGCATAAAAAAGGAGGGTAACATAAGTAGCATGAAAACATCATGGGGAACTCTACAGAAATATCGATTAATGGATATAACATAATAGGTGACTAAATGTGATTTGTATATCAAAGCGCACAAAGAGGGAATAGGAACACACTGGGAATAGAAGATCTTGGAACTTAAGATATAGATCATAAATAAATGGAGGATCAATTTCATAAGTCATTAAAGTCATATCGTGTCTGAGACTATACATTTGTATTGTATAAATATTCCTATTTTGTTAGGATATTAAATATATAATTAATATGGATTGAAATACCTTTAGAAATTCCCAAACTATGATTTAAACTCGATTTATGTCAAATAATATGTAAGAGGAGAGACACTGGAAAAATTGGGAGAAACTGGGAATAAATGAAAAATTAGAAAACTATTTGAAGTGACTCAGTATTGGATGAGTAATAGTGTCACCATTCAGTGAGACACTATTAGGTGAACCACTATTTGGTTCCAACTTTTTGTGTTCCATCAATTGGTGTGCCACCATTCAGTGTTCCTCCAATAGAAATCCTGGTTTTGGGAAAACTCTAATAACAAGCCGTTGTGTCCAACAAGAAGAGTAGAAACACTGGATTTTCATGAAGGAATGGCCTGATGAAATATGGGTCATCACACAATAAAACCTAATAAAACATTACCGAATGTATGATGGGTTATCCCCCAACTCTTCTATTGGAAGAAATTCATAGATTATAGTTTCTTGGGAAATTAATCATGGTTACCTATAGTTTGTTGGCATTGATTCAAATAATATTGATTGAAGAACATTTAAATGTTATGGATCTTCGTAGTGTAGGGAGTTTTTTTATACATTTTACATACTAATAATGTGATTTATATATATATTTTATATAAAAACCATTACTTCATAAATCCATAGTTTACGTGCACTTTATTACAATAGCATTGAAACAAGTGGTGGAATCCCAAAGTACTAACAATTTTAGAATATTTGAAGAAATATATACATACATTCTACCAATTTTACATTATGAATATAAAATATACCATAATTCATAAATAATTAAAATGAACCTAATCTGTAAAAATTTATTTATTGATTTCAACTTCATATCCTGGGAATGGAAAAAAACAAGGGTTGGTTCAACTACTCAATAAGAGTTACATATAATGGTTTATATTATGTTTCAATAATGAATAATTAATATGGAATAGTCAATAACGAAATTGTCATTAAATTTTATCAGTAACATGGATATCATTATTTTTTAAGTCATAATAAATCTGTCACTATAAATAATTGATCACACTTTCCTTTAATTCAATAAAATTAAAATGAATAAAATCCATAGATAAAACCACTTTGAAATTATCATGGATAATAATTAAAATTGATTTCTTAGTGAAAAAAATTCTCAATTTTTGGATATCCATATTATAGGGATCATTATACCTCTATTATCAAGACCATTCAAAAGGCGGTTGAAAAAAAGTAGAAACCCATTTAATTTTTACAAAATATTTTCTCTTGATAAATATTGATGAATTGATGGGATAAATAAATACAAGTCCCACCATTCACATCCTATACAAAAATTACTCATATATTGAGTAATATATTTAATTCATCGATAATATCCCTTATAAAAAATATTCACATTGTGTTATGAACACATATTTATCAATCACTTCTATAGTTTATTAAAAAACATTGATAGTAAACATATTATTTATGAATTACATAAAATTTAAGGAATATTCATATTAATGATAAAATTAATATATATTACCCTCAATTGAAAATTTTTCAATATTGAGTAAATATTTATTAATGAAAATTATAAAAATATGTATTATATAAACCACATGAATGTGAACTGGTGTATATTAAGAAATATGTCTTAATAAAGTGAAATTATTGAAAAATTCCTTTAAAATATTTATAAACATGAAATTGTAATTATTATATTAATAGATTATGTGTATTTAATGTATATAATTTTTTTAAATAAAATAAAATAAAATAAAAATTCCTTACACACATAATGATAAAATAACAATGTAAAGTAATGAATAACTACAACTTAAGGAAAATAATATGAGTTATGAAATTTTTTACCAAATTGTGACATTCATGTAACAATTCACATAGATGGAAGAATTCAATTTAATAATTATAATACCAAAATATTTGGTGGATTTATGATAGTATATGTAAATAGGAGATATATCTATATATAGTATATATAATAAATTTTCCACACAATAAAATAATATTCCTCATTTAAGGGTAACTGAGATGTTGTCTCATACCTCAAATATTCCTTTGGTAGAAAATGTTTTATCATCTTGTAAAATTGTTTTATGATATTTTTAAAAAACCTGATCCATACATATATTATCATATATTATAATCCTTTTACATTTTAACACACATTTCATGACAATATATCATTCATTTTTTTATTAATATCAATTATTTTTTTCATTCACGTTTTATCCAAAATGATATAGTTCTTTTTATATGAAATATTTCCATATTCATATAATTGATATTATGTTTTCAAAATCATATTTACCCATTTAAATCATTTTTAGAATTATTTATGAAATATTGGTATGTAAAATGAATCACATTACCTCATAGAGATAGTATGTTGTTCCTACACACAATTGATAATATCATTACACTGATGGGTGAATGGGTAAGGAAGTATGTGATATATAAATTTTCCAGAATAAATATTATATCATATATATAATGAACTATTTTATTTTATCCCCATTACATTCTATGTAATATGGAATATAAATAATCACAATTCTTTGTGAAAAGGTAGTTTTCCATTCACTTGAGCGACATTCTCATATTTTAAAGGGAATGAAAAATAAAATAATATATGTGATATTAAAATTATAGAATTATAATAATATTATAAATATCATATACATCTATCACATCCATCATTATATCAACCCTTGAGAGGTGGTGAAGGAAATGAAATTAAATCGATTCGTGTTGAACTAGTTTACCACACACACAATCGAAACACTTGTTTCCCATTAGATGGAATATGAAAAAGATTTATTTCATGTCATTAAAAATCTAACTATCTATATATGGTAAATAATAATTTTATAAAAAATACATAATGAATAAAATATTGAGTATTTGAATAAGAATAATATAAAAGGATCATTTAGGAATGTTATATCTTCTTCAGATGTCTGACATAGGTTTACAACAAAAGCCTAATTTGGATGGATTTATGATAAAAAATGACTTCTATTGTTTTGTATGTGAAATTGGAATAATTTTTTTTGTTTAATGTATGATAATAATGTTTTTTTTAGTTTTAAAAGTGGAAGAGAGGAATTATTTTATATGTGATGGGGAGGACACACATGAAATTTGTCAAAAGACAAAATATGAAAAACATATTTACTATGAAAAAGCCTCCAAAATAGTAATTATCAACAGATATATGTGTTAAGGTCAAAAAACATCCATAAAATTCATGTTGGAGATTTTTTTTTCATTTCATCCCATATCATATTAGTTTAACTTCCACTGTAAATCAATTTTTTCCCTAACCGTAATAATGATATTTTATTTCATTTATTATTTTTATTGGTTAAAAATTATGTTTAATATGTTTTATAATATAAATTATTCAAATTCCAAATGTTTAATATATATTTAAAAATTCTATTTTACAAAGTTGGTGAATCCAATTTAATATTATACTCGCTGGTGCGGTGAAAAAGTCGGTTCCCAAAGAGTAAATTATAGTAATTATCAAAATTTCCTTTATTAAAATTTAAATTAACATAATTCCGACAATCATAAATAAGATAAATTGTATTATAATTTTAATTTTTTTTAAATCAAATTTAAAATTTAATTTAAATTTGTATGTTATATTGAAAAGGAATCTCTAAAAATGTCATTTTTAACAATTTATCAAAATATAAGCTTTTCATTAAATTACCAATAATATACAAAAATATTATTTTAAAATAATTATATAAAAAATTAATCTAATTTCATAAAATAATATCTTTAAATTATTAACTAATTAATTATATTATCATTGTCCATTGAGTGTTGAAATGGTTTTTTAAAAAAAAAATTGTTCTGAAAATAATTTTTTTAATTTCTAATATTTATTTTATACCAATCAATAAATTAAGAATGAATTTTTAAATATAGATTAATATATACCATTTTCTTTAGTCCGATACATAACATTTAATTGACATCTATGTTATAATTTTCATGTTTAAAAATAATTTTAATTGAGTATCTTATTTTGGTTAAACATGGTGTTTCTTAAATCGGAAGCTACCAATTATATTGAATTTATTTAAAAGGAAAAAATCATAATGTGATTTTTGTGTAATATTATTCCTTTTTAAAAAAATTAATCCTCAATATTTTGTGTATATTACAATATATAATTTTGATTTTAGTCCATATTCCAAATTTTAATTGGTTCCCAAATTTTTTCTTCATTTTTTTTATTTCTCCATTTACCTAATACACTCTCTATAAAATAAAATAAATAGATGGTTTCATAATAGTAATATATATAATGTTCCAATAGAATTTTATATGTTGTGAGAATTTGTGGAAGGTAAAGAATATAATTAAATAAACATGTGGTAAAGAACTCATTATGTTCTTTTTTGAAGACATGGTGGCATTTAGAAATTATAATCCATGAATAAAATTCATTCTATAATTTAAAATGGTTATATTTACTTGGGAATTATATTTACATGAGTTTTTATCCTTTTTACTCTCTTGTATATAAAAAAATCAAATAAAATAATATATTCTCCATGAAATTCCCAATCAATCTGCTAATTGTCTATAGAACCATTTTTTTCTATTTCAATTCTTCGAATATGAGCATTAATATTAGATATATTTTTTTATCATAAATTTTTTTGGTTCCTATATATTTATATTTACCAAAATTATCCCAGAAAAATGTATACTAAAAAATTTATTTCCATTTAATTCTTTATATGGATCCATTTTAATATTTGGCAGAATACTGTTACTATAAGAAAAATCAACCAATCGTAAAAAAGGATCCCAGAGACCATTAAAATAATGTGAAGATGATATTTTCAATTATTATCTTATTTTAACAGTCTATATATGTAACACCCCAAACTTCCACGGTACGTTTCCCTTCGAATAATCGATAGCGTGTGTTGTACGCAACCTCGAGTTCTAACACACACCACAACTAATTAAACTAGCCGTTGTGAATAGTAATACCTACTTTTTGAAATCATATATATTTTATATTTCAAAATGGACTTCATTTTTGGATTCGGAATTTCAAAATTAGCCTAGGGTGAAATTTTTGTACTTTTCGGATAACTTTTATATTTTGATGAATAGTGAAAATTACTAAATTTTAATTAAAAACAACTTTTTTAATCAAAATAATTAATATTGATAAATTATTAATTTAATTGTTTTTAAAGTATATTTAGAATTTATTTTTACCATTTAATTTAATTTCTGTCATTGGACATAATTTTACAATTAAACCGAACATAAACAAGTGTCAATCTTTTGATAGTTATTACCTCTTAAAAACACGCTTTTTGTTTTGACAGCGGGAATTAATTTTAAATTAATTTCTGCCACTTCTGTGTTTTGAATTTAGGAAAATGGATTCCATATTTGGAATTAGTATGTTCAAATTGTGTAAATAGGTAAATTTTATTTTTAGACATTTTGAATAATTACTGCGGTAAATATTTTATTTACCATGGTTAAGGGTAAATCCGGTAAATAAGGGTTAAAAAATAATATTATAATAATACTAAATTACCCTAAAACGTGTCTTAAACCTATTGGTGGATACATGGTCGACCATGGGAATCTTTGGGTCGATTTTGGGACCCCATGGATCCACTTGTAAGTGATAATGACACTTTATTTTAATTAAGTCAAAATGAATACAAAAATGACACAAGCATATATCTTTTAGAAAAACAATTGTTACATAGGGTTATATAAGTTGGATTTTAGATTATAAATATTCATTAGAAAGCTAAATGGATTTCCTACATAATGATATTTTATTTATAATTTTTAGACATTAAATAATTTATTTTATTTATGACACAATGATGATGCAGTAATTACTATAATAGTGAAAAATTAAAATAATTGATATTATAAATACCCAAATAAATATAATATGAAACTTTTAATGAATTAAACTAATTTTTTAGGATAATATGATATATTAGGATTGATTTAATTGACTTTGTTCGAAGTAATCAATCTGTTATGTGTTTCAAAAAAATCAACTATTGAATAGTGTCAAAATTGACATAAAAGAGTTCTTAAAACAAATATTATATTATTAATTGATATTAAATTCCTAAAAATCTAAGGTTCGGCCAAGAGACTTATATCATGATAGGTTCATAATTAATGTAGCACTTGGGGGTCGCTTGGATGTATATAGTAAGTTTATTAACCATATTATATAAAAATACAAAGAGACATTGTAAAAGTGAAACTAATTAACTTAGAGTTAATACTTAAAGATAAGGTTAATATAAGTACCGAAACCTGTATAAATTCTATTGGTTGAGTGGTTTTCGACCTATCCCCACCTTAACCTTTGAATAATAAGCTTTGGAGCCATTAGAAACCGAATATGAATTTATTATAAATTAATATTTCTAGCTTTTCCAAAGGTGCCCCTCACCCCTCTTATAAAAGGGCACTCCTCCTTCTCATTTCTTCACACCTTCAAAGCCTTTTGGTTCGGCCAAACTCTGCCCAAATACTCTCCCAACATCCCTCAATACATCCTAGAGGCCTTAGTTGGATCAGAAAGCCAACCTACGGAGCCCTTTTGATCAAATCAAAAGGAAGAACCCGAAGAAGAGGTAATGATTTCACCACCCTTCTCCAAGTTCATTTCTTCTTCCACTTCTTCTTCCTTTGTTATTACCATTCTAAAATAATAACTCCAGTATCTCACATATACTGTGATGTTATTATAAATATGGTACAATCATATTCAGTATTCTATCCACCCTTTGAATAACATGTCACCATACGTGCGTACGTACGGCTTACCGTCTCCACGTCGTGGTGTAATTGTTATTAAATATAATATTATTTGGATGGGTATAATAATGATGTGTAAATCATGTAAATAATAAATATAACATGTTAATGATTCTGTATATATGATATACCATCCATTTATATATTATTTTAATATCAAAAGAATGATATTGTCGCTCGTGCGTACGTACGGACTACCGTCTCCACGAACGCGGTGAGATTCATTCTCCATCGTATCCATTCAAGTATAATTATCATTTGATGATTTAAAAATGATGTTTATGGACTAGATATCATTCTGGATATGAATAAGATACAACAACCATGGCTTATGTAACAAAACATATAAAAGAAAATGAGTAAGTTAACTCCCCAAACGACGATAATTCTAAGATATTCATATGATATCATATTATTATATATGATTCTTGTATAATTTAATAACAACTATTTCACCATTATACAGGAGGTTAACCTACCCCAACCAAGGAAAAGTACAAGGTAAGGGTTTACTTTACAACCTCTTCATTATCCAAGTTGTTTATACGTAACAATCTACTGGGATCTCTTTATCATCCACATCCATGTTTTTTAAAAATGCATTTCAAAACATTTTTACTATTTACAAGAATATGAGTTAAAGTCATTTATACCCTTTTTGACTTTTATAAGTGGTTTATAAAGGAATCTTTCGGTCGTTTGCAAAACAAGGTCCTTTTTTACCTTTTCGACAGAATTAAGGTAAGAATGTTTTTTTAACTTATATGGCGGGTGCGGCTATTTTCCGCCGTTATAAAATCTTCAAAGCTTCCCTTACAAGCTTATAAGAATATTTTCAAAGAAAATGTTTTATTTTATATGGATCTTAAATTATTTCAAAATAAAAGGAGATATTTCTTTAAAAAGAATTTTGATTTCATCTATGTCAACATTCTTTGATGGATTTTAAGATTATTTGAAGTTGATTTATTATGATACAAAACTTCTATATTGTATTGAAGGTTTTGTGATATGTTTGACTGTGGATGTGCTATTATTATACCATTCATAGTTTATGGTGAAAGTATTGACATTTCATATGCTAGTTTTAATATGAATGTTTATGTTATGTTTAAACCTTTTCATATGGGAATGCATTGGACTTAATATGTGACGGGTGGAGCCCACTATAGATCCTCGATGTATCGGTAGGTCTCATGAGACAAACTAGTGTTTTGGCACAAGGCCTTGACAAAATCTTATTTGTAGTCTTGGCACGAGGCCTTGGCTATGTGGTTATGATAGTCTGGCATTATGCATTCCAACATTATGAAAGTGGTTATTGATTTTGCATGTGATTATTCGATTAGTAGAATATCCATGTGAACAAGTAAATGGAATTATTTCATTTTACTTTTGCCATACTATGTTGAAGTTCAAGTTTAAAAGGCTTTTGTTTTAGTAATTCATTGCCTTAAATGTTTATGCTTATTTTTGAATGTTCCGCTATATTGTTATCCTTACTGGGCATTTGAGCTCACCCCTTTTCTATGTTTTATTTTTCCCAGGATGTGAAGATGTAAGTTATGAATGACCTGCAGGGATATTATGAGGGGATTATAGTGTGGACTGTGGAAACATTATGTTGTTGTAGTAGTTTTTTTTATTTTATGATGTAATGTAAAACTTATGAATATATCTAGTGTTTCCAAGGCTACTAAACTAATCGGTCTTTCGAGATTTGATCTTTCTTGGGATCATGCCAATATTATGTAATAATGCACCGACTCTTGGTAACTGGGGTCGGGGCGTTACAGCTGGTATCAGAGGAAGTTTAGTACAAACCTTGGAAACTAGATTAAGATAAACTCTGATTAGAGCACGTATACCTAAGATGAACTTTGAGGATTAGTATAGAAGAACTTCCTAGAATTTTGGTATTGTAGAGATTTTGTGAGTTTTCCGAGAAATACATCCCTGTCTGGATACGAGCAGGTAGAGGCGGCTCTGGAACAGATGTACCTAGGGGTAAAACCCGAAAACACCGCTTTGAGCTAGACTCGAACGAGAACTGGTGCACAACAACGGGCCTTGCTGCACTCTTGGTTACGACACTCCCGAGGGATATGCTTAGGATAACTCTCATTTTCTTTACAAATCATTATGAAGGGTTTATGAGTATATACTTCCTCAAAGAAAACATTTTTATGATTATGGATTATATCCATAAATAGTTCAATTTATGTTAAGTGTTTTATAAGTATGGGATTATGTATTTTGATTCATAAACTGATCTAGTTTATTCCATTGTTTAGAAATGGCACCCAGTATAAGGAATGAGAACTCCAGAAATGCACCTGATCCAAAGAGAAAGAAGGATCATATCTTTCATGGTCTTAAGCTAGAATTGATAAGAGAAATAGTCTCCCATGTATTATCATCATATGAAGAAATAATATCATGTGTTGATAAGATAAGTAAAGAGTTTACTGAGTCATATGTCTTTGAAGGGAAGCAAGAGAAGAGAAGGATGGAAGAGAGAAAAATGGATAAAGGGAAGAGGGAAAAGAAGAATTTTCCCATATGTGGTAACTGTGGAAAGAAACACCCTGGAAATTTCCTGAAAGGAATGGGAGTTTGTTATAAGTGTGGAGGAAAAGGGAACAAAGTACATGACTGCAAGGGTAAGAAAATGGTTTCAAATGTACAATGCTTCATTTGCAAGGAGTTTGGACACTACGCGAACCTATGCCCCAGTCATCAGACTATGCCGCAAATGATGCTATTGGATAATAATCAAGTTATGATACTACCTCAGATGAAGAGGAATGATTAGAGTTCTTATGTTGATTATGTCAATTGAGTGTTGTATCAACAATGTACTTGTTATAATAATTATGGAGTATATAAGGATTGTACTACAGTACTATTTCATTAAGGACTTGAGATGGTGTGGAACAAAGAAAAGTGACTCAGTAGCAGGTTAAATGTTTGGAAAATATATGGTTGAGAGAAAGATAAACCATAATATGGTTCAGATACCGAGGTGGTGATTTTAGAATAATACATGATTTATTTGGATAAATTATATTGGATATTATTGACTACCTTGAAGCTGATTAATGATTTGTATATTCCATCATTGTTGGGGTTTAAAACATTTTTGGATTAATGAAGTATATCCAGCATTCTATATGGAATAGGGGAGCATGAATGTAATCAATAAGGAATATGGTAATTCAAGATGTTTCAGTTTATTAAAAGAATACAAGATGAAGGTATTCATATGCTATTGCGGGGTAAAAAGGATCTATATTATGTTTACCTTCCTTATAAATGTTGGACTGTGAGTTTGGACAGAAGTATTTTGGATAGTTCTAGTTTAGATTATTTTGGATTACCATAAAAGGAAAACCCGGAGGTTGGGCGGAAACCCGTCGCGTCCGGCAAGGCTGCAAGACTTGAACCCGCAACTGAAGGGCGACAAGGGTGTATCACCTACCACTGGCCCATGAGATGTCCTGGATTAAATAATGTTTTTTTTAAGATCTGGTAGATGAATTATAAATTCATTTATTTTGGAACCCTGTACGAATAGTATAAATAAATAAAAAATTACATTCTATTATCTTTTAGAGTGAAAGATGAGTTTGTGGTAGAAACCTATTAATGGATAAAACTCTGATTATAAAGTAAGTATATCTCCTTATGATCTTAGCCAATCTCATAAATAAATTCCTCAACATTAATAAAAGGAACTTAGAACAAAAATGTTTCCCTAGATGGTACCTTAAATCATCACTAATTTATGGCTTTGGGATTGTTGGCCTTTTCATAGCCATGTTCTCTACCACTCTCCATCAGATAATTGATGGTTAGATTTCTCTTCCATATCCATATTTTCCTACATGGAACCCTAGTATGTGTTATTTTCGGTAATCTTCATACTTTCCAATTTTTTTTAATAGAGGACTCATTAATTCATTTTTCGATGTGGGATTTCAACTAAGAAAATTTGAAACGTAAAAAAATGTGTTATCCTAATACCCTATGTTTTGTTGAACCGATGGTATTTCAAATCATCATAGATTGATGAGTTTAAGGACCTCAATTTTATACTTGTTTGTGATTGATGACCTCAATCACTACCTATAAATATTTACGTTTTTCCTCCAATTATATGTCTCTAATTTCCACCAATGTTCTCCTAATCGAGATCATAATTTGGTGGTGACCCTTTCATTTCTCTTTTCCTCATATTAAGACTAAATTTTAGTAACCCAATTTCCGATGTGGGTTTTCCAACAAATATATTTTCTATTTTCAACCTTTTATTTTCGAAGAACAATTTCAAAGTGTGAGGACGCAATTTATTGAAGGAGGGGAGAATGTACCACCCCAATCTTCCACGGTACGTTTCCCTTCGAATAATCGATAGCGTGTGTTGTACGCAACCTCGAGTTCTAACACACACCACAACTAATTAAACTAGCCGTTGTGAATAGTAATACCTACTTTTTGAAATCATATATATTTTATATTTCAAAATGGACTTCATTTTTGGATTCGGAATTTTGAAATTAGCCTAGGGTGAAATTTTTGTACTTTTCGGATAACTTTTATATTTTGATGAATAGTGAAAATTACTAAATTTTAATTAAAAACAACTTTTTTAATCAAAATAATTAATATTGATAAATTATTAATTGAAGTGTTTTTAAAGTATATTTAGAATATATTTTTACCATTTAATTTAATTTTTGTCATTGGACATAATTTTACAATTAAACCGAACATAAACAAGTGTCAATCTTTTGATGGTTATTACCTCTTAAAAACACGCTTTTTGTTTTGACAGCGGGAATTAATTTTAAATTAATTTCTGCCAATTCTGTGTTTTGAATTTAGGAAAATGGATTCCATATTTGGAATCAGGATGTTCAAATTGTGTAAATAGGTAAATTTTATTTTTAGATATTTTGAATAATTACTGCGGTAAATATTTTATTTACCATGGTTAAGGGTAAATCCGGTAAATAAGGGTTAAAAAATAATATTATAATAATACTAAATTACCCTAAAACGTGTCTTAACCCTATTGGTTGATACATGGTCGACCATGGGAATCTTTGGGTCGATTTTGGGACCCCATGGATCCACTTGTAAGTGATAATGACACTTTATTTTAATTAAGTCAAAATGAATACAAAAATGACACAAGCATATATCTTTTAGAAAAACAATTGTTACATAGGGTTATATAAGTTGGATTTTAGATTATAAATATTCATTAGAAATATAAATGGATTTCCTACATAATGATATTTTATTTATAATTTTTAGACATTAAATAATTTATTTTATTTATGACACAATGATGATGCAGTAATTACTATAATAGTGAAAAATTAAAATAATTGATATTATAAATACCCAAATAAATATAATATGAAACTTTTAATGAATTAAAATAATTTTTTAGGATAATATGATATATTAGGATTGATTTAATTGACTTTGTTAGAAGTAATCAATCTGTTATGAGTTTCAAAAAAATCAACTATTGAATAGTGACAAAATTGACATAAAAGAGTTATTAAAACAAATATTATATTATTAATTGATATTAAATTCCTAAAAATCTAAGGTTCGGCCAATAGACTTATATCATGATAGGTTCATAATTAATGTACCACTTGGGGGTCGCTTGGATGTATATAGTAAGTTTATTAACCATATTATATAAAAATACAAAGAGACATTGTAAAAGTGAAACTAATTAACTTAGAGTTAATACTTAAAGATAAGGTTAATATAAGTACCCAAACCTATCTAAATTCTATTGGTTGAGTGGTTTTCGACCTATCCCCACCTTAACCTTTGAATAATAAGCTTTTGAGCCATTAGAAACCGAATATGAATTTATTATAAATTAATATTTCTAGCTTTTCCAAAGGTGCCCCTCACCCCTATTATAAAAGGGCACTCCTCCTTCTCATTTCGTCACACCTTCAAAGCCTTTTGGTTCGGCCAAACTCTGCCCAAATACTCTCCCAACATCCCTCACTACAGCCTAGAGGCCTTAGTTGGATCAGAAAGCCAACCTAAGGAGCCCTTTTGATCAAATCAAAAGGAAGAACCCGAAGAAGAGGTAATGATTTCACCACCCTTCTCCAAGTTCATTTCTTCTTCCACTTCTTCTTCCTTTGTTCTTACCATTCTAAAATAATAACTCCAGTATCTCACATATACTGTGATGTTATCATAAATATGGTACAATCATATTCAGTATTCTATCCACCCTTTGAATAACATGTCACCATACGTGCGTACGTACGGCTTACCGTCTCCACGTCGTGGTGTAATTGTTATTCAATATAATATTATTTGGATGGGTATAATAATGATGTGTAAATCATGTAAATAATAAATATATCATGTTAATGATTCTGTATATATGATATACCATCCATTTATATATTATTTTAATATCAAAAGAATGATATTGTCGCTCGTGCGTACGTACGGACTACCGTCTCCACGAACGCGATGAGATTCATTCTCCATCGTATCCATTCAAGTATAATTATCATTTGATGATTTAAAAATGATGTTTAAGGACTAGATATCATTCTGGATATGAATAAGATACAACAACCATGGCTTATGTAACAAAACATATAAAAGAAAATGAGTAAGTTAACTCCCGAAACGACGATAAATCTAAGATATTCATATGATATCATATTATTATATATGATTCTTGTATAATTTAATAACAACTATTTCACCATTATACAGGAGGTTAACCTACCCCAACCAAGGAAAAGTACAAGGTAAGGGTTTACTTTACAACCTCTTCATTATCCAAGGTTGTTTATACGTAATAATCTACTGGGATCTCTTTATCATCCACATCCATGTTTCTTAAAAATGCATTTCAAAACATTTTTACTATTTACTAGAATATGAGTTAAAGTCATTTATACCCTTATTGTCTTTTATAAGTGGTTTATAAAGGAATATTTCGGTCGTTTTCAAAACAAGGTCCTTTTTAACCTTTTCGACAGAATTAAGGTAAGAATGTTTTTTTTAACTTATACGGCGGGTGCGGCTATTTTCCGCCGTTATAAAATCTTCAAAGCTTCCCTTACAAGCTTATAAGAATATTTTCAAAGAAAATGTTTTATTTTATATGGATCTTAAATTATTTCAAAATAAAAGGAGATATTTCTTTAAAAAGAATTTTGATTTCATCTATGTCAACATCCTTTGATGGATTTTAAGATTATTTGAAGTTGATTTATTATGATACAAAACTTCTATATTGTATTGAAGGTTTTGTGATATGTTTGACTGTGGATGTGCTATTTTTATACCATTCATAGTTTATGGTGAAAGTATTGACATTTCATATGCTAGTTTTAATATGAATGTTTATGTTATGTTTAAACCTTTTCATATGGGAATGCATTGGACTTAATATGTGACGGGTGGAGCCCGTTATAGCTCCTCGATGCATCGGTAGGTCTCATGAGACAAACTAGTGTCTTGGCACAAGGCCTTGACAAAATCTTATTTGTAGTCTTGGCACGAGGCCTTGGCTATGTGGTTATGATAGTCTGGCATTATGCATTCCAACATTATGAAAGTGGTTATTGATTTTGCATGTGATTATTCGATTAGTAGAATATCTATGTGAACAAGTAAATGGAATTATTTCATTTTACTTTTTCCATACTATGTTGAAGTTCAAGTTTAAAAGGCTTTTGTTTTAGTAATTCATTGCCTTAAATGTTTATGCTTATTTTTGAATGTTCCGCTATATTGTTATCTTTACAGGGCATTTGAGCTCACCCCTTTTCTATGTTTTATTTTTCCCAGGATGTGAAGATGTAAGTTATGAATGACCTGCAGGGATATTATGAGGGGATTATAGTGTGGACTATGGAAACATTATGTTGTTCTAGTAGTTTTGTTTTATTTTATGATGTAATGTAAAACTTATGAATATATCTAGTGTTTCCAAGGCTACTAAACCAATCGGTCTTTCGAGATTTTATCTTTCTTGGGATCATGCCAATATTATGTAATAATGCACCGACTCTTGGTAACTGGGGTCGGGGTGTTACAATGTAGATGGTATATATGTTTAAATATATTTCGAGGTTCTCAAATAAATCTTAGTTTCATGAACCTTCTAAATAAACTTGCAGAATTTTGATGTGAAAATTGGATTATAATCAGAAAAAATAGGAAAAACTGCACCATTAAGTATAAAATCATCCTTTATGTGGATGAGTAATATGTTCTTAAGAGGTACATATTATCTAGTTGTGTGTAAATGTTAAAAAATTTCAGTAGATCAAAAATAACATATATATCTACCTTATTTCTTTGAATCATTATAAGTCCTGTAACAAAGTCCATTGTAATGTCAACAAAATTCCACATAGGAACTGGAAGTGGTTTTATGACTCCTATAGGATGTTTTCTCTTAGTCTTATCCTATTGAAAAAATCTTGAATGTTGATTCATATTCTAAAATTCCCCACGTCATGATATCGCAACCACAATTTTCCCTCAAATTCTTATACATTATAGTGATACTTGGTTTTATATTCATATTCATGCTATGAGAAACATCCAAAAATTATTCTTTTGATCATTTATATATATAACACCTATTCTATTTCTATATTTTAGGAACCCATAGACATATGAAATTATTTTAATATCCCATCATTCAATTATTGAATTTTTATATGACAATTATCATTATTAGATTGTTTAAATTTTACTCTTATAATAATGTTTATTTTTCAATCATTGTACTAAATATTGAATTCCCCCATTCTATATTAATTTTTATATCTATATTTACTTGATCTGACAGCATTGGATCCCTCTTAGTCCTCATTTTGGTCTGAACCGCATTATAATTCCAACTAAATGCATCAACTACATTATTCTCTATCCTTGGGTTGAATTGTATTCAAAAATCATAGACCAGTAGTAGGTAAATACATCACCTTGGTATCATTTTGAGCCTTTTTAAATATGTATATTTGTATTTTTTATAATTTTATATCTCACATCATTATCCATTGATCGATTGATTCAATATATATAAATTAAATGATTATACCAGCCGACTGAAGATCATGGTTTGATAGTTTTATTAATGATCCTACAAGTGCCTTGATGCATATATTATTTTATTATCATTCTCAATTGGGGAATAACCCAATTTTTTATTTAATGCAACACTATATTTATAAAACCCCCATATTTTTTAGATATTTAATTTAAAATTTTAGCGTTGAACAATCTCCTCCTCAATAAATCAAAATATATTTAGACTCCTTTAATTAAAAGTACATAGCACTTATTAATTAAATCATGGTTAATGGGATATACAATAAATAAAATTTGAAATATTTTCAATTTGAATATATCCAAACACTGGAAAATACATTCGTCAATTATTTTCATTGGTATAGGAAATTATATTACTATTTTTTTCATAATGGGATCAACTAAGATTCTAATCATTGAGAAAATATTTACCTAAAAAGAAACATCATGATACTATAAATCACACATACTAAATTTACAATATACCTAACTTCCTCTACAAGGAACTATAATGATCCAAAATTGATTCTCTTATTCCAAATATATTTTAGAATACAACCAGATATCACAAATGAATACAACAAAAAAGTTATCCAAATAGTCCAAGAATACTCTATTTACTATAAACATAAAAACCAATAGTGTACTTGTCAATCCAAGGAGTATTACATTAAAATAATAATGATTATATATTATTTCTAAATAAGACTTCATAATTTCTTCCTTTTATACTCACAATTGAAGATACCATTATCAGATTAAAATCATCAAAAAATAAAACTCTTTGTGAAATTTATTGGACAATTCACTAATGCAAGGATGTCAAAAAAAATCCATTATTTTAATGGAATTTAGTCTCCTATGATTAATTCACAGCCCTTTAAAAAATATTTATTCCTAATGAAGAGAATATTTCCACTACAAGGCGAAACAATGAGGCCAAAAAATTCATTTTCACGCAAATCTCCTAGTTGTTTCTTAAACACCACTAACTGCAATATGGAAATTATATTCCAGAAATGAGATATTTGTATTTCATTGTGGAGTAAATAATTGAAAACTATGAATTAAAACACTAGTGGATTTCAATTTTATTCCTTCAGAAATATATCAATGTATTACAATAAAATATTTTTATCTCCAATTTAACTACTACCTTCTCTATCCATGGGTTGTGTTTTCTCACCATCCCCAACAATCTCATTGAGTATAGATATTATTTATGGATCTGAAAATGATTCAAATGATAATGCATCATCTATAAAATTATTGAATTACATATCTTAATAATGAATTTTAATTTATTCCACCTTATTATAAATTTTTGGCATAATAATTTTAAATATAGTTCACAGAAAGTAATATATAAATGTTAACCATTGGAATAATAATTATTTCCATAAGTATATAATGTTCTTATTGAGTATATCTTGAATTTTTTTTTATTTCATGATTTTCTCTCATTGTTTTGACTAAAAACTCCATTATTAAATTAATAGAAAAATTCCTAATTTTCTTCGAAAACTGCATAGATATTAATGAGTGAAATGATCCAAAATGAAATATATATTTAGGTACCTTTTTAGATATTATTAATTTACTTTCCCACATATGATCAATATCTTCCATGTAAACTATTGTTATTTTGTACGCTTGTATTTATCTAATTGGTCTCATCTGTAGTGGATTCCCTTAACTCCTGGTATATTGGATTGAACAATATCCCATTTAATTACATATATAAAACTAGAAATCATTGATTTATTTCATATTTGTTATATTCGTGATCCAGATGAACCATATAAAATCCCTTTTAATAAACTCCCGCGATCTTGTATATTTTTGTAGGATGATTCTTTAAATTGTTTTCCAAAGGCATTAATTTACAAATAATCGTCTTCATATCTAATGAATTTATTATTTATAAGTGTTCTGATAAACTATTATTCTATTTATTTCAATTTAATAAGTAATATGTAGAGAACTCATTATCTATTTTGATGTCCCATAATAAATTTTAATCATATGATTAAAATTTTGGAAATATTAGAACACTTTGGAGACATGGATGAAGACCATAAAAGTACTGTTAAACCATTCAAATTTCATTTCATATGTAATATATATTCTACCTAGAAATAGATTTAAATGTTTACAGATAATTAGCATCAATTTATTCTCCCTATTACATTAATAAGAAAAACAATAACATCATTTCAGTTTTGTTCTCAGGATGGAAATATTTTTTGAACAATGTAACCCAAAAAATTTCCATACCATAAATTATATTGCATCATCCACCTTGAATTCTAGATCAGCAACCACCATTGACCACTATCACCATTTATTAAATACACTAAAAGTGTATATGTTCCTATTTAATCACATAGTAAGGACATAAATATCATCATTAAATTCATAATCCATTTCTCCACTATCATTGGATTAGTAATCCCATAAAATTATAAATCCCTCAGTTGAATGAAGATATCTAATATTAAAGTATAATTGTTGTGGAACATGATAGTCTATCTGGGAGTGGTTAAATTTCATTACCTGATCCAACCATAATTATATTTCCATAATTATATATGTTGTATTAATGGAGCTATTTCCTCCTCATTTGGGAAACATCGACATTGTCATGGGGGAATTGGAATCCTTCTTCATCCAATGGTCCATTTATAAACAATGACATATTCTAGATTGGATAAATAAATTGTTTATTTCAAATCATAAGATTATATTTGAAATATAGTGTAACAGATCACATAAAAAAATATTATACATTTTAAATTCAAGATTCATAATCTATGTTTCATTGGGTGTCACGACCCCCTCCCCACAAAGTGTACCCCTTCTGGGCCGGCAATGTGAAAAGGGAGATAATGATCCCCGAGTCCCGCCTCCAGTAGGCCCCGGGTTGGCGACTAGCACCGAGGGTATAATAACATACAAATGGGAGGCATTACCCTCTAAGAGAACACATGCAGAAGAGAGAGATAGAATAGACTCCAATCAACTCCAACTCAGAACTGAAATATAAAAGGAAACCAAGTACATATATGAAATGTCATGAAAAAGTACTACAACTGAAATGGAAAACTAAAAGTACCCAAAAGAAAGTAAAATGACAGCGACCACAAGCCCGAACAGCTCCTCCTCCAACTGCATGCTAGTAGTAACCAGCTTGATCTCCAACCTGCTCCAAGTGACCTGAAAAATAGTTTATATGAACATAGGGTGAGGATAACAGTATACTCAGTAGGATCCTCCCCAAGCCTCTCGTGCAAAGGTAAAAAAAGCATGCTAAAGCCCAGTGAACAACAAGTGAAACTAACTCGTCTCCTAAATAGGTATACTATGTTCCCAACCTCACCATGGCTACTCTCACCAAGTAACGCATAGAAGAATATATCATATAGTAAAGAATATAAAGGGTACCCCGCCACTACTTCCCCACTGGTTTGCCGCTTTGCCCCAACGACATACGTCATGTGCATCTCTCTCCAAAGGCTTGCCCACAGACACCTGGGCTAAGCTCCACAATCTGCACCTCGTGCACCACAAAGGCTTTCCCGCAGACACCTGGGCGAAGCACCACACCGTCCTCACAACCAAAAGTAACTAGGTAATTTCCAGGAGCCACCACAGCTCGCATAACGTGTATCATACGTCGGGTATAATACCTCAAGCCATTACAGCCCATACTTCGAGTAAGGATCCTCAAGCCATCATAGCCTATACACGTTACACCTATAGTATTCCATAGGATACTATATCCAGAATATATGTGTGTGAAATAACCACAATCCATCACCGCCCTCTACACACATATATGGGTAAAACTAACCACTGTGCCTCATGGCACAAGTATCTACCAAGAGAAGAGAGCGGGGCCAAAGGGGGTAGTCATCTATTCAACCTCCCATCAGAAAGTTGGGGAAAACACCCCCCCAGGGCTCGGAATCCCCGGGGTGTCAGTTGCCCTTACCGACAGGGTGGAGTAGCATATAGAAACACAAAAAGTACAGAATATATAAGTAACTCACATCCACACTATGGGCATTACCTAGTCTTAGAGACAACTGCAGCTAACATCTCTCAGACTCCAGGCTGCTAGTTCAAAGACTAGGTATCCTATAAGCACACAACCAATTGAAGAGCTTTATTAGATTACTCCATTCTTATTTATCAGTTCCACTGTACATTGATTAATTCTTTAAACATTAATTAAGAATGAACAATTCCACATTAAACTGAACTGGCATCACTTTCAAAAACAACTTCTCCTTTTTAAGATTCACATCACCTTTAAATTCCAGCATCTCCATCCCTGTGGATTTTCACCATTTAATCAAACATTCATTACAGAATTACTTTTCCACATTCCCAGGCATTCTAGAAAAACATCCTATGCTTCTAAACACAAAGGAGGCTCAACACGGTGAGTAGATATACTACCCGTCGAGTCTTTGCCGCCTATAGAAAGAGCATAGACCCATCCTCCATCGAGAGGCTAAACACGGAAAGCACGTGGCATACCCCGCGTGTCTTCACCTCCTTCGGAAAGAGGGTAAGCAAGACCAGCTGCCTTGAGCAGTGGGGAAAAGTAAAGCAGATAAACAACAAAACCAAACCACCAACATCAAACCATCACATTCATCTCATACCATCACCCTTGGTGTCCTCCCCGACACCCATATGCATAAACCGATGCATCTTGCCACACTAGGCGTCATCCGCTGCCACAACCACAAGTCTCCATGCCTCCACATATCACAACAGCCATCCAGGCTCACATCACAGCCCAAGCGTCAGGAAAAACAAAAATCACAAAATGGGCTCTCGGCCCTTTAACAAACAAGAGGGTAACTCAGAACCCTTTTAGAAATTCGCACATAATCTATTCTCTAATCCATATTGAATTAACAGATTCGTTATTCGTAGGTTCCAATCATGGATACCTAATCAGTAAGCTATCACAATTAAATAACCATGCTTACTTCCCTAATTTGATTATCCTCAAATTAGAACAACTACAACAACGACAATAACCAGATTAATTTACATGCCTCTTTATCAATAGCCAATTAATTAACAATTAATTCCGGCTTTACGTTCGTTATCAATTTCTATCATGAACGAACAGCGAATCAAAGAAAACATAGATATCACTATATCTAGGAAAACATGAGGCAATCCGTTATCACGGTATAAAGAAACAACATGCAGTCAACCAATTCTTTTAATCCGGTTCAAGTATTTAATTAAGTCAATTTCATTGTGATCCAAAGAGATAAATCATGCTAATTCTACGATTGCACATATACAATTTAGAGAAGCCATGAATCCCCTACCTCAAACAGCTCTTCACGTTCTTTATCCACACAACAGGTCACGATCCTCCCATCGCGACAACTGCATCCACCGGAGGATGCTGCGGTACGACAGTACCAACCAACCCCAAGAAAACCCATTAGAATCTTGGAGAATAAATGGTATAATTATTGAAAGGAGGATAGGAGAAGTTGAACCCCAAAAGAACGACGATACAACATACCTTATATCGAAGATTGATCGACACGGCTCAGTTGCATCCAAAACAGAACAGAACCAATCCTCAGGGTAAAGATTGATTGTGAAACTCCTACGGAAAGGATTGAAAGTTTCTAGCGTCTCTTAGCCGAGAAAAAAGAGAAAGAACAAGGGAGAATGATATCTCATCCCTTTTTAAGATTAAATGGGGCGACAGTTTAAGATCCGGTTAATTCTCCATTAAAAACGGATCGCATTAACCCACGCGGTTTGACCAAGTAAAACATTCCAAGCCTTAGGAATAATTAATAAAGGATTTATGGCATTTCAATCGGCCTTAAGAGCCCTTAAAATAAGGCTTTAAATGTATTTTACGTCAAAGGAAACGTAAAAAGGGGCAAAACTGTAGGAGTCTGGAAACACTGTTCACCCAAAGTTACTGTATATGAAACCGATCAGTGAAACTGATCTGTGAAACTGATCTGTCACAACGATCTGTGAAACTGATCTGTGAAACTGATCTATCACACCGATATGTGAAACCGATCTGTGAAACTGATCTGTCACACCGATCTGTGAAACTGATCTGTGAAACTGATCTGTCACACCGATATGTGAAACCGATCTGTGAAACCGATCTGTGAAACGGATCTGTCACACCGATCTGTGAAACCGATCTGTCACACTGATCTGTGAAACTGATCTGTGAAACTGAACTGTCACACCGATCTGTGAAACTGATCTGTGAAACTGATCTGTCACACCGATCTGTGAAACTGATCTGTGAAACTAATCTGTCACACCGATCTGTGAAACTGATCTGTGAAACTGATCTGTCACACCGATCTGTGAAACCGATCTGTGAAACTGATATCTGAAACTGATCTGTCACACCGATCTGTGAAACTGATCTGTGAAACTGATCTGTCACACCGATCTGTGAAACCGATCTGTGAAACTGATCTGTCACACCGATCTGTGAAACTGATCTGTTACTGTTCATAAAACTGGAAACACTGTTCACAGAATTGGAAAATTGGCAAAGTGTTGGGGATAAGTCCCCTTGGCCTCCCAGAACACCTCCAACACCAAAATTCCACAAAGTAATGGACCGGAGAGGTCTGGGCCATTACATTAGATACCTCTCAAAACATTCTCGTCCTCGAGAATTAAAAACCAACCCAGAAGAAAAGAGGGGTCCGAACAACCACCCCATAAGATACCTCTCAGGGAAAAACCACCATGAGTTGTTCGAAAGCTGGAACAAAACTATGAAATTCGGGAACAAACAATCCATACCCAACAATTCATTCACAACATCACATCAAAGGTACATAAATAAAACATGAAGGGTCCAAACACAAAGAAAAAATCATTAAATGAAAGGAGTTAAGCATTGAACAACTCTGGGTACTGAGCACATATCTGTGACTCACGCTCCCAGGTACTCTCCTCCATGCCACCGTGTCGCCACAAGTCACGAACTAAGGGTATAGAACGCCCACACAACACCTTCTCCTTGTGGTCTTGGATCTCCACAGGTCGCTCCTCGAAGGTTGCATCATCATCAATATCGATCTCTCCCCAATCGATAACATGAGATTCATCATGAAGATAACGACAGAGCTGTGATACATGGAAAACATCATGTATCCGACTCATCTTAGGGGGAAGTGCTACTCGATACGCCACACCTCCAACACGAGAGAACACCTCGAAAGGCCCAACAAAACGGGGAGAAAGCTTACTTCCGCGACCAAACCTTCGCTGCCCACGACGGGGAGTCACCTTTAGAAACACATGATCCCCAACATTAAACTCTAAGGGTCTCCTTCTTTGATCAGCATAAGATTTCTGACGATCTTGTGCTGTATTCATCCTCTCACGAATCACTTGAACCATCTCTGTCGTATTTTGCACTAGTTCTGGTCCGAGAATTGCGGACTCTTTGACCCCAGTCCATCACAACGGAGAACGGAATGGCCATCCATACAAGGCTTCAAACGGCGCCATGCCGATGGTAGAGTGAAAACTATTATTGTAAGAGAACTCTACCAAGGGTAAGTGCTTCACCCATGAACCTCCAAAATCGAGAACACAAGAGCGCAACATGTCTTCAAGAGTCTGGATTGTTCGCTCTGTCTGACCATCCGTTTGAGGATGAAAAGCAGTGCTAAGGCATAGTTGAGAGCCAAAAGCGTGCTCGAGACCTCTCTACACCCTAGAGGTAAGACGAGGATCTCGATCAGAAATGATCGTCTTAGGAACTCTGTGAAGCCTCACCACCTCCACCAGATACTGCCTCGACAAAACTTCCACTGAGCTCGAATCCTTGATCGCTATGAAGTGGGATGATTTTGTTAAACGATCCACTACCACCGATATAGCATCATGTCCTCCCGGAGCTCGAGGTAAACCTGTAACAAAGTCCATTGAGATGTCCTCCCACTTCCACTGAGGAATCTCTATGTGTTGGAGAAGACCACCAGGAACACGGTGTTCGGCCTTCACCTTCTGGCAGACTAAACATCGAGACACACATTCTGCAACTGTACGCTTCAGCCCTAGCCACCAAAACTGACTCCTCAAGGATCGATACATCTTCGTCACACCAGGATGTACCTCCAAGGGTGAACTATGGAACTCTCGGAGAACCGTCTCGCGCATCACCAAGGGAACAAAAATCCTGCCATGATACAACACTCGGTGTTGTTCATCCTCCGACCAACCATCAGGGGCCTCACCACATACAACTCTGTCTCTCCAAACTTCAACCTCTAGATCACCCAATTGAGACTCCGCCACCTTCTGCATCAGGGATGACTGCACCGTCATCTGGAAAAGACAACCTCTACCCCCAACTTCTCCCATATCAAGATGCAAAGCTGATATCTCTTCCATCACTCTCCAGGAATCACCAGATTCACACACAACATCATTACGTGACATTCGGCTCAGTGCATCAGCAACAACATTACCTTTTCCAGGTGTATACGATATTTCGAAGTCGTATTCCTGCAAGAACTCCATCCACCGACGCTGCCTCAAGTTCAAGTCACGTTGGGAGAAAACATACATCAAACTCTTATGATCAGTGAAAACCACAAAGCGCTCGCCAATGAGGTAATGTCTCCACAACTTCAGCGCAAACACCACGGCTGCCAACTAAAGATAATGGGTGGCATAGTTGTGTTCATGGGGACGCAACTGCCGAGACCCATAAGAAACAACTGACCTCTGCTGTATGAGAACACAGCCTAGCCCCAGATGTGAAGCATCACAGAAAACATCAAACTGGACTCCCTCCGCTGGAAGACAAAGGACTGGAGAACTTACCAACTTCTCCTTTAGATATTCGAAAGCTGCCTGACAGTGATCAGTCCATATGAACGCTTGATCCCTCTTGGTCAAAGCTGTCAGAGGAGTCGTAACTCGGGAGAAATTGGCTACAAATCTCCTGTAATAGCCTGCGAGACTAAGGAAACATCGCACCTCTGACACGGTCTTGGGGGATGGCCAAGACACCACTGCTTCTATCTTCGAAGGATCCACAGCTACTCCCTATTGGGACACAACATGTCCCAAGAAACGGACTTCTCGAGCCCAGAACTCACACTTCGACAACTTCCCAAACAACCGATGTTGGCGAAGAACTCCCAAAACGGCTCATAGATGCTCTGCATGCTCCTCTTCAGATGTGGAGTACACAAGGATGTCTTCGATGAAAACCACAACAAACTTGTCCAGGAATTCACGAAACACAGCATTCATCAACCCCATGAAAACAGTTGGAGCATTTGTGACGCCGAATGGAATTACAACAAACTCATAATGCCCATGACGACAGTGGAAAGCAGTCTTCGGGATATCCTCATCCTTTACACGCATCTGATGATATCCTGACCAAAAGTCTATCTTTGAAAACCAACTTGCACCCTTCAATTGATCGAATAGGTCATCAATCCGCGGGAGAGGATAGCAGTTCTTTATTGTCACTTTGTTTAACTGACGATAATCGACGCACAACTACAAACTACCATCAGCCTTTTTCACAAACAAAACTGGTGCACCCCACGGTGACACGCTTGGCCGAACAAAACCACACTGCAACAGACCATCGAGCTGTATACGTAGCTCTCGTAACTCAGAAGGGGCCATCCTATATGGAGACATAGAGATAGGAGACACTCCCAGTTGTAGCTCAATCCCAAACTCGATCTCTCGTCGAGGGGGTAAAGATACAACCTCTTCTGGAAAGACGTCAGGGTACTCCTCTACGACCCTAGGAAACGCCAACTGTTGAACCTCTGAAGAACTCAGCATCATCCCAGCCATCATGGATGATAAGGATGAAACTCGTCTATGACTCATCCGAGGATCTATCTCACCAACAAACACCACTTTCTCTCCATCTTCATCAAAGAAAACGACCTTCTTCCTGTAGCAATCCACAACAGCCTGCACCTTATACAACCAATCCATGCCAAGTATGACATCATATGGTTGTATTCGCAAACATAGGAAATATCCCCAAGAGCGGTGTTTCCCCAACACTAGCTCACAGTCTCTACATACTTCAAACAAGTCAGCTCGACCTCCAACTGGCGTAGTCAACTCCAAGGGCACTGGAAGCCTCTCTACCTCAAGTCCCAAAGCGTGGACAAGGGTAGGGGATATAATGGAGTGTGTCGCTCCTGAATCAAACAAGGCATACACCAAGGTAGAAAACAAGCAAAGGGTACCTCGGACGACGTCTGGCTCGCCTGGAGCTGGCAACGCTAGAGAATGAAGCTGACCACGACCACCTCCACGACCTCTCTGACCCTGATGACGACCACCACCACGGCCGCGCTATGCTCTCTGAGGACGGGTAGCATCATGGGGCTGTCCTCTGCCTGCTCCATCTACCCTCGGGTGATCTAATGTTGGTGCAACCTGCTGCTGCTGTCTCGGCTGGAACTGCCTCAACGGAGGAACCTGGAGTGAAGCGCCTGGTGCACGATGACTGCTCTGAAAATTCGGGCACTCCCGCTGCTGATGACCACGACCAACACAAGAAAAACAAGCGCCTGATCCCTTGGCATAGGCCTGAGAGTTGCTGCCTCTGGAGAAACGAGATGGGAAGGGCTGGGACCTACCCCCAGGTGAACGGAAACTCTTCTGTCCTGAAAACCGGGAACCCCGGACCACAGCTCTGCTTCGTGAGGAATCATGACGATTGCCCTCTCGTGACGATCTGGTCCTGGTCAAAGTCCTCTCAACAACCTCTGCCCTTTCCAGCACCTCAAGATATGTCTTCAACATAAATGGGGTGACCTGGCGCTGGATATCTGGACGCAAAGCCTCCTCGAAATGCCTCTCCCTGGCCTCATCATCTGGTAACAGGTCTGAAGCATATCGTAGAAGGTTCCTGAAACGGATTCCAAACTCTTGAACACTGGAGCTCCCCTGTCGAAGGGTGAGTAGCTCCTGGCGACTGGACGCCTTCGCAGTCGATGAAAGAAACTCGACTCTAAACCTGTCTCGAAACTCCTCCCAGGAGATCGCTGACTCCTCATGATCACCGAGGAACAAGAACCACCACTGCCTCGCTGCTCCACGCAACATCGTCACAACCAAGGACACCCAGTGTTCCTTCCGAGCACGAATTGAACTGAAGCCTATCTCGACCTCCTCCAACCAGTCTTCTGTGACTGCATCTGAAACGGAGCCCTCGTACATCTATAGACTCTGGCACTGGAACTCGCAGAGAGTCTTCCTCCAAGTGTCATCATCGTCAACCTCTACCCGGCGGCGATCTGCTGGAACAGCCTGCTGGGCACCTTCTGCGCAAACCTGACGAGGACGTCGACCTGGAGCCATACCTATAAAATAACAACTGTTAGAGCTCCTAAGCCTAGAATATGGAAGACTCAACATTAATTAATTAATTATTTTGTTTTATTAATTTTAGGTTACCTATCCCAAGGTCTACCCATTCATACACAGGCACAAAGAATAATGATGCATGATTCTTTCCTAGGTCTCTACCCTGCAATCGGTATCACTTGTTTAGTAGCCATTATAAACTTAAAGGTCTGTGCAACAGATCATAGGGGGCCCTGAACGCCTATGTCTTTGCCGGTCTCCAGTGTTTACCCCACTTGCTAAACATGAATGACACCGTTGCCCTACCATCCCACGCATCCCCATCTGTGCCTAACTCCAAACTCCATCCTATCCCTCAACCAGACCTCTGATACCACTCTGTCATGACCCCCTCCCCACAAAGTGTACCCCTCATGGGCCGGCAATGTGAAAAGGGAGATAATGACCCCCGAGTCCCGCCTCCAGTAGGCCCCGGGTAGGCGACTAGCACCGAGGGTATAATAACATAGAAATGGGAGGCATTACCCTCTAAGAGAAGATATGCAGAAGAGGGAGATAGAATAGACTCCAATCAACTCCAACTCAAAACTGAAATATAAAAGGAAACCAAGTACATATATGAAATGTCATGAAAAAGTACTACAACTGAAAGGGAAAACTAAAAGTACCCAAAAGAAAGTAAAACGACAGCGAACACAAGCCCGAACAGCTCCTCCTCTAACTGCAAGCTAGTAGTAACCAGCTTGATCTCCAACCTTCTCCAAGTGACCTGAAAAACAGTTTATATGTACATAGGGTGAGTATAACAGTATACTCAGTAGGATCCTCCCCAAGCCTCTCGTGCAAAGGTAAAGAAAGCATGCTAAAGCCCAGTGAACAACAAGTGAAACTAACTCGTCACCTAAATAGGTATACTATGTTCCCAACCTCACCATGGCTACTCTCACAAAGTAACACATACAAGAATATAGCATATAGTAAAGAATATCAAGGGTACCCCGCCACTACTTCCCCACTGGTTTTCCGCTTTGCCCCAACGACATACGTCCTGTGCATCTCTCTCCAAAGGCTTGACCGCAGACACCTGGGCTAAGCTCCACAATCTGCACCTCATGCACCACAAAGGCTTGCCCGCAGACACCTGGGCGAAGCACCACACCGTCCTCACAAACAAAAGTAACTAGGTAATTTCCGGGAGCCACCACAGCTTGCATAACGTGTATCATACGTCGGGTATAATACCTCAAGCCATTACAGCCCATACTCTGAGTAAGGATCCTCAAGCCATCATAGCCTATACACATTACACCTATAGTATTCCATAGGATACTATATCCAGAATATATGTGTGTGAAATAACCACAAGCCATCATAGCCCTCTACACACATATATGGGTAAAACTAACCACTGTGCCTCATGGCACAAGTATCTACCAAGAGAAGAGAGAGGGGCCAAAGGGGGTAGTCAGCCATTCAACCTCCCATCAGAATGTTGGGGAAAACACCCCCCCAGGGCTCGGAATCCCCGGGGTGTCAGTTGCCCTTACCGACAGGGTGGAGTAGCGTATAGAAAAACAAAAAGTACAGAACATATAAGTAACTCACATCCACACTATGTGCATTACCTAGTCTTAGATACAACTGCAGCTAACGTCTCTCAGACTCCAGGCTGCTACTTCAAAGACTAGGTATCCTATAAGCACACAAACAATTGAAGAGCTTTATTAGATTACTCCATTCTTATTTATCAGTTCCACTATACATTGATTAATTCTTTAAACATTAATTAAGAATGAAAAATTCCACATTAAACTGAACTGGCATCACTTTCAAAAACAACTGCTCCTTTTTAAGATTCACATCACTTTTAAATTCCAGCATCTCCATCCCTGTGGATTTTCACCATTTAATCAAAAATTAATTACAGAATTACTTTTCCACATTCCCAGGCATTCTAGAAAAACATCCTATGCTTCTAAACACAAAGGAGGCTCAACACGGTGAGTATATATACTACCCGTCGAGTATTTTCCGCCTATAGAAAGAGCATAGACCCATCCTCCATCGCGAGGCTAAACACGGAAAGAACGTGGCATACCCCGCGTGTCTTCGCCTCCTTCGGAAAGAGGGTAAGCAAGACCAGCTGCCTTGAGCAGTGGGGAAAAGTAAAGCAGATAAACAACCAAACCAAACCACCAACATCAAACCATCACATTCATCTCATACCATCACCCTTGGTGTCCTCCCCGACACCCATATGCATAAACCGATGAATCTCGCCACACTAGGCATCATCCTCTACCACAACCACAAGTATCCATGCCTCCACATATCACAACAGCCATCCAGGCTCACATCACAGCACAAGCGGCAGGAAAAACAAACATCACAAAATGGGCTCTCGGCCCTTTAACAAACAAGAGGGTAACATAGAACCCTTTTAGAAATTCGCATATAATCTGTTCTCTAATCCATATTGAATTAACAGATTTGTTATTCGTAGGTTCCAATCATGGATACCTAATCAGTAAGCTATCACAATTAAATAACCATGCTTACTTCCCTAATTTGATTATCCTCAAATTAGAACAACTAAAACAACGACAATAACCAGATTAATTTACATGCCTCTTTATCTTTAGCCAATTAATTAACAATTAATTCCGGCTTTACGTTCGTTATCAATTTCTATCATGAACGAACAACGAATCAAAGAAAACATAGATATCACTATATCTAGGAAAACATGAGGCAAACCGTTATCACGGTATACAGCAACAGCATGCGATCAACCAATTCTTTTAATCCGGTTCAAGTATTTAATTAGGTTAATTTCATTGTGATCAAAAGAGATAAATCATGCTAATTCTACGATTGCACATATACAATTTAGAGAAGCCATGAATCCCCTACCTCAAACAGTTCCTCACGTTATTTATCCACACAACAGGTCACAATCCTCCCCTCGCGACAACTGCATCCACTGGAGGATGCTGCGGTACGACAGTACCAACCAACCCCAAGAAAACACATTAGAATCTTGGATAATACATGGTATAATTATTGAAAGGAGGATAGGAGAAGATGAACCCCAAAAGAACGATGATACAACATACCTTATATCGAAGATTGATCGACACAGCGCAGTTGCATCCAAAACAGAATAGAACCAATCCTCGGGGTAAAGATTGATTGTGCAACTCCTACGGAAAGGATTGAAAGCTTCTAGCGTCTCTTAGCCGAGAAAAAAGAGAAAGAACAAGGGAGAATGATATCTCATCCCTTTTTAAGATTAAATGGGGCGATGGTTTAAGATCCGGTTAATTCTCTATTAAAAACGGATCACATTAAACCACGCGGTTTGACCAAGTAAAACATTCCAAGCCTTATGAATAATTAATAAAGGATTTATGGCATTTGAATCGGCCTTAAGAGCCCTTAAAATAAGGCTTTAAATCTATTTTACATCAAAGGAAACGTAAAAAGGGGAAAAACTGTAGGAGTCTGGAAACACTGTTCACCCACTGTTACTGTACATGAAACCGATCTGTGAAACCGATCTGTGAAACTGATCTGTCACACCGATCTGTGAAATTGATCTGTCACACCGATCTGTGAAACCGATCTGTGAAACTGATCTGTCACACCGATCTGTGAAACTGATCTGTGAAACTGATCTGTCACACCGATCTGTGAAACCGATCTGTGAAACTGATCTGTGAAACTGATCTGTCACACCGATCTGTGAAACTGATCTGTCACACCGATCTGTGAAACTGATCTGTGAAACTGGTCTGTCACACCGATCTGTGAAACCGGTTTGTGAAACTGATCTGTCACACCGATCTGTGAAACTGTTCTGTGAAACTGATCTGTCACACCGATCTGTGAAACTGATCTATGAAACTGATCTGTCACACCGATCTGTGAAAATGATCTGTGAAACTGATCTGTCACACCGATCTGTGAAACTGATCTGTGAAACTGATCTGTCACACCGATCTGTGAAACCGATCAGTGAAACTGATCTGTGAAACTGATCTGTCACACCGATCTGTGAAACTGATCTGTGAAACTGATCTGTCACACCGATCTGTGAAACTGATCTGTTACTGTTCATAAAACTGGAAACACTGTTCACAGAACTGGAAAATTGGCAAAGTGTTGGGGATAAGTCCCCTTGGCCTCCCGGAACACCTCCAACACCAAAATTCCACAAAGTAATGGACCGGAGAGGTCCAGGACATTACATTGGGGATATCCTTACATTTAAACACATTATAATTATATTTAATGGAAATGAGATTTTTTTAGAATATCCCCAGATAGTGTAAAACATGGTGTCCTATGAAGTTTGTAGTTTTTTACTAGGTGTTAATTCGGTGAATCCTAATGTTATCATTTCATTTAATTATCCCTTGGTTATTTTTATAGAGAAACAAATCCACTTTTATTATCCATACAAGGATATATTTCTATGAAAAATTGCATTATATCATCCTTTCAAAAGATTTATGATTTTCTTTATTGATTATCCTAATGTTTATGATAGTTTTAGGATCCCACATCCAAATTTTCTATAATAAAGTTACAATTATTTTATAAAAAATCCCATTATTCAAATAGTATCAACTTTGACTCTAGTCACCTAGAGTCGGTGCATAAACTATTAATGAGGAAAATATATAATGGTGGAAGTTACAATATGATCAAAGATACTAAAATTTTTGGGGAGAATGATACAAACACAAAAACCATTTTACATTAGTAATAGTGAATAAAACATACCACATACTAAAATCAAATTAAATTCATCATTGAAAACTAATTCATATATTTCTTCTAGGTATCCTATGATAGGAAAAATCCAACGGTGAGGTATAATTATCAGTAAGTTTTATGCGTAAAATAAGATATCCTGAATCAACATAGAGAAATAAATATGGGAAGGAAAATGAATAAACAAACATGAAATTTAATCTATTACATACATGTAACAAATTTATAATTCATAATAAATATATAATGGTATTTAACTCGACACACATACCATCTAACCAATAAACTATTAATTAAATATATTCAAAGATTATATCATTTTGAAAATCACATGGTTAATTATAATAATAAAACACCCAACAAAAGAAATGATAAATTATTATAATTAATGATCTTAGATATCTAGGTCAATCTACTATCATGATCGTTAAAAATATGGTTCCAAATAATGAGTATAATCCTATTTAAATTGGAAAATTGATTTTTCCCACGAGTCCAATCAATTCATCAAGGGGATATATAATTCAAGGATCCACCCATCCCTACATGTCCAAATAATCATGCATATTTTTTTTATAATATGTATAATTTATTAATGATATTATTTATTATCAAGGTTATTCCTTTAGTTAAAAATAGACATATTTTTTTATCTTCAACTAATCAAATAACATTCAAATTTAACATCCTATCTAATAATGGTATAAAATATGTTAAATATTCCATTATATGATGAAAATTATGTAGAAAACCACAAATTCAAACATTAAACCACATTAATAAATATCTTTTTCCATTAAATATATCATGATGTATTATTTTATCAACATTAATGTGAATATAATCATATTAACATATTTTTCTCAATAAGATATAAATTGATACAGAAACCCTTAACATCATCATAACAATGAAGTGAGAATAAATAGATGAAATGATTATTTGTATCAAATGAAAATAATAATAGAAAACGTTGAAATACATTAATATATATTCAAAATTTATTATATATATAATCAGATAATATAAATGGAAAATTATTAATTAAAATACCCTAGTGGAAAAAATTATTAATGAAATTCTCTACCAAATAAAAAAGTTTCTATTAAATTCCATTAAGTGAAATTGTTAAAATTGAATCATTTTAGACAATAATGTATAAATTATTCTGAATATTACATGTTATTGTGGAGGTATATACAACAAATAATTTAAATTATTCATACAATAATAAAATATGTCTCAATAAAGGGATGTTGATAATATATCTCTTACCTCATAATTTTATTTAGTAAAAAATCACTTAACCTATATTATAATGATTTTAAGAATGTTATTAAATTTTAATAAAAATATAAATACATGTAATATCATATATGAAACTCTATTTAAATATTACCTCTATTATTTAATTAATAATTCTATATTTTCATCGTCTTAGGTGTTAATTCTCTTAATTTCTCACATGTGTTTTTTAATTATTATTGCATTACATATGAATAGGATATAAAATATATAAATATTATATTTAATTATATAAATTATATTAATATCATATATACTAATTTGATATATTTTAATAACAATTAATGAAATTTGGATATTGAAAATGAATCTAATCTCTTTGTGGAGTCAATAAGCAGTATATACGCACAAGTGACGACACTATTCCCTAAACAAGTGAATGTTTAAGAAATTAGGTGATATATAAATTTTATAGAATCAATATATTGTAAAATATAACAAATATATAAATTAATAATTTACTTTTTACATTTCATTTAATGTTTTTGTGAAAAATTAATCAGATCACTTGATTATTCAGTAGTCCTCCATAGAAATGAGTGACATTAAAGTATTTTAAATGTAATGGAACATAAAAATATATATTTAATAATAAAATTAATGAATTTTAATAATATAATAAATTTAAAATACTTGTTCTAATTTCATAAAAATATCAACTCATCATATTTGGTGATGGAAATGGATTAAATTAGTTTGTGAGGTTGTAGTTTACAGAACACATGATCATAAATTTATTTACCAATTTACAGAAGATTAGATGGTTATAGGTATTTATATAGACATAATAGAATGTAATAATAGGATAAATACAATTTTTATTATACTTTTATTATTTAAATTGACTTTAAGGAGATGGATGCAGAAATGAAATAAAAAATGCTCATTTTGGACGGTTACCTATTCATTCGATAACCTCTAAGGTTTATAGTTAAATAATTTCTAGGATGGATTTATGATGAAAAATGTTTTTATATTATTATTTTTAGGTTTTATAGAAGTTATCTGGTTAGGTATTGGGAAAATGAAATTTCCTTGTGGGTGTGAAGATGAGGTATAGGTGGTGGTCGTTAATAAGTGGGAAAGAGGACAGACATGAAATTTTTTAAAAGATATAGTTACATCAATGTTTTTATCATTAAACATGACTCATAAATTGTTATTTATAAATTAATATTGTTTATAAGGTAGTCATAAGTACAATAAATGGTTTTTGGAAATAATTTTAGGTCATTTGTCTCTATTATTCTTAATTAAACCTTAATAAATTTGTTTTTACCCTAGCTACTGTAATTAAATTTTAGTTATTTTCTATATCATAGTGGTAAAAAAATATGTTTACCTTATTGTATAATATAAATTATTTTTAATTAAAATATAGAGTTCCTTTTTTAAAATTAAATTCCTATAATTTTAAAAACCCAATTTAAAATTAAAACTACATCCATAATGAAAAAGTAGGTTTCAAAAGAGAAAATTTCCATATGGATGGAATGTTTTTATATTGTAAATGAAATTCAAATGATACTAATAATCTAAATTATTATATTTTATATATTTGTGGGATCATTTTATTTTGAAAAAATATTATAATTTCATTTATCATCGTAAAAAATTTCATCGAAAAGCAATTATCAAATAAATAACTATTATATTTTCCACTATTCATAAAAAATGAATGTTTTTAGAAAATACTCTACATTAATAGGGAAATAATTAGTTCAGAAATGAATTTAATTATTTAATATATACTTTCAATTATTTTAGGGAATTCAATCTTTCTTTAAAGTGGAAGAAGTGTAGAATCTATTATCTTTGAACAAAACAGTTTTTAGAATACATTACACCTACATTCAAATGATTCATATTTTTATTTATAATAACTAGAATACCAATGATCTTATGTATTATATATATATATATATTAATTTATTTATTCAATTTTATAACCTCTAATTTAAATAATATATAACAATGGACGTGTTTAAGTAATAATTTATTAATGTATCATTTTTCAGTTAATCCTATTCTTACGTATATTATAATATATCAAAGAGACTGAATTTATTTGAAATGAAATATATTATAATGTATTTGGCTGTAACAATTTATAAGTTTCAACTCATAATAAATTGTAAGTTCATTTAAATTTAATTATTTAAATGAAAATATTTATATGATGAATACAACTAAGTATATTCCAAGTTTTTAACCCTCGTGGTTACCTATAGGGAAATATATTCTAAATCTATAATTGTACACATTAATAGAAATAAAATTTCACTGATTATATTTTTAGGTACCCCCAGCTACTAGTAGATTTCAATATATTTATTTTTTAATTTTCATTTTCTTATTATTCTGGGTAATGTTCCAAATAATGTTGGAACCTATGTCTAAAGATTGAGTTTGGGATATTGGAATCACTATCACAATCAAAACATTTATTGTTAATAATTATATAGATTTTAAATTTTAATTGTTTTAAATTAATTATCTTTATATAATTTTTTTAGATTTATAATATTTGAACAGTTTGGTTATATTTTTTCTAACTATAAATTTTGGATTTTAGAGTGAAACACAAAACCATATGGATTTCAGAAAAATTTTATGGTAGTAGTGAACAATAAAAGATTATTAATATTCTATTTAAATCATTTCTGATAAAAATAATTTTTATTCATGTTGAATTATAATATTTATCAATAGGATATATGATAGGCGAGACAAGGTAAGTAAATCATATAAATACATTACAAACGTCTTTTTAGAATATTATCATGTTTCTAGGGTCGTCTATTTTTTTAGGTTGGTATCACAAATGTATATGGTGTACTAATATGACTATAATATATATAATTAATAAGATATAATGTGTTTAGGGATTAAGAAAGGTCTAATACATAATTTTATTGATGACTCAAAGGGTTTCGTTTTATGAAAATATATGCACATCTTATTTATATTATAAATAATTAAAATAATTCACTAACTATTCATGGGATTTTAATGAAACAATTAAATACTATCTTAAAAATCATAAATTATTTGGGGCTAGTGGATATTTTTCATGGTTTTTTAAAATTCATCTTGTAATAATTAGTCAAAAAATAGGTCTGGGTTTGAATTTATGTGATTATTATGAGAATATTGAAGTATATTTGATTATATAAATATGTATATGTGGATTATTTTATAGTATAGATTATGAATTTCTATCCAATAATTTTAATTAATTGATTAATCCTTTTAATTTTTTCTAATAGTTAACCCATTATTATATTAACCCAACAATGAATAATTGTGAATGTGAGATTCCAATCATTAATGATCAAATTTAACTAACCATCATTACTATAATTGTAAGAATATATTTAAAATTACAACGAATCCTTAATAATGAGTTAACAAAAAATTAATTATCCAATGAACAATAGAGGGAAGATACATTTATGAAATCCAAATATATAGACATACATATAAAAATAATAATAAGTCAATTGGTATTTTAATACATCACTTTCCCATCATTATTATATAGTAATTATTCAGTGGTGGGAGAAAATGATTCTTCAACCAAAAAACATAATAACACATAAAAATATAAATTATTTACAATCAGATTCTTTTAAAATTCTATCATTGAAGACCATTATCAAATAAACAAAATAAGAATATAATATATATATATATTCATTGTAGTTTATGAACTCCCTATTCTCATCCCCACTATACACTTAACAAAAAAGGTTTTAACCCAAAATGTAAAGTGTTTTATCCATCGGAAAACATAAAACATAGATGAAAACAAAACAAACCTTAACTATAAATTCAAAACTCCAAATCCTAACACCTTCATCCTATATTAATTTCATATGTATTCATTTTTTAGGTATGCATCCATGTGTATCCTGACTTATATGATATATTAAAAATTGATTTTGAATAGCTTTTTATAGATTCTATGTTTTATAAATAATTTTACTTTGAATGTTCCCTTTCCAACACCATATGACACCTAAACCTCAATATTAACTATTTCATTAATCAATTAATTATTCTTGTATAATTATATTTTAATAGACACATTGTAAATTTTGGGATTCATATTAAATTGAGATTATATTTAAAACAATATTTACTCATATGTTTTTTTTGAAAATAGTTATACGTATAATGAATTACATCCATGATCACATTTTAATTTTCATAAGTGGAAAACAATATCTATGGGTTATATTAACTAATATATTCATTCATTTTTGTTGAGGTTTCATAATAAATACCAAAAAAATCTTATTTATCCAACTAAATGAATTAGTTATTCTTAAATATCCTTAAATAAAGATTAAATAAAAGAATATATTTATTATTTATTATAGAATATATTATTTTGTAGTTTTGAAATTCTACTAAAATACCCTAGGGAACTGTATTATTTATTTCTTGGTGGTAATATAAATTACCTCAAATACTATGAATAATTATTTATATAATTAAGATAAATCAATTAAGTGAATGGAAATTTTCACATAAAGCATCCGTGGTTAGTCAAAAATTAATAATTATGTGACCTCCACTATTATAATATATCCAAAATATCATTATCTATATATGAGGAAAATTTCATCCATTAATTACACAAAAGTAAAATTTATGTTCTTATTTTCAAAATAATCATATATAACTCACATTATTCATTTTATTATTCATAAAAATTAAGTGGATCATAAATAATTGACTATTCAATATATTTCATAAAATAACAAGATCAATTAATTCATAAATTTCATCAATTATCACAAATATTTAGAAAATATAAAGTGATGCATTATTTAAAAAACACTTTGAAACATATAAAATTAAAAAATATAAATTTAATATAAATTTAATTAATTTAAAAAACAGGCGAATTAGCTTCCCATATCAACTACAAACTAATTAGTTATTGGATTTCTATACATGTGAACATCCAAAAATTTACCAATCTAATATTAAAAACCCAATCCAAAGTAAATATCATTTAAAACAACCATATAAATAATGCTCAAAGTGATTCCTCTATGTTCCTAATTATATTTTCCCAATTAAGTATTTTTAATTCTTTTACATTGTTTTCATAATTACATTATCGTTTTACAATGCCTCAAGATGATATTTAACTGATCATACAATTTATGATTTTAAATAAAAAAACATTTCAATTCTAAAATAATGTTGGGGTCACCAGAGGTATAAATGATTCTTAATATCAACCATGTGAGTCATTTCATTGTGCTTTCAAATAAGTATTAAAAAAAATTATCAAGGATTTATAAGTGGTAATGTTAAACACAATACTAGTTTAGTATTGAGGATTTCCTTTGAAAAAATAAAAATATATTATTTCTTATTCACTTTCAATAAGTATATCCTCATTTACTCTCTTTTTCATTTATTTGCCTTTTAAATCTATTATATGTTGTAAAAATTATCACATATAATGTTTATTAAAATAAATAAATATCTCATCCATTTTCTCCATACCCAGAGATTATTGATTTCATTCATTAATACATTTCTTCATTGGAACTAGGAAAAATATTTCTTTGAATATAGAGAGCTTTATTTGAGGTTCAAAGAGTATTGAGAACTTTATTACCTTATTATAAATGATAATTTCCTACAAATATTCCATATATAATATTTTATTCACTATATCATCTCAATTAATATTTTTACCCACCAAAATTTAGTGATCTATGATTTTTTATTTACCCCCAATGTTGTGTGGTTATGGATTCTGAGAATGTAATGTGTCTACCTAGCATTTTTTATTAGGAAATATGTGATCAAATTTATGGTTAATATTTAATGTTACGTGTTATTATAATTTAATATTAAAAAATTATGTTTTCCAATTAAAAGTTTACAGTTATAATTTTTAACAAAAGTATTGTATTGCTCCAATATTTTTAATATATTTTAAAATAACATATTTCATTTGAGAATGACTCCGTTATCTCATGAAATGTAGAAATCATGTATAATAAGTAAACAATGACTTAAATTCTTTTCAAAAAGGGTATGTCAGTAGTTTATTTTATGTTAAGACATAAGATTTAAAAACTAGTTCTATTTTCATGGATTTCCCAAATATTTAATATCTAATGAAGCTCATATTAACATTCACCAAATTTTAGTTAAATGGATAAATATTACTTCCTTGAAATTGGAATATGATTAAAATGAAAAAATAAAATTAGTTAGAGCTCATGTGGTTTCTAACGATATCAAATGTAATTAAATTGCATACAATGAAAAACTTTCCTCTCTAATTTCCATCAATGATGAAATGTAATAAATTAATTAAAACATATATAAATATATTGAAATATTTGAAAATAGTAAAATAGTTTAGTATGTCATAGAAATGTATAATTTAACTGTTTCGCAAATAGAATGGATATTAGAGTGTGCACTCTTTTACTAGTGTATCCAAAATATGATAAATAAATATAATAAATATTAATAAACATTGAAAATTTCTGCACTCTATTTTTTATAAATAAAAATGAAAAAGGATAAAATTTTGTGATGGTAAATCTATGTTCCCCTATATAATGATTGTTACATATATCCAACAAATCATTAATATTAAAGACCATAAATTCTTCTCCATAGTTAAATTACCATTATGGAATATGATTCTATTATTCCACTCTAGACTATTCATTATAAAAGATATTATTCATAAATGTTACTCTTCTTTTTTTCTTCCATCCAGTAAATCTTAAATCACATTAAATATCTTTTTTGACAAATACTTATTATACTTCTGAATTCCCAATAATCTTAATGTTTTTTCACTCTAAGAAGATGTTAAATATTCATATAGATAAATCTACAGTGTTTCAATACCGTATGATTTTTTATAATTTATCAAATAATCCCCAATGTTTCCTCACAACATTTTGCAATTCTATTTATGTTTTAATTGAATTTTTTTATAAATCTCATTACATCCATACTCAGATGGTTTTCGATCCATTATTTTTTGGATGGTGATGGGAAGAAGTTTACTGAGACACTTTTTATCTTCTCATTATTGCTTCTATAATTCAATTGTAAAAGCATGTTCCTAGATCACTGATTATTTTTCATGTGATTATAAATACATATTATGTTTATTTTCTAGAAATAAAAAATATATAAATTAATGATAAATTTTGGTGGGCTTGGATTATTTCTATTATAAAACAAAGTCAATGGATAAAAAGGTGTGAAAATACACCTAAGTCACAGAAATGTGTCCCAAATATATATATATAATAAATTAATAATTTCAATAGAGGCAATTATATATGATGAATTTATTTAATTTTTTATTATGTCTCTAGAAAATTCAAATTTCTCATATCTTTTATAAAACTCATACACACACATTAAATATTTTGGGAATGTATATTGTAGATTTATAGATATTTAAAAAATGAATTTCAATTAAAAATTATCCCCCCAATCGATAATTACATGCATTGTTATTAAAAATTATAAACCATTTTCAAGAAATCAAATCTTAATAATACAATCGCTACTGATTTCTAGTAATATAGTTTATCCAGTAAATAAAATACAAGGCTATATTCATTCTAGTAGTAAACTATTTTTTAAGATGTAATAGAATTTTAAAAAAACCATACAATTTATCATATCTACAACCCATGGTATATATCCCTATATAAAATATTTTTTTCACATAGAATAATTTTTTTACACATTTATTTTAATATTAATAAAATTTAGTAATGTGCGGTTACATGATCATATGATTTTGCATAAAATTTCCAACTCTATTGTCCATTTTCTCCATATCATACACTTTATGTAAAAACATCTATCTCACTCTGTGGACCTATTATTATCCCTTATATATTAGTTACATGATTTTTTATAACAATATACGATAGTGAATTTAGTGACAAGATGATATGAACTAAACATTTCCTTGAATAAGAAGTTACAATGATATGTTATCCAGTGGTATTGAAGTGGAGTAATGGTTCTTATAATAATTTTTATACATAGAAAATGAAACATTTTGTTTTATTAATTTTATTATATAATATTTCACTATTAGTATGAATTATAAAGACACACAACATATTGAATGGATTGTCCCAATAAAAAGTCTATATGAATGATGGAATGTCTATTTTACAAATTATCACATAAAAATAATCACTAAAATATTCATCATAAGTATATATAATTTTATTTAAAATTAATATATAATGTTGTAATGAAAAAATAATAAAATATTCTTTGAATCATCAATAAAATCATATATATCCTAAATTTTATTGAATTTGTTTCATTCCAGTTGTTATAAAAAAATAGTTCTAAATTTAATTTTAGTGTTGCAAACTCGAATCCCAAATTTTAAAATTATATATACAAGAAGAATTTATCATTCCCATATGAAAAAAAATATTTAAAATCTTAAACCATATACTATTCAATTAAATATCACAATAATATAACCATATTTTTACAGAAAGATATAATTTATTCAAAAAAATATATGAAATATAATTAAATAGATCAGTTCAATCATCTAATAAATATGAAATGATTATTAAATTTAATTTTTTATATATACCTCCATATTTTCATTATCCAAATTTAATCATATTGTAGGAAATTTTTGCAAACATATAGGTGAAATATGACTTCTTAGAGTCTTTTGGTGTAATAGACTCTTGAAATTATGTTGATGATATATTTAAAAAGAATACTTCATTTATAATTAAAAATATCTCTCGTATTTTTTGAACTAACGATTTTTGAAAATTATCATTTATTTTCATCCTATTTAATTTATTGTATTAAGTGAATATTATCTAATAAATTTTTATACTAATAGGGATTTCCAATATTTTTTATTTATCTCAACAAAAAATCAATATTTTTTGGAAGTAGATGAATTAGATTTAAAAATTGTGAATTAGAAATGAGGTAGATTATTTTCACCTTTATCAAATTATAAGTTACTATATTTAACACATATATCATTATTAGTTTATCTATTATCTATGGTTTCCTATTATATTTTACATTATATATACATATTATTCTATACCGGAACATTTTCAAATTGGTCTAAATAATTTTACATAAACTATATCCTATTGAATTAACATTACCTATAAGGATGATGATCAGTTTTCCCTTATCTGATAATATGTTTCTAAAAAAAATCACTTGAAACATATCATCTCCCATTAAATGAAAAATCAATTCTAAATTTACAAATTAAATTTATTATTCCATCTGAAGAACAATTATCTTCACATATATCTTATTCATCAAAGTGTGAATGTGTAAAAAGTAATATTTCTTCATGGTTTTATTTCACATAGTTAAATATATTAATTTTTGTATGATTTTAAAAAACATAACCATGTAAGTGTTTCTTCAGGGAAATTGATTATTATATACAGTTTTTAGGGGTGGTATTCTCAATATTATTAGGAGAAAAGGTTGTTTCTGGTTATTATCTATATTAAGGAAATAAAAATCAACTAGAATGTTCAAAATAAAAACTCTTACTCAATCATATGAAAGGTTTATAGTTTTGAAGGCAAGGTATATATTTTATAATTAATGTATTAGTATTATTTTCATGATATCCACACTATTTAAAGAATAATTTACATTATATGGCATGCCATTAGTAGAATAACCTATATCACCTAATGCATTTTGGAATGAAAATAATTCAATTTTATAAGGATAGAAAAATTCCCAAGATAATGAGATTTCATATGATGTAATGGTTTATTTAATAGTTAAAAATCATCAATAAATTAACTATTTTATTCCCATAATGATTCCATCTATTAGTGTTGAAATCCTTTAGAATATTCGAATATCCTATAAATTTTTTATGGGATTCAGGTAGAGTTTTGTTTACATAAATCTTTTTTTTGTAATGATATTTATTATTTAATGTATCTGATTTCACTGGTTTAGTACGTTGAATATTTTTACATATATATCATGATTTATCCTCTATATCATCATCATGTTCAAGTATCCCATTATATTGTAACTGATATATTAATAAATATTAATAAATATTAAAAGAAAACAAAAAACATTTCTAGAATAAATGTATTTTTTCTTTTTGAAGCCTCATATAGAAAATAAAAGTCAATGTGTTACTATGGTATGAAAGGGATTAACCAAGTCCAAACATAATGTTATTCGGCATAGGTATTTCAGCTGAAGGATGATGTTGGAAGGTGTGTGAAGTAAATAAAATAATTAATATATTTAATTTTATAATTTCTAGAAACACTAATATTCCCCTATGTAATCCCTAATTTATAATAAATATATGTTAAAATTTATAACCAATGATATTTGAGTGGTTACTTGGATTTTTTGAATAACAAAAAATCATGGACCAATAAACATTTTTTAAATGTTTTTCGTATCAAATAAAGATTCTATATATCCCCAGTGAAAAAGTAACATATCTATTATTTATCATCAATAAAAAAAAAAAATAAGTATGTAATTTTAATTAATTAATTTATAATATTTTTTAATCATTTTTCATAATGTATATAAATAGTTTTTTTGTCAATTTCTATTTTTCAAATGGCATTGAATATTTACATTCATTTTTTCCCTATTAGGAACTGGTTTCTTGATTATGAAATAATTGGATTAGATCGCACTAAATAAATATATTTATATCATTATTCTTGTTCTGTAACCATAATTGTCATCAAGTTCTACATTATTGGAACTCAGGGAAACAATTTGACATTTCCATATAAGATTCGATCTTTATCGAACCCCCAGATTCATGGTAGATGAATTAATGGGTTATAAATAAAATTTTTATGGTTTTATTGTAATGTGATGTGGGATAAAGGTGTTTTTAGAATGGATGAGAAGTTGTATCATGTTTTTTCATCCCCATGTGAAGTGATACAGTGATATAGAGACTAGGTGTTATGGGGATGATCTGTACGTTGTTGGGGTCGCCAAAATTTGTATACTGGTGAAATTAGAGGACCAATCATCTCTAGATCTATTCATCTCAATGTGATTTCAAATTATCTAGTATTTGTGGAGGTGTGGGTGAGACACGTGAATAGTAATTTGGTTTATTTACATTCCAATTTTATAAGGTATGTAGTCCCATAATAGACCAATTGTAGACCCCTTTTGTGGTGTCTAATTTTTTGAGAATAATTGAATATCACATATCATGAGGGGTTATGACATTACATGTTATGTGATGATTGTTATATGGAAATTACCCATTGGATAAATGTTAATGTCCCTGACTGTACACAAATGAATCATTAGGTACCCAACCATGGATCCAAATGTGGAAATAACTTGAGTACTTTGGCACGTGCTATAGTGCAGAGGAACATGGATGGAGGAAATGTTCATTCTCCTAGATTCTAAGACATAGTGTGTCCTACAATATTATTCATTTATAGTGACATATCCATAAAAATATTGTGTATGGGAGGATATTCTTAAATTTCCTGGGGAGTTATAATTCCATGATTCCCGAAGTACATGTCAATAAATTTTAATGCGGCTTCTACATTGTGAATCTCCTTCATCAGGGATCATATTTGATCCCACAACCATCCTATACTGAGTATTTTTCTCTCATATTTTATTATTTCCCATAAATTCACTTTTATTCATCTCTTATAGAAGAACCTAACATATTTTTATTGGAACTCTTCTCTAAGTGACACATACTCGATGATAGAGATTGTGTGTGATTTTCAAATTTTTACTAGGGTCATTACACCCCCCATCTATATCTTGTGGGAGGATCCCCCATATCTTTTATTTCAATATTAATATAACTACAACATGTTATAGATGATTTTTCTCTTGTATCCATGGATTTGAATCCCCATCATTATGCTCTGGAAGTTAGTAGGTCCTCCATTATATTGGTGTTCATTTAGTTGTGAAATGTTGTGGTGTGGTTAGAGACCATTATATTCATTATATGTTTTGAATGATGAATGGGTTGTAGTTTGTTATCCATTTATTTTAATACTCAATTTCTAGCAGTTGGTTATTTTCTTAGAAAATTAAGTGGTTATTAGGGTTGTTTTGGAATAAGTGATATGACCTTTTTAGCGGTAGGGATACTGTTCATTAATATATATCTTTGGAGATTGAGATCCCATTTCACTAATTATTTGGTTTCAATATGAGAATATCTAATGTTGGGATTCCATTAACAACTTTTTTATGTATTGATCTATCAATATTATATACCTAATTTTCCCTTTTATGATAATTTTTTGTCTTACTGAATATGAATATACTCAATCCTAAATGGGCCTTTATTGCTTTTCGTGTCCCTTATATGGCTGAATGAAGGATTATATGTGGTTTTGGAAGAATTTTTATTAAAGGATAAGAATTTTTTATAGAAAAAAATTATCATATTTTTGGGTTAGACTATATGATATTGAGTTGGTACCACCCCCACTATTCTCTATAATGTTGTTGGGTAGTTGTTCTTTCCCCCTGAATTTTTTGATGGACATTAATGTTTCACTTTAATATCCGTTGTATCATTATTATGTCGTTTGATTCATTCTGTGATATTGAAACATGATTGGTTAAAACACTACATTTTATGTATGCCATTATATATCTATATTATTATTTGGATAGGGATATTAGTGGGTAGACATGTATATATGGTATGGTGTCCCACTTAATTATTATTCATTGTCGCGGATTTTTCCATCTCCAAAACTATTAGATGTTGGATTGGTGTGTCGCACTTTTCAGACAACTCACTAGGAGATACCAGTTGGAACATATTCTAATATAGTTTTACCAAATGTGGTCTTCCCCCATTACAATATTGAGAGTTATATGTGACATGAGGATTTGTTTCATGGAATGTGGAAAAGATGATAGAGTGCATTGAGTATGTATTTCATGATAGGGAACCTAGTGATTTTGTGGTGGCCAATATATCTATTCACATATATTCCCACTATATAATTTTAACCATAGAATACTGAGACTTATATTTAAGGGGAAACCAATTGTGTATGCATCATATACATTTGAATATTTTGACCTTTATGTCCTTCTTGATCTACCATCCTAGATATTCATTCGAATCCCAGTTGGTTTTTTAAATTTCCAGTACGCATCAATGATTAAATACATCTAGTATATTTAGATATATTATTTATATTGAAAATTTGAGTAATGATTCCTCCAGTTAGGAACCCACACATGGGGTGTTTCCACTATGAATCTATAGAGTTATGCAACAACAGGTTAAGAAGCACGTGGATCCTCCTCCATTAGACCAGGTGGAATATCCATCATATATTAAGTATTTAATATCTCTAAAAAATAATGATGATTATGTTTATAAGATTAGAGATTTTAAAGATATATAATGAGAGAAACATCATAGTTTTTTCATTCATCCAAAACATTGGGTAGAAGAATATTGGATTGAGGATGAGGTCTATTTTATCTCTCTTGTGTCAAAATAGACAGATCATATAGTTATGCTCACAACCAGATTTTATTATGGAATAGATGGTTTCTATTTTATATTTACATTTTTTTACATGTTATATTATCCCTATATTTTTATATAGACACATGTCTCTTTATATTATAGTATGTTCCAATATACCTAGTGGAAATTTATGTTGTACTAGATTTGATGAATTGAGTGTTCCACCTTCTTTGGGACCCATATATTGGGATTGATCTTAGAATAGCTATAATTTTTTGGAAAATGTAGTGAATTATTTGATACTTATTTTATTGATATGAAATTATTTCAAACATTCTTGTAATAGTAAAGCTTTTAGAGCCATGATGTTTTATCTTTGGAAAATATTTCAATCCATATTGGTGAGTCAATCCCTCCCATGGCAGATAGTGATGAGGTTCAATTGAAGAGTTCCTTTTAATTGTATGTTTGATATCATTTTTTTGTGAAATTAAGTCAGATATGAAATATGGCCATGATAAACTATTAGGGAATATGTAAGGATAGTAATATAAATTCTAGACTTATGAGCTATGGGAATTATAGTAATCTATGTTAGGACCCATTAAAAATCTATATTTTCAGAAATTTTATTATACATAGAAATATGCAACACCTCTCCTTAAAAATTATTGGTTTAGTAATATATATTATAGTGGAACAATTATCACGACATTTGCTTATTGAGAAACCCACTATGTAATTGTTAAATAATAGACAATGGTTCTATTAGAGTGACTTAACTCTTGTAGAAAAGATCTCCATCTGGGATCTTATCATAATGAAAAGAGTCCAATTATTTCTTTAATGATTTTGTTAGAGGAAAAAAATAACTCAAATTTAGTGGGATATTATAGTCCATATAGTGGTATAAACTATATGAAAGGTTATATAATGCTCAATATGTCTCCTAGGTAGCATTATAATTGTTTGTAAAAAATGAAGATGACATCTAGTACCTCAATGTCATATTTTGGTACCTGATATTTGTATCTATCAATGATGAGGGACCTATTTCAATTGTATTTATAACCTTTTTTAAATATTTAATGTCACATATTGTATTCAATGATCTATCTCAGATCTATCTACTGTTATATGTTTGTTTTTAAGGTATATATTTTCATAATGGCATCATAATGTTGTTATGGAAACAATGTGTTTCTAGTGATGCCTTTCATTATAACTTATTCAAACACTCTATTTATAGCTCTTTTTAAATAATATTTTTTCCATACTATGAAAAATTCATTAATTTATTACCTAAATAAATACTAATATAATCTTTATCAGGGTAGAATCATGAATAGTACATGATGATTGTCCAGGGATTAATAATGAAGGATTTTATTTTTTGTAATATCATACTGTTATATTTTTCTTTCCTTTAGGTTCATGTTTGGGGAATGTAATCATTTTTCATGGTTTAGATGTGGATCTGAAAATAGTTGTTGAAGTGTTTTATTGTGATCCCACCTCACAATAGTGTGAATGAGGTGTGAAATTCCCTCAGTTTTGAAGTGTAAAATTAGAGTATTTAGTTATAATTTTAATGGGTTGAAAACCATTTGAATAACATTATGTGGAAAGGTATGTTATTTCATTTTCTTTATTAATTATAACAACTTGGATGATCGAAGGAAAATAATGATAATTTCTCATGTGTTGTGACTTCAAGTGGATATAGACAACTGGATTGTGTTTTCTAATTAAAATATATATAAGATCATAAAATTTTGTATATAGAGGTTAGAATTTCTTACTTATGCGATTATGACTATGTAATTCCATGAGAAAGATTAAATATCCAAGGTAATTTTTGTAGTGGAAGTATTTTATTTAGAGTTATGCTGATTTAATATTTTGGTTGAACATCATAATTATTACTTACTACTGGATTATCATGTATATCTTAACTCAGAGAGATATCAACCATATATAGATGAATTGGGTAAATTTTATATTGGAAAATGAATTAATGGTATTAAATAATCTAGGGAATGTATATGTTTTGGTAGATTCCCATAGTAGGATACATCATTCTTGAATTTTGGATGAGAAATTAGTGTCATTGCAACTATTTCAGCTAAACATAATGAAGGATGTAAGTGAAAATTATCTCTAGTTAATTATAGTGATTCCGCTACATCTTTAACACATAAGAGAAACTCAGTGGGTAGATATCCTCAAGGATTATTTATATAACTATATATCATATGGAGATGTGTTACCTAGATTGTTTACAGGTGGGAAGCACATCATCATTTTATAAGGATGAATGGTTGATTGAGTTAAGTTGTGTGAGGTGGTGCTGAGGGATATTCATACTACCCCCATAATTATACTTTAATGTGTAAATAATATGTAAATGGACCATAATTGGATGTTTATTGGAAATAAATTAGGCAATGTGTTTCGAATAATATTTCACATTTTCTTATGTATCTGCAAGTAAATTGTGCTAATCAAGTTTTAGTTGGATATAACCAAGCTCTTTATATAAATGAAGGAATATGGAATGGTATATTAACTGATTTTTTTATTTTACATCCATGTAATGTGAGATTCCATGATGTAATCAAGGTGAATGTTCACCGACTCCCAAAATCGGCACACCTTCCTTCCATCAAGGAGAAGAGTTTAGTTTTGTGTTTGGGGATGTAACCCCGATGGGATACTTTCAAACTTCATGGGTACCCATGATGTTCATCTTAGACCATCACACTCAATATAAATAATAGTTATCAGTGTGACAGAATGATTGTTTTTTGACCTATTTACAAATGATCAACATGTTTCACACCCATATATATGGATATATTTGGTAGAATATTCTAACTTTTTAGGATATGCAGAAATCCTTCTTGTTCATCTTAGATGAGAGTTTGGATGATCACGTTACAATTATAGTGTTTTCTTATGACTAAAATTTTCAATATAATATAGGTATTATATCATCAGATTCCCTATATGGGATACCATGAAGGATACCTGATTGGGTAGTTATTCATTGTTCATTTCTAATCTAATACCACTTTGAGAAACAAATTTTTCATCATATAAAATTAATTGAATAAAAAAATCACTTAAAATTTGATTCAACTATTTAGTTTTTTTCAATTTATTACGGTAAATTTCACTTTTGGGATGATTTCATTGAATGGGGAGGTGATTTTGGGGGCCCATGATGTTGTTTATAAAAATTGGGCAAAATTGCCAAAGAATCCAATAACATATGTGTATTAAAAAACACACACTTATACAATTATATACATCTATTTTGGATATGAATTTGTGGGATGAACCAAAATTGACTGGGATTCATCTTTATTAAATAAAACTAAATCTAATTAGCCCATCTAGTGGCCCAACCATAGAGATCATTCCAAGGATCCAAATATACATGAAGCCAATGTTGTTTTTTGTATAATATCCATATCACATGACATATTAGTCCAAATGATTCCAAGAATTTGGTAGATATATTAACTATATGGTGAAAACATTTTAGTTTTCTTCAAATCTATATAAGGCATTCTACCAATAGAAAATGATTGGACTAGTGGTTTCTCCTAATTCGGGTTCCCAATGACATTGTCCCATTTTCTTGTTAAATAGTAACTTTGATGACCCATATGTTAGTTTGACCAAGGGATGATGTGTTTCCATTTTGGGGTTCCATATGATTCATCCCCTTATCATTGATATTTTGGAGGTCCATATCCTTATAGGGGGATCATGGATGAAGAAATGAATCCACCTTAGCTTTCTCCTCCTCTTGATGTCGGGATAAATGGTGGGAATTCATTTTGAGTAATATCCACCCATTTCAAGGGCATTATGAAACATATATTAGATACTGGTTTTGACTAATTGTGATTTTAAATCATTTCATCCCATTTATATTACATTATTTATATTTAAATTCTTGTTTTGATGCATTTAATTTAAATGATATTAATTTATAAACGATTGATGTGATGTTTTTAGTGTGTGAAATATGTTGTTATGAATTAAAAACATATGAATAATTTCCATACCCACATTCTTGACATTTCTATATTATTTTTAATCTATTATTCCCTGAATACTCTTTGTAACTCAGCAATATAATTTTTATGTCAAGGAATTGTTCTTGAAGCACTGAAATAAATTCCTAGAATCTGTCAATATTCTTACTTATTGAAACCAAAGTATTAATCCAAACATTATTGAATATCTTTGAAAAATGAACCTGAAATGTGTGCAGTGAAATAATAATGGTATATTTATCCCATATTTTTGGAAATTCACGTGGTTATTAAATGATAAAACTTTTTTATTTATGCTCAGTTCCTAAAATAATTTCCAAAACCACCACCACTTTTAGTATATTATTTTTAAATGACATAATCAATATAAATGAAATATCATTTATAGAAGACCTAGGCTCTTCCATATTCTATTACATTATCTTTCAATCCTTATAAATCATAATTATCATGAAAACAAATTCATTACCTGTATAGAGGACTGAGATTGGTGAGGCATTTCTTATCAGGTGAGAGATGGTACAAAAAGAATCATATAAGGATCTTCTAATCCTAGAGAATATGAGGAAAACCCAATTATGACATAAATCATAAGTATATATATTTAATATGTATTTTTATTTCGATTAAGGATACCATGATTCATAAGAGTATCCACAAGAGGAGGATTTTTGTGATCTAGTTAGGAACCAAACACTCTATATGGTTCCTTGGTTTATTCTGGATCCTATAGAGGGTTACTAAGATTTTTCACCACATGGACATTCATCCATTGTTTTTCCATGTTCATGATGTCAACCATGGTTCATTTTTTATGTTATATGAGCATAATACAAATGATTATATTAATTAGAGTGGTATTTAAATAGTGGACGATACATCCTTTCTAAGAAGAACATTATGGAAACTACGGACCAATATGGTATGATACAATATGGATTTAAAGTCAATTTAGTTTGAGTTTTTCACTAAATAATCACTTGCACCACAAAACATATTGAATTGAAGGGATATAGATAATTTCACATAATTCCAACCCCTAGTAGGTCCTTGTTTGGCAGTTATCTCTAAGGCTATAAAAAATCACACAAATTACTATAATTAACCAATAGAATATAAAAAAGATTCATGAGATAGGATTATATAACACAAAGGTACTGTAGTGGATAAAATAATTGTAAAAAAACATCATCAAAGAATGTTGGAATAAGATAAAACTAGTACATGTATAAGTCGATATAATAATCTGAAAATTCATGTATATGATAATGAATCAATAAAATATAAAAACCACATTTTAAGGTTTATCTCATTCACTAAATATATCTTGAAAAACTGAAGACATTTTATTATACATTGGTTGAGAATACATGTATTATCATTTCTGACATAAGAACGATCTCAAGTGGACATATGAAAAGATAATATTAATGAGCATGGGTAAAAATAAAATTACCAATAAGCACCAAAATAGGAAAAATAACTAATCCAAGAATAACCATGGATCTATAACTAAATAATGCATCCAATTTTTTATAAAATATCAAGATCAAATCAAATAATGGCCGCATGATTCCACTTCCCCATTGAATTGACACACTCACTCCCAAAATCATAATTTCATGTTCTCTCATCCCATCCATACATACCAAAAATTATCACATTGCATATCTTTTCTCCTGAAAACACCTACTCCATCTCTAATTTTGTTTAGGATATATTTATATCAACCCACATTCCCATGTTCTGGTATCAAGGTCAAACATCAGGATTCATCACATCTAATATTTCATAAATTCATATGGGTCATCACAACATTTCTCACCACATGATTAGGTCAGTAGGTTTCCATGAATGTGAAGGACATAATATGCATCCACTCGTCCTACAATAAATGATCCCACTTCATATCACATCACATCTCTGCCACACACCTCACCTAAAAACACTTGGGGCATCACAACACTTATCATCTGAATACACCTGAGTCATAATAGTTAAATGAAGTATGAGAATAATGGAATAAATAACCAACCATATCACCACAAAATTATGTGTTAGGGAAAACCAAAATAACCTAAAACCTATTATAGTTTTGTGGTTATCCAACATATGTTGGGTGTATATTGAAATATCATAGACAAACATGATATATAGAAAGCTCACAAAACCCTAAACGATGTGTTCCCATCAACAAAACTTGAACCACCACATCCACAACACATCAGTACATATCAATAATCAAAACCACTATAGCCAATAAATACAAAACATAACGTATCCACCACATAGAACATAAGATTACAATTCATATTAGTAGGACAATATATTCACATATACACTTCCCATTCGTTTATCATTCAATTCACTTAAGGAAATTTCAAAAACCCATTTCATGATCTTCACATTTATGTACCATTATATTTATATTCATATTATCATCAAAATATAATCTATAGGGAATGAGGAATAAATCATATACATGCTACACAATAATAATCCCATATCACATACCATTAGAAAAACACCTTGTATTCACCATCGTTATTGTTCCACACAAGTCAAATATACTCACCACAAAAACCACATAGCATACAACCCAACCACCAACCACAAAACACCTATTCCACAAAACAAACATGCATAATCCCCAAAATCAATAACAAAAAATTATTTCCACTATTCACCATATCATCTATTCACTACAACCCCAACACAAGACATATCATTTCCACCATAACTACTATGAACCACCCCACTCATCGCACAACATAGACTGACACCACCTATAGTGACCCAATCTAAACATACAAGGATATTACATAATATAAGATTAATATTAATAACTATATAAATTAAATTATTTAGGACAATATTAGTTTCCATTTTCGGAAACTAGTAACATATTATACTAATTTGGTCAATGATCATCAACAAATTCCAAAATGTTCTTTCCCATTTATAATCTTATATAAAACCTTTCTTCACTACATAGGAAAAGGAAAAATAAAAATGTTTGATTTTATATGCATAGTAAGTGTAATAATAAATTATATACATAAAATTCATATGTACATAATGGTATGATAAAATGATAGTAATATTTTATGAACATACCCTACATATCAAATATAATAATAAAGTATAATGGAAAAAAAGGATGAGAGATTATAAGACACGAATCATAAGAAAATAAAATAAAATGATACATGATATCCTATAATTTATATAATATATAGACTTCATTAATTTACAAAAATATATAAAATAATTCTGTATACGTCACATCTCATTTAAAAAACAAATAATATCACTTCATCAGGGATATGATAATATAGTAAATCACACCAACATCACCAGTCACATCCCTTTCCATATAACAGATTATGCTACACTTTCATCCCATAATAGGACAAGGACATTATCATTTTTACCAAAATATTAGTCATGGTTCCCTCCCAAGACCATTATAGTAGTGATGTTTCAATCATAAAAAAATCATAGTAGATAAGGATCACTCAAAATACAATCTAAATTGTCAGGTTTCACTCGAAAGAGAATATTAGAGAACAATGATCCTCACTAAACCAGGTTTATGAAACATTTCACTGAGTATATAACATGTAATATAATTAATTATCCATTTTATTAGAGAGAGATATTAGTCACACCCATCACATAATTAAATCATACAAACATTTGACAAAAGATAATAAAACATTCATCATACTATAACCCATACAAAGAGATGGATTTCATTAATATCTTATAAATACCCATTAAATTAAAATTGGTATAAAAAATATATCATCATATTTTAATGTTTTCAAAAAAATAGGTTTCATAATAATTTTTTCATATAATAACTCACTAAATGAAATGTGGTTTATAAGAGTTTTATGATGGTATAACTCATGGAAAATAAAAAATATTCATAAACAACATGGCATATAAAACCTAATGAATTCTGAGAAATAATAATATTGGATTTTTTAAAAAATATCCCCTCTATAACATAAAATATATCAATGTATGTGTTATTAGATGGATACCAATTTTTAATTATAACCTAAAGCATTTCATAAGTTAAATAAACTTTCTTTAAAAATAAAATTTTATGTCCAAAATATTTTCAAATTAAATTACATTGAAAACAATATTGAAAAATATAAAATAGTAATTAAGAATAATTTAAAAAATTTATTGAGTAATGTAACCATTAGTTTTAAATTTTTTTTAAAAGATATAACAATTAGATACAATTTTATTTTGAAAGAATCATAAATTGTTATAAAGGAAGAACTGAAAATACATTAAAATATATTATAAAACATAAAAGGTTTTTTCAAATCCATTTCACTGAATATGATCTGAAAATTTTATTTAAAAACATTTTTGTAAATAGTTCTAGAAAATGTGGTTTTTTATTAAAACATATTTCCAGCCGAGGAAATAAATAAGGTGTAAATTTTTAAAAATCCCCCTTCATAGATATCACAAGTAACAAATAGTGTAAAATTACTCCATTAAATGATGATATCATGAACAACTACAAGAGATGAAAATTCATGATATTTATTAATAGGTGGGTATTAATATTTCATCAATGATATCATAATCATAATGAAACCTGATAAATGGTAAAATTGTAACAATTAAATCTTACCATATTGGTAAATTTGAATCATTGTCTCCATGAGATAATAACATGAAATTAAGAATAAAATATCATTAAAATGAGTATATTCATGATAAATAATTTCAAATAGGTGTATATACACTCATAAAATAATTTAGGTGTATAACATAACATGTAACTCTATGAAAAAATGATGAGGCAAAAGTACATTACAGATTTGGTAATGTTTGATCGATAAACCCCATGAAATATAGTTAATGAAATGAATATATAAATTAAATTAATATTATGTAAAATTATCATATAGCACATTAATGGGAATTATATACACAAAAAATAGGGGTGAATATAACATATATATCATAGAAATAGATGTTGGATTACTATACCATTACCATATGTATTGAATTTGGTTATACATGGTCAAAAATTATGTAAAATAAATAAAATTTTAGTATACATAATCCAAATAAAAATATTATTATATATAATACCAGATATTATTTTATTATAAATTTATAAAAAAAATTTGTATATAAATTCTAGTTTTATGTTTTGAGTTATAATTGTTTAGGTATTTTGTATGTGTTTTGATATATTATTCTTGATCCTATAACTTAGATTATTAAATCATTATTTAATGAAAGTTAAATATGATATAAATATCATATATATTCAGTATATAAATATTTTTAGTTTTTATTAAAAGTTATATATATTAATGTGAAGACACTATTAAAGGAGATGGTATGTCGTACATACACATGAACATTGTTTCCATATTCTTGTCGTATTGAAAAAAAAAAGAATGTAAATGAAATATATGTTTATATAGATTAACATTATAGAATAGTTTTTTCTAATAAATAAATTATGTATTTACAAAACCCGTCCATAATGCATTCCATATATATTGTGAATGAATCATATCTATTTGAGGTGGTGGTATTCCACACAACCACAAATAAATTTATCATGTTCTCATAAAATGGAAATTATGAGGGTATTTTCTATATAGAAGTTAAAAAATGTTGGTAAATAATAAATACGATATCTATCATTAAAAAATTGAAATTCTCTCATTATTCCAAACCTTTAATGGTGGTAATACATGTATGAAAGTCAACAGTTTGAGAGGGGGTATACCTCCACATATAGGAAAAACGATTATGTATACCATTAGATGGAATTGTGTGTCTGTAGATAGAAATAAAAACAATAAAAATATTAGTATTTTCAATATACATAGGTTATTATATGATCATGCAATAAAAAAGAATTTACTAGTGGATAAGGGGTAACAAAAATATTCTTGTTGATATCTGTCACCTATTTTATAAGTAATTCCATTTGGTTTCCTCTAAACGACTAAATTGGATTGATTTTTTTATAAAATCGTTATTATATACTGACAGTATGGAATTAATGATAATATATTGGAAGGTTAGGGAAGTTCCAAAAGACATGATTTGTTTGAATAGGTCAGGGGGTGAGGGTCATTTTATAGTGGGGCAGTGGAATTCATGTAAATATTAAAAAGAAAACAATATTGAAAAGTCTTCATTAAATCACATTCCACATAGAATGATTAATATTATATAATAATTAGGATATGGTTTAAATATATCTATACAATGATTTTTTAAAATTTTCTATGTTATTTGGGAATATATGTGGATGTTTAACCACTAAATAATTTCATTTTTACTTTTATATCTTAATTTAATTTTAATTACATTATATAATGTATTTTGTAAAAAGATTTTGTTGAATATAAAATAAATTATAAATTATTTTGATCAAAAATATTTAATATATTTTTCAAAATTATATTTATATAATTTATATAAATTAATGAAAAATTAACCACATTGATGGGATGAGACAACCGGTTTTTTAATGTTAAAATGTTCCAAAATATTGAAATGTTTTTATATAAAATTTAAATGTGAAATGGATACAAAAGAAATATTTTCTTTATAAATTATTAATAATTAATTTAATTTTTTTAAAAAATTAGTATATAAATTATATAAATGACATAATTAGATGAAAAATCAATTTCAATTAAAATTTATTATTTTCAGTAATGATAAAAAATGAATCATCTTAGAAAAAAATCCCCAAATTTAAATTTTCTTATTCGGGTTTAATATCCATTTTTATCTAAGAATTTAAAAAATTTAGAATTGTAAAAAAATACTTTTAAAAAAGTCATCCATTTAAAGATGGAATTTTGGAAAAATATATGGTATATTCCTAAAATAAGATTTGTTCTTATATTATGTATATAAAAATTATTAGATGAATATAAAAATAATTTGAGGAGTTTAATATATATATATATATATATATTACTATTATTTAGAATTAATAGTTATTAATTTATTTTATTAATATAATAATCCATTGAGGCTATAAAAATATGTTTTTTTATCAAAATACATCTATTTTGTTAAATTGTAATTTTATTCTAATTTTTAATTATTTTATAACCAAAGAATTAATTTAATAAAAAACATTATTCCATAATTTTGAAATTTAGTTAATAATATTAGTATATTATATTATAATTACTAGGTGGTAACTATAATAATATTTTGATAATAATATTAATTGTAAATTACAGTTCTGTAAAACTCTGTCTTGTGTGTAGTGGAGGCTATCAAATGAACTCGTCATGGTTTGTAACACAAGAAAAAAATATTTTTGTTTTAATAAAAATGTAATAAATTTTTTATATATTTTATTTTTATTATATTATCATGTATAAATAATGATATACCATGTGTATCATGAAATTCAATCACTAAAAAAAATTAATTTATTCAGAAAATATATATTAAAACTCAGGGTGTAAAATTCTACCCCAATTAATACTAATTTCTCCCTTGAATATATTTTTTCTGAATAATGTGTTAATACATGGATGTACATTTCCAAGGACGCCACATCATAATAATAAATAAAAAAACAGACATTAAAAAATGATATTTGGAAAACTATAGATTACTTAAACATATACGTAACATGGATTCCTTAAAAGTATAGCATTAGTTGGAAGTTAAATGATTGATTTAGGAAAAAATGATAAATAATTATAGAGTGTGATTGATGTCATTTATCACTCAACTATTAATGATAAATGTTAAGATACGACCTTTCAAACTATAAATAAATAATTATTTATAAGACCCTTGGTTCAATATAAATGATGTTTTTAGGATAAATGTTTTCCAATAACCATTCACAGAGATGAGTAACTCATTGACTGTCTATGTACATACAGAAATACACTTAATTAATTCCTTTCAATTCCGTATCAACAATCTATTCCTTTGGATTTCCCTATATCATTTCCAATTCACCTGTTTCTCCAGGAAATGAATGTGAATGTTTTACCCCTAATGTACTAATGGAACATAAGAGCCATAGGTAGACTGAAAAGTCATTCTTTCCATCCCCACATATCATAAAAAAATGTTATCATAGGTTATCCATTTTTGGTAAATTTTAATATAGAGAGATAATAACATAGATCTCTAAAACCTCACACAATTTTTAACATAAATAGTTACTCTGCTTATGATTCAAAAAAAAATCATGTTTTATTTCTCAAATAATATATTCTCATATATATAATGAAATTCTATTAGATACATGGGTTCATCCATTCATTACAAGAATATTAAATGTGATATTATTATTCTAAAATACATATAGAGGGGGATAATCTTATGATACATCACTGAAGGATGAAAATTTTGTTTTTCATTGATCATATTAATTCAAAATATGTCATCAACATTCATACTAATTGTAGGGGATATGTTTTTCATTGTTATCAGGATACCGTTAATCTATTATTATAAGGACCCGACCTTAAACATTACATAATATTGAATTAAATGAATAATTCACATTGGGGATCTTTTCCGGTTTAGAGTATTAGAGAATTAGGCTATAACTATTACATTACAACATGAATATTACAAGTATAAACTACTACCCAGTATCCATTTTTTCGTAAAATAAAAACTCTTAAAAAGAAACATGTCTAGTTCCATGTTATTGATAGAATGACTTTTCCATGATCCCATCCTTGACCCTATTCATCGTTAAGTCCTGTGTAAAACATTTAAAAAACTTCGTATGAGCATAAAAATCTTAGTAATTGTTATAAAATAATGAAGGAAAACATTATCCCATCAATAAATACAAATCAATGAAACCATACTTTTTAATCATAACATACCTTCTAAAATCATGAGATTTATGAATAACACACAAAAATCATAAATCATAAAGGTTACTTATGGAATATATATCAAAATTACATTGTAGCTATCATATCTACAGAGGGAGTTACACATGGAATACCCATCAAAGTATATTCCGTAATTCTCTTAGGATAAACATCACGTTTACCTCCGCCACGTTACCCAATGCATTGGAGAGCTATCTCGGGCTCACCCGCCACAGGTTTATCACGGAACCACCCATATAAGTAAACAATTAAAAATAACCATAACATAATGAGAACACATAACACAATTATAAAGGAATAATAAAATTTACACATCCCACTATATCAAATCATGATATTTAAGGAAACAATTCTTTATCAAACCATTTTCAAAAACCATTTAAAAATAGATTTTTGAATCAAAGTGTCCCATTCCAATTTAAATCTTTTAAATGAATTATCATTTTAAAACATTAATATCAATTTATATATGTCCTAAAACACATTTTTAAAACATGGGCATTAATGAGAAATATTTTTAAGAATAAATCTTTAAAACATTGAAAATGATATTTTAGTAAAAAAAAATTTAACAAAAAGAGAGACGCTTTAATACAAATAATTGTGAAATAACTTTTAATTATAACTTTATAATATCATGGTAATATGCTGGATTCATTATATAATATGTCGAAGTACAGTATATACACCATATAAGTGTGAATTGGTGCATAACAACAATTATGTCTCAATGGAAATGTAAATTTAGATTAAAATCCATTATAAAGATGGTATCCTTAAATTAAGGATAAATCAATCTCATAATTATGTGTGACATATATAAATAAACCTAATACATGTGCATATTAAGTGTAAAACAATCAGAGGTCATTCACACATATTCATATGATGCCATAAATAAAAAAGAGAAGATCAACCCAAAGAATGGGAATTGGGTTAAAGAGTTCCCTTACTGAATTGGTAACTAACAAAACATATGCGACATGAAATAATGATAATATAATGAAGATGTAAATACTCATAAATGAAATTATTTTACAAAAATATTACAATAATGGGAAGTACATACACCACACAAAAGGAGATAGTGGCAAATATTGCATGAATCTCGCAGGAATAAAAACAAGTGAGACGAAGACCCCTTACCACGTTGTAATTCAATCGAGTCATATGAACAAAAGTTATTAACCACAAAAATAATCTTATAATACCATGAATATAAAGATAATAATTATATAATATAGAAAATGGCAGTACACAATACCCCACATGCACCAAATAGGTTTTGAATAATAAAAATATCACAGAATTAAAAGTGTGATGAGAAATCCCTTAGAAACATTTGGCAACCTAACAACGCAACATAAAAATTCTTAAAATGAATTAATGAGAGTCAGAAGGGTTCTATAGTAATATTAAAATACAAATTACAGTATGGTTAATATAAAATAACATCCTCCAGTATAAGAACATAGAGCATAAAATAAATGACATAAAAGAGAGTACTAAAAAAGAAAGAGAGAGGTCAGATCCCTTACCTCATGTCTGACCTGACTCGATCATTATTTAATCTCCTGAACAATAAACTAAAGTTAATTTATACTACATTAAGAACCTTTTTCATGTTTTTTATTCCTTTTATATCACTTATTACCATGTTATAAACATTAAACAATAATTTAAGTTAATAATGTTCGTTTTGTCGATATTTGGTACATGAGTCAAAAAGGGTCATCATTAATTACATGTTATTCATGTGTCCAAAGTTTCAGTATATCCAGAATTATATTCATTATTTGGATATCATATATATCATATATATCCTGTATATACATGTATTTATAATAGTACAGAACATTTATAGGTAAGAAATGAAATGCACCGTTCATGGAGACGGTAAGCCGTACGTACGCATGAACGGTACTTTCATTTTTATTTCTTATATTAATGTAATTTAAACATAATGATACAAAGGTATATTATAATTCCAGAATAATATCATATATAGTATCATTAAACCTACCCTTTATACATCCCACAAAAGTCATTAACGAGTCACATCACCTTGAGGGGGTAGTAGTCCGCGCTTCCTCAAATGAGATTATCGTATTTACCCACTATGGATACCATAAAGGTGTACTATAAATGGAAAATACAGAATCATAAAGAATAGATAAACATAATATATATCATATATGAATAAATTTCCATTATAATGGCCACCATCAGAGGTGGATGGAGATATTTGAACAATCATCATTTCGTGAGGCGTTAGTTTTCCATCCACATAAACATTATGTTCTTCATCCATTAGATGGAGGTGTGTGTAATTTTAGTTAGAATAGTTCTCATATAAAAATCCTAGTAAATTGAGGATACTAGTGTTGTTACAAAATAAATGACTAAAAATAGTTTAGGGGTTGTAGAAGTAAAATAAATGAAAACAATTTAAGAGAAACTGTTACCTTTAATTTGGGTAACTCCATTTGGTTTGAACCAAAGGACTTCTTGAAGTGCCTTGTGCCTATGGTAAGGCTTCTAAGGGGAGGAGAGGGATGTAGGGAGATTAATTGGGAAGATTTTAGATGATCTAAATGACTTGAGAGGTGTTTGGAATTGGATATAAATGGTCTCCTTTTATAAAGGATAGGATGGGTTCTTTAGGAAAGTGTGAAAATATTATTTTATTATATAATGATATTCGGTTCTGAAAGGTCCAAAAATTATTAAAGATGGATATAAGATGAGTCGTGGTCGAAATAAAATCATCCAATCAGAATTGGATTTTTTTGGATAATATTTTAATAATTATAATCTTATTTTTTTAAATCATTTATAAATGAGGTAAATATTGTTTCATTATTGTGTCATAAATAATTTAATTTAATGGACGTCTAAAAATTATAAAAATATACCATGATGTAAGAAATATTTTTATCTTTCCAAATAATATTAATAGTCGAATATATGACTTATATAACACCATATAATAATCAATTACTAAAATAATTTTGTTAATGTCAATTTTGTCTTTACGTTATATTAATTAATCTAAATTGTCATTATCACTCCCACGTGGCTCAATGGGGTCCCAAAATAGACCCAAAGATTCCCATGGTCGTTAATGGATCAACCAATATGGTTTGTACAAGAGTTAAGGTAATTTTTAATTATTATAGTATTCTTTTAACCTTGAATTACCATATTTACCTTTAACCGCTGCAAATAAAAGTCAAAAGTTACTATTCACCAAAAATTATTTTCATATTCATGAACCACATTTTACTTATTCATGACAACCATGTATGTTGGATTATTGAATTTCAATTTAAATAAGTGGTTAAATTTCATTTAAATGAAAAAGTCTGTTTTTTAACTACCACTAAGTGGTTTCACTATTCGTAAAAATTTGATGTTTTTCAGAAAAATACCAAAAATTCAGCCTATGCTATATTTGATATCCCGAATTAAAAAATTATGTCTGTTATGCCAAATTAAAAACATATAAGTGGAATTAAAAAACATTAATATTAATTCCTGTTATCAAAACAAATATCGTGTTTTTAAGAAACAATAACTACCAAAAGATTGATACTTGTTTAAGTCCAATTTCAAAGTGAAATTAATTCCAATGACCCACATTGGATTAAATGGTAAATATATATTTTAATTTCACTTTAAAACCAATTAAAAAGATAATCAAACCATATAAATAAATTATATGAAAAGGAACTTTTGAATTAAAATATAATAATTTTCACTATTCATTAAAAAGAATGAACTTTATCAGAAAAATTACAAAAAATTACACAAAGTAAATTTTGATGTCTCCATTCTAAATAAAGATATTATTTGTTCATATAGAATGTATTAAAAGTCACCAAATATATATTTAAAAAGGGTTCACCATTCAAAGGTGATAAATCATCCTTTTAATGTAAATTATGGTTAAAATTAAATTCGTTCACATTTTATGCCTCTAACTTTTATTGGATAAATGTAAATACATTTAAAAAACATGTAATATCATATTTTATTTAGTTTTTTTCATTCCTTCCAATACAATGGAAAGGATTTGACTACCATTTAAAAGAATAATATTATTTTATTAGTTTGTAGTGTAAGATTTCAAAGAAACTCGTTGTTGCATATCAGGTTTTCTATCGAACATAGCAACCCTTTTAAAGTAAAATTAATATTTAATTCAAAAATATTAAAAAATATGAAATATGTATTATTCTTTATTTAACTAAAATTTTAAATCCATCCTCCCTTTTGGGAATTGCATCCTCGCAATTTAAAAAAATGGACTCAGAAACTTCATTGAAAGTCCCACATCAGAAAAAGAGTCAGTAAAATTATAACTTTAAAAGATATAAAGAGAAGTACAAGGGTCACCCGAGTTAACCCTTACTAATATTCCATGAGAATATAGATATGGAGGAGAAAATAAAGGGTCATGTTCTGATGGAGAGTGATAGGAAACATGTTAACGATAAAGTTAACAACAATAAAATCACAAACTTGTGATGGGTTAAAGAGTCTTTGATTCCCCTAGAGGAAAAGATAACAGACAAGGTTTTTGTTTAAAGTTAAATTTCTTTGAGGAATTTATTTATGATATTAACCAAAAACATAATTAAATATACATACTTGTCATGTAAAGATTCATCTTTTACTAGATTTTTAACACAAACTCATATTTTCTCCAAACGATGAATATTCAGGATGACTTTTTTTCACATTAAGAGCGCTATAATCAACTTCGAGAGAATCACATAATCCATAAAAGATGAAATATATATTTCCCATGTCTTTTGATATTAAATAAAACCAAAACATTTAGTATAAGATCATATAATCACCAAAAGGATAATCCTTTATAAAATGAAATACTACTCTTAATCTACAAAATTAAAAAAAAAAGAACCCAAGGTTTAATAAAGACCATTAAATAAACAGTTATCCTTATAATTATTCAAAGTAATCAAAACTAAGATTGAAAACCAAATCTCTAAGGGATTTAATCACATAGTCTTCCAAGATAAATCTTAATATTTATCTTCAAATAACATCAGTTACTCTTAAAGTCTCATACTGAAAAGTAATTAACCTAATCACATATCCTCCATGATAGGTTAATAATTTCCATATATAACCCAAAATCAACTTATTCCTGATTCATAAGATCATCTAACTAAAAATAATTAGTCATACTAACCAGGTACTTCACGTAGTCAATAGATAGGCGATAAATATAAGTCGCACTTTGGTTATGGGTTTGATTCCCACAGCTTTGTCCGATAGGATGAGTCGTCACACTGTTTGCATGTTGTCCCTTTTCAAAAACTACATAATTTTATAACAATCCCAAAAGAGATAAATTCATCATAAATAACAATAACATATTTTAGACACAAAGGTTTTCTAATAAAATTCGTTTTGTATCCCAAAATGTATTAATCAGTAATTTCCTCAAATTCAAGGATCATATAAACCCAAATGGTTCTTTATAACTATAAAAAAAAGCTAATTATTTCTTGAATGAAATTTTCAAATATCAAACTTCAGGGATACACATACAATAAAGAGTATTCTAATTTAATCCCATCATCAAATGATCCTTAATACTTTTAAGCATTTCACCATCCTAAAAAGTACCATAACTCTTGAATCCATTATATGTTGACCTCTTACTCATTTAACATCCTTCATGATCCAGTAACCATTCTTTACCAACTTATTCTGAAATAATTATTTCCTACAAACAAAATAATGAATCATATCATAAGATTTCAATAATAGAAAACATATGTTAAGAAATAATCCTTACCTTTCATTGGTCATTGTCAGTTTCTTCATCCTCAATCGCAATTGCATTAGGTATTGGTAAATGAATATTTGTGTGATCCTAGTAATCCCATTCTTGAAACTTCTTCATAGGACATGTGTTTTCATAATAACAATGCTCACCACATTTAAAACATTCAATTGATCCTTCAAAAAGAAATTCTTTCACTTTCCTAAAGTCAACTAGATGCTTCCTTTTTCCATGGAAGGTTCTTGCTTTATGACCTTCATTTCCACATCTATATCATCTTTCTGTCCCTTTGATACATTTTCCTATGTGTTTATTTCCACATATTTTACACATAGGTTTTGAAACATAAATAACTTTATGATTATTACCTGAACATCTATAGGGATTTGTTTCTCACATATATGATATCTTATAAAAATAACTATGCTTTAGGTGGTCAATAATGACTCTAGATAGTTGGTTGAGAATAACCACAAGAGGTTTCATTGCAGCTCCCATATCAGTCAGCTTCTCATTCATAAAACTATCATAGTTTTCTTCACATCCACTGTTACTTTGGTGCCTGCTATATCCAACCATTTACTATAACAAAAATGGTCAGTGTTATTATATCAGTAAAATCATAATATAATATCTTCTAAGGAGGGTAAACACTAAGATATACTTATTCATGATATCTTAAACTCATTCAATTTATAAAAATAAATATAACTCTTTCTAAAATCCTAACCATTATGGTAATGTCACTTATGCTTAAATTGTACCCAAACCTCTAATGTTATCTAAACCGACCTTTGATACCAACTATAAGGACCTGACCATAAACATTACATAATATTGAATTAAATGAATAATTCACATTGATGATCTTTTTATGTTTAGATTTTTAGAGAATAAGGCCATAACTATTACATTACAACTTTAATATTACAAGTAGACACTACTACTCAGTATCCATTTTTTTCATAAAATAAAAACTCTTAAAAAGAAAAATGTCTAGTTCTATGTTTTAGATAGCATGAATTTTACTTGATCCCATCCTTAACCCTATTCATCATTATATACTGTGGAAAACATTTCAAAAACGTGGGATGAGAATAAAAAGCCTAGTAAGGGTTATAAAATAAGGAAGGAAAGCATTGTCCCATCAATAAATACAAATCAATCAAACCATACTTTTCAATCATAACATACCTTATGAAATCATGAGATTTATGAATAAGACACACCAATCATAAATCATAAAGGATACTTATGGAATTCATATCAAACATACATTGTATCTATCATACCTATATAGGGAGTTACACTTGGAATACCGATCATGGTATATTCCATAAATTTCTTAGGAGAAACATCACATTTACCTCTGTCATGTTACCCAATGCATTGGAAGCTATCTTAGGGTCACCCGCCCTAGGTTTACCATGAAACCACCCATATACGTAAAAAATGCCCAATAACCATAACATAATCATAAAAAAAACACAAGTATAAAGGGAACATAATATTTCCACATTCCACTTTATCGAATCACGATATTTAAGTAAACAATACTTTATCAAACCATTTCCAAAAACCATTTAAAAATAGATTTTTGAATCAAAGTGTCTAATAGCACTTTGATGATTTTAAGGGAATTATCATTTGAAAACATTAATTTCCATATAAATAAATCCTAAAACACATTTTTAAAACATAGACTAAAATGAGAAATATTTTTAAGAATAAATCTTTAAAACATTTAAAACGATATTTCAGTAAAATAGTCCTTAACAAAAATAGAGACGCTTGAATACAAATAATTGAGAAATAAATTTTAATCAGAACTTTATAAAATCATGAAAATAAAAATAATCATGATATAATATGTAAAAGGATAATATATAGACCATATAAGATTGACTTGGTGCATAACAACAATAAAGTCTCAATGGAAATGTAAATTGAGATGAAATCCCTTATAAAGATGGTATCCTTAAATTAAGGATAAATCAATCTCATAATTATGAGTGAAAAATATAAATACACCCAATATAAGTGGATATTAAGTGTAAAACAATCAGAGTACATTCACACAAATTCATTGGATGACAAAAATAAAAAAGAGAAGATCAACCCAAAGAATGGGAATTGGGATAAGGAGTTCCCTTACAGATTATGTAATTTACAAAACATATTCCACAGGAAAGAAGGATCATCTAATGAATATCTAAATACTCATAAATGAAAGTATATTACAAAAATAGTACAATCATGGGCAGTAAATGCACCATAAAAAATGAGATAGTGGAAAATATAGCATGAATCTCACAGGAATAAAAACAAGTGAGATTAAGACCCCTTACAACGTTGTAATTCAATCGAGTCATATGAAAAAATGTTATTAACCACAAAAATAATCATAGAATACCATGAATATAAATATAATCATTATAGTATATAGAAAAAGGAAATACAAAATACACCACATGAACCAAATAGTTGGTGAATAATAAAAATCTCACGGAATTAAATTTGAGATGAGAAATCCCTTGGAAAAATTTGGCAGCATAACGACACCACTAAAAAATTCTTAAAATGAATTAATGAGAGTAATAGGGGGTCTATAATCATATTAAAACACAAATTAAAGTATGGTGAATAAAAAATAACATCCTATAACATAATAACATGGAGCATAAAAGAAATGACATAAAAGAGAGTACCTGAAAAGGAAGAGAGAGGTCGGATCCCTTACCTCGTGTCTGACTTCACTCGATCATTATTTAATCTACTGAATAATAAAATAAAGTTAATTTATAATTTCTTAAGAACCTTTTTCATGTTTATTATTCCTTTTATATCACTTATTACCATGTTATAAACATAACGTAATCCTTTATGTTAATAAAGTTCGTTTTGTCGATATTTGGTACTTGGGTCAAAAAGGGACTTCATATAATTACATGTTGTTCATGTGGTCAAAGTTTAATTATATCCAAAATGAAATTAATGATTTAGATATCATATATATCATATATATCTAGTATATACATGTATTTATAATAGTACATAACATTTAGAGGTAATAAATAAAATGCACCGTTCATGGAGACGGTAAGCCGTACGTACGCATGAACGCTGCATTCATTTCTATTTATTATATTAATGGAATTGAAAAATAATGATACATAGCTATATTATAATTCCAGTGTAATATCATATATAATATCATTAACTATTTCCTTTATACATCCCATATAAGGCATTAATGAGTCACATCACTTTGAGGGGGCGGTTGTCCGTGCTTCCTCAAATGAGATTATCGTATTTACCCACTATGGATACCATAAAGGTGTGCTATAAATGGAAAATGAAAAATCATAAAGAAAAAATAATCATAATATATATCATAGATAAATAAATTTCCATTTTAATTTCCACCATCAGAGGCGGTTGGAGATATTTGACCAATCATTGTTTCGTGAGGCGTTAGTTTTCCATCCACATAAACATTATGTTCTTCATCCATCAGATGGAGGTGTGTGTAAGTGTAGTTAGAATAATTCTCATATAAACGTACTAGTATATTTATGATACTGGTTTTGTTACAAAAGAATGGAATAAAAGGAGTTTAGGGGTTGTAGAAGTAAAATAAAAGAAAACAATTTAAGAGAAACAGTTACCTTTAATTTGGGTAACTCCCTTTTGTTTGAAACAAAGGACTTCTTGAAGTGCCTTCGGCCTAAGGAAAGGCTTCTAAGGGGAGGATAGGGATGTAGTAAGATTAATTGGTCAGATTTTTGTTGAGAAAAATGTCTTGATAGGTGTGAGGAATTGGATATAAATGGTCTCCATTTTTAAGGGAGAGGAGAGGCTCTTTAGGAAAGTGTGAAAATATTATTTTATTATATAATAATATTCAGTTTCAAAAGGTCCAAAAATAATTAAAGAAGAAGATAAGATTACTCATGGTCTAAATGAAATCATCAAATTAGTATTGGACATTTTTTGGAAAATATTTTACTCATTATAATATTATTTTTTGAAATCATTTATTAATGAGGTAAATATTGCATCATTATTGTGTCATAAATAATTTAATTTATTTGATGTCTAAAAATTATAAAAAAAATAACATAATGTAAGAAATATTTTTATCTTTCTAATTAATATTATTAGTCAAAAATATGACTTATATAAAACCATATAATAATTAATTAGTATAATATTTTTGTCAATGTCAATTTTGTCTTTACATTATATTAATTAATCAAAATTGTCATTATCACTCTCAAGTGGCTTAATGAGGTCCGAAAATCAACCCAAATATGAAAAGGGTCGTTATTGGCACATCAAATAAGGTTTTTAAAAGTGTTAAGGTAATTTCGAATTATTATAATATTCATTAAACCTTAAATTACCATATTTAACTTCAACCGCTGTAAATTAAAGTCAAACGTTACTATTCACCAAAAATTATTTTTATCTTAATGAACCACATTTTACTTCTTTAAGACAACCATGTATGTATGATTACTTAATTTCAATTCACATAACTGGTAAAATTTCATTTAAATGAAAAATTCGTTTTTTTTAACTACCACTAAGTGGTTTCACTATTCATAAAAAATTGAAGTTTTTCAGAAAAATATCAAATATTCAGCCTAAGCTATGTTTCATATCCTGAATTCAAAAATGATTTCTGTTATACCAAATTCAAAACATATAAGTGGAATTTATTAACTTTAAAATTAATTCCCGTTATCAAAACAAATAGCGTGTTTTTAAGAAACAATAACTATCAAAAGATAGATACTTGTTTAAGTCCAATTTCAAAGTGAAATTAATTCCAATGACCCACATTGGATTAAATGGTAAAAATATATTTTATTTTCACTTTGAAACCAATTAAAAATATAATCTCACCATATAAAGAGATTATATTAAATGGCACTTTTGAATTAAAATACAATATTTTTCACTTTTCATTAAAAAATGAACTTTAGCGGAAAAATTCCAAAAATTTACAAAAAGTAAATTTCGATGTCCTAATTCTAAAGAAGGATTTCATTTGGTCATATAGAATGTATTAAAGTCACCAAAAATAGATTTAAAAATGGTTTTCCATTAAAAGGCGATAAATCGGCCATTTACTGTAAATTATGGTTAATATTAGATTCGTTCACATTTTAAGCCTATAACATTTATTGGATAAATGTAAATAAATTTAAAAAAAATGTATAATCGTATTGTATTTAGTTTTGTAAATTCATGACAATATAATGGCTACGAGTTGACTACTATTTAAAATAATAATATTATATTATTATCGTGCAACGTAAGATTTCAAAGAAACTCGTTGTTGCGTATCAGGTACACTATCAAACATAGAAACCCTTTTATTGTAAAATTAATATTTAATTCAAAAATATTAATAAATATGAAATATTTCAGATTTTTTATTTACCTGAGATGTTACATCCTTCCCCCCTTTTGGGAATTGCGGCCTCGCAATTTAAAAAAAGTGGACTCAGAAAATACATTGAAAGACTCACATCGGAAAAAGAGTCAGTAAAACTATCACATTAAAAATATAAAGAGAAGTGAAGTGGTCACCCAAGTTAACCCATACTAAGATTACATGAAAACATGTATATGGAGGAGAAAAAGGGTAATGTTTAGATGGAGAGTGGTAGGAAATATGTTTAGGAGAAAGTTAATCACAAGAAAATCACAAACTCGTGATGGGTTAAACAGTCTTTGATTCCCCAGTAGGAAAAGTTAACAGACAAGTTTTTTGTTTAAAGTTACTTTTAGTTAAAGAATTTATTTATGATCATAACCAAAAACATAAGGAAATATACTTAATTGTCATGTAGACATTCATCTTTTATTATATTTTAAACACAAACTCATTTTTTCTCCAAACGATGAATATTCTGGATGAGTTTTTTTCACATTAAGAGCACTATAATCAACTTCGAGAGAATCACATAATCCATAAAATAGGAACTATATATTTCCCATGTCTTTAAAAATTAACTAAAACCAAAAAATTTATTATAAGATTAGATAATCACCAAAAGGATAATCCTTTATATAAATAAATACTACTCTTAATCTCCAAAATTCAACCAAAAGAACCCATGTTTCAAGAAAGACCATTAAATAAACGTTATCCTTAAAATTATTCAATGTAATCCAAACTAAGATTGAAACCCAAATCTCTTAAGGATTTAATAACATAGTCTTCCAAGGTAAATCTTAGTATTGATATGAAAATAACAACAGTTACTCTTAAATTCTCGTACTGAAGAGTAATTAACCAAATCACATATCTTCTAGTATAGGTTAATCATTTCTATAGATAACCCAAAATCAACTTATTCCTAATTTAAAAGATCATATAACTAAAAATAATTATTCATACTAACCAGAGACTTCACGTAGTCCAATGATAAGTGATAAATACCAGTCGCACATTGGTTGTGGGTTCGATTCCCACACCTTTGTCCGAAGCAATGGGTTGTCACACAGTTTGTGTGTTGTCCCCTATTAAAAACAACACAATTTTATAACATTCCAAAAAGAGATAAATTCATCATAAATAAACATAACATATTTTATCCACAAAGGTTATCTAATAACTTTCGTTTTTCCTACCAAAATGTATTTATTGGTAATTTCCTCAAATTCAAGGATCATATAAACCAAAATGTTTCTTTATAACTATAAACACATAAAAAGATAATTATTTCTTGAATAAAATTTTCATACATCAAACATCAGGGTTACACATACTATAATGAGTCTTCTAATGTAATCCTATCATCAAAACAGCCTTAATACTTTTAAGCATTTCACCATCCTGAAATCTACCATAACTCTTGAATCCCTTATATGTTTACCTCTTTCTCATTCAACATTCTTCATGATCCATTAACCAATCGTTACCAAATTATTCTAAAATACTTCATTCCTACAAAAAAATCATGAATCATATCATAAGATTTCAATAATAGGAAACCATATGTTAAGAAATAATCCATACCTTTCATTGGTCATTGTCAGTTTCTTCATCCTCAATCGGAATGGCATTAGGTATTGGTAAACGAATATTTGTACTATCCTGGTAATCCCATTCCCAAAACTTCTTCATAGGACATGTGTTTGCATAATTACCATGATCACCACATTTAAAACATTCAATTGATCCTTTAGAAAGAACTTCTTTCACTTTCCTAGAGTCAACTAGATGCTTCCTTTTTCCATGGAAGGTTATTTCTTTATGACCATCATTCCTACATATATAGCATATTTCTATCCCTTTGAAATATTTTCCTATGTGTTTCTTTCAAAATCTTTGACACAAAGGTTTTTGAATATACATAACTTTATGATTATTAACTGAACATCCGTAGGGATTTTTTTCTCATTTATATGAGTCTTATAAAAATCACTAAGGTTTAGGTGGTCAATCATGACTCCAGATAGTTGGTTGAGAATAACCACAAGAGTTCTCATTGCAAATTTCATATCATTCAGCTGCTCATTCAGAAAACATTCATAGTTTTCTTCACATCCACTTTTACTTTGGTGCCTGCTAGATCTAGCCATTTACTATAATGAAAATGGTCAATGTGAGTATATCAATAAAATCATCATATAATATCTTATGAAGACGGTAAAAACTAATATATACTTATTCATGTTATCTTAAACTCATTCACTTTATAATAATTATTTTGACTGTTTCTAAAATCCTAACCATTATGGTAATGTCACTTATGCTTAAATTTTAACCAAACCTCTAAAGTTATCTAAACCGACCATTGATACCAACTATAAGGACCCGAAATTAAACATTACATAATATTGAATTAAATGAATAATTCACATTGACGATCTTTTCAGGTTTAGAGTTTAAGAGAATTAGGACAAAACTAGTACATTACAACTTGAATATTACAAGTAGACACTACTACTCATTATCCATTTTTTCATAAAATAAAAACTCTTACAAAGAAACATGTCTAGTTCCATGTTTTAGATATCATGAATTTTCCATGATCCCATCCTTGACCATATTCATCTTTAAGTCATGTGAGAAACATTTAAAAAACTTGGGATGAGCATTAAAAGCTTCATAAGGGTTATAAAATAAGGAAGGAAAACATTAGGCCATAAATAAATAAAAATCAATGAAACCATTCTTTTCAATAATAACATACCTTATGAAATCATGAGATTTATGAATAAATCATACAAATCATAAATCATAAAGGTTACTAATGGAATTTATAAGAAAAATACATTTTAGCTATCATAGTTACATAGGGTGTTACACTTGGAATACCCATCATGGAATATTACCTAAATCTCTTAGGATAAACATCACGTTTACCTCCGTCGCGTTACCCAATGCATTGGAGAGATATCTCGAGCTCACCCGCCCTAGGTTTATCATGGAACCACCCATATACGTAAGAAATTCCCAATAACCATAACATAATCATAACACATAGAACAAGTATAAAGGAAACATAAAATTTCCACATTCCACTATATCAAATCCTGATATTTAAGTAAACAATTGATTATCGAACCATTTCAAAAACCATTAAAAATATATTTATGAATCAATGTGTGTCATACCAGTTTGATGATTTTAAAGGAATTATCATTTGAAAATATTAATTTCCATATAAATAAATCCTAAAATAGATTTTGAAAACATGGACATTAATGAGAAATATTTTGAAGAATAAATCTTTAAAACATTTAAAATGATATTTCTGATAAAGAGTTTTTAACCAAAAGAGAGACGCTTGAATACCAATAATTAAGAAATAACTTTTAATCAGAACATTATAATATCCCTAGAATAAAGGGATTCATGATATAATATGTCAAAGGACAGTACATACACCATATAAGAGTGAATTGGTGCATAACAACAATTAAGTCTCAATGGAAATTTAAATTGAGATGAAATCCCTTATAAAGATGGTATCCTTAAATTAAGGATAAATAAATCTCATAATTATGAGTTATAAATATACATACACCCAATACAAGTGGATATTATGTTTAAAACAATCAGAGGAAATTCACACATATTTATAGGATGACATAAATAAAGAAGAGAAGATCAACCAAATGAATGGGAATTGAGTTAAGGAGTTCCCTTACCGATTGGGTAACTTACAAAACATATGACACATGAAAGAAGGATCATCTAATGAAGATGTTAATACTCATAAATGAATGTATATTACAAAAATAGTACAATCATGGGCATTACATAAACCACACAAAAGTATATAGTGTAAAATAAAGCAAGAATCTCACAGGAATAAAAACAAGTGAGATGAAGACCCCTTACCACGTTGTAATTCAATCGAGTCATATGACCAAATGTTATTAACCTCCAAACTAATAATAAAATACCATGAATATAAAGATAATATTTATATTATATAGAAAATGGAAGTACGCAATACACCACATGCAATAAATAGGCGGTGAATAATAAAAATCTCACAGAATTAAAAGTGATATGAGAAATCCCTTAGAAAAATTCAGCAGCCTAACAGTGCTACTTAAAAATTATTAAAATTAATTGATGAGAGTAATAGGGAGTATATCATCATATTAAAATAAAAATAAAATTATGGTTAATATAAAATAACATCCTCCAACATAAGAACATGGAGCATAAAAGAAATGACATAAAAGAGAGTACTTGAAAAGAAAGAGAGTGGTCAGATCCCTTACCTCATGTCTGACTTAACTCGGTCGTTATTTAATCTCCTAAATAATAAAAGAAAGATAATTTATACTTTATTAATAAACTTTTTAATGTTTATTATTCCATTTATATTATTTATTACCGTGTTATAAACATTACGTAATTATTTAAGACAATAATGCTCATTTTGTCGATATTTGGAACTTGAGTCAAAAAGGGACTTCTTATAATTACATGTTGTTCATGTGGTCAATGTTTCATAATTTCAAGAATTATATTCATGATTTAGATATCATATATATCATATATATCCAATATAAACTTGTATTTATAATATTATATAATATTTAGAGGTAAGAATTGAAATGTACCGTTCATGGAGACGATAAGCCGTACGTATGTATGAATGCTACTTTCCTTTATATTTCTTATATTAATGGAATTAAAACATAATGATACATAGGTATATTATAATTACAGAATAATATCATATATAATATCATTAACTCTATCCTTTATACATCCCATGTAAGGAATTAATGAGTCACATCACTTTGAGGGGGCGGTAGTCCGGGCTTCCTCAAATGAGATTATCGTATTTACCCACTATTGATACCATAACAGCGTGCTATAAATGGGAAATATATAAGAACAAAGAAAACATAAACATAATATATATCATATATAAATACATTTCCATCTTAATGGCCACCATTAGAGGCGGTTGGAGATATTTGAACAATCATCGTTTCGTGAGGCATTAGTTTTTCATCCACAGAAACATTATGTTCTTTATCTATTAGATGGAGGTGTGTGTAAGTGTAGTTATAATAATTCTAATTAAAAAATACTACTATATTTATGATAGTGGTTTTGTTACAAAATATGAGAATAAAAAGATATTAGGGGTTGGAGAAGTAAAATAAAAGAAAACAATTTAAGAGAAACCTTACCTTTAATTTGGGTAACTCCCTTGGGTTTGAACCAAAGGACTTCCTGATGTGACTTATTCATAATGTAAGGATTCTATGGGGGAGGAGAGGGATATAGGGAGATTAATTGGACAGATTTTGGAAGTTCCAAATGGCTTGAGAGGTGTGAGGAATTGGATAGAAATGATATCCTTTTATAAGGGAGAGGAGGGGATCTTTATGAAAGTGTGAAAATATTATTTTATTATATAATGATATTCGGTTTCAAAAGGTCCAAAATATAATTCAATATTAGGATAGTATGACTCATGGTAGAAATAAAATCATACAATCATAATTGGACATGTTTTTTATAATATTTTAATCATTATAATCTTATTTATTTAAATCATTTATTAAAGAGGTAAATTTTTCATCATTATTGTGTCAAATAATTTAAGTTATTTGATGTCTAAAAATTATAAACAAATTCCATGATGTAAGAAATATATTTATCTTTCCAATGAGTACTAATAGTCGAAAATATGACTTATTTAACACCATATAAAAATTAATTACTAAAATATTTTTGTTAATGTCAATTTTCTCTTTACATTATATTAATTAATCTAAATTGTCATTATCACTCCAAAGTGACTCAATGGGGTCCCAAAATTAACCTAAATATTACCATGGTCGTTAATGACTCAAAAAATAATCTTTGGACAAGTTTTAAGGTAATTTTGAATTATTATAATATTCTTTTAACCTTAAATTAACCTATTTACCTTTAACTGCGGTAAATAAAAGGCAAAAGTTAGTATTTACTAAAAATTATTTTCATCATAATGAACCAAATTTTACTTCTTGATGATAACCATGTATGTTGGATTATTTAATTTAAATTCACAGATGTGGTAAAATTTCAGTTAAATGAAAAAGTGGGTTTTTTTAACTACCACTAATTGGTTTCACTATTCATCAAAAATTGATGTTATTCAGAAAAATACAAAAAATTCAGCATGAGCTATATTTGATATCCCGAATTAAAAAATGATGTCTGTTATTCCAAATTCAAAACATATAAGTGGAATTAATTAAATTTAAAATTAATTCCCGTTATCCAAACAAATAGCGTGTTTTTAAGAAATAATAACTATCAAAAGATTGATACTTGTTTATGTCCTATTTCAAAGTGAAATTAATTTCAATGACCCAAATTGGATTAAATGGTAAAAATATATTTTAATTTAACTTTAAAACAAATTAAAAATATAATATAACAATATATATAAATTATAATAAAAGGAACTTTTGAATTAAAATACAATATTTTTCACTATTCTTTAAAAAATAAACTTTATCAGAAAAATTCCAAAAATTTACAAAAAGTAAATTTTGATGTCCCTATTCTAAAGAAGGATTTTATTTGTTCATATATAATGTATTAATGTCACCAAAACTTGATTTATAAAGGGTTCTCTATTAAAAGGTGATAAATCGACCTTTTAATGTAAATTATGCTTAAAATTAGATTCATTCACATTTTAAGCCTCTAACTTTTATTGGATAAATGTAAATATGTTTAAAAAACATGTATAATCATAATGTATTTAGTTTTTTGAAATCATTCCAATACAATGGCTAGGATTTGACTACCATTTAAAATAATAATATAATATTATTAGTGTACAATGTATGATTTCAAAGAAACCCGTTGTTGCGTATTGGGTACGCTATCGAACATAGCAACCATTTTAAAGTAAAATTAATATTTAATTCAAAAATATTAATAAATATGAATTATGTATTATTCTTTATTTACTAAGGATGTTACAATTATGACTATTTATTCTACTCCTAGGTCCTTTTTCTTCAGTGGTTGTTATGACTTATCATCCACATTTGTCCTTAGAATAAGGAAATGCTTCACATCATTACTAATCTCATTTCACATAAAACACTGATTTGTTTGAGGGGAATTTGGGGATTATTTATATCTATTTAAATCATTATCCATATTTTTTACAACCATTTTAGTATCCAAAAGAACTATGATGAACTTTCCCACATTGAAAACATTTTCCAGTTAACATAATTAATGTTCCACCATGTATTTTTCCACAAATTGAGTAGTAATGGAATGAAATATACTTTTATACATTTTTAATATTTTTTCCATTGATTTACATTTTTATTATATTATCAAACTGAAAATACTGATGTGCAAATAAAACATACATTTCCACCATAATAGAACATTGAACAACCTATTCATAACTATTGATGTATCATATGGATAATAACAATAGGGGACTTGTGCTAAATACATTCAAAAATCAATCAAGTATAGATTAATTTTGGATGAAAATACATGAATAGTACCTCACTATAATAGTAAACTTTTATTCATTGGAAATAATAGATTTATCATCATTCTGCTTATGCTCCAGGAATTCCTTCCCCATTTTTGTATGAATAATACATGGAATGTACTTATTGAAAAACATATTCTTAATTTCATCCCAAAACATGGGATAAATTTCTTTGTATTTCCCCATATTCTAAATATGATTCCACCATTGATCAACCTCATGTTCAAAACGATAGAAATAAAGATGTGATTTATCATTTTTTGGACCCTAGGGGATATGATTTAACATTTTAATTGTATTGATCCATTACTCAAAAACTAACGGGTCTAATTAATAACTAAAATATGTTAGGTTATTCTACCTTAAGGACTCAACTGAAAAATGATCTATACTTTAATTATTTTTAGGTTCCCTATGATTTATATCATTAGAAATTTTTTATATTATATTAAAAAACATTTCCTTCTAGCTACCATATAGTTTGGTTTCCTAGGAGGATAATCATCATATTGTCCAATGAATTCGTCAATAACCAAATTCCATTAGGTTTCAAACAATGAATAAATCCAAAAAAATAGATTCAGTAACACTTAACATTGTTTAAAAATAATAATCCAGAAAAATTACATATATGATGTCTAAATTAAAACACATTTTTCATTAATCTATTAAACAATTGGTCTATACTTAGAGAAATCCCTATAACGATCTTTACCAATATCCCTAAGGATATCACTAATTTTTTCTCATCATAGTTCCTAAAGGATGACTAAATATTTCCCTATATACAAACTATAGTGACCCCAGCTAATCATTCCAAAATATTACAACATTTTAGATTAATATTCAACACATTAAAAAATTAAAATTTTAAGGACCATAACAGATTATTGTATTTGGAAACTAGGAACTCATTTTTCAAATTTGGTGGATGATCATCAATAAATATCATCAATATAATCCCATTATAACTCCTAGTAATAAAAATTATTCATGACCTCGGGAAAGAATAATGCCTAAAAGGATTGATCAAATTCTTAGCTGGGGCATAAATAAAAGAGATATATAATAATAACATGAAAATATGGGTATTATATCAGGATAATAAAAATTTTAAATTGTACAATTCATATGAAAGATAATAATCACGAGTCATAGATTAATGGTTGGAAGATTATAGAACCATAATCATAGTGAAATGTGATTTTATAAGTTATGAGGGAAAATCAAAATCATAAACCAAAAACTTATGCCTTACACATAAGCATAAAAGATTTCTAATAAGTCATGTATCATTTAAAAAACTTATCAATTCACATCACGGGGGATACACCTCTGAGGAGGGTCCCACCACTATCACCTATCATAGAACTATCTATATAGTGGCTCATGACACACCTTATTCCCATAGTTGGTCCATCCCTTCTACAGGGTTCTGATCATAGATGTCATGGTGCAATTCCATGACAATATTATTCGTCAAGGTTTAATCCCAGTGCCATCTTAGTATGGAATGTTCACTCCTAATACCATCATGGTATTCAAGGTTCACTCCCAATACCATATTAGAAGAAAATGTACCTTACTAAAAAAGAATCACTACCCATCTCATCCAGGTATATATCATGATATATAAATCATTACATAATTAATTTGAGGGAGTGATGGGTCTCACCCCTCACATAATGAAGTCATACATACATTTGGAACCAGATAATAAAACATTCATCATATAATGAATCGTAAAAAGGGATGGGTTTCAAATCAATCTTATAAAATTCCAAGAAATGAAATGGTAATCATAATAAATTTAAAATATTAAAACTTGTGAAAAAGATATAGGTTTCAGAATCATTTTCTTATAGAATAACTCATGAACATAAATTGTTTTCATAAGTTTTTTTGTCATAATATAACATGTGGAAGTGAAACTATATTCATAAAAAACATATAACTATAAACATAAATCATTTTGATAAATATTGATAATGGTTTCCATATATCATATAACCATTAAATCCATAACTATATCAAATTATTTCATCTTAGATTAAGAAGTATTTTGAAAAATAACATGGATAAATTCTCTTTGAAAACTAGCTTCTTGGAAAATCAATTTTTATGGAATTAACATTTTAAAAATAAATTTCACTAAAAGATAATATGAAAATGTTATAAATAATATTTTAAATTCATTTAAATCATTTCTTTAGGATAAAATCCTTTACTCTAAAAAAATTCAAACATAAATTATTTTGAAAATGATTTTTTTAAAAACATTGAGAACATATAAAAATTGATTTGAAAACAATTTAAAAAATTTTAAAACATTAAATGAAATTTCTAAAATTTATATTTAAATTGAACTTGTAATATAATTCAGAAAATATTTAGACAAAATATTTAGAAAAAATTGTTTTTAAAAAAAATTGATTTTCTATTAAAGATTGAAATAATGTGGGACATTTTTAGAAACACCATTATAGTTATACTGAGTACCAATGAGTAATAATTTATTAACATTATATAAAAATATCATGAATTAACATTAGAGAATAAAAATAATGGGATTTATTGAGATATGGATAATAATATTTCATTAATGGATGCATAATCGTAAACAATCTAGCTAAACAATGTGATTGAAGAAATAAACTCTTACCACCTTGTAACTTTGAATCATAATCCTCATGATATAGTAACATTAAATTAATCATTAAATAATATTAAAATATGGATATTAATTTTATAATTAATAAATGGGTAGTACATACACATCATAAAATAATATATAAGTATAACAAAAATTATTTCTCAAATAAAAAAATTGAGACAAAATTACATTACTGATTTTGTAACATTTGACCCAAATACCGCATAAAAGGGAGATCATCCAATGGAATTGTTATTACCTATAAAATTATGTATAAAAATAATATATTAAATTCATTGTAATTATATAAAATACCCAAAATAATAAGTTCTGAATATAGCATATATCTCAAACGAATTACTATGATACAAAAAAAACCTTACCATATGTCATGAAATTCATTGTACAAATTAAAAATTACTCTATAATATATACATGGTTATTATAAATATACCAATGAAACATTTTATTATATAGTTTATGATAATGGATTTTATTATTAATTGTTATTACCCAATTATATAAAAATATATTTTCATGATTTGGGTAATATCCTCAATGCTTTTCCCATAAGTATTGACTTGTTATTATTTATCCTCTTACATAGATCATGTATAAATTATTTCCCGAATATGAAACATGTTATTAATATTGTATATTTTGAATCTATATTTATTTACAACAATCTATTAAATATAAAAATATGATATGGAATACACTGTTCCCGGAGACGCTATATTTTATATACATATGATTACTATTTTCATTTTCCAGTCCTATTTATAGAAACAATGTCAATTAAATATCAAAATATATATAATATAATTCCAGAAAAAAATTTATTTCATATATATCATATAAATTTACTCAACACATCCCTAATACATTCTTGGAAATGTGTTAATGAATTAGGCAGCATTGTGGAGGAGGTAGTACACATATCCATAACAATGATAAAATATTATCACAAAATGGAAAGCATGATGTTATGAGATATATAAAAATTAAATAAGCATAAAAAATAAAAAATGTAACATATATAATATAAAATAGTATGTCTATCATTATTCCCTACATTTAAAGGTGGTAATGGAATAATGAACAACATCGATTGGTGTGGTGCTAGTCCTCCGTAGATAGAAACGATGATTACATATCACATTTGATGGAAGTGTGTGTGAGTGAATAATGAAAAGGTGACATTAAAATATTTCATTACACTCATGATAATGAATTTATTACATTATAATCATATAATAAAAATTTCAGGGGTACAAATATGAATAAAAAAATGTGCTTATTGAATGATGGTACCTCTTTATTGGGAGATTCTTTTCTGTTTACACTAGATGACTTAATTCGTTTGAGTTATTCAAAAATTGAGACTTCTAGAATGTGAGGAGATATTCTTGGAGATTATTTGGGATGGTTTTGGATGAGAAATATGGCTTGATATTTTTGAATATGTGAGGTGGTAAATTCCCTTTTATATTAGAGGAGTGTCATTCATTTAAATATAAATATATAAAAATATTGAAATGTATCCCTTAATTAATGTTCCTCTATAAATGGTAAATTTTAGTTAAAAGGAATTTTATGGTATATATATGAATATAAAATATATTATAGACATATTTCTAGGTTATTTGGATGCATAATACAATGTTTAACTACTATATAATCTCATTTTTAACATAATCTATATAATTACATTTATTTACATTCAATGCTATTTTTTCTAAAAAAACAAGTATAACATAATATAAATTATAAAATTTGATGAATACAATAATGGTAATTTTTCCCATTATAATAATAGATAAGGAAGATATTAATTTAAACATATTCCCATGGAAATGATGAGATAATAGGTTTTTAATGTAAAAATGTTCAAATGTTCAAATGTTATTATATCCAATTATAATATGATATTGATAAAAATAACATAAATTTAATTAATTAATTATTAATTTAATAAATAATACATAATAAAAAATTAATATATAATATTAATATATGAATAAATTAGGATTAAAATAATTTTTCCTTTAAAATTCATGGGCGTTCAACATTCATCCAAAAATGAATCTTCCAAGAAAAATACAAAAAAATTAGTGAAATGAAATTATGATATTATACATTGAAAATGATTTATATTCTTAAAAATAATATTTATAAATTTTTCATAAATTTTATACAAAAATTATTCTATTAAAATAGGGGAAAATAGTCATTTAGAAAAATAAACCTTTTCATACATACAATTAGATTTTTCATAGTTTTTTACTATAAAAATTATTTTATGAATGAAAAATTTGGTCAAATTTATAATATAATAATTTTATGAATATATTGAACTAAAAGTGATTAATTTAATTTATCAATATAATAAACCAATGTTCATATATATATATTTTATGCCAATCGAATCCCATATATTAAATATGTTTTTTATTTTCATTTATTTTTATGTGATAATTTTTAGAAAAATGCATAAAACATAATTTAATGAAATATTTAGTATTATTAATATCTTCAATTACAATCTCTCGGTGATAACTATTTAAATTTTTTAATAATATTATTAATATTTAATTGTATTTTGGTAAAACTTGAGATGGTTTTTAATACAAGATATCGAGGGAACTCAGAATTGTGTGTAATTGTAGAAAAACATATCTTCATGTTTGTGAAAACCATAACTTAATTTTTTGTAGAGTAAAAATATATATGATTTCTCATATAAATAAATCATAACGTGGTGTAACATGAAATGAAATCCATCAATGAATGTCAATTTATTCTAAAAAAATAATTAAAATAACTCAGATTGTTACACCACTCTATGCTCGTAACAAATTATCCAAAACATGTTCTAAATAAATTATGGATAATAATTTCCAAAAACAACACACAATAGCTTCAAAAATTATTCAACAGAATTTATATCATTTTCTATTTACTTAGGATGAGTATTATAAAAAAACCATAATTCCATGGGAAAAAACTAGATACCTTTATATACATTATTTTTCCATTAATCAAGTGTTAGGCCCACAAATACGTATTAATGGTAAATAATCGTATCCTATAAGGACTGAATATGTCTTCCATGTACTTTTATTTTTATTAATGAAAAAAATGGCCTAAAATAATTAGTAAAATATAATAAATCATCCAAACATTTGATTACCCCCAATCCTGATTAATTTTTTTACTCCAAATAATTATGATTATTATGTTGAATAATGATATAAAATTGATGTAATGAAAAATATTGAAAATATCAAGAATTTATTGTAATAATGCTAGAATAATGATCCCTAAATTTGATGAAGCTTTCCAATATTTTCGTGTGCCACATCATGATGATGAAACATCCCGTAAATTGAAACTATCCAATAAGAGCATGGAACAACCAGATCCAACCCAAAGGTTTATAAAAAATATCGCAATGTACCTCAATAATGAACATAACCATAGTTAATATCAAATAATATATGATGGGAAAAAATGGAAATATGGGAAGATAAATCATATCTAATCACTGAAGTCCATCCACAAAAAAACATAGATCACTGTAGGAGGAATGCAGATAGAAGATATCTAATAACCATCAACAATTCAAAAAAAAAATACATATATATTGAGTGTGACCAATATATATATATATAGTTGGATGAATAAAAAAATTACTGGCCAAACAAGAGATATAAATAGATTTTACGTCTCCTGATTTACAACATAAAACACACATTTTTGATGTACAATCCATGGATCTAAAAACATATACCATAAAACCATCATTTTGGTCATCATACCTATGAATTGGAAACATCCATTCAAAAAAATTTTGTATATGGATTATTTAACATACATAAAAGGTTCCACTTTTTTTTAAATAAACCCATCTCATGTGGTATATCCTTACCACATAAAATCCATAAGTTAGTGGCATGAAATTCTATATATCACAAACCCACACATAAACTTCTCTTTTATGGTGTAGATATTTTCTCTATGTTTGTTATCTCTCCAAATATGACAAACTACCTCTATATAAAATAATAACCCTATAACCAAAAAAATTAGTCTAATGGGCCAAGTTGGAATGGACTAATATAGCATTGGCAACATTAGAGTGGACAAAAGAGCTACTGGGAGCATGAGAGCTATATGGTGGCTCAGTACTCCCGCATATATATATTGAATATGATCTTTGTGGTAAAATTAGTTTAATAATTAGATAATATAATGAAATTGATTAAATTTATTTAATCCATTAAATATATAAATATATTGAATTTTCTATGAAGTCAGTAATGAATTTTTGTGTTAAAGGACCCCAAAATTAAAAATCTAAAAATATTAATATATATTAAATCATAGAGAAATCATTTTTTATAAATGTTTTTTTTCATTAAATGAAACATTATATAGGAAATACAAGATTACTATTGTTTTTAGAATTTGGGGTTTACCCTAAGATGAATATAATGTTGATTGATGTTGGTAATTCGTTTAAAAGAATACATTTCAATGTACTTCACGTTAATAAAATAAATTAGTAATTATATTTGAATAAAATAAAAAGTCACTAATACTCAAATATTTAATATATATTTTGTAAAATTAATATGGATATAGTTATAATACTTGGGATTTTACAGGATTCTTGGTAGAGGGACATCAATGAACAAAAATAGATCATGTAGTGCCAATCATTTTTATAGATGGATTGTCTTCAAAAATAATGTTTCAAGGTGTGTCCAAATAAAAATTTAAAAAAAATTAATTATTAGATATTAATCCCAAATTAAGGGAGGTAATTTTATTTCATGGATCATAAGCCAATGTTATTTATATTCGATGAATTCATTTTATTCATGTTTTCTTTTTTTGGGGATTTTTGTTCATTGCATGAGGTTGGATATTTATTTTAAATTTCACTCCTCTAAATTAATGATGGTTAATATATTATGAATTAATTGTATGGAATTACACTAATTTTTTTCTTAATTATTGTAATTCTAACCACTTTATTTCATCTTCATTACTATTTTTTTTGATGTATTACTTCTGTAATAAGATGTCATATTCAAGGATGATTATAACTCACAATTCATAGTGGATGTGTAGCTAGGATAGAGAATTTTGTTTAATGATTGTATTATGGGGTGATGTGTGATGTGATTTTGGGAATATAGATCAAGTTAATAAAAATGGGTTCCCATCCATTGTTGATTTGATTCTTCGGTGGGATGCAACAAAGATGATCCACACACGGTTTTGGTTCCCAGAATCCACCCACCATGAATATTTTGACCTAGAAAAAATCCAACTATGAACTCCATAGAGATTTTTTTAATTTGTGTTTTATAATCAGAAGTATTTTTGTAACATGCTAGGTAAATGATGAATAAGAGATGTTCATATTTATTAATATTTTTAAATTAATATTAACATTACCTTAAAAGGGTTTCTATGTTCGATAGCATACCTGATACGTAACAACGAGTTTCTTTGAAATCTTATGTTGCACACTAATAATATATTTTTATTATTTTAAATGGAAGTTAACTCCTAGACATTATATTGGTGGGAAAGAAAAAACCTAACTACAATATGATTATACATCTTTGTTAGATGAATTCAATTTTATCCGATAAATGTTAGAGGCTTATAATGTGAATGAATCTAATTTTAAGCATAATTTATATTAAAAGGCCGATTTACCGCCTTTTAATGGAGAACCCTCATTAAATCTATTTTTCATCACTTTAATATGTTTTTTTATAAAATAAAATTCTTATTTATAACCGGTACATAAAATTACACTTAGGGTAAAATTTTGGTATCTTTATGAGAAAATTCATTTTTTTGATGAATAGTGAAAATAATGTATTTTAATTCAAACTACCTTTTAATATAATTTATCTATATGGTAATATAATCTTTTTAAATGGTTTTAATGTTTAATGAGATTATATTTTATCTATTTAATCCAACTGTGTTCATTGGAATTATTTTCACTTTGAAATTGGACATAAACAAGTTTCAATCTTTTGATAGTTATTGTCTCTTAAAAACACACTATTTGTTTAAACAACGGGAATTAATTAAAAATTAATTAATCAAACATCTATGTTTAGAATTCGGTAAAATAGACATAATTTTATAATTTGGAATTACTAATATATCTTAGGCAATATTTTTGGTATTTATATGAAAAATGTCAATTTATTATGAATATTGAAACCACTTAGAAGTAGTTAAAAAAACTGACATTTTCACATAAAGGAAATTTAACAAATTCTATGAATTGAAATTTGAAAAACCAACATATATGATTGTTATTAGTATGTAAAATTTGGTTCAATAATATGAAAATAATTTTTGGAGAATAGTTACATTTGAATATTATTTACCGAGGTTAAAGGTAAATAATGTATGTCCAGGTAAAAATAATACTATAATAATTTAAAATTACCTTAACACCTATCATAACAATATTGGATGAGTAATGGCCGACCATGGAAATCCTTGGTATGAATTTGGGACCCAATGGAGCCACTTATGAATGATAATGACACTTTAGATTAATTAATATAAAGTAATGAAAAAATGACATAAACAAAAATATTTTAGCAAAATAATTTTTTATGGTTTTATATAAGTAATATTTTTGACAATAAATTTTCGTTGGAAATATAAAAATATTTCAGACATCATGGTATTTTTTTTATTATTTTTGGAAATCTAAAAATTAAATTATTTATGACACAATAATGATGTATTTTTTAACAGATTAATAAGTCATTTAAATAAATAAGATTGTAAATATTAAAATAACATCCAAACCTGTCCAATTCTTATTGGGTGATTTTATTTCGACAATAATTCCTCATATCATCCATGCTAATTATTTTTTTCTTTTAGAAACCGAATATCAATATATAATAAAATAATATTTTCACACTTTCTTAAAGAGCCCCCCGCCCCCTTATAAAAGGTGACCATTTCTAACCAATTCCTCACACTCATAGTATTTTTGGTTCAATAATACTCTACCCAATTAATCTTCCTATATACCTATTATCCACCTAGAAGCATTACCTTAGGCATAAGTTACTTCAACAATTTATTTTGGTTTAAACAGAAGGAAGTTAACAAATTAAAGGTAACGATTTCTGTCAACTTATTTTATTTTATTTTACTTGTCCACCACCAAAAATCTTTTTATTCTTTTCCATTAAAACAAAAGCAGTATCATCAATATAATAGTATATTGTTTTGAGATGTATTTGAACTAAACTTACACACACCACCATCTAATGGGTGAAGAACATACTGTTTCTGTGGATGTCAAACCAATGCCTCACGAAACGATGATTGTTAGATTATCTCCTAACGCATCTCATGGTGGCCATTATATTGGAACTTTATATATATATATGATATATTTTATGTTTATGATTTCATTGTTCTTCTCTATTTTCTTTTTATAGCATACCTTTATGGTTTCTATTATGGGTAAACGTGATAATTTCATTTGAGGAAGTGCGGACGACCGCCCCCTCAAAGAGAGATGACTCAATAATTACATAGGTGGGACATATAAAGGATAATTTTAATGATATTACATAATATATTATACTTTCATTATAATATACATATTTTTTTTTATTCCATTAATGTATAAAATATTAATGAAATTAGTGTTCATGCATTCGTACGACTTACCGTTTCCATAAACGATGCATTTCATTTATTATATCCAAAATGATATGAAATATTATAAATACATGTATATACAAGATAAATGTGGCATATATAATATATAAATACTTAATATAATTCTGTGGATAATGGACTATTGACCCCATGGACAACTTGTAAATATAAGGTCTTCATTTTTGACTCAAGTACCAAATATTGACAAAATGAACGTCATTAACAAAAATGATTACATAATGCATATAACATGGTAATAAGTGATATAAAGGAATAATAAACATGAAAAAGTATATTATTCATGTAGAAATTAACTTCAGTTTATTATTAGGAGATTAATGAATGAACGGGTCATGTCGGACATGAGGTAATGGACATCATCTCAATATCCTTTCATTGAGGAATATTTTGTTTTAATAAAGGTCTTTCTTTTATACACTCTATAAACACCCTTGAAATTTCAAATGGAATCTTTTTCTACGAATCATTTTACCAAAAGACAAAATTGAACGTTTCTTTTAATGTAACAGGTGACAATGACCTTTCACCCATCATGAGTATTATTTTTTATTTGGATTTCTTTAGAAGCAATAAAGTTTTTTTCAAGGAACATAAATAACATTAACTCTTATTTGTGTTGTAGTATTGAAAATGGTTTGGGTAATGGATATGTTATGTCAATATATTTAAGAGATATATTGTGATTCAAATGTGGAAAAGTTTTCTTCCCTTTATATTGGTTTAATGTGTTATGATTTTATAATGATACTTGGACATTTGAAGGGTGGTGAAGTGATAAACCAAATGATTGATGTTTCCATGAAAACTAGGACGAGTGGTTAATTTATAACATCCAATGCATTGGGTATGGATGTCGGCTGTATGGAAATTCCATTTGGAGATTTGTGGGGAAGTCAATCATATAGTTATTCCATTTAAGTATGTTTACGTCCCAAGTAACCTTTATATGTTATGCGTTCTTTATATGGGTTTTATGGGAATCTATTGGATAGAAAACTATATGTAATGATATCTTATTTAAAGAAGAGTCTTTACTACTTTATAAAGGTGAAAAGTATTACTTATGAAAAAGTATTCATGGTTTACTTTTTGTTTTGAAAACTAATAGTTTTCCTTATTTGTGTATCCCTTACTGATCTTTTTATTCTCATCCCATGTTTTTTAAATGTTTTTCATAGGACGTAATGTGAAATATGGTCAAGGATGACATCAAGGAAAAGTCATGATTTCATAAACATGAAACTAGACATGCCTCTTTTTTTCAAGAGTTATTGTTTTGTGAAAAAAATTGAAACTGAGTATAATTGTCTACATTGTAATTTTTTGTATTGAAATATTATAGTTATGACTTAATTCTCTAAAAATCTAAACCTGAAGAGGTCCTTAATCTGAATTATTCATTTAATTCATGATTATGTATTGTTTTATGGAAGGGTCTTATAGATGGTATCAGAGGTTAGTTTAGAGAACATTAAGAGTTATTGTATTTTTAAATAAATGTCCATAAATTAATTTATGGTAATATTGAAATGATATATCATTTATAGATTACCATGTTTCTTCACTAAAAATATTTCTATGTTCAGAATGTTTTTCTGTAGATGAATCAAGGTATCTGTGTTGGGATGACATCAAGAGGAAGGCAACTTTCTAAATCATCAACCTGAGATGGTCAGAATCAGAATTGAATAGTTTGTTGTAGTGATGAAACAGTTTAAATAGGCTATAAATGGTGGTGGTATCCATGCACGAGATCATCCAGATCAACTGTAGAGGAACATATCAGTAGTGGAGCATTTCATGAGGCAACATCCCCTATCATTAAGAGGATCATCTGACCCCGTGCTATCTAAAGGGTGGATTAATGAACTGGATAATATTTTCGATGTTATGGGGTGTTCCAAACATCAAAATCTTAGTCTTTATATTAACTATTTTTAAGGTGAAGCTGATCGGTGGTGGTCGATGGTGAAAAATATTTGGGATATTGAAGAGATTGCTGCTCTTGATTGGTATGAATTAAATGGTATGTTTTATGAGAAATATATTCCTAAGGATGTTCATCTTTGTATGGAAAAATATTACTAGAATTGAGGAAGAAGGATGACTTCGGGGCTTCATATGAAGTAATGATCACTCGACTGGCATGGTATGCACCAAATTTCATCTGAGATATTGATAGTAAGATAAATTGATTTGAATCAGGATTGATGTTACAATATTGAATAACATTAGCCACTCGTGAGTTAAAATGTTATGAAAAACTTGTTTGATGTGTGGTGAAGGTGGAATTGAATTTTGTTGATGATCAATTGTTCATAAAAAAATAGAATTAGAGGTACAGTTAGTAGGCAAAGGGAAATAATTCATCAAAGAACCCTGGAGGAATGAAAATTAAATATCCAACTTGTGATAAGTGTGTTAAAAAGCATCCTGGAGAATGTTTATCAATGTCTTAAAAGTGCTTCTGATGTGGTATGTATGGTCATATTTCTTGTAATTGTAAGGAAGATGATCAATAAGGAAATTAAAAGCTCTCAGTAAGATGTTTTAAGTGTAATGAAATGGGTAATTATGAAAATGAGTGTCCCACAGAGAACTCAACTGAGGGAAAGCAGCCAGAATACTATTAGAATGGGTTGGTGAAATCCTTTTCAACCACTTTAGCAGATGTTGGGCCATCAAAAGAAGCAGTATCAGGTACATTGCTTGTTTTTTTTCCAATTATGCCAATGTGTTGTCTGATTTAGGGTCTACACACATCTTCATTTCTATAAAATTTTCTAATAAATTTGGAATTCAATCTCAAGATATTATTATGGTTCTTTTGGTAATAACATTCGAAGGAAATGTTGCGAAAAAAAGAAAACATAAGAACCTTACAATCCTTGTGTGCGATAATAATCTACCTGCAAAACTTATTGTTTTTCATCTAGTATAGTTTGATGTTATTTTGGGCTTGGATTGGCTGTCTGTTTATCATTCTAAGATTGACTATAGAGGTAAAGATGTTTCATTTCAAAATAATTTTCAGTTGGTGTAGAAGAATGAACCCTTTCTTTTGATAACATATAAGGAAGCATAGAAACTAGTAAAATATGGAAATGAATGTTACCTTCCTCATATTGTTGAAAAAGAAGGAACTGTTCAAATTAATGATGTCCCAGTGGTAAATGAGTTTCATGATGTTTTTCCTACTGATATCCAAGGTAATATACATGATCGGGATATTGAAATTACTACTGACATAGTTCATGATGTTAAGCCAATTTCAAAACCCCCTTATCAAATGGCTCAAATTGTACATTTTGTATTAAGGAAGCAATTATAGGAGTTATTAGATAAAGGTTTCAATTGACCTAGAACATCACCATTGGGTACTCCTATCATGTTTGTTAAAAATAAAGATGGTTCAATGGGACATTGTGTTGATTAAAGAGCATTGAATAACATCACTGTTAAGCACAAGAATACTTTTCCTCATATCGATGATTTGTTTGATCTGCTCCAGGGAGCTCAGTATTTTTCAATGATTGACTTGAGATTAGGGTACAATCAGTTAAAAGAAAAGAATGTAGAAATTCTGAAGACTGTGATTCATACTAGATATGGCGATTATGAATTTTTAATTATGCCTTTTGGGATAACCAATGCACCTATTGTATTCACAGATCTTATGAATATAATTTTTCAACGAGTTCATGGATAAGTTTGTGGTTGTGTTTATTGATGATATTTGGTTTTATTATAAAAGTAAAGTGGATAATTAAAGTAATTTATGGGTCTTCTTGAAAACCTTAAAATAAATGAAACATTATCGGAAATTCCACAATTTTGAGTATTGGTTACAAAACATTTCTTTCCTTTGTCACATTATTTTAAAAAATAGAATAACTATTGATCTAGCTAAAAATGGTTGTTGGTGAATGTCCAAGACCCACAAATATAACAGAGATCCATAATTTACTTGGTTTGGTAGGTTATTACCAGAGTTTTGTTGAAAATTTTGTACGGTTATTTAGTCAAATGACTAAGTTAACTCGAAAAGCTGTAATGTTCATTTGGACAAAATAATGTGATGATTGTTTTCTAAAATTGAAAATAATATTGGTGAATGATCTAATTTTGGAACTACCATCCAAAAATGGTGAGTATGTTATTTATATTGATGCTTAATAGAAAGGACACAGATGTGTCCTTATATAGAATGATCTGGTAATTGCTTTGGCTTCATGTCAGTTGAAACCACATGAGTTAAATTACCCTACACATGATTTTGAATCAGATGCTGTTTTTTTGCCTTAAAAATTTTGAAGCATCATTTGTATGGAGTAAAATGGGAAATATATAATAACCACAAAAGTTTAATGAATATTTTTACATAGAAATAATTGAACATGAGATAGAGGATATGGATAGAATTAATCAAGGATTATGATTGCACGATCCATTACAATCTGGGAAAAGAAAATAATGTGGCTGATACATTGATTCAAAAAAGTAATGTCTCATTTACCATGCTACATTTGTAATGACACCCTTTGGATCTTGATTTAATGAACTTTGGAATAAATATTGTTGGTGTATGAAATTATTCTGTTTTGTTTCATGTGTTAGTGAAATCATCTCTATCAGACAGAATAAAGGAAGCATAGAAAAAAGACAGTGAGTTGCAGAAAATGGTAGACATGGTTCATATGGTTATGTTTTCTGATTTCAACGTTGTTAGTGATAGTGTTTTGAGGATTGTGAATATATTATGTGTGCCTTGTGATTCACAAATGAAGACTGAGTTGTTATGTGAAACTCATTGTTCACCATTTTCAGTTCATCTTGGTAGTACTATGAGGTACAGAGATATTCGGGGGTATTACTGGTTGGATGGAATGAAAAGAGATATTGCTTATTTTACTGTGATGTATATGACTTTTCAGCAGGTTAAAAAAGAATGGCTATAACAGATAGTGATTCTTCAGTCTTTACTAGTTCCTTAGTTGAAATGAGATAATATGTCCATGGAATTTTTTGTTGTATTACCGAAGACATCTTGACGTAATAATGCAATCTAGTTTATAGTTGACCGATTGACTAAATCAGATCATTTCATTCCTATTCGAGATACATTGTCTCTAGATCAAATTTCTATGTTATATGTTAAAGAGATGGTCAGGTTTTATGGAGTTACACTCTCCATTGTATCTTATCATGATCCTAGGTTTACTTATAACTTTTGGAAAGGACTTCAAGACTTGTTGGGTACTAAATTAAATTTTAGGATATCTTTTTAACCTCAATCAAATTGCAGTCAGAATGAAAAATTCAACCCTTGGAGGATATGGTATGTGCTTGTTCACTATAATATTTGGGAAGTTGGTTCCAACATATTTCATGGGTTGAATTTTCTTATAATAACAATTTTCATTCCAGTATACATATGGATCTATTTGAGGCATTATATGGAAATCGTTGTCGAACTCCAACTTTTTGGAAAGGAGTAGGTGAAAGGATGCTGATGGGACTAGAATTTGTAGAAGAGATGGCAGAGATAGATCAGTTGATTCATAAGCACATTAGAACAGCACATAGTCGACAGAAAAGTTATGCGGATAATCAGAGTAAGGATATATCTTTTGAGGTAGGTGATCAGGTCTTTCTCATTGTTTCTTCATGGAAAAGTGTGATGAGTATTGTTAAGAAGGGAAAGTTGAGTCCGAGGTTCATATGACCTTATAAAATCCTGGAGAAAGTTGGATCATTTGTGTACAGAGTGTGTATTCCTCCATTTTTATCCTAGATACACAATGGTTTTCATGTTTGAATGTAGAGAAATTATATACCAGCTCCATCTAATGTTTTGAGCCCATAGGTAGTTTAGTTAGAAGAGAATATCTCTTATGAAGAACAAACATTCCAGATTCTTAACCGTAGAGTGAATGTTTTTTGGAATAAGGTAATCCACTAGGTAATGGTTTTTTGGAAAACCCAAATGGTTGAAGAGGTAATGTTGGAATCTGAAAATGATATGGGGGATAAATACCCAAACTTATTTTGAAATGTGAATAAAAATTTCGAGAATGTAATTTTCAAAAGGGGGGAAGGATGTTACATCCCGGTTAAATGAAGAATAATATATTTTCATATTTATTAAAATTTGTGAATGAAATTTTATTTGACTTTAAAAGGGTTTCAATGTTCTATAGCGTACACGATACGCAACAACAAATTTCTTTGAAATCTTACGTTGTACACAAATACTATAATATTATTATATTAAATGGATGTTAACTCGTAGCCGTTGTATTGGCAGGAATGAAATAAACTATCTATAATATGAATATACATGTTTTTCAGATGTATTTACATTTATCCAATAAAAGATAGAGGCTTAAAATGTGAATGAATATAATTTTAAGAATAATTTACATTTAAAGGTCAATTTACCACCTTTTAATGGAGAACCCTCGTTAAAACTAATTTTGGTCACATTTTTATGTTTCTTTTGATAATAAAAAATTCTTAGTTTGATTTGGGACATCAAAATTCACTTTCAGTAAGATTTTAATTTTTTTCTAACAAAATTCACTATTTTGATGAATAGGGAAAATACTGTATTTTAATTCCAAACTGGCTTTTAATATAATTTATTTATATAGTTATATTATATTTTTAATTGGTTTTAATGTGTAATTAGATTATATTTTTAGCATTTAATCCAATGGTGGTCATTGGAATTAATTTCACTTTGAAGTAGGACATAAACAACTATTAATATTTTGATAGTTATTATTTTTAAATACACGTTATTTATTTTAACAATGGTAATTAAAATTAAATTAATTAATCCAACTTCTATGTTCAGAATTTGGTAAAATAGACTTAAATTTTTTATTTGGAATATCAAAAATATCTTATGCTGAATTTTTTGTATTTTTCTGAAAAACTTTATTCTTTTATTAATAGTGAAACCACTTAGTAGTAGTAAAAAAAATGAATTTTTTCATTTAAATGATATTATAACACTTCTGTGAATTTAATTTAGAAAATCATATATACATGGTTTTTATTAGTAAGTAATATTTTGTTCAATAATATGAAAATAATTTTTGGTGAATAATAACTTTTCACTTTTATTTACTATAGTTAAAGGTAAATAGAGTAATTCATGGTAAAATGTATATTATAATAATTTAAAATTACATTAACACTAGTTATAAAATTATTTTATGAGTAATTTCTAACCATGGGAATCCTTGGATCTATTGTGGAACCCCATGGAGCCACTTATGATTGATAATGACACTTTAGATTAATTAACTTAAAGTAAAGACAAAAATTACATGAACAAAAATATTTTAGTAAATTAATTTTTATATGGTGTTATATAAGTAATATTTTTTACTATAAGTATTCCTTCTAAAGATAAAATTATTTCCTAAATCATTTATTTTTTTATAGTTTTTATACATTGAATAAATTAAATTATTTATGACACAATAATGATGCAATGTTTAGCTCATTAATAAATCCTTTAAATAAATAAGATTATAAATGTTAAAATAACATAAAAAACCTCTCTAGTTTTTATTCGATGATTTTATTTCGCCCATTAGTCATCATATCATCGACTATAATTATTTTTGAACCTTTAGAAACCGAATATCATTATATAAAAAAATAATAGTTTCACACAATCTTAAAGAGCCCCTCTTCCCCCTTATAAAAGGAGCACATTTCTATTCAATTCCTCACACCTTTCAAGAATTTTGGATCATCCAAAATCTACCCAATTAAGCCCCATACATCCCTGACCTTCTTCTAGAAGCCTTACCTTAGGTAGAAGGCACATCAAAAATTCCTTTTGGTTCAATCTAAAGGATGTTACCCAAATTAAAGGTAACAGTTTTTCTTAACATCATTTCATTTACATTACTTCTCCAACTGTTAAACTCTTTTTATTGTATTAATTTATAATAATAATAGTATCCTCAATATTCTTGGATGTATTTATGAGTTGTATTTGAACTAAAATTACACACACCTCCATCTAATTGCTGAATAACATACTGTTTCTGTGGATGGAAAACTAACATCTCACAAAATGATGATTGTTCAATTATCTCCTACTACCTCTCATGATGTCCATTATAATGGGTCTATATTAATATATGATATATTTTATGTTTATAATTTCTTTATTCTTCTATATTTTCCTTTTATTGCATATCTTTATGGATTCCATTATGGGTAAATGCGATAATTTCATTTAAGGAATTGTGAACTAACGCCCCCTCAAAGTGATATGGCTCGTTAATTCCATATGTGGGATATATAAAGGACAGTGTTAATGATATCATGTATTATATTATACTGGAATTATAATATACCTATGTATCATTATTTTTTAATTCCATTAATGTATGAAATAGAAAAGAAAGTTTCATTTATGCATACGTACGACTTACCGTCTCCATGAACGGTGTACATCATTTCTTATCTCCAAAATGTTATGTACTATTTTTAATACTTGTATATAGTGGATATATATTATTTATATAATATCTAAATATTGAATATCATTCTGGAGATAATGGACTAATGACCACATGGACAACATGTAAATATAAGGTGTTCATTTTTGACTCAAGTACCAAATATCGACAAAACAATTGTTATAAACTAAAATGATTACATAATGTTCATAACATGGGAATAAGTGATATAAAAGCAATAATAAACTTGAAACAAGTTCTTTAGCACATATAAATTAAATTTATATTATTATTCAAGAGCTTAAATAATAAATGGGTAATTTCGGACACGAGGTAAGGGACTTCTTCTGAATATCCTTTCATTGAGGCATAATTTGTTTTAACACACGACTTTCGTTTATGCACTGTATAAAGAACCTTGACATTTCAAAATTAGTCTTTTTCTACGAAGCATTTAACTAAATAAAAAAATGAATGATTCATTTAATGTAAGTGGGGAAAATTACATTTTCGCCTCCAGGAGTATTATTTGTTCTTCATCTTCCTTAACAAGCGATAATGTTTTTTAAGGAATATACATACCCTGTACACTTTTATGTATTTAGTTATTGAAAATTGTTTTGATTATGGGTATGTTATGTCAATATATATAATTGATATATTATGATTGAAATGTGGAAATTTTTCATTCCTTTATATTTGTTTTATGTGATATGATTTTATAAGGGTACAAGGACCATTGACAGGTGGTTATGTTATGACCTCCAATGTATTGGGTGTGGACGTTGGTCGTATGGCTATTTCATTTAGTGATATGTGTGGAAGTTGACCATATGATTATTCCTTTTTACTATGTTTATATCCAAATATACCTTTATATATTATGTGTTCTTTATATGGGTTTTATAGTTGTCATTTGGTTAAAAATGGTATGTAATGATCTTTTATTTAGTGAAATGTTTTTAATACAAAATAAATGTGAAATGCATTACTTATGATAATGTATTCATGGATTACTTGTTGTTTTGAAAAAATAACAATTTTCCTTTTTTATGTATCCCTTACAGAGCTTTTTATGCACATCCCATGTTTTTAAAATGTTTTTCACAGGACTTAATGTGGAATAGGGTCAAGGAAGGGATCAAGGAAAAGTCATGATTTCTTATGCATAGAATGAGAAAAGACACTTTTTTTCAAGGAATGTGGTTTATAAACAAAAAAATAGCCAGATAGCTATGATGAATATGTTTTCTGGTGATATTATATGTCATACACAGGGTCATACTGCGACACTCCTTTTGATTGAACGATGTAGTATTTATGAGAACACATTGGGTAGATGTTCACCAAAATATCCTAGTGCATGGGCACACCCAGGTACCCAGTCATGAAAAGGTACACATGAACTAACAGAGTACACATAAACATGATATAGTATATTATCCTGAGGATGGAGGAAAGTGGAATACCATTTTCTTCAGAGATGGGTTTTTTATCCATGTACACACTATATATATCAAGATGGATAAACAATCATTCTCTAGGAGGAGTCATTCCTATATGTATATGAGGTCACAAATCTTGTGACCTTATCTACCGAATTTGTACTCTTATATGAGAATTATGTGTTTTGGATATTATTCCTCAAGAAATGAATTTTGGCCTGATAGAATGTTATACGTTGTATTTTCTCATATACAATGACATGATGGCCTTTTTTGGATGTAGAGATTCAACCAGAGGTGATTCGTGTGGGATGCTTGTCTCTATGCTTCTTATCTTGTTATAGTGATCAGGTATGTTCATCAATGTGATATGGGGGTTAGTACTACCCTTTCAATCTCCATGTAGATGGTCCCTAATTTCATTCATGAAACTGTATCATACTATAGAGGATATGGGTCCTGTATTTGTGAAGCAGACAACCCATCATTGTGATCTGGTAGTGGTAAAGTCCTTCATTGGAGTACTTATACCTCAATAGTCCTTCATAATATTGAGCTTTGGGAATCCCTTATACATGAGAAGTTATAAAAAATTCATGGGTATGAGTTAGAGATCCATCTACTATACACAAAATAGTGATTAGTGGGATCCCCACATTATATCTTATGTGGTTACATGGGCAGTTTTCAGCCTCATTGTTGGGATATTTGGAGCTTCTGAGCAACTCATTGTTCTTACGTATGTATGGAGATAAAGTTTCCCAATCTCCCTATATTAGGATTCATTATGAGTATATTTTATGTTGGGATTCCATTAACCTCATTCTTATGGGTGGATCATCCCATTATAGATTGTTATTTCTTACCATATTTTTTTCAAAGCATTATACATTATATATATACACTCATAGATCTATGGTATTTTCAACACATTATTTTGTTATGTATTTTATAAGTTAATATGAAATGACTTTGTTAGAATTTTTATCAGTTTACCTTTAATGTATGGGGAGGATCTGACCATATTTGGTGGTATGATTATGGGATCCTGATATTGGCACTCCCCTGATCTAGTTATTACAATTGTTTTCAGTTTGTGTTTCCCCCTATATTTCTCGTGGTGAATTTATTTTTTCATTTTATCATTCCTCTACCCATTTATTACATCCAATATTTTTATTTTTTACCTTTTTTATAAGTCTTATGTTTAGTATTTCTTTATATCAATTCACTATTTTTTGATCTAGAAATGTGTTTGTGAATATATTATTAGGAAAAGGCCTCTAATTATATTATTATTCTTACTCATAACCTGATTATTTCCCCAAGACAATTAGAGGTGGGATTGTGGTGTCACACATGGATGAACACTTTAAAGGCTAGCCATAGTGGTTAAATTCATGAAGGATTTATTCATCATAAATTTTATTTAATTGTATATTTCAAGGGAAAAATGTAATTATAAATTTTTCATTTCTCTATAAGTTATTTTTTAACTCATTTCACTGATTCTATCCCAATCTGTTCATATTTTTATCCTTTTTTCAAATGGTTGGATTGGAATTTTACCTCACTAGTTTTTGGTTAATGTGAATGTATTTACAGCTATTATTTATTAGAAAACTCCTAATTCTAATTAGATATTTATTATAAAGTGATAATATTTTACTATAAATATTCCACATAATTTATATAAGTATACCTAACTGATGATTCAAATATTTTATCTTAAATTACCCCTCTTAAATACTTAAAATTAGTTAGATCTATGTTTGTGATTGTTCATTTTTTTGTCTATTAATTTGTTTTATTTTTCTAAAAGGGTGGTTGATGTAATGTATTGTTTTTTTAATTTTCAAATATTGTTATAAGGGAATATATAGATATTATTATTTTTGGAATTGTAGTATAATTTTCATTTTTAAAATCGAAATATCTATATTTTTCATGAAAAATACCTTCATATAATTGGTTTCTTATAAACTATTGAAAACTACTCTACTTATAGATAGTACCAGGACATTATGATTCCAATAATTGAACACATTATTAAATGAAGAACCTTGTGAAAAACAAATAAAACATACAATCAATACTATTTGTTGATAATTTAATTTCATATATAACATTTTATTAACCAATTTTTCCCCTTATGATTAGATTCATTTAAGAATGATTTATTATATCTTACCTTTTAAAATACTCCTAAACAAGTACATCATGTAGAAAACTATTATTATTTTGTAGAGATTAATAATCATTCCCTTATCCATATTTTATGATTTTAAATAAAAATTTACATGATGAGTTATTTAACAAATTACAACCACTACCAAGAATTCCATGATATAATCAATATAGTAAGTGATTTTACTATATTTTATCATGAAGAAATAGTGTAAATATAATATTTTATTATTCAAAATACTCATATATGTTCTCTCTTGTTTATTTTTCAATGGTAAAAATCCAATTTTTTGAGGAATTTCCCCCTGATGCTATATGAACTGTTGATGAAAACCCTTATAAAGGTAATCATAATAATTAATTTATCTTGGATTAAGGATTTATATTGTACACCCTAGATCTTGTTACCCATATATAATATTTACTTTTTTTATAATAATATATATTTAAATGAACACATTTAAAAGTACTTACCAATTAAGAATTATTTTTACGTAGATACATCCATTATTTGTATATTATTATGAAAGAAAAAAATTTATTGATACATTTTTATTCCCCTTAGTTTATCCATAAATTAATACATGGATAACTTCAGGGTACCCAAGGGAATATGAAACATAAAAAGAGTCAGATCAAATTATTATTAAGGGAATATGTTTTGTGGGAGGTATCATAAGAAATAACTATGAATATATAATAAATGAACAATAAATAAGTCATATAATCAATATCGTACTTATTAAAATAATTTAAGGGGTAGAATAGAATTGAATAAAATCACATGCATTAAAATATTTGAATTCTTGGTGATATAATTCATAATTATAATTATCATGATCTTTAATATCATTGACTAATAAAAAAAATTATTCTCGAGGTCATGTCCATGACCAAAAAATAATTATTTCATTCTTGTCCACAACTAAGGCCTCTGTTTTACATTGGGTAGCCATACCCAAAAATTGAAGACATTTTTGTCTCACAAGACCAACTGATACAACAAGATGATATCAAATATAAGAACCACCCCCAAATTCATAAATTCTTATAAATTCACTATATAAAATATATGGATATAAAAAAATAAACAACAATAATTACCTATGAATTAATAATCATCCATATTGATTATAAAAAAATTTAGAACATCAATACTTTCTTAATTAATAAGTGGGATAAAAATATATAATCCATCAAGATAAATGATGTGTATGGTAGAACAATACATAATCAATATATACCATGGGTTATTCTTAATATAATATGTATTTCTCCTCACAATGAAACAAAGACAAAGTAGTATTATGGGGTACTTTAAAAATGATGGGTTATAAATAGAGTATAATAATTATGTTTATTAATTTTCACTGGTAGGATATTATACAAGGTATTGAAAAATAAAAAGTTTTGGTCACTAAATATATTGTGAATTATATATAAAAAACATATCAATTGGGAGATAATAACTTGAAATAATTTCATGTAAATATGTGTTATTATTATCGTAGTAATATAACTCCAAACATATAGGAAACTGATAGATTGAAAACTAATGCCTTGATAACTACAATTATAATGTTTGGAATGAATTCTTATTTCCTTAGTAACACCACTCTATGAAATTAGGTATTAAGTGGTTTGGTAATTATAGTAATAATTCTTTTTCCGAATAGAGTAATTAGTAAATGGGTGGTATTACACTCCCTTTATGGTTGAAAATAATGTCTTTTCCATGGAATCGAAAATTTGGTATGACATAAGAATGGTATCACATAAGGGGTTTATTAGGGTTTATTTATGTTTGGATGTATTTGTTAGGAATATCAGTATGAATATTCATACTAGAAAGTAATTATAGAATCTATATGAGTCAAATTCATTTATAAAAATTTGAGCCTTATTAGAAAACCCATTTTTACCCATATTAATCACGATTAAATATTAATTTGTGTTTTACTTTATACATAATAATATAATATGAAACATCAAACCAATAATATAGATGAAAAATCCAAATTTAGGATACATTTAACATAACTGAATTTCTAAATGTGAGAAATTTATATAATAAAATAAAACATATAATGTTTTGAAAATCCATTTTTTTAGAAATATTGTGTTCTAAATATTATTTTTTCTTAATTTTATTAAATAAGAATTTTTATTTAAAATTGTTTTCATTTATTTTTATACATGTAAAATTTTTATATAATAATAATAATATTAAAATATATACATGTACAAATACACAATTATTTGAAAAGTATTATTCCTTAACGAATAATTGTTTTACTGTAAGGATTATTTTTTTCCTTGGTAACATAATTTTATTCTAGAAAATTATATTACCCATATTACATATATTTATAATTATTATAATGAGTAAAGAAATAATTTTATTCGATTCAATTTATAAAATTCCTAATAATGAAAATTTTCAATATCATCGAAAGAAACGTGTAACCAAACTCATTTTTTATGAAAAATGTATTTTCAATTTTTTAATTTATGAGCTACCTTAAATTATAAAGGATTTTTTATTCAATAAAATAAATTATTTCATTCAATAGAAATAAATTTTATGCACCCTAAAAATGAATCCAAAATCACATTTTACCGAAAAATAAATATTTAAATTAAAAGAAAAAATAGTTTTTTGAATTACATGTTAAGTATGTAAAATGAAATTTTGAAGTTTTAAAAATTAAAAAATGTATTTTTCAAATATATAGTTTTACATAATTTAATAGTTATGTATTAAAATTTATTACAAACATATAATTTTTACTTATATAAATTTAACAGGATGGTGAAAATTAGATTTTTTTATTTTTCTCCTAGAAATAAATTATCTCAAAAAAACCATTAAAATTCAATAATGTAATTTAGATATAATTACTCCAATAATGAAAAATGTTTCCATATATAGAATCTAAAATTTATTAATTTAAATTTTAAGTATATTTATGAATAAACTCTATTTATTCTGCACATTATGTAATAGCGGTTCTATTGGTTTTGTGATTTAGGATTGGAAATATTATGAAATCAAGTCAGTGTGACATTCCATCCTAAAAAGGTATTGTAAAAGGTGTAGGAGTAATTTTGATTTAGAAAAATATATGACTCGTTATACTAATAATTTTAACCCATATTAGACATGATTAATTATTTTTTAGGGTTACAATTTCGCCACTAAAAATATATTATTAGACATCAAACGAATTTTCAACATTAGAAATTCAAATTATGGCACCATTTAACCTAATTCAATTTATAAATGTGAGAAATGAATTATGTTATTTAATACATATAATTTGTAGAAATTATATTGTTTTCAAAATAATGTTGTTTTAAATTTTATGTGTTTTTAATCATATTTATCCTTAATAATGACTTTAAAATGTAATTATTTATTTGTATACATATCCATGGTTCAAAATATGGTATTGATTTTAATATAGACACATTTTAGAAATACCCAATATTTTGAATAGTATTATTCCATAAAAAATAACTATTTTAATGTAATGATTAATATTTTCCATATTAACTTAATTTTTTTCCTAAAAAAGAAATTACCATTATTTCGTAATTTTAAAATTATGATAAAGTGTTAATATATATATTTTTTGATTTAATTTTTAAAATTATTAACAGAAAATCATTTAAATAATAACGAATATAACTTGGAAAAAATATCAATTTTAGAAATACTGTATTTTTAATTTATATATTTATATGTATGATAAAATAATCAATGATTTGGTTTTCAAGATAATAATATGGTTTATTCTACAAAATTTTTTTTTGGCATCAAAATCAATCTGAAATGAAATTTTACATAAAAATAAATGAATTTAGGAATAATTCCAAATTAGTTTTCTTTGTAAATTATTAATTATTTCTATAAAATGACAATTCCATATTTTCTAAAATCAAAAAAGTTATTTTTCAAAAGTATCTTTTTAAATTATATAATATTTATCAATAAAATGTTTTTATAATTTTTTTTCTTTAATATTTAAAATTAATGTTTTGGTTAAAAAATTTATTTTAAATTAGTATCCTAAATTATAAATTATTTAAAAAAATAATAAAATACATAACATAATAGAGATATAATACATCTTAAAATGTATTAAAATTTTAAAATATAATCACCCTACTTTATAAATTTTAATTTAAAATATAATTATGAATAATATCTATTTATAAAATAAATTCTATTATAATTTTAAATATTTATTGTTTTCCAGCTAAATTAATCTATCAGGTATTACATTCCCCACCAACTGAATAATTTCATAATAAAAATTTATGTACATGTAGTATATTAAAAAATCATAGTATAAAATCCTTCGTGCTTCTCCAGGATCCCATGTTTCCACCTATAATTTCATAATTAACAAAATTAATCTCATCAAGTGTGTTTTTAGATTCTACAATACCTTCTCTCTGGTGTAAAGGAATATTACATGTTCTCCATTATAAGATAATACATGTTCTATATATAATAACTTAGATATAATATCATGGGATTAAGATTTCCTGTAATTAATTTGTAATAAAACATGGAAGACACCATTTATATTTATAAGGTTATGTGGTATAGTCCATTCAAAATCTAAAACTCAAATTATCTACATAAATTCTAAACATCCATTCACAATTGAAATTTAGAACCTTTTTTTTGAAAAATGAAAACTCCCTTCCATGGAGACATATATAACAATAAAATATCCCTCAATTGAAATTAATATTATTTCCTTTGATAATTCACATAATTCTTTTATATTATTTGATATTATTTTATGTGATTTTAAATAGACTATAAATTCCTAGTTTCCCCCTTAAAATTTTTAATGGAATAAATGATACTTTTAATTATATATATCAAAAATATTTAGAGAAAATAATATATTCTGATACAATGCCTCATATGACTCAATCAAGATAATAATATGGTTTATTCTACAAAAATTTTTTTTGGCATCAAAATCAATCTGAAATGAAATTTTACATAAAAATAAATGAATTTAGGAATAATTCCAAATTAGTTTTCTTTGTAAATTATTAATTATTTCTATAAAATGACAATTCCATATTTTCTAAAATCAAAAAGTTATTTTTCAAAACTATCTTTTTAAATTATATAATATTTATCAATAAAATGTTTTTATAATTTTTTTTCTTTAATATTTAAAATTAATGTTTTGGTTAAAAAAATTATTTTAAATTAGTATCCTAAATTATAAATTATTTAAAAAAATAATAAAATACATAACATAATAGAGATATAATACAACTTAAAATGTATTAAAATTTTAAAATATAATCACCCTACATTATAAATTTTAATTTAAAATATAATTATGAATAATATATATATATAAAATAAATTCTATTATAATTTTTAATATTTATTGTTTTCCAACTAAATTAATCTATCAGGTATTACATTCCCCACCAACTGAATAATTTCATAATAAAAATTTATGTACATGTAGTATATTAAAAAATCATAGTATAAAATCCTTCGTGCTTCTCCAGGATCCCATGTTTCCACCTATAATTTCATAATTAACAAAATTAATCTCATCAAGTGTGTTTTTAGATTCTACAAAACCTTCTCTCTGGTGTAAAGGAATATTACATGTTCTCCATTATAAGATAATACATGTTCTATATATAATAACTTAGATATAATATCATGGGATTAAGATTTCCTGTAATTAATTTGTAATAAAACATGGAAGACACCATTTATATTTATAAGGTTATGTGGTATAGTCCATTCAAAATCTAAAACTCAAATTATCTACATAAATTCTAAACATCCATTCACAATTGAAATTTAGAACCTTTTTTTTGAAAAATGAAAACTCCCTTCCATGGAGTCATATATAACAATAAAATATCCCTCAATTGAAATTAATATTATTTCCTTTGATAATTCACATAATTCTTTTATATTATTTGATATTATTTTATGTGATTTTAAATATACTATAAATTCCTAGTTTCCCCCTTAAATTTTTTAATGGAATAAATGATACTTTTAATTATATATATCAAAAATATTTAGAGAAAATAATGTATTCTGATACAATGCCTCATATGACTCAATCTAGGAACTAGAATGGAATGTATAATTGAATATTAATTCTAAAAATGTTAGACATTGATCACATACACTGTGGAATTAAAGAGAACATAGTCTTAGTATGTGGCCAAATTTTGTAATTTTTTCTTTATAATTTTAGTATATTGGGGATGATAATTATTTCATTAATTTTTGTAACTATTGAGAGCCACCAAAGAGTTAAAAAAATTGATATGCACTAAAGGACACAATCAGATGCAATTAATAGATGTGCACAAGGATGTATCACTAATTTATTATCATGTAGTCTAAATGTGATTTAGAGGTAACTCCTCCCTCATTTTTTATATTGTGCTCATGTGTTATTGCATTCCATAATTAGGCATAGAGAATTATTCCATTTAAGAGCCCATTGAAATGTAGTGGAAATGTCTATTGTAATAGTGTCTTACATATAGTTTTCTATAGGTATATTTTTCATGAAATCATTAATCTATTTAATTTTGTCATTTACCTATTGGTAAACCAAGAATATTTATACTATGTCTAAAATTTCAGTCCTTAAAAAAATCACAGATAAAATGTTCTCTTAAATCCAAATATATGTTTCTATTATCATGGTTTATAGTGAATTTTTTATATGTAAATAGTCTTGAAATTCACCTTTTAGTTCCAGTATGGATGTTGAACATAATATAATTTCATAATTAGTCACACAACTTCAATAGTGAATTATTTTAATCTCCATTTATTCAATGATTTTTTTATATATTCAAAACACTTATCACTATGTTATATATTATTTATACTATCTTGAATTTTTTTGGAAATTAGGTTGACAATGAATGATGATTCATATTCTGATTTTATTCTAATATCCAAATTTACCAACTCTATCAGTATATGATCCTTGTTTTCATTACATTCATCAAAACTCCATTATCTTTATACACAATGTGAAAACCATCATGTTTAATTTTCCATTTTGGATGTTTGTTAAGAGATCATATTCCAACAGTAGTTATAGGCATCATATTTGGATCCTGTTGAGTTCCATTTTTAGAAAATGTATTTTAATATCTAGTGTTTTGTATATATCAAATATCTCTCACCATAAAGATACATTCCCCATTTTTCCAATTCATAGAATCAAGATTCAAAATCATGATAATTAATTTTATAAACATCCGAATTTTTTAAAATCAGAATAATATTCCATAAAAATGATATTTTATTTATTAAAAATGTATCTTCCATTAAATGAGATACTAGTAGAAATAAAATGAAATAAATAGTTTCCCCCAATAAGGCCACAAGGACTGAACCAATGTCCGAAGAAAGTCATGAGAGAAATGATTATCATTATGTTATCTTCAATTATAGTATCACATTCAATATTTTTTTATAATTATGTATTTTATGTAATATATGATAATATATAATAAAATTATTTTTTCATGATATTTTAGAATTAATATGTTTTCATTGAGACTAAAAGTATGTTTTATTTAATGTTTAGATATATTTCTTTGATATGGTTTTAATTTTACCAAATTTATTGGATTATGAAATTATGTATTATATTATAAAAAATTATATTACATTTAAGGATTATATTAGAAAAAACTATGATGATAAATAAAAATTTATTTATTAAAATATAAAAATAATGTTATTATTATTTAAATTAAATTGAATCTCCATGAAATAAGTTTTTATTTTAAAGTTAAATTTATATATTTTAGATGTTTAATTTGGTATAAAGGAATTATTTTTTAGATTTATCATATCATATTTATCTTAGGATTTTTTTATGATTTTTCTAAAATTGTTGATTTTTGGGTGACTTTTGAAGAATCTAATTTTTCAAAAACAATAAATTTTAGAAAATTATTCAATATTTTTGAATTAAAATTTTTAAAATGTTTTTATAGAAAAATTATGTTTTTCGTGGTTAAAATTACTGAATATAAAATATTATTTTAAAATTTGGGAACATAATATTTATTTTCGTTAAAAAATTGGTATTTTATTAAAATTTAAAAAAAATTTTTGTCTTATCATTTAATATTATTGTTATAATGTATGATTTATTTTTTTCTTTAACAAATAGTCAAAAAAACCTTAATTTTATTTTTTTATGCCAAAAAATTTATGGTATAAATTTTTTCTACTTTTTTCAATGTAAAATGAATATTTTACATAATAAGTTGTTTTTTATAAAGATTTTTCAATTTTTTTATTATATTAATATTAATTTATAATACCTTTATAATTTTTTTATCATTATTTGGTTTTGATATATTAATGAAAATTTAAAAAACCCATGATCCACAATTTATTTTTCATTATATAATTATTTTATCATGTTAAATAGATAACTTATTAATATTATCCTTCAAATATTTTTAATGGTTTTTTACTATAAGATAAGATGTAAAATAACTATAAATAATATATATATATATATAGTATTTTTAATTTTATTTTGGTCCTTTTAAAAGATAATATATTAATTTGGGGTTCGTTGGATTATATTAACAACAAATATTCGTAACATTGAATTATAATATTGAATTTTTTCATGATCTCCCCTCTATTAAAATATTTAAGGGATAATTGTCTCCACAATTTCTCACATAATTATATAAAAATATATCTTCCCACACCTAAATAATTATATCCTAAAATACCTCAGTGTCGTATATGTTCTATTTTCATAAAAAGACCAAAATGAGATGAAATAATGTGTAATCCAAGGGAGGTTTCCCAAATACGAGGTAAAACTCTTTACCAATTGTCACATGATTGTTTTTTCATTTACTACTATAAAATAATCTTTATCCATAAAGATAAATTCACATAATTTTAATGAATATATTGAAATTATATTATAATCATGGTAAAACATATCTCATATCATTTTACACCTTATGTGAAAATAAAATGTTGTACAGGCATATGATTGGAAGACAACCTCTATAATGCAATGTGTTTTTAATACAATCTTCAAGAAAATTGGCCTATTAATATGATTAAAAATGAATATATATAATATTTATAACATAATTATTATTATTTAATTATAATATATTTCATATTGTCGAATCATCAGCATTCATTGGAAATTTATAACATTTCTTGTACATGTATCCAAAATGTCACCTCTATAAAGTGAAGTAATTAATTTATATTTTCCAATGTAAATATATTGTAATAAGGATCGATATAATGAATATATATTGAAAATGAACTCATTAACTTTTCATGTATATAATTATATTATACAATTTATTATAATTTCACTATTTAGAAAAATCAAAATTTCATTCAAGCATATATAAGTACTACATTTTCCATGAAAGTATGTTATTAAATTTTTAATTATGAGCATCCATGGTTCTTTTTAAAAGAGGAATTATTATTTAAAAATAATAATTTTTTCCTGATTTATATTATAGATATAATATTTAAATTTCACCCTTTTATCTTGGTAAACAAACATAAGTTGTTTTGTGGAATATGAATCAAAAAGCATAAAAACAACTGACATGACCATAATAGAAATAGAAACCATATAATACTTATTAATAAATGAAATAATTAATATTACGAAAAATTAATAATCATTAAAAATTTAATTAATAATGAAACAAATTAAATAATTACATTATTTAAGACTTCATTTAAATACTTGGAAAGATAGTAGATAAGGGTACTGATTTCTCATCTCCATATCCATAATTATAGAATTATTCCATTTCCACCACATAATTTCAACTATATCTCATATGAACATGAATAAAGACTTATTTAATTATTAATTTAATTAAATTATAGTTCTCTACAAATCCATTTCATTTTATCAACTCCAAAATAGTTCTGATTCAATGGTTTTGAAAGATAGAAGCGAGTTTTCTTTTAAACAGTGTTTTAATGTATTCTATAATATTTTATTCTCCATAATTTTATTAATATAAATGTTTCTTGTAAGATATTTTGTATAAAAAAATTATTAAATATCATTCTAAAAAACTTTTTAAAATTCTTTAAACATTTTTAAAATGATAATTTTTATAAATTTATATTTTGGGAAATTTTTACATATATTTAACTATGTGAGAAAATAATATTTTTCAAAAAAAATAAAAATTATATAAATATTCAAATGTCATGTACATTCCTTTTTATAAATAATACACTTTATTTTATTTTATTCATAGAAATAAAATTCAATACCATCTTTTTGATGAAATTTTCACTTTGATGTTTTCCCAAAAGAATTGTATACGTCTCCCATTTTATAAAAAATTTAATGTAATATGATTTTGGATTAAAGCATGTTTTTCAAGGGCATTATAAATACCATAGAAAATATATAAAAAATATTTATTAATTATTTGTTATATTATCCTTCAGAATGATGAGGGTTTTACCTAAAATAGCTCATGATAACAGTTGTTCCTGATATATATCTCTAATTAATTGGATAATTATTTACTCCCTCATATAGGAAAATGAAAGATATAGTTGGTATAGATATTCCTATGGGATTAGTAATGATTCTGATATTTATATCATTTTACAAACATGAGTGAAAATTAGTTATGAGTATAATGAAACGGAATAACTATTTTTGGAATGTTAAGGGTTTTTATATAATTTTAATTCTAAAGGTAATAATGGTTTTTGGACAATTAATTGTGAAAGGATTGTTTAAAAAAATCATAATTCATTCTTTATATCTTATTCATTCTAATGAGCTAAAAATATTTTCATTGAGAAATGATTTATTTTATCCTATATTTATATATATATTATTAATTTCCTCAATTTCTACCGTGAAATTGAAAAAATTTGTCATGAATTTTAATATATCTCATTATACAATTGATATTCTAAAAGTTCTATATCCATAAAAGAGAATTTATTTTTCAACCCTTAGTTTTTAATTTTTTTCAATGTAAAATATATTATATATACTTTATCATGTAAAATAATTATTATATAGTGACTCATGATAAAAAACAAATAACAGTTTTGAATGAAACCCATGTTCAAATTTAAAAATATCAATTTATAGATAAAATTGGACGATTTGTTTTACTGTTCACTAGATAATTTAATGTTTTTCCTAATTCTATTATAAAATGATCCAAAAGGATCCTTAAAATATTTTAATGTGAAATTACTTTTATAAATCATGTAATTATGGATTGGTTTTGTTTTGGGTAAATATAAATGGTTTCAAAGGAATGATTTGTGGATCTATAGAGGATATGTTGATATATATGAATATATTTTATGATATTTAGATTCTATCGTGGGTTAATAAGTATATGGTGGATAGTATGCCTAAATATATAAATATATCCCTTTTAATTCTATGGGATTACTTTTAGATACATTTATTGAGTTTTAAAATATCATTCATATATATGTAGTCCATATTTTAAACATATGTGGCAGTGAAAATTTATTTGTGGAAGAAAAATATTATATTATATAGATATAATTTTAAGGGTTTTTATAACATATGTGGTTATTGTCATCATAGATTTTGAGGTAAATTTTGTTAATTGGTGTAAAATGTTAAATAAATTTAATGAAAATATGATTTACTCCGTAGATAAGCATAGGTAGGTAATGTATTGTAATTAATTGATTAATTTTATTTTAGAATAGGTTTACTATATTGGGAAATTTATATGATTTAGGTAAATAAAAATTATTTTTGTGAGAAATGATTTTTTTTTCTGGAACGATAATTTAATTTTCTATTAGAATCGTATAGGATTATATTAATGATTTATGGTATTTTTTTATTTGTGAAAAATATTAGAATGCTTCAAAAGATATTTGATTTTGGAAAATTTGTTTTTGGATAGTTACATTGGGTGTAATTCCTGATATTTGGAGAAATTGTTTTCTTATGTTAGCCTATTTATTAAAAAAAATTCTTAACATTAAGCCATTTAAAGAAATTATTCCTAAGTTTTTTTCATTATCTAATGTGAATCATTATGATTTTATAATTTACAAAATTAAAATAAATAAATTTGTCGATATAATGATGTATTAGAATATATATTTAACGAAAATTTACCTTTTTTGGGTATTCATAATTTATGATATGAAGTGAAGATGATGTATAAATTAATATTTACAGAAAAATGAGGGAAGAAATTTTGTTTTATGTTCTGGAAACTCAAGTAATTATATTTTTTTATATTACCTATTTTGTTGGTAAAACACTCCTCCACTATAGAATTTGGATATTAAAAATTATAATGTCATCTAATTACAATTATTACTGATTAATTGGTGTCCTTGAATATCTTTGGTGAACAACTCATTTTAAATTCAACAATTCATACAGGATGACAAATTTACTTTTAAAAGTATATCATAATTGGGAATAATTATAACAAATATTATCGTCTATTTTTCATCTATATCAATATTTAAACATCATACTATTTCGCTCATTATTAATTTTGAATGAGATTATGTGTTATTCTAGGTGACATTCAAATTACCCTTTTCTAATATACAAAATATTGTTTTTTTCCCTACTACGTTATGGGATTTTAATAGAATTATTTTTCCTAGAATGGTAATATGTTATAAATTTCAATATTAATATAATTTGGATATACACATATCATTTTCATGGATATTTGTTTTTTATTTTGAATACTGTCAGGTTCAAAAACCACTCACTTGTTAAAATTTAATTTTTAAATTTACTAAATCCTTATTTTCTATGGTAATTCTAAAATGGTGAAGAAATAATTTCATTATGGGTGGGAATATGAAACATGCTATGATTTTAAAATCTGAATATATTTTATGAATAATATAATTTTATTTATTATTATTATTTCATCCATATAAAATGTGATCCCATAGATTTGGGAAATAACACATCACATCTAGAAATGCCTTATTGCATGACCCCCCACTGAACGGTGGGAAGCACGCAATGCCATCCATTTCCCAAGGTTTTTTATCTGTTTCTGTATTAGGTATATATACATATATTATGAACTAGTGTATATCATATAATATAATTAAATACTCATAATAATATTAATATTATCTTGTTTAATTCATAACTTAATGTTCATTATAATAAATTGTTAGATATATTCACTAGGAATGATTTGTATATTGATCAATATAATAAATTGTGAAGTTACTTTATATCTTATAAATGCAAATAAATGTTTTATAAAGAATTTTATCAAGGTAATTATTATTTTTTAATTTGAAAAAAGTAGCTGTCATTTAAAATAATATTTTACAAAAATTAAATGATTTTATTTATAAGTAAAATTACAAAATTTGGTAAATTATTTTAATAAAAAGGAAATTTACATTGTAATATCATTATGAAATTTATCTTAAGGTGAAATTATTGAATTTGATTAAAATTTTTTAGAATTTCTTATGAATATTTAAAGTACCAATTTATCATATAATATCCTTTTTCTGACATTGTTATGATGCATGATATAGAAAATAAATTCTATAAAAAATTAATGATCAAATTAATGTTTACTGAGTAAAAATATATTTTTTAAAAAATAATTTTGATTTTAGGATCCCAAGAATAGATTTTTGTAAAAAAATCAAATTTTATTCAAATTAAAAAATATTTATTAATATTGTCTTTTAATTATATGGTTTAATGGTCGCATAATTTTTTTATTGATCAATAAGTTTAAATACCAAAATGTTTTATTAATTTTTCATGTAATTTGTGGGATTCTATAACCCCACATAATTTTATGACATTTGTCACTTCAAGAAAATTTATTTTTTTATGACATTTGATACATGATATGATCAGTCTAAAAACATTTTTATATAATATAATGTTTCAACCAAGTTGTTAAAAATGTATTTGTAATATGAATTACCATATTAAAAATATATTTAACGGTCATAATCAGTATTTTTTTGATTAATTCCTCTAAAATAATCATTTAAAATGAACGTAATGTCATTTTTTTCTTCAAAATTTTAGTTTTATATTAATTTCTCTATTATTGTTTTTTTGGATAAAATATTCTAACTAATTTAAAAATAATTTATAATATATGTAATTTTTTAAATCAAAAAATCCAAATTGTCTTAGAATTAATTATCGAGAATTTCTTAAAAATATTGATTCATCCATGAGTAGTGAAAAATATAGATTTTCATTTAAGACTATATTTTCATTTCATGTATTTAAGATGCAAAATTATATTTTGGATAAATTCTAAAACACCGTTATTTATAAATTGTAAAAAATATTCTAATAAATTTTATTATAATAAATATTTTTCTCAAAGATGGTATGGAGAAAATTTTATACCGAAAATATAATCATCTAGAAAAATTATTATCAATTCATTCCAAAGGTATAATTTTGAATTTTAACCTATAATTTATAGGAATTTATGTTTAAAAAGTTGTCTTCAAAATGAGAATCATTTGAATAATTTTGTTTAATAGGTCCTTTTCATTTCAAATTATTATTAATAGTATACTTAGTAACTATCTGGCTCATCAGTATTGATTGAATGGGTAAAACAATATTAAATTTTTTTTTGATAGGGCTTTAAAATTACCAAAAATCATTTTTATCCAATTGGATGAGATTTGATCTACAATTGAGATCCAATTCTCTAAAAGAAATCCACATAGTTCTATTATCATTTGATGTTGACTTTTTTTATTTTTTTATTTTAATAAAATAATATATACACAATGTCACTCTATGTTCTATAATATCCCTCATATTTTTTCATAATGATAAAATAGGTAATGTTAGGTTTTAAATATTTATATGAATTTTTAACTCTTATTTTTATAATGTATATTTATATCAATTTTTTATTTATTTAATAATTACCTTAATTTTTTTTTCAACACAAAGACAATATTTATTCGATTACATGAAAAATGAGATAATTGGTTATCAAAATACTAAAATATATACAATTTATAGCACCCCTATAATTATTACATTTTACTTTTCCCCAACAAAGTGGACACTAGACCTTAGGACCACCTGCCCAAACTCTAGAGCATTCCCACTAGAAATGAGGTAATGAGGTGAGTTTCTTGGGTGATCATTCCCTCATTGATCCTGGAGGAATTTAAAAATATTAATATATACATATATTTGAAAAAAAAAAGATTATAAGATCATATCAATAACATGATATTGTGGAACCTATATAAACACACATGTAATAGAGAAAACGTAATAAAAGGCATTTAATATAAAATAATAAGGGGAAGCATATGAATAATAAATAGATACAAACTAGTGATGAATCTCAAGTAGATGTACAAAAATGAGTACGGTGGAAATAGAGGATTCATGAATATACCACAAGCTATAGAAACTCAGAAAATCCTAATGAACTACAACTACTAGTATCACGAGTATAAGCTCGATACTCAGGCTTTGAACCTCTTCAATGAATGGACAATCAACCATCATAAGTTGGTTACATACCATTATCTATACCATATGACATTATTTTTTATTTTGTACCAATGTTGGCCCATGTTTTGTTTGAGATATAACCCACGTAGGCCACCATCAATAGTACCTATATCATTACATCTAGTGAAATGAAAAATGAATGGTGTCCCATAATTAATAAATGAAATATGGAAAAAATATGTACAGCAGACTGGGTTCCATTTAGGAAACATGTCCAATTTACCAAATTTAGCCTAATATGATGACTCTGATCCAATGGATCATGTACTTGAATTGTGAGTGAGATAATGTGTTCTAAAATGGATAATACCCAATCATTTTATTAGTCACGACAGTGACGTCCCTATGTTTTCAAATTCAAGGAATAAATACCTTAATTAAAAGTATTATATTGTATTTTAATTTACTTAAGATATTTATTAATTATTTATAGTCACCATTAGAACCTCCTTGTAAATTCTTATTGAATTATAATGTATTTATTTTGGGTCTCGATATATGTCCAATGCTAGGGGAGTTCATACAAGGTGAAAATTGAATGTGATCCCTAGTGTCAATCCAGTCATTGTATGAGGTCCACATGAAATAACCTTTGATTCTATCCATTGTATCACATGTAGATGCCTACGTCTCTCCCATGGAATGGTATAACCAACTCACCACTGAACCCATCATTGGGTTCTCTTGTAGGTAACCAAATGTCACTCATTGGAGGTAAAATTGAAAATTCATGGTGATACCATTATGAATAAAGTTATTATCACGCCAGTGTGTATACATGTCATGACACAATTCAATATAATGCATAATGGGACCATCTAATTGTTAGATAAATTATAACCACTTATATTCCCTTCATCATTAAGGTGAATGTATTTAATTAATAATTTCTTATATAAAATGTCTAACAGAAGGTCCATTTCATTTAATTCTATTGGTTTAATAATAAAAAAAGTCACCAAAGAATATTTAACGTGGTAGATGGATTATGTACATAGTCTTCCAATTCACTAAATTGAATTTATTAATCCAAAAAACCAATTATAAGATAACACCACTATATGTGTTTAAACAATATATAGAAAAGGTAGTTATGGTTTCAAGGAAGGGAACACTGATTGGGATGAGATAGTTAATGGAGATCAACCCAACGGATTGATTCACAACTGTATTGGGTCACATCTGTAATAGAAAGGCCTCTAGTTTAATATAATGAAAATTTTATATGGTGTCCTAGTATTGTCATAGATGCGGAATAATGAAACATATTATTAAATTAAATTAAATAAGGGTAAAGAACCTAGACAACATACCTTATTCATGTACTGAATCCCTCATATAGTTACATAATCTGACTTGAACTAGAATTAACGATATGGATGAAATATTCAAATTTATAGAGAATGTGGAAAATGAACTATCATCAATATAGAAAAACATTATATAATTGAAACTTTAAATATAAGGTATCATATTGAAATTCATACCTACAACTACCCAAAAGATCAAGCATAGGGTTATTTGGATGTGAAATGATCGATATATCATGATACCTAGATAATGATTGAGGATAACTCTTATGGGAAGAGGAACATGAAAGGTCCACTATTGAAAAATAAGAGATGGAAGAACAGTTAAACATAAATAATTTCATCTATAAATTTTGAAATTTTCCAACACAGGTAGGGATGCATTATTGTCCAAACCATGTCCCAACTACGTACTAAGACACTTACCATGTAGGTCCCTCTCATGGGCTTAGAGCACACTTTGGTGAATCATTTTTTGTCCATGAAAACAACTCTATTAAAACTATGTGAAGTCGACATGAATGATTATAAAATTATATACGATGAATTACTATAGTAATTGTATCATGATTAATATTATTATTTTAATTTAAACTTGATCATGGTGAAAGTAATGGTAACATTGAACCAATGTATTCATTCAAAATGGAACTGTTTTCACCAAGACATTCATTTTAATGATGAATTATTATTAAAAATATAATTAGGAGATAATTTTTTTTATAAATAGTATTTTATTTATGAAAAAGATTCATGATAATTATTTATAATAAATTTATATTTATTATAATAATATTATAATTCATATTAACAAATACATGACTGGAGGTAAGGATTTATTTTACAATATAATATCTTTATGGGGTTTTTTATTAAAAAATTATATTAAAGGAAAATATATGGATCATATCTTGTTAACAAAAAATATTTAATTAATCTATATTTATTTAAAATTTTATATATTAATAACAATTTTCTCAAATTGATACATAAAATGATCAAGAAAATGTTTTAATGGAAAATCCGACATTTTTACATTTTTCTGGTGATAAAATTTGTCTTCCATGTCCATTATATTTAGAATTATTTGATATATTTTTTTAAAAATTATTCAATTTTTATATAATTTTCATTTTTCGTAAAATTTATATTATTTAAAAATATTTGAAATAAAAATTAGGGATAATGCATCTTCCAAAAATTATATTTTTTACACATTTCAAATGTGTGAAAAAAAAAGATCACATTTAACATATACGGTATAAATGGAATTTTCTGCATCATGAAAAAACGTTTCTTTGTAATGTTATTTACAGTAATCTATGAAAATTTTCAATAAAAATATTTATACATATAAAAGAAATCATTATCTAAAATCATATAACAATAAAATGATATTTCTATAATATTCTAATAATGATTTAATGATCATATAAATATATTTCTATTTTAGTTCAACAACTATAAATGATTCATATTTTTCACTTTGGTTATGATCATATGATACTATCCACATTATTCTTCTCGGTGAATTTTTATTAGGATAATTTATTTATGATTCTATGATACCCATGTTTCCCTTAATATTTAATTATGTTTTGAATATAAAAAGGTAAAATAATGTTTATTTTTTAGGATTTATTTTATGATTAAATGGTGAGATAATTATAATTTTTTTTCTTTTCCATGGATTTAGATAAGATGATATGATTATTGGTATATACTATTTAGGAACACATATGTATTGTTCTAATTATGTGATTTATGGGCCCACAAATACATTTCCCTAAAATGAATTAGATACTGTTTAATGTCTTATTAGATAATAAGTAATGTAGTGGTGTGTAAACCCAATTCAGTTAGGAAATTCATCCACAACGATAGAGTTTGTAGTTAACCTTATCTATTACAATTATGGATTAGTAAGTGAACCAAATGAAATGTAATATCCTTCGATGTTATACATGAATATGGGAATTAATTTTTATGCTTATTTGGTTTCCAAAAACATATATCATATACCTAAGATGTGTTGTCATGGATCATGATTGATTATTGTGTCTTTCATGCATTTATGCCATATCTCTTTTGTTAAGAAAAATAAATATTCCATGATTTATAAATTATGATCATTGATATATTTAGTATGATAATAATATGTTCTTGATAATTTTTTTCATAAAAATGTACTTATCTTATTCTAAATTATGATATTTGATTATTATCACTTATGTTTACCCTTAATGAGTATTTTAGTTCACCCATTCTTTTACTCGATTTCATAAGTTCATGGAGAATATATTAATGTTAGGGTATGTATTAGATGTGTAGTATGTAAGATGATCATTATAGGAGATGTTGAGTGTCATTAATCATCCATCCAAAATTAATTTATATTTCAAAAGAGAGTACAACAAAATCCAAACTATGGGGGCCTGAAATAGTGCATGCCATGTGCATCACTTCTTGAAAAATTCACACCCTCAGGTTTCATATAATTAAAAGAGATGATACAAGTGCAAATGAAACTCAGGTTTGCTAATGTGGAAAAATTACTAGCATCCTTGTTACCCTCACTCCATGAATGGGAGACTCAAATGTTGTTTCCAAGAAGGGAACTACATTTAGGAAAAGTATATGAAATGGACCAAGGAGATGAACTTATCCCACAAAGGGAATCATGAAAGACCTTAGAATCATGTTCCACCTTGGAGATTTCTAGGTACTCTTGCATGAAAATTGTGAGCCATGTGAGCTTTTTCTTGTTCTTGGCCTGAAGTGAGGTGTTAGTGCCATAGAATAGAAGAATTTTCCAGAAACATTATTCCATAGGAATCACAAACCACACACATGCCTCACATAACACCAATAACACATGACCCATACAAATTCAATTTTCAACCTATATAAGGAGGGTTCTAGTAATCCAAATTCCCTTATGCCTTTTCAAATCATGTAACTGAGTCAGGGGTACTAACATTGATAAACCTCAAAGAGGTAGCACCATGCCAATCAAAGATGAACAAGACCTTATCCACATAATGGAAATGAGTCCTCCAAATGATGGACCTCTCCAAAGGTCCTTGTCTATTGAATTTTGCATGGTTCCTTTCCTACCATAGACCCAAGCACTTTGAATTGTAAATCTCCACTCAAGCCATGTGTTTCATAACCACATATGATTATTCATGAATCCACTGGTCCAGAAAAGGAGCGTCCCTAAGATCCTAATAAGAGAGGGATGTTAGGCTACCAAAGACAGATCAATCTACATGGCCCCCAAACATAGATGGAATCCATTACAAGAATGGGAATAGCAGACAACATGTTGTTAAATTGAGAAATGTGTCCCCCAAACAATTCCAAATGGTTCATCAAGTTGAGAACGCATCTCGTTATCTAGATAAACATTTGATCGAAGTCACGAACTTGATGCCTTATTGAGTATATTGATGTGCCCTGGTACTCCATAGGAAATGAGTCTCATTTCATTTTGAGATGATTACACAAGGAGAAAATACCTCTATAAGAGCACATGTGAGCAATAAAAATGTTACTTTTAATATTGCTTATAACTTTCTCGCTCCAGCAGTAGAATGCCCCCAGGATGACTTTGATGCCTCATAAAATTCACTATCTTCATTCATGAAAATGATCGTGTCATCTGAAATCATTAGGTCTGTTATCTGTGGGTGACTCATCTTCATTTTATACGGCCTCTAGTCTCCATAGGAGAGCATTCGGTTGATAAGATGTCTGAGAAATTCCAATTCTAGGATGAAGATACTGGGAGAGATCGGGTCTCCCTAATCGAAGCCCCTTTTTGATTTACTAAATCAGTTACACTTCCTCGAGAAGGAAACCACCAACCACAATGAGCTATTTACCCTGAAAAGGAGGTCCATAACCTTACCCGAGAAACCCATAGCTGCTAATGCCCTATTAATAAAACTACATTCCAACCGATCATAATATTTGTTCATGTCCTATTTGATAACCATGTTCGAGTCATGGGTCTACACCAATATGTCTTTCATCACCTCATGAACCAAATTAAGAACAACCTAGATGGAGCTATCCCTAACAAACCCAGGTTTCTCAATGTAGATACATCAGGGTTGCAAAGTATACAGTCTCTTGATAATTATACTTGCTAGAATAATATTTGTGAAGTTTCATAAACTCACAGGCCCATAATGCGACAAGGAACAAGGGAACTTGATCTTCAGAATGAGGCATATAGTGGTATCACATACATCCTAAGGCTAGCTATCTTCCTATAAATAGTCCTGAATTTTTGAATGATGTCCCCTATAACCACATCCCACACCCCTATGTATAAAGTGCCTAAAAAATGACTCGGTCTAGGTGCACTATCGGGGTTATGATTAATCATCTCGTTATAAAGTTATTCCTCATCCAAGATCACCTCTAAGATAAATATGTCTAGGTGAGACAAAAACATGGGTATCTCCTCCCATAGATCCATATGGTCATCAAGATAATCATTAGTCATCCTTAGGTTATGTCTATCTATAAGGTCCATAAAGAAGCTATGCCCCATGGCCCATCCATTGTGTAAGTCACATCCTCCTAGAGAATGTTGGGTTTCATCTTTCATCGCATTTCATTGATGAAGTAATAGAAAAAAGAAATGTTTTTTTCACCCTCATGCTTACATTTCACCTGAGACCTCTCCCGATCCAGATGGTCCTATTTAAGAATCAACTCTTCCCCGCAGGATTTAAAAACATCTAAATATTTAAATGCTGAATCACTCCAAACCTCCTCAAGATTGGATTCTATGATTTAAACACTCCGCTTCATTTTTTTCATATCCTAGTCTAAAGTTGGAGTCATCTGTCCTGTTCTAAAAGGTCGTACTTTAGCCGCCAGACCTATTATGGAGGGCCACCCAGGTGTACCCATGAGTAAATTCTCCTCCTAGATCACTATAAATCTCATTACAAAAAGGAAAACAAGACCACATGATGTAGAACTTGAAGGACTCTGGATAATTCTACCTAAGATAGAGAGAATCCGGAAATAGATAATGATTGGATATTCCTACGGAACGATGAGAAACCATGGCACTCGGAAACATGCCTATGCCATTTTAGTTGGACAAAACCCGATCGATTATTCTATAGATTCATCTTCCACATCCCTAGTTATTTCCCCAGGTAAAGTCATCTCCCAAGTACCCCAGATAAAGATGACCCTTACCCACCATGAAGCATGAAAACTCCAGGAATACATGTTTGTGAATGTCCCATGTCCCTTTCTTCTCACCTGGGTCATGTATTGTGGTGATGTCCACTAACAAAAACCATGGCAGATCAAAAATATCTAATAGTCCAAGCTCATTCGGCATCCTATGACGGACCCTGACATCACAAATACCATAAAATATATGTATAACCTCTCCATTACCATGGTGATGTTGTTGGTAATAAATTTGTCACCTGTGTTAATCATAATCATTGAAACCTCTTGGTTATATAATATCATTATGTGTCCGTTGATCAAATATTCTTTCATGGATCCTAGCATCTTCACCTTGTAACCAAACCCCCTGATCATTGCTGAGTTCTATATATGTTCGAGCACAACCACAAGTTAATTTTTGTGTTTCTTAACTTCCTAGGCAATGATATCCGACTTCACTCTAGCACCCAAACCACTAGCATTCCAAATAATGAATATCTCTCAATAAAAAAATATGATTATGTAACTACTCTCCAATGAAACTAATATTTTATTTTCTAGGGGAATTAATTTTTGTGTTTCATATTTATTATCCATGTAAAATGATGTAATATATATTTATGAAATGCTTAGGTATCCAAAATTCGAATTAGAGAATAAATTAATTAATTTTGTAGATTAACATCAGTGAAAATTATTGAAAACCATTGGGATAAGTCTAAGTACATGGTACTATCAGGAATCTTTCAAAAGTATAGATTGAGTGGTTTTCCTAGAAATTGCAACCCTATATGAATAATTTAATGTTTATGTGGGTGTCTAATTGATTAAACAAGGGGTTAAAAATATAAAAAGGGAGTATTAGGTATTGACATGATCCTTATTGTATCATTATTGTGGGAATTAATACTACACACAATGCTAGTCACAATTGGTGGATATGATTAGGTTATTTTATATTTCCATTCTGATGAATAATGAAGTATTTGAATAAATGGTCACCCTGAAAGGACATGGATACACCAAAGGATATATGGTTTCATAGATATAAAATATGTTTTCATTATTTAGATATACATTCATAGATATTTTATGATTACATGATTAATCACTATAAATATTATTTCTCACTCATATTTTTGGTTTTATTCAATGAATGTAATTAGGATTATTCATGTTAATTTTTAAAATGAAAATTCATTTATTGTGTTTCACTATAAAAACCAAATGAAATTTAATAAAACATAATAAACATGTGATTAGTCTAAATTTTTTTTCTTGATATAAATTTAATAAACAGGACTAGGGTAGGTTTCATAACAATCTTAGTAGTTTAAAATTGGATTTTAATTTAATTACATTTGATAAATTATATATAGGAATAATAATTCATCTTCTTCTATATAGATAAGTTGATAATAAGGACATAAGAAAATGACTAAAATGAACACAATGAAGGTTCGTGTGGGGAATATTGATACATAGATAGTGTAAATAACTTTTAAAATCTATGAGAATGATGAAGGGAAATAATTCATATCCAAAATATAAATTTATAGTTTAGTTTTTATATGTGAGGAACTTGGGATATAATAGAGTTGATAAAATAATCCCAGAAAAAAAACAAAAACCAATTAAATATGATTTATGAGTCATTATTGTTAATCTTTATTGTAAATGAACACTTATAATCCAATATATATTTTTTAGATATCATATTAATGTTTAAAATAATTTTTCCTAATGAAATGTAACTGATTCCCATTACAGTAACTTGAGGAGGTTTTTTTGGCATGGATTGACTCCCTAAATAAGTAGTCTATAAAAATTCCCAATGAATGGAAGTCATATTTTATAATTTGAATTATCATGTGGTTTTAATTCAATCAAATGATGAATATGAAATTATAATCTATGATCCATCAAATATATGGGTATTACTAAAAATTCATGAGGAATTTTTTAATCAATTGATTGGAGAGAAATACAACATCAATTATATTATTACTGTTTAGTATTATAAATACATATTCCCAAAATAATTTCATAGTATTAACTTGACTCATAAATTTTAGTTTTTAACTGAACTCACAAATGGAACAAATATAATATCACTGAATCTATATAGAATTTCCTTAATTAGATTGTAGGAATTAAAGTAATCTCTATTTGAAAATATCTATGTGTGATTTATAATCCTGAGAGAATCCCTATGGGATACTACATTTCAATTTTATAACAATAAATTTTGGTTAGTGAATCATTTAATTGATTATTGGGAAGATTTAAATATTACAATAATGAATGTGTATCTTCTTCCCCATATGAATAAATTTTTAGATCAAATTCATGGACCTCAATAACTTTGGATGATTGAACAACATTCGGGATATAATCAATTGAGGGTCAATAAAGTTGGTATTTAAAAGACAAACTAATGTATTAGTTATTGTACATATGAATTTTTAATTATTCCATTTGTACAAAAAAATCTCCCAATCTTCATTGATATAATTAATACATTCTTTAGAGGTAATCTCAATCAGTTTACATAACTCTTTATAGATTTCGTTGTAGTATATTCCAAATAATTGAATGTACTTATTTTTGTTTTAAAAGTATCTTTATTTCTACTATAAAAGAGAAATTTTAAGAAAAATTTATAAATATAAATTTTGGATTTAAAAATATTCATTCTTGGGTCATATAATCGCATGAAGGCATATATAAAGGGATTATTTAGTGATTAAAAATAGTGAAGAATGGCCTGGAAATTTTTTTGGTAATTCTATTTGGATAATACATTTGTTTTATGGATAATAAGAACACTTTTTTAGGGATTTATCATTATTATATAATATAATAATTCTGATAACTCAGGAGGGAGTTATAAAAAAATCATTGTGACACCTCCCTCCATTTTAAAAGGACACCAACTATCCTAACATCAGTACACATAAGTTGAAATATATCGGGAAATATTCCATCTGAAATACCATAATAATATCTCTCAATCTTATATAGAGGTATTATTTAGATCAAAATACTAACCATTAATGTAAACAGTTTTATGACAATGGATGTTGTCCAAATAAGAGGTATACGTCTTAACCATGTATTTTCATCTAATTTTTTCTTATAACCCCATATAATATATTATAAAAATTATTATATAATAAAATAATTATATCTCATATAATGGGATTTTATTTTGTTTTTGGTTCAACCTTTATTCATCTCCCAATCAATCAAATGGAAAATAAATTCATCATTCGTCTATAGGTGTTGACTAATGACACACAAAGAAATGTATTTCATTTGTCATCACAAAAAATCATGGAATATTATTATTATATATATATTGTTTATATGTTATATTTATGAAAAAATTATGATTCATTGATTATAATATATTATCTATCTTTTTACATTTACATCTATTATAAAATGGTGATATCACTCCTACGTATAAGTTGAAAACCACCACCAACACAGGGCAATGTGATTCATTTTTTACAACCAATTTATAAGAATGGAAATTAGGATATAATTAAATTTTATATATGATATTTATGATATAATAATGATTCATGAAATTTGAATTTTTATATACATTTCTTTTATTCAATCCGTTGAAAAGTGTAAACATCACCCATGTAATTGTAAGGACTACCATACATAGAATGTGATCTAATTAATTTTTCATCACCAATTTATATGAATGTTTTTAAAAATGAAATTGATGAAATAAAAATATAATTATTTCATGATTAATACTATATATATGATGGTTCATGTTAAAAATCCATTCATATAAAACATTCATTGAAACAGACTTGTCTTCACTCGAATGCCATTTTAGTTAATAAATGTTAACAATATGAAATATAAAATTATAAATGAGTCATAAATAGAATCTTAAATATGAATATGGTTATAAAATAAATTTATAATAAATCTATTCTTATTATAAATGATATATTAATTCTTATGAATTAATATTGGACTTTAGGTCAAGGTTTATGTTAAAATCTCATTAATTTTGATGATTTTCAATGAAAAAGTTATATTGATAAAATTATATGGATCATATACATTATAACTAATATTTATTTTATAATATAGTTATTCAAAGAATTATTATTTGTTAGTACCATTTTACAATTATGGGTACTTAAAATTACAATGAAATGGTTTTTAAATTTTTTACCTCTGTTTAAATTTTTGGCTTAGTAAAATTTTAATTAATGCCCATTCTAACTAAAATAATTATTTACATGTTTTTATATATTCATGAAAATTTTGTAAAGATAAATTTAAATACCATTTATGATAATAATAGGGGTTTAAAATGGATTTTTTTCATGATATGTTATATAAATAATTAATTTATCAATTTTTTTAGAAGTGTATAGATAATTTTAGATTTTGATGTATATGGTATAAATATATTTTTATGGTATCATGTTCAATAATATCATCAACCCTTACTATATAATCTTCAATTTTATTTTTCAAAAAAAATATGTTTGTCAATGCACCTGGAATTTTTATTTAATACAACATCAAAATAAAAATTTATTACATTGATGTTTTTAAATAAGGGATTTACTATTATTTTAAATATATTTTAATCAATATAAACATCCTTTATGGATTATTATTATTCAATGAGGATTTGATATTATGATACCATCCACTTTAATTATCTTAATGGCTTATGATGATTACGATTTTAGTATGATTCTATGAATCCCATTTTATTCTAATGGGTTAATTAGGTTATAAATAAATGACAATGAAATTCATTTCATTTCCACAGGTTATAGTATGAGGAAAGGTTTATTAAACCCATTTTCACTTAAAGGGATATGATAGTATGATAAGATGAATTCCTAATTATCTCATGGAATAAATTTGTATTGGTATCATATTGTGATAGGTAGGAAAATAATTATATAACCCTCCAATTCATTTAGAAATTATGGATGCCTCATGATATAATAATTAGTATAATTAGTAGTGAACATGGATTAGTAACTGAATTTTCCCAATATCGTAGTCTTGGGATAGAAAAGTTACTAATTAATTGATGGAATTATTAAGGAGCCCATCAACTATAACAGAATTAGAAATGGGAATAGATTTAGTAAATTATTTTCTATGATTTTATGTATTCCAGAAGCTTATTTATTATGATTTTGTTATGTTCTCATGTATTTAAATTTATTATTTATAGTTCCACCCACAGAGGAATTATGTATATTATTATGGAAAATCATTTTTATACGATTTGTTATTAACGATCCTTGAATGATTTGGTATGATTATGGTATTCTGAAATTATTATCTCATAACCTTATATTAATATTATGGTAAATTATGTTCATTAGTACATATCTCTTATGATTACCCATACTAATAATTTTGTCTCACCCTTCTTTTGGTTTTTATCCACCGAGTAATATAAATTGGTTTTAAATCTATTATATCTGATAAGTATACATTGTAAAAATAATTATTTGATAAATTGGATATATTTGAATAAAATAATAATATTATGTATGTTTTTTCTAATTCAACTAATCCATTAGGGTTTTGGTGAATCAATTTTTATGTTTTGTATCAAATATCCATCTAAAAGGAAGTAAATTATATGTCTCAAATTCAATGGTTGTCTCAATAAAATAAAATCTAGACACCTAATATTTAGGATTTCCTTAAGATCAGTAATCAAAAACACATGATCTTATCAATTTTTAAAAATTTTATCAACTTTCTTCATAGTGTATTTTATATATTTATTTAGAATGGTTTCAGGTTCTTTTATGCTAATATCAATTATGTTGTTTTATATTTTTTAAGGCATAGATGTTCTGTTCATTAATATTTATAAATTAGACCAATTATTTAGTGTAGTTACCTTTTTTTAATCCACTATTTATCCAATATTGATCACATTTTACCATGATCTACATTCTTATTTTCCCCCTTAATTATGTTTTTGGAGCTGTTTTGAAATTCTAAATATTCTTTCTGAAACGAATTATCAATATTATCTACCTCTCCATCATGCTAGTTGATTTCTTGTAACAATATTTAAATTATCAAACAAATAAATTTAGTTATTTAATTAAGAGTACAATGTAAAACTTATATTATAGAATAAACTAAAATACCTCCAAATTTTGTGGATATAAGAACATGACAAATGATTCTTAGGTCTTCCTATAGACATATTTGACATGAATTAGAATATAATAATTCATTAGTGAGATGCCTTGATTCCTTTATGGAGGAATTACTATGAATATGCAATGTAATTTCATCCACCACCTTCTTATCTCCTTCCAAACTAGATATACATTCCTTGTTAACCAAGAAATGAGGCCCTATAATATCATATTGTCAAGATAATATAGACATATTATTCAGCATAAGTTTCTTCTTATTTTAAAATTGAATAGTTTTTTTATCGAAATATAATTATAATAATAAATAGAAAAATCTTTTACAAAATTTCAATTTACTATAAATCCTGAAATAAAACTCTATAATTAAAAATAAATAGATACTTAAGATATATAATCTGATTATACGGTATCAATGACCTGAGACTAAGTGATAGGACACCATTGGGATATAACCAACACTAAGAGGGAGTGGGATTGAATCCGTGTCATTTACATTTTAGAACAATATATCATTTTTTCATTTTACCTATTTAATGGGTTACGAAATTAATATGTCCTTATCAGGCCTCACATTCATTCATTAACACATATATAATGTGGATATGATATTTATATCATTCATAATAAAATTAGGAAGGGTTATCCATGGGGGAATTTGGACATAATTATAACACCCCATGATTATCAAATGTATTTTCCATAAAATAATTTTTTTTTCTTTGATAACATTCCTTACACATAACACTGTTAAAATGAATCGCTACATAATTTTAACATATTATTTTTTTATTTGAAATATATCACATATCTACTTGATTGGAATGTAAAAATACATGTTAATAGATTTGAGAAATTTTTTTATTTAGACATGTATAAAATAATATAATGTTTATTAAATTATTAGAAATAATACTAAAAATCATTGGAAAGTAAAAAATATTTATATACAAATATCTATTTTTATGTATATAATTTAGTTTTATCATAAAAAATTAAATTAATAACTTTTGGTGAATTATTTCAATAAAAATATATATTATTATATCAAAAATTATTTTTTATATAGAAATAATTTTTCATGTAATGAGATAATAATAAATAGAGTCATTTTCAAAAAACTATTTTTCTTGAAAAAATAGTCTTTATAGATATTTTAATTCTTTTTTAAAGTGAATTTCTATCATTTATAAAAATACAAAATTGAAAATGGATTTAAATTTTTTAATAATGATTTTAAAATTATTAAAATAGTTCCCTTTTTTTTCTATAAAATTTTATATTAAACTTCAAAAATTTTTGTCACCCCGATAATGGTAAAATGGGTTAACATAGGATAAAACATTAGGATTAGTATTTAAATTTTTTCTAAATAATTTATTTATCTTATTGGATGAGTGGAATTTATAAATTTATATCCCTTTAAAAACTATATATTTAAATGATACCCTAATTTATTGATTATGATAATGATAATAATATTATAACAAAATAATCAAAAAATGTCACCAACTTCAATTCAATATCACTATAATTTTCAAATAACCATAAAAAAGCATATGTTTATCTATAAATTTTTATTTGAAATATAATTTAGTTATTTGGAGAAAATTAATTTATTTATAATATTTATTAATTGAATAATTACATTTAATTCTTATTCAACACAAATTAATATTTTTTTAATTTAATTAAAAATATAATAAATCATTTTAAGGAATATAAAAGTAAATTTACGAGATTAAATATGTCCAAAACATTTGTAGATAAAAAATAAATATTAGAGTATTTTTAAAGTATTATATTATAATTATTTCTTTTTCTTGGTGTTATTAAATCCAAACATGTTGATTTTTTCAGAATTAATATTAATGATATGTTTTAAATAAAATATAATTTATTAAATGGTTTAAATATCATAATAATTTAATATTCATACATTTATATGGAATATGGTTGAAAATATCATACAGAATTTATTAATTATTCAACTAAACATTTATTATAACATTTATAATCCTAAATTGTTAAAATAGTTGTCACCATGTATAAGGTCATAAATAATTAACAAATTAGTTAATAAAAATATATTGTTTGTAATGATTCCAAAAAATGTATAAATTTCATTAGATCATGTCATATCAACGATATAATATTTTTCTCAAAATTCATGAATATTTTGAATTATGTTTCTTGAGAATGACAATATTATATTTTAATCGTTAATGAAATTCAAAATAAGTCCTCACATCCAGTTATAAATTGACACCCCTTACTCTATTAAATTATACTACATATTGGCTTATAAATTGAGAAAAGACTACCAAATTTTATTATAAACACACCTATACAAATTATAGATGTTTTGGAATCCCCAAAAGACCACACCTAGAGTCCTTAAGAGGATAAATAAATGATTTCATCTAAATAATATGTAATCTCTTTAAAAGACAACCATCTTTTTTACTTATTTTTTTACCTCCTATAAATATATAATATATACCATTAAATTATAACCATAGTATCCATAATTTACTTAAATTTTTAATGATTATGAATACAGAAATATAAACACACTTTTTAATTAAACACTAAGTCAAATTATCTCTTGGGTGTACATTTATATTATTACCACCATGTTGTGATACAATTCATTTTTCAACAAAATCATTTATGGTTGATTATTGTGATGGGTTAATGTTTATATTTGATATTTGGGACATTATAATAATTTCTAATTTTTAATATCACATATATAATATTTCCTTCCACCCAATTTGAAAACAATATATTATATAAATATATATATATTATAGATTTTATTGGGGGTAATTAATTTTTATCATACGTTTATTCAATCATTCTAAAAGTGAAAAGATCATTCATTTGAATGTACAAAATAATCTCTATTTGAAAATAGGAATTTTTTGTTTGTGTAAATTGATGGGTGACTATAAATAAATATATAATGAATATATAAATGATATTAATGTTATGGGTACCATTATAAAGATAGTGGAACCAGGATCAAATAATAGAGGCTATGAATGACTTAAAAAAATGATTGAAAAATGAAGTTGTTATAAAATAAACACGTGATATTATTATTAAATTGTAAATAAATGAGGGGAAATATGACATAATAAAATAATATATGGTAAATTATATATGATTATTGATTTATATTTACTGTATAACAAACATATATTTTGTACACTTGAGTTTCAAACTTGTTTGAAAAAATACGATACTACAGATCAAGGAATTATGTTTCAATCTTATTTTAATCAACATTTTTAATGCTTGAATTTACATTGATAATTTATATATTCATTCTCTAAAGAATAAATTTACCTTTCAAAACCTATTTTTATTTAAATATATTTAGTATTTTCAATTAATTTTCCACAGAATATGTAATAAGGTGATTGAAATAATTTTTTTTATGAAAAATCGATTATGTTTTACTATTCAGACAAAATAAGTTTTCTTTTATTTAGATGATTTATCTAAAATGTATTTCAAATGATTTTATATTAACATATGATGGATTAATTTAATTTTTACCCATTATTTAATTTAAAAAAATATTTTAAAAAGGAATCATCTTTTCTATTATTAATGAGGTACATTATGTCTTTTTAAAACAATTAGAATGAATTTTATTACTTATATGTCATGAATGAAAAATCCAAATATCAGGTAGCCTATGTTCATAGAATCATTAAATACAAGATTTCAGGTTTATTTTATTTAAGAACAAATTCCAACATATTTGTGAAATTTCATAATTTCAAATATATAATTCCAAATTGAAAATGGTATATTAAAAAAAATTATTATGGACAAATTTTAAAGCAAAATTTCAAAGATGATAAATCCCTTTGATGATAATTAATCATTAATTTTTCTATGATCCAATGAGACCAAACCAATTACATTACTTGTTGGTCTGTGAATACGATTATGAGATGTTTACAAAATCTATTTTTTACAAGGGTAATGATTTTATGATATGGAGAATATTTTAGGTTCTTTTGAAAGTCATTTAAATGAATTATAATTATGAAATTGATCATTCTGCAATATCCCTCCAATTAATTGTGTGAAATGATATATATATTTCGTGAGATTATAATAATAATAATTTATATGATATAAAATATTTTTGGTCAAATTTTGATACACGATTATGGTTTCTTCCAATTAATGATCATAAGAAAACACGTTCACCATTTTGTGAATAAATTTTATTATATATCACTACATGAAAGTGATCAATTTAAAGATATTATCACAATATTATTCATTTAAATTTTTCAATTTTTCCTATATTTCCATGATTATGATTTCATTTGCTTATTATATCATTAATATTTTATAAATATTTTATGTTGATTTCTATTTCGACACCCTTATTGATCTTGAATCTAGATATAAATTGATTTTCTTGATTTCGATCAATGTTTTTTTGTATGAATAATTTTTTTAAGAAAAAGAAAATGAATATTTCATCACAATAATTTTATAGTACTATCTTCTATGGATTTATATCTCTCTTGTTTACTAATAAGAAAAAATTCAGAACGCCATTTCTTATATTTCTATTTCATTGGATATGATGAATCATTCTAAGTTGGGTGTGTCCTATAATATTACTATGTTGGAATATATCTGTGTGGGATGTTGAATATATTTCCTGAAATAAGAAGAATATGTATATATTTTCTATGAAAACTAATCTTTTATGGTCTCTTGATGTGAATTATTTTTAACTCTATTGAATATTAATCTAAAATGATGCAATATTTAAATATTTTTTCTTCTGTATTTTTAATGATAATTATAACATAGGTTTAGTTAACATTTCAATATTTGGATTTATAAACATTAGAGATAATCCTTGGGATAATTTTTAGTATTTGAAAACATCGTAATGCTTCAGTAATTACCCTTGAAAAATTTGGTTATAACTACGGTTCTATTAGTTGAAAAAAAATCCAAATTTTCACATATTATGAATGATATTTCATGATTATTTGATAGATCATTGTGATTATTATAGTTTTCTTCTCAATATATGTATTTTATATAAGTTAATGGATATAATAAAAAGAAATAATGTTATAAATTAATGTCATGGTAAATGAAATGACAAATATAAATGGAAAACAAATGGATTGGTATCTAGGATACATTACATTGGGATTATTATCACTAAAATATACCAATATTTTAATGGTTATGTAAATAAAATTCATATTCAAAATGCACCATCAATGGAACATCATGCCATTTTTTATTTTATGTGTTAATGATCTCTCTCCTTTGATAGGTATTATGAAAAAAAATAGTTTATGAGAAATTGATCGATCTAATGATATGAGTATTTTAAATTCCTCTATTCTAAGACCATGAGAATTTTTCATCCAGGAATATTGATTGGATGGTGAAGGTGATCAAATATGAAGAATTATCAAGAACATAAGGAAGTGAAAGAAATAAACATCCTATAATTGATCCATACCTGAAATGAACATCTTGGTTTATACAAACATCACCCCTTAAAACAATTCATCTTCAATTTTCCCTTCTAATGGTGGTAAAGAATATTCATAGAACAACTTCGTCCACTATGATCGCACATCAGCCTCCCTCTCCCATTTTGCATCATACACTCACTAATACTTCCACAACACCCATACTAGAGGAATAGTCTAACCATGGATAAATATAAAGTATTTATCCATAATATGAATAGGCTTCTCTTTTAAGGATTTTTCCACCTCTAAAACAACCTCCTCAGGTTTAAAAGAATGATAATTGTATGAAAAGTATAACATCGTAGCTATGAAACCAGAAGACGTACTTCATATCCCAGTGCCTTTCAGGTAACATTGACTGATAGGAAACTGGTTTTGACTCTCTCCAAAACCTCAAATGGTCTGACATATCTCGGCGAATGCTTCCCCTAGCTCCAAATCCTCTTATTTCCCAACCTAGGTTTACGTGAAACATAGAAAAAACGTATAACAATTGTGCGATTTATTACACACTTTAACATTATTTATTACCAAATCATTAACTTAATAAAAATCTGATGATGATGAGGTATAGTGTATTCACAAATTACATACATTACACTACAAAAATCAGATAAAATACATCATTTTAATTGAATGCATCTTTTACTTGACCACAATATTACTTCGTACATAGAAATGTATGGGGTAACCAGATGATATACATAATAAAGGATGATATTTTAAACCTAGTAAGGGTCTAAACAAGGCATTACATTAATAATACAACATATTTTAGGTATTAGTCATGACAATGGAGCATAATAGAAACTTGAACATAAAGGCATGATATAGCATGATTATATATAAATTTAAATGTGGTAATAAAATTAACATGATTTTTCCATGAGCTAAGGCTCATTGCACATGGAGTTTTCGAAAAAACTCATTACAAATGAATTAGCATGAGTAAAATCTCATTTCACATGAAATATCATGATTAAACATTCATTTCACACAATGTATCTTGATACTATTATTTATCTAATGCATTGGAGTGAAATCAGGGGGCATCCTTCTTAATCATTTCATCTCACGTATATGTGTGCCACATAGATCATACAAAAAGAATTTAATAAACATTAAAATTTATTAAAAAAAAAAGAGACGTGGAATACATAAATTTAATTCCTCAATAAACTAGTACTTTTTCATAGTTCATAATGTTTAATACCCTTGATAGAGAAATGGTTATGGTATTCACTTACACGATGATTTTGGCATGGGAAATTTTGGTGTAACTTCGCCAACATATCGACGTCAAATAGAAATCATAAAATGGGTTGATGAGAGAAAAATGTCACTCCCTTAATTTATACATGAAATGTATAGTAATGGGGTCATAATTTCCAATCATATATAATAGAATTTAAATACATTATATAAAATAATTTATTGAATATAAATGAGGAGAGAAAAATTCTTTACAAAATCTCGGCATGGAAACAGATGTACATGGTAGGCAATAAGGAGTGAGAAATGGGTCTCTCATCATTAAAACATAATTAGGGAATTATATAGGAGATTTGAAATCATACCCAAACACTTTAATTGAAAATAAATAGTAATTACAATATAAGGAAACATGGGAATAAATAAAAAAGATGGAAAGCGATGATCCCTTACATGGAAGTGTGATCCAAACAGCTTGAGAGAGGCTTGTGAAAGGCTTCTTGGGAGCCTGGTACTAAATGGTATAGTTATAGAGAGAGGGGGTAAGCAGTTGGTGGGCCTCCAAATTGTATTAGTTAATAGTAATGGGATATTGTGTGGGTTAATATTCTAAATTAAAGGGAATTATTTATTATTTAGGTTTTGGACACTACACATTAAACTAATCAAAACCAAAAACAACCCCATGGTTTTTTTCATTGGAATTTTAAAATGTAAAAGGTGAAAAATTATCTTATATTTCCACTATAAGAACATATTAAAATATTAGTAATTCTTAAGTGGAGGTGAGTCACACTCTCAAGGAATTCATATTAAAAAAGATAAAATATATTATAAGTCTTGGTGAGTCCATTAAGACACCATAAAATTAAAAAAAATATAATCATATTTTTTTAAAAGTATAACATATATTAATTAAATAAATCTTTTATAGTATTTTACTAAATCACTATTGGGTTATTATGATGTCATAAAACACATTATATGTTAAGACGATTTTTAATTTATACCCAAAAATTTGGTTGTCTCAATAAATTATGAAAAATTATCCATAAGATAATTTCAACATCCTGAATCCAAAAATAATATTAATTTTATTTAATAAATTTTTCTAAATATTTGAATTTCACTTTTAAAATAAAAAACAACATTTAATGAAAATTCTTGGGTTTTGACAAAAACAGCTTTCAGTTCTTAATGAAAATTATAATTATATTCATAAAAAATATATTAACGTTAACATTTTATAAAAATTAATATAGTAATAATATTATATTAAAATACTATTTAATTAAAAAATCTATTAATTCATCAAAATATATTTGTAAATAGAATATTAACATAAAATACTATTTGTTCTTTAAGTACCATTTCCAAATTAACAATAATAAAATTAATGTATATATTTTATTCTATACAGAAATATAATGCACATAATTATAGTGATAGGGTCTTGTTAAATAATCCCTTATAACACAAGTGTAAGTCTTAAGGGTAAGGTGTGTGATGGTGACAAAGTCTTTGGGTGGATCAAAAAACATCACTCAGGTGGTAATGTCAATTAACATCCACATATTCCATAGGCGATTCCGTTCAATCGTAACATATTGATGATCATCTTGGGCTTGGTCATGAGAGAACCCCATTAATGCTACCGATATTTTGAGTTCCGATAAATGGGAATCATATGGAGAAATTATCCTAGATGAGTCCATCGCTTCTTTTTTATGCGTTAATTCAATTAGTTAGACCCCTATATTTATACTAATAATGTGATGACTATTCAATGTATATATTAGCAACTGTAAATATACATAAAAATATTTTAAAATCAAAAAAATAAAAACAAGGATGTTGATATGTTTTATATAACCATTTAACATATTAATATATTTTAATATATCAAGAGAAATTTTCATTAATTAAAGTTTGGGTCCTTACAATATTCCCCCTTAAAAAAACATTCCATCAAAAATTAATTTTTCCACACTAATGTAGATGTGTCTAACTATGCTTTATCACTTCCTTTTATTCATATGTTGCTTCATAAATGTTTTTGTTTCACCTAAAAACCATGATGAGGGTCATTAATATATTTTGTAGAAATGTTTCCCTACGATCTAATATTTTTACTAGCTTCTCTTCATAGGAGAGGTCATTCTCCTATAGTACCACCTTTAGATTGATTACATGAAATGGGTTAGGATTTTACTTCCTCAAGAGTGATACATGAAATAACTCATGTACATCAGTTAGGTTTGGTGGGAGTGAAGGTTGATTAGATACTACTCTAGTGCGATCATGGATCTGAAAAGGGTTGATGTACTTCGACTAAGCTTTCCCTTCTTCCAAAATTTCATAAATATCTACCACAATGAAATTTCAAAAATTCCATGTCTCCATAAACAAACTCTATGTCTCTTCAATGACTATAATCATAGCTATTTTTTTGACTCTGAGCATCATTAATGTTCTTCTAGCTAGTCTTAACATTCCCTTCCATTTCTACAACCATTTCTGGACCTAGGAGTTGTTTCTCTCCATATTCACCCCAACATGCTTGTGTGTTGCACCAATTCCCATAATAGGATTCATAAGGAGACATTTGGATTCTTGAGTGTAAAATCATATATTTATATAACTAAAGAAGTGGAATATGTTGATCCATCCTCCATCGGTGTCCATTGATAATTATATCTACTTGTAATACAGGTTTGGATAGTCCATTCAGATTGGATCTCAGCTTGAAGATGGTATGTCGTAATGATCTTCACACAATATTCGGAGTTTTTTGGAGACTCTTCTAGATCACAGATGTGACTCATGGATCTAGATCAGATAGAATGAAAAGGGGTATACCATACAGCCTAACCACCTCTCTGATGTATATCTGATCTTGTTGAAACAATGAAAAATCCTATTGTATTTAAAAGATTTTTGTAGACTTCTTAAGATGATCCACCACAACCATGATAGCATTCATTACATTGGATATCTTCAGATGTCCAATGACATTGAAAATGGTGATGTTTTCTCATTTACATTATGGTATGGGTAATAGATTCATCATATCTATACACTTCTACCTATCATCATTCACCTACTGACTTACTAGGAACATTTTTATATACTCAACAATATCTATATTCACTTTATCCCATCAATAAATCTCTTGGAGATCTTGATACATCTTTGTGATTCCTGGTTGGATGAAGAAATTACAACTATGTGCATCATCCAAATGTTCATTCATTAACTCTGGATTTAATGGAACAAATAGCCTAGAACCAAATCTTACAATTTCTTCTTCATTAACATTGAACACTAATGATTTCCATTTTCTAATAGTTTTCACATTCTTCTGAATTCCCATATCATCCTTTTTAGCATCATTTAACTATTCCAGAAGAGACGGTTAATCAATCATTTGAGATAGGATTGATGTTGTTCCTTTCTTTATGATTGCCATACAATCTGCGTTAAATCAATGAAGATTGGATACTTTTCAATTTTCATCAATGATATATTCACTGGTTACTTTCTAATTTGGGAATCTACCACCTTATTCACTTACATAGGGTGGTAATGGATTTATTAGACATAGTTTTTGATCATCTCTAACCATCATCATTGATGAATATTTATCTCTTTCTATGCGAATATATACATAAGGATTTTTTGATCTATATATATTTAAAACTTCTCCCTAAATAGATTATGACTGCAATGTTTTAATGAGAATATTACTATAGCGAACTCAAGGTCATGTGTGGGTTAGTTTCTCTCATGAACATTCAATTTCCAAAAAGCATAGTAAATTACAATTCCATTTTTCGTCAACACATAGCCCAGTCCCTTCTTCGAAGAATTGATAAGTTTGATGCACGCCTGTCGTAGGGCGTGGCAAAACAATTATTTCCTAAGTTAAAATGTAGTAATGTGGTTGACCTAGGATGTCTCCCGAAGAGGAGTGCACACAAAATGGGTTGTCACTTTAAAACAGGGGTAAAAATGTTGTGAATGAAAATTTGAAATTCAAATGATTGAAAAACAATGAAATTTAAAAGGGTGATTAGGTCGGGGTCGGTTTCCTAATTATAATGCTATCTTTGTTCAATTTAATTCAAACCTCTTCTTCTTAGTTGATTAAAGTGAGTTTCCACAATCGTTTCCTCTCACTTCCTTGGTGAAATTATTATTGTGAGAGAAAACCTTACCAAGATCTTGGTTTGGTCAACTCTCCTTCCATGTGTAAAATAGTTGTATTGAATATCCTTAATTGAAATGGGCAATTCCCGATCGGGTTTTGTTTATCCCAAACAATCGAGAACATTCACTACACCTTTTACACGTACTGACGATCGTCGAGTACTTCACCACTAATTCCTGGTTTATTCCATCGTATATAAACCATAAATTAGTGGAGGGAGATATTGATTATTTTACCAAGGCAAAAATAAATAACGGAATTAATATTCAAGAACGATTGAACTTGATAATAAAATCCGCTATAATAAATTGAAAAAAACTTTGAAGAAGAAAGAAATTTATTCAATTGCATCCAAGAACTCAAGCATTACAATGTAGAAAACCAACCCTTCCCCCAATCACTCCAAAAGTTTACCCCACCATGGTAAGGGTAATCGAGTTGAACGGGGAAGAATAAGGCATTACAAAACTATGAAAAAGAAAATAAATAAAAAATAAAACCGAAAAGATCTTCTTCTTGGTGTCCCGGAAGGAATGGGGTGGAGAATGGATGCCTTGAGAGGTTGGAGCTCCCCTCCTTTTATAGCCAGAATGTTTCCTCTGAATGTCGACGCGTTTTATCCCCCTTAAATGACATCTTCACGCGTTGAGCCCTTCATGAATGTTGTTCATAATTCCCTTGCCCGTGTCTCCTCAAATTTCCAGTGGATTTGGACATGTATTCCGAGAGTTATGACCGTTTTCCCTTGAGCATTTATTCTGTCCAGTCAGACTCTCCAAAACGAAATCCTCCGGATTAGGGTGCTTTAATGACCCAATAAACGGCCAATTCACTCGATTATTCCTTCATAAAAGATGCTCCAAAACCTATTTCGCGTCCACCCACCGAATTTCAAAAGCTTTGGGCCCACAGTAGATGAGTTATGGATGTCACATCAAAACTAGGCAGAACTAAAAACAGTTTTCTTGATCCAACTTGTGAGCTTCTTTTGGGCTTCCATATGGCCGATTCAGATTTTGGTCCACATATATTAAATGAATCCCTGGCTGTGTCGAATCTGAAAAAGAAAGAATTGTGCAATTTGGATCAGTGTAGATAATGTTATGGCCAACCTACCGAAATAATTTAAAACTGTTAAAAATCCAAAATGGCCAATTTTTATTATTCAGCTCAAAATAACACCATTATCATAAAAATGAAAAAATTCATCTTAGAGGAACAATTTTTTGGGTTTAAAACAATGATATTCATTATAAATTAATTGAAAATATTTTCTCTATCAATTCCCCCACACTTAGCACTTGGACTCCTGGACAAGTAAAAATCAAATCAAAATCAAAATCAAAACACATATCAAGGAGATCAATCAAATCAATTTCAAGAAACAAAAAGATATCATGCCTCAACAAAAACTGTTATTTCATGTTATCCATTTAATATTTTAATATATTTCCACTTCATTTATTATCCCATGCACACAAAACACCTACCTCACATGAATTTTCTCTCATCTCACAAATGTAAAGGCTGAACAAGGCTTTTCTTATCCAAACTCACACAAGAGTCACCATAGGTTTGATAAATTCCTACATCTCCACCCCATGTGATTCAAGGACATGTGTTTCTCATGAGGACTTTTCAGGGTTGTTCTGTGGCTTCCGGTTGGTAGGATTTAGATGTTAAAAGTTCTGAGGCCGAAAAAGGAAGGCTTGGCTCTTATTGAAGAAGAATTGAAAGATTCTAGTTTTCACTCAAATATGGTCTCCTTCACTTCCCCTTTGTTGAAAACAGGCTCCATCATCATTCAATCAGCTCAGTAGCAAACATTTCAATCTTTTCAAACATAATTTTTGTTAAAGCTCCAGATAGGCACAGCTTTCTTTTGGAAGCTCCAGAAAGGCACAACTTCTCTTGTTATAAAAGCTCCAGAAAAGGCACAGCTTTCAACAGAATAATTTTTCAGCATCACACACATATCTTCCACAATTTATTTTCCACCCAAAGTATAACCAAATGAGGTAGTACACCACAAGACATCTTCCCCCACACTTAAGTTCAACTAGATCATGCAATTTTACTTCAAGAGTAGGTATGATAGGGAAAATTGGCTTGTAATGTGGCTAACCTAACAGGCAATTCATGGCTACTAGGGGCTACAATGAAGGATAAATGTAAAGGTGGGCCATAATGAGAAGGATTATTTTGAAAAGGGGGCTTCAAACAAAATAAATGCCTCAATCATTTAAAACACACATACCCCAACCCTCAAGTTTTGAAAGGAATAAATCAAATTCTGGTTAAAGCAAGCATGGTCTGGTTCTCTCAAGAAATGAGGTGAATGAAAAGAATATGACAAAAATGGTTCAGAAGCCTCACAGGAAAGTGATCTTAAAGATACAGACAGTGAAATATGGCATGGGTTTCAAAAATTAGTGTACTTTTCATTAAATTCCAAAAGATTTGAACTTGAAACAAAGTTATTTCAGCAATCAATTAAACTCAGTTTCATGGAATAGATTGGTTCACTCATTGAAATGAGTTTCAAAAATGGTATTGATAATCATTTCAGCTCAAAAGTTTCAGAAACACACCAAAAATTGAAAAATAAACAAGCACAAATTTGAAAACACACAAATTTTTTTTTTGAAAACAAACATCAAATGAAAATCCTATACTACAAAGGTTCCCTCCCCCACACTTAAATGATGCAGTGTCCTCGATACATTCAAGTGGATTTAACATGTAAGCCAATTTTCAAATTAATCACAACATCAAGAAAGTGTGAAAGAGAGGTACAACCTGATTTATTCGTAGTGCAACATTGAGTTAAGATTCTAAGTGTTACACTCTGAAAACCTACAAATAAAAGAACAAAAGAAAACATACGATATTTATTGAAAGAAACAAAAATAGAAATAGGATGAGAATAGAAGGATAAAACTTGGTTTAATCCCCCAAGTGGGCCCCGGGTTTTGACTGCCTCCAGAGGGGTAGTTCTAATCGATTATCCCCAATCTGATGGTGGATGAGGTTTCTTTGATTTGAACCACCACATGTGGCTCTTCCCAACATTCATTTCATTGTTCTTGTTGAGGAGGACTCCATAGATAGAGTACACCAGATTCACCCCCTTTGCAATGTGGTACACCGTGCATAGTGGGGGTAGGATGAAGTATAGAGCCTCCTCCTTCTTGGGTTCCGCATGAAGAACATCTTCTTTATTTTCCAGTGGTTGCTGAAGGTATGATACATCTGGGGGAAAATCAAAGGGAATGTCAGAGTTTAATTCTATTTGAAAAAAATTAAAGCATGAAGAATCAATATCAAATTCTTCCCTTTCAAAGTAAGTAGCTTGTTTCTCATTTTCCTCCAGAAAATCCACTTTGATCTTCTCTTTTACTCCCTCCATTAAATGTTCAACAGGTTTGGGGAGCTCTAGATGTTCCTCCATGGATGAATATCCTTTTTCATCTTCTTCCTCCAAGGAAATACATGTGTTGAATTAATCTGAAAAATTAAAAGAAGGGGAGTTAATACTCAATTTTGATTCACCAAAATCAAAAGATAACGAGTTTATGAAAATATTGACTCCCTGATCTTGTTTGTCTTCAATTGCTTCTTCAATGGGAGGTTCTTCTTGGATTTGAATTTCCCTAGATAGAGGTAGGTAGTCAGACTCCTCTATCTTCTCTTCAAATTCCACTGCTTGGTTGGTTTCATCCTTCAATGTTGCTGAATCATCTATATTACGATGAATATTTGGATCAATAAGTTCCTCACACTCATTCCAGAAGTTATCCAGATCTTTTTGATCTCCAATATGCATTTCAATAGTTAAATCTTCTTCATCACTCTCCTCTAAAATTGATTGAGTTCGGCTCAATGCATCTTCTTTTAATTTCATCAAGGACTCCATGGGTTCTTCAACTTGAAGGATTTGTTGGGATACTTCTTCCATCAATTTTTCTGGTTCTGAAACTTGTTCGGGCTCCATTTGTTGATCCTGAGATGCATGTACTTGTTCTGCAATCCACTGTATTGAAGTCTCTAGGTTTTGAACAGTTTGACTTATTCTTTCAAATTGGGCTTCAATATCCTTGTGAAATTCTTCTTCTTGGGGTTGTACTTTGATTACGTCTTGATAAAATTCTGGAAAATACTCTTGAAGTTCAATTAATTCTCTTGCCAAACTCTCCAACACTGGGTATTCGAGGTTCTCTTTAAGGTTTTCAATGAGATCCTTGAATTCATTCTCTATGATGATTTGGATTCGAGCTCCTCGAATTTGTTTAGACAAGAAAGAAACCTTATACTCTATAGACCAAGGTGATTCAATAATTGGTTCTTGAACTGGTGGGTAATTATTCCATGAATTAAAGAAATAATCATTTGAAAACAACATGGCAAAAGATTTTTTTTTAAAATTGAAAAAGTCAAATATTTTACAATTAGTTTGTGACACTTACCTCCTCGGCAACGGCACCAAGTTTGACGCACGCCTGTCGTAGGGCGTGGCAAAACAATTATTTTCTAAGTTAAAATGTAGTAATGTGGTTGACATAGGATATCTCCCGAAGAGGAGTGCACACAAAATGGGTTGTCACTTTAAAACGGGGGTAAAAATGTTGTGAATGGAAATTTGAAATTCAAATGATTGAAAAACAATGAAATTTAAAAGGGTTATTAGGTCGGGGTCGGTTTCCTAATTATAATGCTATCCTTGTTCAATTTAATTCAAACCTCTTCTTCTTAGTTGATTAAAGTGAGTTTCCACAATCGTTTCCTCTCACTTCCTTGGTGAAATTATTATTGTGAGAGAAAACCTTACCAAGATTGTGATTTGGTCAACTCTCCTTCCATGTGTAAAATAGTTGTATTGAATATCCTTAATTGAAATGGGCAATTCCCGATCGGGTTTTGTTTATCCCAAACAATCAAGAACATTCACTACACCTTTTACACGTACTGACGATCGTCGAGTACTTCACCACTAATTCCTGGTTTATTCCATCATATATAAATCATAAATTAGTGGAGGGAGATATTGATTATTTTACCAAGGAAAAAATAAATAACGGAATTAATATTCAAGAACGATCGAACTTGATAATAAAATCCGCTATAATAAATTGAAAACAACTTTGAAGAAGAAAGAAATTTATTCAATTGCGTCCAAGAACTCAAGCATTACAATGTAGAAAACCAACCCTTCCCCAATCACTCCAAAAGTTTACCCCACCATGGTAAGGGTAATCAAGTTGAATGGGGAAGAATAAGACATTACAAAACTATGAAAAAGAAAATAAATAAAAAATAAAACCGAAAAGATCTTCTTCTTGGTGTCCCGGAAGGAATGGGGTGGAGAATGGATGCCTTGAGAGGGTGGAGCTCTCCTCCTTTTATAGCCAGAATGTTTCCCCCGAATTTAGACGAGTTTTATCCCCATTAAATGACATCTTCACGCGTTTATCCCTTCATGAATGTTGTTCATAATTCCATTGTACGTGTCTCCTCAAAATTCCAGCGGATTTGGACATGTATTCCGAGAGTTATGGCCGTTTTACCTTGAGAATTTATTCTGTCCAGTCAGACTCTCCAAAACGAAATCTTCCGGATTAGGGTGCTTTAATGTCCCAATAAACGGCCAATTCACTCGGTTATTCCTTCATATAAGATGCTGAAAAACTCCCTGCTCGTCCACCCACCGAATTTCAAATGCTTTGGGCCCACAGTGGATGAGTTATGGATGCCACATCAAAACTAGGCAGAACTGAAAACAGTTTTCTTGATCCAACTTGTGAGCTTCTTTTGAGCTTCCATATGGCCGCTTCACATTTTGGTCCAAATATATTAAATGAAGCCCTGGATGTTTCGAATCTGCAAAAGAAAGAATTGTGCAATTTGGATCAGTTTAGATAATGTTATGGCCAACCTACCGAAATAATTTAAAACTGTTAAAAATCCAAAAATGGCCAATTTTTATTATTCAACTCAAAATAACACCATTATCATAAAAATGAAACAATTCATCTTAGAGGAACAATTTTTTGGGTTTAAAACAATGATATTCAATATAAATTAATTGAAAATATTTTCTCTATCAATACCACTAAATTCATTCCACTTGTTAGTAGTGTGAGCTCAATTTTAGTGTTAAGCCTCCTTTTCAAATACTTTTAGCTCTCTTCGAATTCATCAACCCAAGAAAAATTTACTACATTCTGAGTTATATTTGTATGAGGGTTTGAAAATGTTGAGAAATTTATCACAAATCAGTGATAATATCCAGCTAACCCAAGGAATCTTTGAATATCTATCATAGATGTTGGCCTCGACAATCCCTCAAATTAATTTTTCTGGATGGATCCATAGATATCCCTTTCCTTGTGATGATATGACAAAATAATGAGATATCCTTAAACCAAACCTCACACATGGTATACTATTCATAAATATTGTCATTTCGCAAGGAATACATTATAGTGCTTTGATGATCCACATTCTCATCCATGGTTTTAGAATATATTATAACATTTTCCATGAATACTACCACAATTTTTTTGAGGTAATCTCTAAAGACTCTATTCATCATATCCATGAATATTACAAGAGATTTAGTGAGTCAATCAGACATTACTATGATTTCATAGTGCATGTACCTTGTATGAAATGTATTGTGGGGGATGTCCTCCTTCTTCACCCTTATTTGGTAATCCACTGACGGATGATCCTCCTTGGAGAAGTATTTTTATCCACATAGAAGATTAATCAAATCATCAACTCATGGAATATAATACTTGTTATTTATTGTGATTTTTTTGAGCTCAAAATAATCAATTAAAACATGCATTGAACCATACTTCTTCTTATCAAAGTGAACATGTGCACCCCATGGTAATGAAAATGTTAGTATAATCCCTTTATCTATATTATCATGTAGTTGTTTCTTTAAAACCTTATGCTCTACAACATCTATTATATATGGAGTCTTGGATTTTGGTAATTCCCCAGGTATAAGATCATTCGAGAATTAAACATCTCTCCAAAGAGGAAGACTAGGAAATTATTTATGAAACAATTCATTAAATTTCTCAAAATAGGCATGCCTTCAAGGATCTTTGCTTCCATAGACTAAATCATCTAAAAATGATATGTGTGCTCATACGGTAGTAATATCCACATTTTAGAAGATGGTTCTTAAGAACATTCATCCTCATCTATGAACATGAATAGATTTTATAGTCAATTATCCACATGGAGAGTGATTTCCCTCTGATAATAATTTATGTGGGATCTCTAGAGGGGAAGCCATCCCATATTAATAATTGAATCAAATTATACCAATGGTATTATGATGAAGATCACCGGGAAGTTCGATCCAGAAATAGTGATAGGGGAGGATTAATATTCATGGGGTCCAATAATTAACCCATTTTTCATTCTCACTCACATCTCTACTTCCATTATTTTGTGGTGGTATTGGGATTGTTCTACTAAACTTTTGTGATTTAAAATAATTCATAGAACCATAATAAAATATAACATTCATTGTTTTTGAATGAATTACTAGGGTACCTATCACTACTTCATAGTTTGGGTTCATTTCATTGGTAGTTATGAAATAATATCACCCTTAATTCGTTGGAGTTTGTTGGATGCCACCAAAAACCCATTGATTAGGGATTTAATTTGGGAAGGGACCAGTTTCATTGTAGTTGAATTAATAACCAATGTGTTGAGGGTCGAAAATAGAATTCCTCTCCCTAGTTGCAGTAGTGGAGTTTTATTGTCTAAAATTAATTTTCTATTGCCCTTCTCTTCCACACATAAATAATTTCATCATCCACTTCAGGAAATTTCCACGGTGCTTCGTTCCAATCCATTAACATGTAGGATGCTTGAATTTCTTAGCAACATAGGATTAATCCATTAGACTGCCATAATTAATGACTTTTTTCTACTTCTTATTTCCATGATACCCCATATATTCGCTGATCAATATTTTGAAATTTAGGGCACATTAGACAATTTCATCAGAGCTATCAATGTCACAAATCACTAGGGATTTTCTTAGGCTAGGTTTTATCCAACCAAACATGTGTTCAACCATGAATTTGGGGGTAATGAAAAAGCTGAAGGCGTTCCATGAATTCCTTGTTATTTTTTCCTCATATGATCTAATGGATTCGTTTTATTTTTCCTTGAGGTAATGGATGTTCCTTTCCATCTTTGGTTCTAGGGTGCATGGAAAAGATTTATTTAAACATATTTTACCAGAAATCCTACAATTCCAATGCCTCAATCTATTCCTCATGATTCGTATTTTTTAACAATTTCCACAAATGATCAACTTAAAACTATATATGATAAGAGACTAGAAGAACGATATCCTATTCAGGACATTGAAGGATTTAGAAGATATTTTCAGTGGAGATGATTCATTGTTTGATGATTGAGGGATTAGATGATCCATGAAAATTAGGAGGCCTTTGTCTCATGAATATCTCTATTGTGTCGTGTTCCTTCTAGGGGAGGGGGTGTTTGATGTTCTTATTGACATGTGATTCAATTCAAAACATTAGTTAACTGAGAGAGTTTCATGAAAGGGTTTTTCATTCCCGCTCCCATCAGATTGGGAACATTATTAGAGTAGTCATCACATTGATCTTCACATCAGTTTTTGGACTGAGTCCTCCAATTACCAACCATTGGTTGGAATAAAAGGAATGTTAGGGTTAACACATAAATGATAATCCAAATAAAAAATGGGATAACATATAAATTACATTCATTTCCATGACTTATTTATTTATAGTATTCAATCTATGTTATCCATGATCTACATCCCAACATATATTCTTAGGATAATTTTTAATTCCCTCAATAATTGTTCATAATATGATTATGAATTTATTCGAGAATATCCCCTTGGAGTATTGAACCAAGAGTACAGAAATGCATGTTGTTCTTCTCTAGGTCCCGTTCATGTCTAGCTCAAAGCGGTGTTTTCGGGTTTTACAAGTAGATACAACTATTTTAGAGCCACCTATACTTGTTCATATCCAAAATTATATGGATTTTTTTGATAAACCATTTAATCAATACTCACCAAAGTATAGGGATGTTTTTATTTTACATAGTATTATCCATAAGGCTTTAACTATGGTTTTCTAAACTGAATCCCAAAAATAACTAAACCTATCCTCTCATACCAACTATAACAACCCTGCTCTTTATTACAGTCATCTACATGACTTATTAAATAAACGTTAATTTAAGACAAATATGATGATATATTGGTCTAGTGTGTTGGGAAATTAGGAACAGTATATGAAAACATGAGACAAAAAATGCACCATATTTATTGAAAACTTATTTTACTTAACCATAAACATACATTATACTTATCATTGCATGTGATAACATGATAACATACATAAGAAAATGGTGAGATATAATGCTCTGTAAAATATTAAACAAGGAATAACATAAATAATAAATACATGTCAGGCAATAAGAATATCAATCAATAATAAAAGAAACAAGAATAAAAAGGCATTGTACAACATGATTCTTATAACATGGAAATGTGGAAACAACATTTAACCTAATATTATCATGAGAGAAGGATCATTGCTAATGGATCATGTGTAAACCCTCATTTTACATGAATGGGAAGGATTAAAACCTCATTTCTCATGAACTACAGTGATTCAACACTCATTGCACATTATGTATCATGATACTATTCTTTACCCATTGCATTAGAGCACTATCTGGGCGCACTATTCTTAATCATTTAATTTCTAGAATATGTGTCCCACATAGATCATACAACATGTATTCATTAAAATTTATAATTTATTCCAAGTATAAGAGTTGTGGAATACATAAATGAATGTACTCAATAAACGTGTACATGTCAATAATGTGGAATACCTTTGATAGAGAAATTGGTATGGTATTCACATATATGATGATTTTGGCGTGATAAATTTTGGTGTAACTTCAGCAGCATAATAACGTCAAATAAAATCATAAAATAATTTGATGAGAGTGAAAGGGTATGTCATCATTTATAAATGAAATGGATATTATTTGAGTCATAATTTTCCAACATATGTAATATAATTTTGATGCATAATATAATATAATTTTATGAATGTAAATAAGGAGAGGGAAATCCCTTATTGATATTAGACATGGTATCAGATGTACATGGAAGGTCTTGATGAGAAAGAAATGGGTATCTCATCATTAAAACATAAGGAGGTTCATATATGGGAGGTGAGAAATCGTACCCCCAACATTTTTAATTGAAAATAAAAGGGCATAAAAATATAAAGAAACTTGGACATAAATAAATAAGGATGAAAAAATGAGTATTCGTTACATTGAAGTACGATCCAGATAGCTTAGTAGAGGATTGAGAGAGGCTACTTTGGAGCTTGGGGATTCTTGTGTGGGTGATAGAGAAAGGAGGTTAGGGTTTTTTGGAGCTCAAAATGGTTTTACTAATGGGGAATGGTTGATTGAGTGGGTTTATATAGGAAAGGAGATGAATATTTTTTTTTTTTTTGGAAACTACACATTAAACTAATCAAAACCACAATCCATCCCATGTTTTTTTCCATAGTTTTTTACAAATTGGAGTGGAAGAAGTTATTTTATTATTATTATTTCTTATATTATTGAAATGTTATGCATTTTATATGGAGGTGAGTGACACTCTCATGGAAAACATTTTTTAAAATTGCAAAATATTTTATATTTCTTGGATGCTCTACTAGTGAAACATTAAAGGAATAAATGAAATATAAAATTATATTATCTTAAACGTAAAACATATAATGGAAAACTATCCATTTTATAGTATTTAATTACATCATTATTGGGCCATTATGAAGTCATAAAACACATTATATATTTTCATGATATTTAATTTTTACCCAAAAATTTGACTGTCTCAAAAAAATATGAAAAAACAGTACTTTATAATTTTGAAATCCTGAATAAAAAAGTAATATTAATTTTATTGAAATAATTTTCTGAATATGTGAATTATAACTTTTAAATTATTAACTAAATATTATAAAAAATAATTACTTTTCGATAAAAATAACATTCAAGCCTTAAATAAAATTACAATTCTATTCATAAAAAATATACGATCATTTATATATAATAAATTTTTTTTAGTAATAATATTTTATTAAAATATTATTTAATTCAAAAAACCATTAATTCATCAAAATAGATTTCATAATTGTATAATAACTAAAAATGAAATTTTGAGCATAAAAACACATAAAAAGAAAACAAATACAATGAATGTATATAATTTATAATATAAAAAAATTATGCACATAATTACAGTGATAGGATATTGTTAAATAAACCCTTATAGAACTCACATAATACCTAATGGAAAGGTTTGTGATGGTGATAAACTCTTAGGGTGGCATAGATAACATTTATCATGTGGTAATCTCTATTAGCATCCACTTCTCTTATAAGTGGTTTCGTTCAAGCATAACATATTGAAGATCAGATTGGGGTTAGTCAAGAGTGAAGCCTAGTGACACTAAAACATTTATGAGTTCCAAAAATGGTCTTTTTATGGGGAAATTATACTAGATGATACCAATTCTTCCTTTGTAAAAGTAAATTGGATATGTTAAAGACCATTATTTAAACTAATCATGTGATCACTATTCAATGGCTATTCTAGTAACGATATAAATTATAAATGGTATTTTAAAACACAAAAAGAAAAACCCAATGAAGATCATATGTTTTATCTAACAATTATACATAATAATAGATTTAATAAAATTTTGAGTAATTTTCATTAATAAAGGTCTGGGTCATTACAAACTAGATCTCTGACCTCGAACACCAAGTCGTCTCTGTTGATCATCATAAAAACGATGGAATGATTGTGTTGTAGAAATATTCCTTTGAATCAACCACACCTACTGAGTGGTCTCATTGACTAGATGAGGTCCTAGTATAACTGCCTATCCTACCTCCAGACAACATAGTGATGATCATAATGGACTACTGTACAATATCTCATAAGGTTCCATATGAATCATTGCATGAAAACATTTATTCACGGAAAATTAAACCACATGTATTTGTCTCTATGAAGATCCCCTTAAATCATGGATGCGTGCTTATGAATGTCCTCCAAAACAAGAATCGTGCTCTCGAACTGGACAACTATCTGGGGATGGTAATATGTTCTTAGAAGTACCTATGCACACAACTCCCTCTAAAGTCCCTTGTTGACATGAAAAGTAAACCAGGTGTCCCTGTCTGAAACAATAGAGTGTGTTACCCAATGCAAATTAACTATCTCCTGGTTTTACAAATTTTTTATATCATCAAAACTAAAGGATTACTTAATATATAGTTAATGTGGATTTTTTAGGAGTGTATCAATAACGACACATACAATATAATTTACTTTATGTGACCTTGGTAAGAACATCACGTGATCAATCGTTACATCATTCCACTTCTACTCAAGAATAGGTAACGTCTGTAATAGCCCTACTGGATGTTGATGATCCACCTTCACCTATAGATAGGTGGAACATATCATAAAAAAACTAGCTATATCCCTCTTCATACCTAGAAAACAATATTGATTATGTAAATATTGATACATGTTTCTGGCACCATGAAAAACTATCCGTATCGATGCATGAAAATTTCACAATAGCTCCTCGTTTCAGTCAGATGACACTGATATAAACCCATGAAAATGAAAAACCTCATCCTCGCCTATAGTCCACCTTGGAGTAGGATTCTCTCCAGGCACTATCTCTCATATGACTTTGGTAGTGGAATCTGATAGCTACCCAATTCACACTCGATCCAATAGAGTAGAGGTAACATCTATATAAGAAAGAATCATCTACCAATGTCTACTGTTCACCTCTAACTACATCTCAGTGAATAGATCCAATGCTACCACTCACTACTAGCCTCTAGAACTACATGTATCTAACTCCTCATCATCAATAGATCATATATTGTGTTTCCATTCCATGGCGTATATGAAAGCTCAAAGTCAAATGACTAAAGATACAAAACCCACCTTTATTGCCTCAAATTTAGATATTGTTGACAAAAATTTACTTGAGGCTTTTTTGCTCTGTCTACACCACAAAATGTTCTCCCAAAATGTAATTCCTTTAACAACGTAAATCATGAAAATCCACAACTATCTCATGATCATGTGTTGGGTAATTCCAATCAGGTGGTCTCAATTATCGATACTCGTATGAAATTAATCCTTCCCCATTAAAAAGCATGTTTTTCAACCCAATAGTAGATGAAACACAGTAATTAGTGTAAGTCCTCCCCTATTCCAGAAAAATAAATATCGGTACAAAATTCATGATTCCTTTTAGCTCTTGAAAGGCTGAATCACATGAAACTGTCAACAAGTTGTTATCACCCTTCATAGCTAGGAATTTCAATGGCACAAATCAAAGTGAGATTTCTTGAATAAAGTGTCTTCAGAAACCAGCCAACACCAAAAAAACTGTGTACATCAAAGAAATTTATCAACTGCTCCTAGGAAACAACAACTCTATCCATCTCGGGGGCTACTGATACACCTCTCTCTGAGATGACATGAACGAAGAAGGGAATTTGATCCATTCAAAATTTGAATTTTGTGAGTTTAGAATAGAAATGATGTTCTCTCAATGTACTCAATACAACCTCATAATGGATGAAATGGTCATGTCACGTGTGATATTACACCATGATATAGTCCATGATGACTACCAAAAAATAATCCATGAAAATGTGGGGTACTCAGTTATCGGTTCCATGAATATTGCTACTTTGTTAATGAGACCAAATGAAAAAACCAAATACTCGTATAGTCCATACTACACTGAAAGGCTGTAAGATGTATATCTTGTGGTTTACCGCTTGACTGATGATAATCGGATCTCAAGTCAATCATCATGAACTCCTGGGCACTAGGATTAAGTTCAAAGAGAACATCGATCCTCGATATGTGATATCTGTTTTTGACTATCAACTGTATTAGCTTATGATAATCCACACATCATCTAAGGGTATCAACTAATTTCTTAAAAAAATGGATAGATTGACCCAAGGAGATATATTGGGTCAGATGAAACTATTTCCCTACAACAACTCCAACTACTTCTTGAGCTCATGTAACATTGGTTTAGACATCAAATACGGAGTAATGGACACTGATTCTTCTCCAAGAACATGATAAATATAGAAATATATATCTCTATAAGAATGTAAACCTAAAAACTTGTTTTCATCAACATCTCTGAAATAGTCAACCACTAAAGGAAAGTACATCCGTGAATTCCCCTGGTCATCTAGATATAAACTAGATATCTATGTTGTAATTCCAACTAACCCATGTTTCTCGGGTCCCAATATACTTTCCTAGACATTCCATTAACCCATGTGTAGAAGAGATCACCCCTCTATTGAGATGACACTCACCCTACAGTGATAGAAGTCATGAAAGACCAGAAATGAGACCCCCAGTTCAATATGATAATGAAATCGAATCCTAGCACATCTAAGACATAGACATCCCATCCATAGTGACACCAACGAACCAGAAAAGGGAAATCCTTGAACTGATGTACACTAGTCGTCCTAATCCCCATTGGAGTGCCTATATTTATAACATCATTAGTAATAAACATAAATAACCCAAGGATCTCTACAACTAAAATAGATTTAAAACTATGGGAACCACATATATCAAAAAGAGAAAAATATAAAACTAAGGCAACATGAATCATACCTCTAAACATATAGGGTCTGGGATCATTCTCCTTATAGACCAGTTCAATCAAAAAGTCATGACATGTACATCAACCCTACAACCCTACCTAGCTACCCTGAGGTGATCCACCCTGTTGTTGTAGAAAAACTCTCATATGGATATCATGTCTATGACCACCTCCTCGGCCTGAATAGTCTGATGAACTCTATTTATCTAACTGATGAGGAACTAGGGGCCCTTATCCTATATTAAGAGTCATAATAGAGCCCCTCTCAACCACTTATAGTGAGATAATCCTTTAAAAATGTGGAATATGACCCATCTTACAACAAGATCAGCAATCAATTGGGTCTCTCGTGCACTATGGTCTTGTGTGCCCACTCTTTCAGAAATGGTAGCACACCAACAAGCTACCTAAAGAAACATCACTTGAATTCTCCCAGTGATGCTTCCTATTATTGGTTGAAGGAGTACCAACCCATGATGTTGAACAACCCTAGAACACATCTCCAATCTCCCTCATATTTTACATTGTAATGACCTCCGGGTATACTATAGTAGTCTACAAAGTCAACCTGAAAAAATTCAACTACAATTGAATGTCGTACCTGAGGCCATCCACAAATCATTTAGCCAGAGATAGATTGTCTCCTCTCAAAACTAATGTGGATCACTAAAGCTCTATAATGGGGGGATGAATAATCCATCATTGAATGAGTGTCGTGTTCTATATTTAGGAAGTATTGGGCTCCGTTAGACCTCAAAATCATAGGGTGGAAGTAATAATAGGACATCCCCAAAATCTCTTCCCAAGACACATGATGATGAATTCCCACCTATGAAACAACATCCCACCATATCTTGGTGGAATCACATAGCATGTGAGTCATGATAGTCACCCTCTTCTCAACTAGAGTCTCCAGAAGCTCGATGATAGAAATCATTTCCTCAAACCAAGACTCTATAACCAAGGGTCCTACATCAACTAAATTTGTTAGAGGATTCTGATATTGGAATAGGTACACCCAGCATGTCATAGTCTTGGAACAGATTGGTGCTCCTTGAAATGTCTGCATCATCCGCTTAAATAATTCACAAATCTACTCATTTTCACTTCTGTCTGATATAATAGTTGGTTCCCAGTTGGTCAGGGTAGGAGGATCTACTAGTAGTCCCTCATCTACGATTTTTGATGCTTGACGATCCATTTTTACCTTTCATTCAACTAGAATAATTATTGGTTGAATGACTCTTCAATGTCAAGTACACACCACTATATGAGATTAAAAAACTATATCTCTGAAGTTCATGTATGCAATAGGTTATGGAAATCATTCATGATTTCCAAAATATAGTTACACGACATGTAGAAACATTACATGGCTTGTTTCCTTATGCCTTAATAAGTTTGTGTACCATTTCCAACTTAGTCATATAACAAACCCTACACAAGGCATCTTCCTCATGAGGCGCATCATGTAATTGAATATTCCCTCTTGCCCAGGTACTTCTACATATATAGAACTAAACAGTTCTACTAGTGTAACACTATATGGTTTGTTCACCCTAGACAGAATGTGTACTCAAAAGTATTATCTTTCTGTTTCATTAGTCACATGACCATATACACGGTTGACTATACCACAATGTCTACTTCTCACAATGTAGAATGGTGATTTCCCTTATCTGTACCTATAATAATATAATCTATTTGGGTCCAAAATCAAGACCTATATATCAGGAGAGATGAATCCCAGTATGCATCCACAAAAATATTGTTTTCTATCTATGTGTGTATATATATACATAGTGGATAATATACAAGAATGATGAAATAAAATAGGAATTACACAAGAGAAAACAATCCTAAAATTTTCAAATACAATAATTTTACATTTATTATTCAACTGTTGAATAATTTATCCCTAGGATCCAGCCTATGATATTTATCTCCCATGTAATGTAACCAAAATAGAAGTCTCATAAGACAATTTAAACATCCATGTAAGACAAAATCTATGTTTGTGATTTGTCTTGGAAGACTCATCACAACCGTTAAATTATCAACAAACTTACCTCTGGGAAGATCTCACTATCTTAACACATTGGTCCAATATATAATAGATTAATTATAAATTATCCCTTGGGAAACATTCATTGTCTAAACCTTTGGGTCAAACATTCTTTTAATAAAATATTAATGTCCACCTGGACAAGCCTCATGTTCAATACCCCTAGGTCAATCATTATAGTAGAACATTCCTAAAGGACCCCTTTGGGAAGCTCTCATAGTCCAATACCCCTTAATCAAACATTTCCTAAATTATTTGTAAATATCCACCTAGGAGACCCCTCACATTCTATCCCTTGGGGAAAACATTCACAATATGTATCACATGCATATCATATTCTCAATAACTACATCGTATCAAAATAAGGTACGGAAAAGATGGTTATACCAGGAGGTATCCACGAACAAAAGGCCATAAAAAATCAAGCAAGGGAAACACACAAATGGGTGTCTGTTATATATGATTTCTAACCTTACACACAAGAAACAATACTATATAAATCAACAAAATATTAGATGGTAATACGCATTGTTTAATTCCTAATAACACAATACCCAAAATGGGGGTATGTGGAACTTTTAGTATATATAATCCAAATAAAAACAACGAATGGCACAAAAAACCTCCCTCAATGTTGTATGATCAATATACTTTCACATAGTCCCTTGAATCGGTGTTAATATACAAGAAGGTTAAAACCTTCAAACCTTGAATAACTCAAAAGAGATGATTAATTAAGAAGATAGGATATAGGGTTATTTAGAACTAACTGTTTGGATTCCAATTCTATTGATGATCTCTCAATCGAATCTTGGACAAAGAATTAAGAGGGTTTTAGAGTTCATCTGCAATTTAGTAGTGCTCCTGTATGAATCACAGAGAGAAGAATGTTTTTTATGGAAATGAGGAGTGACCCCCTTCCAATTTATCAAATAAAAATAAAACAACATTGTATGATCATTAAAAATAAATTCTATGTAGTATCCCTATGTGGGTCTACCAGGGGACCACAAAACCAAGTAGTCGGCTGTTACATGGTCAGTACATGACTATATGTATAATTCTCGTTACAAGGCCTGTACATAGAAAATTCCATTTTCTTCATTTTTCCTCAGAAGCCACACTAAATCATGATCCATACATGAAATTAAGATCTAGGATACTACATGGAGAGTTGGAACACTATTTATTCCTCTAGTTTTAGTGATAAGAGGGAAACACCGAGCTTCATGAAAACTGAAATAGTAAATCTCAAGGAAGAATGAAATTACAAACACCATCATTCCAAAATGAAGGGGGGAAATTTAATAAATTACATTAATGACTTGGGGAATATTAAAATTGGGGAAAGGATTTCCATTGAGATAGTTATTTTTTATGGTGGATGAAAATATTTGTAAATTCAATAGTGGAGAAGGAGAATTGGAAAAATAATTTGTAGAAATCTTTATATTAAATGATTCAGGGTTAGTCAAATAAATTCCCTAATCCAAAATCTATTAAGTTTGAAGTGACCAAATAAAACATTAAAATAGATAAATTAAATGGGATTTTTGTAATAAATGTATAGGGTCTATAAAATGATGTGGTGAAAGGTAAACTTATAATCCAATCTATAATTTATAATTCTTTTATTTAATTTTGGATATTACAACGATTATATATTTGAATAATCTTCTAATTGTATCACAGTACCACATTAATGATTAAAAATTGATTTATTAGTAAAAATGTAAAATATTATGATGATCTCATCTAATATCTATGGTTGTCCGTTGATTATATCTTCTGTGAATGTGATTCCAAAAGATCTCATTGTTATCCCTTTAGTAGAATTCATTATTATTTTGGGATTTAATTTTCATTGTTTTCAAAATACCTAAGTCAATTTATAATGAAAAGAAGTCATATTTGATATTCCAAAACAAAAAATTATTATATTTCAGTGTAATAATAAATATGAATATATAATGTAATCTTCAACCATAATGTGTTTTTCATTATAAATAAATATGGAAATATATATCAAATGATAGGAATAAAATTAACATCAAATATAAGAAACGTTTATGGGTGTTTGTTAATGTTTTTATATGATAATGGAATGTTAATAATCTATATCTGGAATTTGAGTATTCAAAATAACACAAACATGGTTGTACACCTATTCAATATAATTCTAATAGAATGGAAGTAATTGAGTATCATTGATAAAAGTGAAATTCTTTTAGAATCATGATAATATATTAATATTACCATGTGCATAACTATAGGGTTCACTTGTTCATTTTCAATGAAGAATTATGGATCATTATGAATTATCATTTAGTATTGATAACTTAACTATATCAATATCATGACTAAGTATGCTCCTCCTTGTATTAATGACCAACTTGATCAACTAAGTGCAGATCTACGCTATAACAATATTAATATTCATTCTAGATATGTTTATAGGAGGATCAAAATGGGGTATGCACCTAATACAATAGTCCAAAGAAGCTATAAATACTATTAATTTCTAGTGATTCCTTTTGGTATTACTAATTCCCCCACAATCATCTTGTTTATAATTAATTGTATCATTTTATATTACAAGCATTAGATTTTAATTTCTTTATATTTGATTTTTCATGTATATTGAATATACATGGAAGGGCCTGACGATCACTTAATGATTTTTCTAAAAAAACTATAGAATCATAGGCTATATAAAATAATTCAGAAGCTCATTTTTTACAAAAATATTCATTATATGGTCATATAATCCAATGAAATGTTATATCGGTGGATCCAGAAAAGATATAAGTTATTAAATAAAGGCAAACACAATCCACCATGACATGGAAACATTGTTTCCTTACATTAGGTGGATATTATCTATTCAATGGGGGATTATTTCTAAAGGATATATAATATAATCACCATATTAACATTTATGGGAGTCATGTTCCATTAAAAAAAAGAATGTGATGAATGTATCAAGGAAATAAAGTGAAGATTAGTTACTTCACATTTTTATACATTACCCTAACATGGATAAGGTTTTTTTATCTTGGTAAATGTGTCAATTATGGTATTGGGATGTGTCATCATGAAGGATTATATTGTGATAGCTTATGCCACATGAAAAATGATGTTTTTGGAGAATAATTAACCTACTGAATATTTGGTGATAGTATATTTTTTCAATAAAAATGTGGAGGAATTTTCATTACTGAGAATGGATTAACATATTCAATGATCATAAATATTATATTTTACATGCTTAAATAGTTAAATATTCACTATTGGGGATGGTTGGTGTTAATTTAAAATTTTCACTGCTCGATACGTTACTACCCTAGGAAGGTGAACTATGTTGTAAAGGCTCCAAATCAATTAGGTCATGATAGTTTATCTATGATAAGGATAAAAAATACACTATTTTGGATATACAATTGAAGGATTAGGATATCATAAATTAATGGGAAAAATAATATTCCTATAAAAATATTTTTCACGTGTCTATCCATTTGAAGATTATTGAGGAGCAGATTGTAGATGTTGTAATATTTAAGAAGGTAGGAAAGTCCCCTATGTCGAATAATAATATTTATTGAAGGATACTATTGTGGAACCATTTATTTGATTCATACATAACTTATTTGAAGATGTAGATATTGGATGAGACTCATATTTTATCATTCCCTATTCATCCTAGAAGTAAAAAAGATATATAGATATCTAAAAAAGTATATCCGAATTGAATAGAAGAATATATATATATTAGTTTATATTTATCGTTTCATTCTATTTCATCATCACGAGTCTGAGAGAAATAACTCAATGGGTATGTTACAATTATTTCCTATACTAGAATGGAAATTCAAAAACATCATAATATATTTTTTCTTCTAACACCACAAAACATCAAAATTACATTAATATATATCGGTTGGAGTTGATCACTTTACAAATTCATCACTCTTAATTACTTTCATAATATATTTCTCTCTTTGTATTCAATCCAGAGTATACATTAAATAGGTGTAATGTTTCATAGATTTCCATATATGACTATTTCTGATTGGGATTTGATTTTTACTATAGTGTTTAAGTGATACTATTTTCAAGTTCTAAATTCAGTGTTGAGTTTCATTAGTTCATATGATCATTAGATAGATGGTCAATCTAGGAGAACAATTCCAACATTAGAGGATATATTGAGATTTATTATATGGATTTCAAATGTGTTTGGGAACAACACCATCTGTAATTTATCTTTCGTAAAACAATAAATTTCACGTGAACATTAATTTGTCTCCTTATGATGATATTTTTGGAAAGATGCTTATAAATCCAAAATAATGGGATGGTATTGGAAAATTATATCTATGGAATCATAATATACATGAGAAAATTTTAGATATATAATGATCTATTAAGTATCATATTAATGAATTTTATATTGTATAAAAATGTTATTCTAAAAATTGTTGGAAAATTGTTTTTGAAAAAATACATCATTTAATTTATACATGCAACAATGTTATGATATTCAGACATAAATGATATTTGAGCCCCATGAATATTTTCCCCCCATCTAGATTCTTGATTGATTATGGATGATAGGTTATCTCTTAGTGCTTCTACCATACATTTTTCATGTTCATGATGGGATTCATGTATCATTCATGAGGAAGAAAATAATTGATCATTCAAATGAAGTAAAATCATTTTTTATACCACTAAATCATGATAATTACTATGATGAAATGTTTTTATAAATCATTGATCATATATATAATGTTCTAGGTAATAAGACTACTCACCTTCTCAATGATGTATAGAGGAATAGAAAATTCATGGAAACTTCTTTAGATCCTAAGGATGTAATGAAAAACATATATCATGAAATTTTTTATAAGAGTTATAGAGAACATTTTATTAATTTTAAGGGCTATGAAAAGAAAAACCCTAATATTTAATAAAATTTATCTCTTTTAGTAAATTTTCTTTCTTAAACTGCATGGATTACACATAAGATCTATTTCAAATTTTAACGCCTGTGCCTGCTCTTCCTGATTCAGTGCTTGAAAATGTTGTGTAATTATTTTCATATAAAATAAACTGAACAATTACACAATAGATTTCCCAATTAAGGACCTTGTACCAGTCTAGTTTCTAGAGGATTAGACACAACCTTTCATTTTTCTTAGTTGAACAAAAAAAATTCTACTACCCTTCCACGCATTCCAACTCCACAAAATGATTTTATCTGTAAATAATATATTAAGACACCTATGACAAATAATTTTAAAATAAAAGATTGAGGGTTTAATATCCAACTACGTTGTTCTGAAAACATTATATAAATCCCTTTAAAAATATCACATTGATAATACATTTAAAATATTCAATTATTAAAACATTTGTAATAAAACCGTTAAAAAATACTATAAATAATTGAATATAAATTATATTTCAGAAGCAGTTTTAAAATAATCCATTTATTCAGTTCAAAAAATTATGTAATCCCTTACAAAAAACAACAAAATCTATTTGTTACATTAAAGGCTATCATGGTCCAACCCACTTAAAGGAAGGTTTCACTATCCAATTCCATATCGTATTTTCAATGTTTGAGTACTAGTTTTTATTAAACATTTTTTATATGTTTTCATTATATACATATAATTTGCATTGGTGTTTTAGTTTCAAATATATATTTATAATCATTCCTAGAAAAATTTAACATTAATATTTACTGAAAATTATATATTCGACTTGGTATGATCAAATCTCCGGATACTTGAAATTTCGTTATCACACGGAGGACTAATCAACATCCACAGACTTAAAATTTCATCCATATTTCCAAAAAAATTCATTTTTTCAATGTATATTTAATTATCTTGTATATATCTATATATCTATATATATATGTGTGTATGAATGTATGAAAACATATATATATGTGGCTATAATCATTATTTTTATGTGTCATGCCTATGATAAAATTTATGACATTCTTAATTTATAAATTCATATGTGAATTAATACATTCTAAATAATTTATTTTAAACAATTATGTACATGAACATCATGAGAGGGAATATATATATATATATTATATTAAATTTAAATTGTAAATTCAAATAAAAAAACATTTTTGAATTTTAATTAAATGAATAGGTAATTTTCCTCATAATTCAAGTTTCATGAAAACAAAATATCAATTATAATAAAATTGAGAACCCATCCTTTTGATAAATTTGAGCAACACATAAAAATATATAACATAGTTATAATATTTGAATATATGGACTAACCATGCAAATAGAATTGCAAAAATTTAATTTAATATTAAATAAATGTATATCTTTTTTTTATTGAAGGTATAGATTTCATGAATAAAATAACTAAATGTATCATTCCCTTATTATAACCCAATCTCAATAATAAAGATTAAATTCCAAAAAAAGATAACAACCTTCAATTTATTTTATTGAATTTATATTTTCCGGGAAATTAGAGACTAAAATAAATAAAAAATTGAGTTTCCATTAAATGAAATTAAATAGTTTCAAATGAACTGAAACTCCATAAAAATCAGCATTGAAATTTGAAGACATTCATTGATAACCAATTATTTTTTCTGAAAAAACAATTCTTGTATGTATATGCACATCATAAAAGAGATATATCTTTATCGAGAAAAATATGATCTAACAATTTGAAATGTAAAACATAATTTTAAATTAATTAATACCCTTACAGAATTATAATTTCCATAAGGAAAAATAAATTTCCAAACTAACACTTAAGGAATACCTTACAAAAATTTATTTTTATAGAAATCCATTTATCAGCATGGCCCATTCCTCATGTCACACACTCAAAAACAATACCAAAAATTCATTATCTATTATAAAAACAACACCAAAACACAAAGTAGTGAAACGTTAAAAAAATAGGCAGCAAATATGGATGAAGGAAAGGCTTAATATAGAAGTTATTTTTCTTATAAAAATAAATGTTGTTTCTAATAAGTATTATTTTATAATCAGAGATTCATAAGTATTTTTCAGACCAATGCATCTATAAATATTTTAGAAATAGATAGTTTGAATAAAATAAATAGTTTTTGTATATAAAATACAAAATATAAGAGAGATTGTATCATATGAATTCAAAAGATAGATATGAAATAAGGTTTTCAGATGAGACTCAATATGATGATTTCTCAAAATGAAATAATTGATAAAAAATGTCTGAAAATTATTTCATATTTTTAAAAATAAATATGTTTGAAAAAAACATATGTGAAAGGAGATATTGATTGCTGAAACCCATTATTCACTTTTTCGCTTGCTTCACAACCACACAATAAACAAATAAGAATTTTAGAAAAATTATTTACCTACTCGGTAATGAAAAAAATTGATGATGATTGAATCCAAAAATAGGGAAACCGGAATTAATTCACACCGAAGATGAGTTCAATAATTTCAAAACACAATAGGGCTAGAAAATAAATGAAAAACAAGAAATTGTTTTACTAATCGACCCAACATATCAGATTGTTACCAAAAAATGGCAAATTTTTTTTGGATCAAAACAGGAAAACACACAGATGATAAATAGTTGGCTTACTCCATCACATCAGATTAGAAATAAGATTTCATATTTTTTATAATCTGATGAAGAAGGAAAATCATCACTGCTGCTCTCAGTCTCCTTTCAATGCTCGACCTCGAAACTAAAATTGAAAACCCTAAAATGAGCTCAGACTCGGGGATAACCCTCACAACGCCCCGATTGAGTGTGTGGCTTCATCTTTGGTCGACCTTTACTCCAACGGATCCTTCTTGAATCATAGGCAGAAACTCGAAATTTCCTCTCCTCCTTCCCTTGCTGCGAGATCTCTTGACCTAGGTTCCAAGTAGGTGATACCCGATTTCTTATTCGATTTTTTTTTCAGTCGCCATTTTTTTGTAATCATTTTTGTTTTAGTTATATAAATAAAACAATTGTATATATTATATCTTTATATATATATACATATATATTTATATATACCTATATTCATTTTTATAATTTACTGAATAAGAAACATAAATTTTATATTTTTTTATATTTAAAACTAATACATGATTAAATAAGTTAACATAAAATTTCTATTTATTTTAATTTTCAGAAATTATTTAGAATTCATATTGTATTTGAAGTATTATTATTATTTATAATAGTTAATAATTCCTTGAGATAAAATCATAAATTCAAATAATGAAATTTTATTTAAATGAAAACATTTTAAATAAATGCATCATTTATAAAATATTAATTTATTACCATATATAATTATTATTAAATAGTAAATATTTTTATTTTATAGTCGTCAAATTAAAATTTCAATTACATTAATGTTTAAATTTTCATAAATTAAAAATTGTACTTCTCAAGACTAAAAGAAGGGTTTTAAAAAAGTATTTATATGTCAATTTATATACAGCGTTTAAGAAAAATATATCATAAGTTATTTTAATCATACATTTTTTTAATTATAAAATATACATTAATCAATAATAATTTCATATTCCCAATATAATATCATTTTTTGAAATTTTTTATTTAATCAAAATATATTTATGAAATTGATATTATATGAATTTAGTATTTATTTACAAAATTCTTATAAATAATATTGACATCATAAAAATAAAATAAATAAATCATTTATTAAAACTCGGGGTGTTACATTCCCCCCCCCCCAAATGAATTGCGCCCATGCAATTCTTTCGTCGAACATCAGAAAGTTCTGAATTTTATTATTCCAAATTACTGAATTTTTAAGGGGACATAATTACATAAAGAACATTCTAACATGTAGAAATATTTTCCTCAAAAGGAAATATCTAATCTCTAAAGAATCCTAGACCATTCATCTGATAATAATTTTAATGCTCCGATCCCGCTCTTTCAATCTATGTACTTGAAAATGATGTGTAATTGTTTTTATAAAATAAACTGAACAATTACACAATAGATTACACAAACGATGAACTTTTACTAGTCTAGGTTATAGAGGATTAGACAACACCTTTCATTTATCGTAGTTGAACCAAAAATAAAATATTATTCCAATACACATCCAGGCATGCAAACCCCAAAAATAAAAAACATCAATAAATAATATCTTAATATAACTGTGAAAAATTATTTTAAAATAAAAGTGTGAGTGTTAAATTTCCGAATAAGGTGTTTTGAAAACCGTTGATAAATAGATTTAAAAATATCACATTAATCATACATGTGGAATATTCAATCAGAAATAAATTTGAAAATCAACCATTACAATAAACTATAATGCTTGGAAAATTAATTATATTTTGAAAACTCTTTTAAAATAAACTAGTTATTTGGTGTAAAATATTACGCAAGCCTTTAAAACAAAACAACTAAGGCCAGTCACATCTTTTAAGTCTATCTTGGGTGTAAACATTATATGGCTGGATTCACTATCCAATATTTTATAGTATATACAAAGTTCATGTACCGGTTTTTATATAACATTTTGGTATTAAGATTCCATATATACATATAATTTGGACTAGTGTATTAGTTTCAAAAATATATTTATAATCATGATTAGAACAAATAAATACTATTCATTAATGAAAATAATATATTTGACATGGTACTATCAAATCACATGATACATGATGTTGCATAATCAAACGAAATATTAATCAATATCCATGCACTAAAAATTTCATCCATATTGCCGAAAAAATCAATTTTTCTAATGATTATTTAATGATCAAGTATATATCTATATACCTATATATATATATGCATAAGCATGTATCAAAACATATCGATATATGGTCCTAAACATTATTTTTATGTGTCATGCATATGATAAAATTTATGACATTCTTAATTTATAAATACTTATGTGATTTTATACTTCATTAATAATTTATTTAAAACAATTATATACTTGAACATTATGCAAGTACACACTCACACACACACACACACACATATATATATATTAGTAGATCGCAATGTGAAATTCAAAAATAAACTTGTTTTATTTCGAATTAAATGAATATGTAATTTCTTTAATTCTTCAAATATCATGAAAACATAAACTCAATTAGAATAAAATTGAAAACCCTTCCTTTTAATAAATTTGAGTAGCACTTAATAATATAATACAAAGTTATGAAATTTTATTTGGTGGATAAACATGAAAATAAAACTCAAAAATTAAAATTTATAAATAAATAAATGGATATATTTGTTTATAAGGATTGTATTGATTTCAAGATTGAAATAACAAAAAGTATCAATACATTATTAGAACCCTATCACAGATTTTGGATTAAATTCTGAAAAAGATAACACCCTTCCATTTCATTTATATAATTTATATTTTCATCGAAAATAATGAAATAAGTAAAAAAATATGAGTTTCCCTTACTAGATATTATATAGATTCAAATGAACCGAAACACCATCAAAATCCACTTTGAACATAGAAGTCATTCATTGATAACCTAATATTTTCATTGGAAAAAAAATTCATATATGTGTATGCCCATAAAAATAAAAATATAATTTTATCAAGAAAAATAATATATTTTCTTTGGAAATGAAAAAAATAATTTCAAATAAATGAAAACCGTTACACAATTATTATTTGAAGAAGGAAAAATAAGTTTCCAAAATAACTTTTACAAATTCCCTTAACAAAATTAATTTTCATAGAAATTAAATTATTTCCTTAGATTATTTCTTGTGTCACACACTAAAACACTATCACTAACACTCAATACCTCTTATAAAAATAGTGCCAAAAGTCATAGTACTTCAACATATAAAAAATGCTGCAAATATGGATGAAGGAAAGGCTTTATATAACAATTGTTTGACTTATAAAAATAATTGTACTTTATAATAAGTATAATTTTATATTCAGAGTTTCATAATTATTTTGCAGACCAATGCATCTATAATGATTTTGGAAATTTGTTGTTTGAAAATAAAATAAAAAGTATGTATATATAAAATTCAAAATAGAAGAGAGATTGAATCCAATGAATGCAGAAGACAAATATTAAATATTATTTTTAGATGAGATTCAGACAAAAGATTTTTCAAAATTCAAAAATTGATTAAAAATAATAGACAATTAGTTCCTACAAATAAAAATAAAAAAAGTGCGAAAAAATAAAAATCTGAAAGTAGATATTGATTTCCAAAACAAATGCTTCACTATTATGCTTGATTCACGGACACACAATAATGAAATCAAAATTGTGGAAAAATGATTCCCATGTTTGGTAATAGAAAACAATTAATGATGATTGAATCCAAAAATAGGACAATCGATGTTAATTCACACTGAAGACAACTTCAATAAATTCAAATGGTCAATAAGACTAGAAAATTGAAGAAAAACAAGAAATTGTTAAACTAATCGACCAAACAGATAGTATTCTAAAAAAATGAAAATATTATCTTGAACAAAATAAGACAATAAACAGATAATAAATAGTTCACTATCTCCATCAGTTCAGATCTGCAATAAGACTTAATACCTAGATTCATCTGAAAAACATGGCGAAATTTCATAGCTGCTCTCTGTCTTCTCCTGATGCTCGACCTCGTAACTGAAAGTGAAACCCCTATACTGAGCTTGGACTCAGAGATAACCCTCAAAACGCCCCAGCTGAGCACATCGCTTAATAATTTGTTGACCATTACTCCAATGAAGTCTTCTTTAACCATCAGATGAAACTCAAATCAGGTCTTCCATCTTCCCTTAGGGAGAGTTCACTAGATCAAGGTCCAAAACAGATGAAACATGATTTTCTCCTTCAGTTTTTTTACATTTTCCATTTTTTATCAATTATCATTTTACAATTTTTTTTAAATAAAAAAATTATATATATTATTTAGTTATATATATATACATATAATCATTTGTTTAATTAACTGAAAAGAAAAAATAACTTTTTTGTTTTTTTATATTTATAACTTATCCATGATTCTATATGTGAATATAATATTACTAATTATTTTAATTTTCTTAAATGATTTATAATTTTAATTGATTTTATTATATTACGAGTATTTATTTGAGTTTATAACCCTTTGAGATAAAATCATACATTCCAATAATAAAATTTAATTTTAATTAAAACATTGTTTAAAAAAGCATCATTTATAAAATATTAATTTATTACCATATCTTATTATTATTAAATAGTTAATATTTTATTTTCTAGTCATCAAAAAAAAATTTCAATTACATTAATGTTTTAATCTTCATAAATTGAAAATAGTACTTCTATCGACTTAAAGAAGGGTTTAAAAAAAATTAATAATTCAATTTATATAATGTGTTTAAAATATATATATCATATTTTATTTAATTAAAACACGTTTTGATTTTTAAATATAATCTATATATTTTTTATTAATAATTTCATATTCCCAAAAAAAATATCAGGTTGAGAAAAGTTGCATTTAATTAAAATATATTTATGAAATTGTTATTATAATAATTTTATATTTATATACAAATTTTTTATAATTAGAATTTTCTTCATCAAAATAAAATAAATAAATCATTTATTAAATCTCGGGGTGTTATATCCCCCCCCAAATGAATTGGGCCCTCGTAATTCTTTCATCGAACATTGTAAAATTCTGAATTTGATTCCTCATAATTAAATAAATTTTAAGGGCACTTAATTTCAAAATGGAAATTCTAATTTGTAGACTTATATTCTTCAAAAAAACAACATCTAATATCCAATGTGGTTTATATTGTTCCTTTGATAATAATTTTAATGCCCTGAGCCCCCTCTTCCCGACACAGTACTTGAAAATGCTGTGTAATTTTTTTATAAAATAAACTAGACAATTAAACTTCAGATTACCCAAATGATGAATTTTTACCGGTCTAGGTTCTGCAGGATTAGACAAAACCTTTAATTAATCAAAGTTGAAAAAAATACAACTTTCCACTACACCTTCGCTTGTGCTAACTCCAATAATCCATGACATCATTAAATAATCTCTTAATATACTTGTGAAAATCATTTTATAATAAAATGGTGACTGTTCAATTTCCCAGTAAGGTTTTTTGAAAACCATTGATAAATCCTTTTAAAAGTATCACATTGATAATAAATTTTAAATATTCAATTAGAAATAAATTTATAAATCAACCACTACAAAATACTATAATGTTTTGAAAATTATTTATATTTCAAAAAAACATTCAAAATAAAACAGTGATTTGGTTGAAAATATTAAGCAAGCCCTTAAAAAAAGGCCACATGTTGCTTTGAAGGCCATCATGGGACTACCCACTTGAGGGATGGATTCACTACCCAATTCCTTATCATATTAAAAATCATCGAGTACAATTTTTTAGAAAATATTTTTGTTTTAGCTTTCCATATATACATATAATTGGGACTGGTGTTTTAGTTTCAAAAATATATTTATAAAATTGCTTAGAATAAATAAATACTAATTTTTACTAAAAATTATACATTCTACATGGTATGAACAAATTAAATGATAAATGACATTTCATAACAACAAGAATGATTAATCAATATCCACACACTTAAAATTTCATCCATATTTCTATAAAAATCCATTTTTGAGAAGTTTTTATAATGATCAATTATATATGTATATTCATATATATATATAAGTCTATGTTTGTGTAAAAATATATGAAAACATATCGATATATGGAATTAAACATGAATTTTATATGTCATGCATATGATATAATTTATGACATCCATAATTTATAAATACATATGTGAATTAATACTTTTTTCATAATTTATTTAAAACAATTATATACTTGAACATAATACAACAACAGATATACATATATCTTATTAAATTGCAATGATAAACTCTAATAAACATATTTGATATGGAATTAAATGAATAGGTAATATTATTCATTATTAAAATTTAATGAAAACATAAACTCAATTGGAATAAAATTGAAAACCCATCCTTTTGATAAATTTGAGTAACAAATTCAAATATATAACATAGTTATAATATTTAACATGATGAATTGACAATGCAAATAAAATTTCAAATGTCTAATTTTATTTTTAAAAATAAATATATATCTTTGTTGCTATGGATGATATTGATTTCAATATTGAAAGAACTAAATGTATCATTCCCGTATTAGAACCATATCATTGACTAAGGGTTAAATTATGAAAAAGATAAAACCCTTCCATTTAGTTTATATAATTACCATTACCATGGATAGTAAATACTAAAATAAATTGAAATTTGTGTTTCCCTTACTAGAAATTAAATAGATTATAAAGAACAGAAACACCATCAAAATAAACATTAAACTTAGAAGTCATTCTTTTAAATCCAAATATTATCATTAAAAACAAATGCCATGTATTTATATTCATGTCATAAAAATGTAAATTTGTATAGAAATATCAGATCATTGAATTGGAAATGTAAATCATAATTTTAAATAAATGAAAACCCTTACACAATTATAATTTCAAGAAGGAAAAATAAGTTTCCAAAATAACATTTAAGAAATCCATTACAAAAATTTATTATCATAGGAATCCACTTATCATTATGGCTCATTTATCATGTCACACACTCAAACACTATATCTAATTATCACTACCTCTTGTACTCACAGCGCCAAAACCCAAAGTAGTGCAACATATCAAAAAATATAGAAAATATTTATTAAGGAAATGATTTATATAGTTTTTATTTTCCTTATAAAAATAAATGCAGTTTCTAATAAGTATTATTTTATAATCAGAGTAATGTAAGTATTTTTATTTCTGATGCATCTAAAATGATTTTATAAATTGGGAGTGTTAAAATAAAATAAAAATTATTTGTATACAAAATGAAAACAGAAGATAGATTTAATCAAATGAATGAAAATGAAAAATAAAAATAATGTTTTCAGATGAGAATCCCACTGAAGATTCATCAAAATGAAAGAATTGAGAAAAAATGAAAGAAAATAATTTCAGGAAATTTAAATATAAAAAGTGAGAAAAAATACAGATGTGAATGTAGATATTGATTTCCAAAACACATCCTCCGCTTTTTTGCTCGATTCAGAACCACACAATAAACAAATTTAAATTAATGAAAAATGATGCACCAATTCGGTATTGAAAACCGAAAATTGATGATGATTGTATCATAAAATTCGACACCGGTATTAATTTTCACTGAAGATGAGTTCAATAACTTTAAAACTCAACAGGACTAGAAAATTAATGAAAAACAAGGAATTTTTATACTAATAGACAAAAAAGATAAGATTCCACCAAAAAAACAAAACAACATATCTGGAAAAAAATAAGACAATGCATGGATGAAGAAAATTATGCCATCTCCATTAGTTCATATCTGGATTAAGATTTCACACATGTCTTAATCTGATGATGAAGGCAAAACTTCACTGCTGCTCTCAGTATCCTCCCAATGCTCGACCACAGAACTGAATGTGAAAACCCTAAACTGGGCTTAGAATAAGAGAAAACCCTCACAATGTCCCGGTTGAGCGCGTCACTTCATCTTCAGTCAACAATGACTCCATCGAATACATCTCTAACCCTCATCCAAAACACGTATCAGCCTCACCCTCTTCCCTTGCAGCGAGTTCTCTTAACCTTGTTCCCAAACAAGAGAAACCTGATTTCCTTCTTCTGTTTTTTTAATTTCATTCTCTATATTTTTATCAGTTATCATTATAGTATAATTTTTTTTATAAAAAAATTATATATATTATTTCATTATATAAATAACTATATTCATTTTTTTATTTATCCAAATATCAAAACATGATCTTTATATTATTTTAATATATAAAACTTATACAAGATTCTGTATGTTAACATAACATTAATAATTATTTTAATTTTCAATAATGATTTGTAATTAATATTATTTTTAAATTATTATGAGTATTTATAACATGTTTTAACTCCATGAGACAAATCATAAATTCAAATATTAATTTTTGTAATAAATTGTTTATAAAAGAATCATTTTTAAAATATTAATTTATTAATGTATCATATTATTATTAAATATTAAATATTTTATTCTGTAGTCTTCAAGACAATATTTATTTTAAATTATTGTTTAAATTATGTCAAAATGAAAATAGTACTTCTTATGACTAAAATATGGGTATTAAAAAAAGTATTCATATGTCAATTTATATACAATGTTTTAAAAAATATTTTATAACTGATTTTATTAAAAACATATTTTTATTGTTTAATTATAAAATATATAATTATTATAAATAATTTCATATTCATAAAATAATATCATGTTTCGAAAAGTAGTATTTAATCAAATTTTTTTAGGAAATTGTTATTATAATAATTTAATATTTATTTTCAAATTTGTTAAAATTAATATTGAATTAATAAGAAATATATTAATCTATTTTTAAAACTCGAATTGTTACATAAATAAACCACAATATATTAATAAATTATTATTATTTAAGGGGAAGGTTCCTCCCATTCATTGGATAGCAGGTTATGATACTAAATTACAAAATTATGATAAATTTATTATTAACACTGTTATAAAATGAATTCATTAGTTATGAATTTATTATAAATTAATAAAAAACAATTTTAAATTAAAAGATTTGATTTAAAAAAAACCCTATTTATTTTTTCAATCTATTTTATTCATAATAAAATAAATTATTCAATATTTTGAAATTAATTTGACATTTTTTCTATGCATGGTTTATGAATAAATCCAAATTAATCCATAAAATGTATTTTTAATATGTAATTTTTTCCATCATTTTTTGTGATGTTATTTTAAAAATAATTCATTCCCATTATAGAAATTAAATTTAATATTATAGATTCAATATTTTTAATCAAAAGAATAATTTTTTATGCAGGTCTATATTATTATTAATTAACATTAAAAGTAACCATATTAAATTTTTTTGACCCTGGGGATATTAATTCATGAAAACTATTTTTAAAACATCGGGATAATGAATTAAATTTTATATAAAATCCATCACAATCCAATTTTATTTGAAAAGTTTAACGATTTCAACACAATTATCAAATATATAGTCACATGGTGCAGTATTTCATTGATTATGGCCTTTAAATTAATATAATATTATAATAAATACAAAATGTCACTCTCTTGACATTATTAACTCCAAAAATTTTACACAAGCATAAAAATAGGATATTTTTAGTTAAAAAATATTAATTAAAAATATAAAATAATAATTGTTTTCATAGTAAATTATTTCTCTTTTAAGTAATTCAATAATAAACTTTTTCTTCTCATGCTGTACTGAATGAGTATTTATTTAACTCAAAGTGAAATTAAATAAATTATTTTAAAAAAATTAATATTAAAAAAAGGTGAAGTTACATAAATTCATCAAATAATTTTATAGATAAGTATAAATTATTATTTTAGTTTCATAGTATTATAATCAAATTCTAGATTTTTTTTAATTTTTATTGATGTCCAATTAAATTAATTATTCAAAAATTGTCAGTAATGAAATTTAAAAAAAAAATATTTTAATAAATGATTAAAAATCATTAAAATATTATATTTGGACAAGTGAATGGAATATGGTTGAAACTATCTATCATGTTCCATTTATGCATCAAATTTTCATATATGCTAATGTTTTCATCCCATTATGATTTAAATAGTTTTCACCACTATTAAGATAAAAAATCAATAATATAGGGATAAATATAAAATATAAATTCTATAATAACACCAAATATTTTATAAATATAAATTTCTAATTTTATATATATTTAATCCTATTTTAATAAATATTCATAGCCACATTGAGTACTTTTCAGTAGAATGACGTTATTACCTTTAAATATTCTATGAATTTTGAAGTGTGTCCTCTCCCCCATTTTTAAAAAGTCACTCTATCATTCTCTTCATTACATGAATATGAGATTTATTTTTCGTCCAAAAGCATTGGAATTCAGGTATAGTCAATAAAATACATATTGTTGAAGTTTAGTTATCTTTATAATTCCATCCCTTGTTTCCTAAAGAGGAGATATGATGGATTTATTTGAAATAAGAAGAAATTGTCTTAATTAATCAAATTTATTGAACATCCAATTTTACCCCGAATAAATATATTATATTTATCATAAAATATAAAATTATGTATCCTAAATACACTAAAATTTTATTATGATTAATATAAAACTATTATAAAACATATCTTTTAACAAAAGGGAAGAAAAAGTGTCCCACATGTGTATGTATTTCATATGATTCTTAAATAGTGATACAATTAATTTTCCATTACCGGCATCTATTTAGGGCTATTATGATGGATTTTTTGTTTATATTTTATATTTATTAAATCATAATACTTATTTACTTATAATATCACAAATACCTTCATATCTATGATCCCATTACAAAACTATAATGCCACAAAACTGTACGTGAATACTGTTACCTCAACAAAGTGATGTTATTGGGTTTTAATTTATATTATAATTTTATGATAATTAGGGTAGATTTAATGAATATATATTATATATATTATACAATAATTATAGATGTATTTAAATTTATTATTTACTTTTTTTTTCATTCCGTCTGTTTTAAAATGAAAACAATGTTCATGTGCATGTTTGATATACCATCTCCATGAATGATGTTTTTCATTTTTTTTATATATGTATTCAAGGATGTCTATAATTATATATATAATAAATATAAATTTTATTAATATAATGTTAAACACAATGGACATAATTTAACCATGATCAATGTATAATTATTGTGACTACCAAAATGAAACATCCCTTAAAATCAATGTTGTTATCACAAGAAATAGTGATTTTATAAATAATTTTATAATAAAAAGGTGATGATTTGATATAATAAAGAAATAAATGGTATAATATATATGATTATGGTTTTCAAATAATTTATTATAATCTTATATTTACTATATATGTGTTTCAAGAATGTGTGAATAATGATGACACCTGATGTAAATGATTTATTTTTTAATCTTATATCAATATGGATTATTTATACATGAATTTACAATAAATTTTTTTATGAAACTTGTAAAATAAATTCAATTAATTATATTATATTGTATATAATTATGTAAATTTCATTTATTAATTTTATCTTCATCAAATTATGTAATAAATAGATTGAAATAATGTTTATCAGGAAAACGAACTATGTCTGATTATTCTGTAGAAACATATATTCTTCGTTGTCTAAATTATCTCTAAAATGTATTAATTTTTTAATATAAATATTTATTTTAAATAAAATTTTTAATCCTTTTTTTCTTTATAAATAATTTTATAAAAACAAATTTTCTAGTCAATTTCTTAACAAGTTACATTTTTAATAATTAAAAAATTGTGAGTGGAATGTTTTCTTTTGAATTATATGGAATGAGTAGAATTTCTCTCTATCCGGACTAATCAATGGTTTTCGAAGTCCATAAAAATGTTTAATGTTTACTTAAAAAATGAGTATATTTTAGAAATTCATTATTTTTAAATATTTTATTTCCATGTGAAACGTTTATTTCATTAAATAATAAATCCAGATAACATTTTAAAAAATAATCTTTGATTACATTCATTGAAAAGAATTATTATTTACTATGATTGCAATCCAGTCAGACAATCCATATTATTTAACTAGAGTGTATATTTATATGATGATTATATTTTTTCAATATTCATTTATTTCCCATGGCTAATGTTATGATAATTTGAATAATGTTTTATAATCATGTGAATTTGTTTTGAATTAATTATTATTATGTGAAGGTTGGGTAATTTATAGCCCTCCAAGGAATTTGGAATAGTAGAATTGATATCCCAATAGATTATGGTAACAAGTATAGAAATTATTTTAGTTGACTATTTATATATATTTATTATTGAGTAAGGATTATTTCGGGCTATAATCCAAGGTAAATGAGCGAACCTTATTCCAAATTTCTGTATTTTCATTTTGATGTCGGATTATGATCCCTACATAGCTACGATTAATATTTTATAATTTTAATTATTTTATTTATCTATGTTATCAAAATTATTATCTCACATTCATATGATTCCATATACCTATATTATGACTCTTATATGTTTATTAATATCTTGACACCCTTATTCATCATGCTTCTAGATAAATATTTTTTCAAAGCATTTGATCCATCTTTTTTAATGAATATTTTATGTTGAGAAAATGAAATTATATACTACATCATATTATTAGGATAATCTTATCCAATAATATTTTGATGCCTATCATGTTTACACATAATTAAAATATAATCTATCATTTTTTGTTTCATTTTCCCATTTTATAACAAATATTTCTAGGTAGGGTATGTGTGAGAAGAAAAATATGTGGGTTGATTTTTGTGGGAGTTGTTGAAGATGTTACGTCAAATAAGAATATTTAGTATCTATAAAATAATTACACAAATCGATTACAGCTGTCATACATATAATAATGTGAAAAATATTAAATATACATATAATATGATCATATACATTTATATATAGTTCTTGAGACACATAAATATTCATGATCATATTAACACAAAAAAATAAGTGATTTAAAATTAGAAGGGTATATCTTTGAACATTGTTTTTCACTATAGTTTCATTGATAGTTTTTTTAATTAATTACAAATAGGTTCCCCATTCACCATATGATTATTATTAGTGTTTCTTATGTGTCTTATCTATACACTATAAATAGTACAATAGTTTACTAGATACACTTATTATTAATTTTTACAAACCATAGTAAATAAACATTGATAATTTTTTTCATAGATGACAAATATTTGTTACCTTTATTCCATAGTGTAATCATTTCATTATCTAGTGAAAACATTTAATGAAAAAAAATTGATATTGTTCTTTCAAAACCAATCAACAAAACACCATTTTCCTATTATTAATTTAGTTCACATGAATCTCCCTATATATTTTTCTCTTCCTCAATTATTAAAATATTCAATCTTTATTTGTTGAAAATAGACTACATTGGATCTCTCCAACATTCATCAAATCTTTAGGATGTATATGAATTACCTTTTCTTTCTATATATATTATTCATTGATATATGAAAATTTTTTATTCTATGTAATATTATTAAATTTTTATAGAAATTTATATATATATTTCTTCATCGATGACCTGTAGTGTGTATGTGTAATAATAAAACAATAAGCATTAGTTTTATGATATTATCTCACATCCTAAATATAAGAATTTAAAGACTATATATAAATATATATATTATTTTGATTACCATTTCATATAGTTATTGAAATCATCCTAGATAATTGGAATTCATTTTAATTAACATGATCAATGACATTATTCTATTATCTATATCTCATTTAATTTTTTTTATGAATATATATTTATTTCCCCCCTAATAATTGACATTATCTCCCAAAAAACATATTATAACCATAGAAAGTAACTATATTTTAATATATAATATTGTATATCAAATAATAATCATTAAAAAGGCTCCAATATTCCACTCTAATTTAATGAATTTGATTAGGGTATAAATATCTGCATGAAAATATGAAAGATATTTTTCCAAGAATCCTCTATTTCTAGAATTGGAAAATGAAAAAAAATCCTACAAATGTCTTACACATTCATTAAATATGATAAATATATTATCATATTTTCAATAAAAGACTATATCACAGGCCATCCTATATAATTAAATACCAAAAATAATTAGGCATCCTTAACTAAAATTCATTAAACATCCCAAGTCATCTAATTATTCATTATAAAATGATTATTATTCCAATATTGTCCGTAATTATAATTTTCTATATGAAATCTATAATGAGTCTAAAAAAATTATTGAGATACATTTTTATGTTACAATATAAATAAATTTTAACTTTTTTGTGACATCTGCGTATTAAAAAATGATGTCCATGAATCTTAGATGGTTACTAGATTAGGATGAACCATTAATATCACATCCATTATTTATTTTTATTTTTAATTAAATTTACATGAATTTAATGTGAGTATTTAAGGAATATTCATTTCATTATACAAGTACTCATGATATATACTTATCGACTTAACTTAGTGGAAATGACTACGTTAAATTCATCCAATAAAATATATATGATTCATGGAAGTTACCCAAGAAAATTCATCATGCATTGATGGTTTGCACATTTTTTGTCTTCAAAGAAGCAATATTTTCCTCTTCCAAATATCATAATGCATAGATTTTATGTTTCATTTCTTCCTCACCTGGGATTTTTAATCAGGGATGATCAAGTTTTTTTTGATCCTAATACTCATAGAGGATCAACATCACACAATGAAAGTTTTTTGTATGCCACATTTTCTAATAAAATCATTGTGGGTTTTATTTCACTGATATGATCATAAGATGATGATGTATATCAGAAGATCGCATGACCATTAATCATGGTACCTATCATAATTGAATTTATACACACAAAACCACAACTACTTCATCAGGTAGATTGGAATATATGTGATTTTTCAAATGATGATGTCCATTTTAATCATGTGGTACTATTTAAATGAGTTCATCTTTTACTGTAGACAGTAACCATACCTTTCCAGTACCACATTGGAGTAAATACAGTCTAAGTGTTGTATAATAAGAATTCATGATTATTCATTCACCTAGATGTGAGTATCTATGTCCACATTGAATTTCCTCTCTTACACCACCATGCCTCCCTAAACAGTGACACCTAGGGCCACCATGTTCACACTTGTCTCACACTAATAACCTCCTTAATATTTCATTTTACCTTTACTAAAAACACTATCCCCTCGTCTATCCATGATAATATCTCTCTAGCATAATTTTTTTATGCATCGCTTATGTGTAGTTGAACATGTTCCTTTACTTGAACAAGGAATACACATATTTTAGAAACTATAATAAAATAATCAAATAAATTATTAATAATTAATCCATATTCTAAAAATTATCCTTCATAATTAATTTTATGAAAATAAATTTCCTCACATTTCACTCAATGTATCCTTAATTATTAATTCATAAATCACCTATAAAATATGAAGATTTCATAATGTTTTAATCAGAGATCTATTTCCACGAATCAATTGAACATATCAATGAAAATTTTATTATGTATTAAAAAATAATATATTACCCCATTTCATATATTAGTTTCTTCTTTTAATATTTATCTAGAATCACAACCCAATTATATCATGATATTAAATAAGTGATGAATAGATCACAAAGTAGAAGTGGAATATTATTCATATCCCTTTTAATATTTTTCCTTATAAAAAATTCCAAATCCTTGATGGAAGTCTTAAATTATTACAATATGTGTTATTTGAAAATATCTAAATATCAAATTTCAAGACACATGGAACATTTTTATTCTATTCAACAAGAATATAATTACATCATATTAATATCTCTTAATGAAAGATACAACTAAAAAAAGGTAGATCAATAATTTTTTTTTCAATAAACAATTTTTTTAAATTTACGATTATATATTTTATTAATATAAATAAAAAATTATATATAATTATAATTTAATTTTTATATAATGAGAACGCAAATATATAGTTTTAAAATATATACATTTGAATAAAAAATTTAATTTTAATTTAATTTATCCATTTATAATTAAAATTTAGTAATTGGATAATTTTAATTTTGAAAAATTGTATAATTTTTTTACACACCAAGATAATATAAGTTGACAATGAAATTTAGATATATTCCAAGAAATATTGATTATTCAGTTCGTAATATAGAAAACATGTTTTCACACATACCATGAAATTTATGACATAATAATGATATGATAAATAGTTAGAAATTTGTGAAATAGTTTTTGGACTACATATTTATTTTATAAGTAATATAATTCATTTAAAAAATATAATTTTTATTTTTTAAACCCATTTTTTCTTATTTTAGAAACAATGTAATATTTTTTATAAAATAGTTTTTATGAATTATATATTTATTATATAATAATTAATTTTATACTATTTAATAAATTTAATATTAAAAATTTTCAAATTTTTATTTTCATAGAAAAAGAAATTATTAATATAAATAGAATTTTTTATGATAAAAAATAAGTTACCATGGTTGGAATATATATTACCATGGTAAAAATAAATTATATTAAAAAAAATTAAAGGGAAAATGTTGCCTATTTAACAATGGAAATTATTTTATTGAATTATATTTTGGACAATAATAAATTTCATAATATCTATTACATTCCACAATTGGATCCATATTACTTTAAATGTTACATTCATTTAATATATTGTGTTTAATGTTTAAAAATGCATCCCATCTCAATTATAAAATGATAAATTAAAAACCCCACAAATATTGAAATATAAATACAACTATAATAAAAAATATGTGCAAAAAATACATCCATAATACTCTAATATAATTTCTAGTGGTTTTTACTCTATAAAATAACAATCTATAGAAACATAAGGTGTTTTTCTAAAGAGTAGGTTAAAAATGTATAATCACCGATTTTCATTTCGCTTCTTTCCATTTTTTTCTAACCTTTGAAAATATATAATAAAAATATTATCTTAATTACAATTTTAACATTAGAGGCTGTAAATTTTATTACATTCAGATAATAAAATTTTTATACCTTCTTTTTATTGAACCAAACAGTTAAAAATAAAACCCCCATTTGCTATAATTAAATGTCCTATTATGTAATGTGGTTATAGATAAACCATGCACCTAATTGGTTTTATATATTATATTTGATTTAATTTACCATTAATCATCATTTCTATTGATAATATAATCGATTATCATTGATCACATTGTTTGTATAAATATAGGATTTTAACAAATCCAATGGACAAAAAAATGAAATGATGGTCTCATCCTATAGGATCTTACCATATTAAGACCTTTTAATAGTTCATAAGAGGGATATAAATTTATGGTATTTTCTCATGACCTCCCCCAAGATGATATATGATAACATAATCATGGGCAACCTCGTTTATATGTGAATTACAACCACATTGAGATCATAGCCCAAACCATGTACACTAGACTAACCCTTAAAAATCCTTCATTCACAAAACTAACAATATGGATTTTTATGGGGTAGTATATGGATATGATTCAAGTCACTATATGTAATATTTCGTCCCCTTTGAGTCGATTATTTTGTGAGTTTAGTAATTGGAAGATCTTTTGGGAGGCATGGATAGAGTTCAGAGGAGATTCATTTCTAAATAATAGAAAAGGAGGGATTACACATCATGTAATTGTATTACATAATGTGAAAATATATTTCATTGATTATATCATTTTTTCACATATTTCTAATATTTATGGGTTTTTAAAATTTAAAAAAATTGATTGGTGACACATGTTTGGATGGAAACTGAAACCCATGTATTACAGGACTTGAAACGGTTTTAAAACTCATGTAATACGCCAACCCAATTTTGATTTAAAATATATTTCCGGCCAATATTTCATTATTTCATCCATTTTCACTGAATCCATTTATTCTATATTATCCATATGATCCCTGAGGAGTCTTTTGATACCCACTCATCTCTTGTTTATATATCAATCCTGGTTGTTGTTCTTTGGCTATATGTGGTCAATTCAAGCCTAGTTTTCTCCACTTTCTCATGTGTTCCCTCTTGTTATTTCCTTGAGATTCACTACAATGGAATGGGTTTGATTGAGTTTGATGTTTGGGAATAAATTTGATAATATTCTTGTGCATAATCGGTTGATCATTGTTTCTAGATATGTAGTCTTAATATATGGGTATTCTTCTTCCCTTTTTTGTGTATAGATGAGTTAAAAAAGATTCATCGAGGTAGCATTCCTTTATCTCTATTAATTTTGAATCCTGTGGGATGGGTTTTATCTTATCTACCAATAGATTTTGTTTTTACAAATTATCCTAATATAAATATGGGGTAAATCATGTTGGAATAATATGTAGATGTTTTTGATCGAATTATTTTACAGTAACGATATTTTTTATTATTTTTTAATATATGGGATAGTTGGCCCAATGAAAATAGTATCCATTTAAGGCTTTGATTTATTGGGTTACATATTTTCTGTTTGTTGTATTGGTTTTGGTTGTTGTGGTATTAACCAAAAAGAAAACCAGTTAATCACATATACTCATTTATTTAACGAATACCCAATGATAATACTCAATATATGGCTACCCATAAATTAATATGTGGAATTAATTAATGGAATCCTTATTATATATGGAATTAAGTTTTCCCCAACAATTTTTGTGGTGTGTTGTGTTTGTGTTGTTTTGTTCTGTACGATGGTATTGTTCTGAAGGTGATATGGGATCTCATGATGAGAGATCATTTGATTTTGTAATGGATGATTTGGGTTGTTATGGTGGATTTAATAGAGTTTTTATTTTTTTAGTTTCTAGTTGTCGTTAAGATTTGCAGACTTTTTTTGGTTTGTATGGGTAATCCTATTGGGGTTTCACCAAGTATGAAACTTTCTGTGTTGCTTATTAGGTTTTTCACGTGGTTGGTTCCTAGATAGTAATAGAATAAATGTATGGATAACCAGTTCATAATGGTTGAAAATATTTTAGGTTCTTATGTTTAACAAAATTAATAATTGAATTGTGAATAAAAAATAGTAATGGTTAAATAAATTATTAGAAAAAATAATTGGGTTGTGTCTTGATGTGTGGTGTTGTGAATTTATAGGTATCAGCTAATATGGATGTGTTTGGAATTAGATGTATGTTAGATAACACCTATGTTGGTCCTGAGTGTTTATATATTATTTATATATATACACGTATTTCACATGTAATTTATTATTTGCTTCCCACAATAGTTGATCACAGTGTACTGAACACCCCCATCCGCATGGGAGAGTGTGTATTTTCTAAACATCATGCAGGGAGGATGGATGGTTGGCCACCCACTATTACATGTTCCCCCTTCAAGGTGGCGGTATCATAAGATTCTTTAGGAAGGATTTGGTTTGTGTGTCCCATGTGTATATGAGTAGTTTTTCTTTTCAATGATTCTTTGGGATGAGATTTCTTGTGTTTTCTCTTGTTTCATTAAGATGATATGGGATGTAGATCATGTCCAAGGTGACCAGATGAGATTTTGTTCATTATTGACGTGATTATGGGTAGGATGAGATGTGGCATGTGGTCTTGGTGAAGAACAAGATGTTTTTTGTGGACCATGTGTCCATGGGAATGATTAGATATCATTTTTGAACCATGTGATAGTATGATTTGTGGTGTGGGGGGACATGTTTGTTTGGGTCTGTTGTGATGTGGTTTTCACAGAAGGGGTGGGAGCATGATGTTTTTTTACATTATGAATGAACTGCTAATTTTTTGTATGTGGTGTGGGGTACACTATTATTAATTTTAATTATATTATGTTACCAAAATTTTGTTATTTATTGAGAATTCCTTAGTAAGGTTATAATTGTTAGTATACCTAGTATGTTTTATTTATTTATAATATTTTGTCAATGGTTCATTAGTATGTTTATTCCATATGTGTTATAGATACACTATGTTTATGACTAAGTATACCTGTATTATCACCCTAGGTATATAAACATATTTTTATTTTTCCAGGAGGAATTTGAAGGCCAAGACGGACCTTGCTAGCTTGGACCATGATATTTTCCATGTAGCTAACTGGATTTTCTTTTGGTACTTACATAGAAGACAATATAATCCAAATGTGGTTGTTGATGTGGTAATTAGAATAGTGGTATAGGAGTTCGTTGTTGTCAGTTTTTTGTAGCGAAAAAAGATGTTCAAGTTGGGCCATAGATAGTGAGAGGCAATATTAGCTTGATCAATACTACTTTTTGTGGCGTTTTTGATTCAGGGGCATTGAACATCATTGTTTCACCAACTCTCTCCCTTGATTTGGGACTAAATGTAGAGAATATTTTCAATCCCATGGTGTTGGGTAAACCAATTAGAGGCCAAATTTGCATTTTTGTGTTGCGAAGTCATGTAGACTTATGATGGTGTCACATCTATAACATCAGGATCCATTCTTTCTACAGATGAAACCATATGGTGTAATCCATGTAATCTCTTGGATGTACTCTGTATTTAATGTTACTAACTACATCTGGTGGATAGTTTTGTTTTTAGACATCTGTGACCATATTGTGGTTTTCATTCATGAGAAGGGTTTCTAGATAAGAAGTAAGCATGTGGAGCCTCTTTATTCTTTGATTTCTATATTTCTAGTGGAATCAGTAAACTATAGAGACCCTGAATTTTCATACATTACTATTATATCACTATAAATATGAAAAAAAAATTGTATTACACAATGAGGATCTAGAGGTTTAGTCTCATGGGAAAACTAAGACTAAAAATAACATTAACAACATCAATCATAAAAATATATTAAATTCCATATCCTCTAAATTCTTATGGGAACATGACCCCTCTTTAGTACATGATGTAACCTGATGGTATAAATCAAATAGAGGTGAGATAATATCCCTGTAAGAGGATATATAAGAAAAATATAGCATGGGTTTAGCATAATCATAACATCATTATCAAAATTATTTGAGGAAAAATTAATAAAATACTGGAAATGTGGAAATGTATAAAAATGATTCATTATGTCTTAATGTTCATCTACCATTTATAGTTGTGAATAAAGCTATCGTCATGTTCACTCATCATTATTCATTAACTCATGATATTCATCAAATTACCCAATTCATTGGAGAACTATATGCTTCCAGGCATAACAGTCACATTATAAGATTCATTTTGCGTTATATAATTCTGGGCTCACCCATCACATCATAACATTTTCATTATCATGCATTAAAAATAGAACATATATCAAAAAATGAACATAAATAACCCATGAAAAATAATTCTTTTCATCTTATAAGAACACATTCATAAACATTGGCTACCCAAATAAAAGAGGTAATGACATACTTGATACAAGAAACATCATCCATGAGTGTGGAGTAAATGGTGTCTTTTTTAAATATGGTTCTTTTAGGAATTTTTTTTGACATAATGATAAAAATATAATTTTTATGGAGTGATCATACCAAAAATGCAGTTAAAGAGGTAGAGCAAGAATAAGGAATGTTGGGTTCCATAATTTATACTTATCTTGTATTCAAACACATTCTTCAATTTAAAGACATGTATAACCAAATTAGATAAATTAATGAAAAAATGAAGAACATTTTATACATGAATATGGTTAATTATGGTTTCATTAGGTTATTTTTTGGGCCTTTGGATGTATTATTTTGTTTAAATCTATTATTTAGGAATGTTCATTTTTATGGTTTTCTTGAATGGTTCACTTATATTCATAAATGGATGATACTGTAGAACATTGATTGTAAGGACCTGGAAATTTGAAGGAAATTTTTTTCTTAAATACTTTGGAATTTTTCGAGTATGTGGCTTCTGACGACACCAGAATACAAGGTCCAGTGTGCCCGGAACCAATTTTTGAAATTTATCTCGGGTACGTTCAGTAAAAAAAAGATCGGGGTTTTCTATCTTTTGAATTGGTTATTGAAATTGAAATACGAGGGCACCGATGAATTCACAACTCCGGTAATTACTTAAGGGTACCATTACCGTAGTTGCGTTTGTTCGGGAAAAGATGTTAAAATTTGTGGATTAATAAAGAATTGAATAAAAATTGTGGAACAATTTTTATTTCATATCTAAGGTGATTAAATCATACATGGGGGAGTTTGGGTGAGACCAACAAGCTCCTAACTACCCATGTGAGGATAATTGTGAGGTGGGTCCCACACGAGCCCCAACCCATCAGATTCCATAACTCCTTAACCCCTTTGAAAACCCATGTTAATTACATGGAAACCCCCTCTTAAACATGTTAACTCCCTTTATTTTAGTAACTCTTCCTCTCCCCTCTCTCCCTCTTTAATTCATTCCAACACACACCATAACTAATTGATTGAAACTATTTCATTAATTAATTGTTTGTTTTAATTTTTATTTTGAATGTGTAACGCCCCGACCCCAGCTACCCAGAGTCGGTGCATTACTTCGTAACATTGGCATGATCACAAAATGTCAAGTCTCGAAAGACCGATTTGTTTAGTAGCCTTGGAAGCACTAGATACATTAATAAATGTTACATTACATCATAAAGTGAAAAACTAATAACAAAGTCTTCATAGTCCACACTCATATCCTCTTCTGAATATACCTGCATGTCATTCATAAAATACTTATTCACATCCTGGAAAATATTAAAACATTGAAAGGGGTGAGCTAAGATTCTCAGTAAGGATAAAAATATAGCGGAAGCTTTCATCAATAGACATAAACATTTAAGGCAATGTATAACTAAAACAAAAGCCTTTTAAACATGAACTTCAACATAATATGGAAAAAGTAAAATGAGATAATGCCATTCACTTATTCACATGGATATTATACTGGTCGAATAATCACATGCAATATCAATAACCACTTTCATAATGGGGGAATGTATAATGCCAGACATTTTGAAACACTTTGTCAAGGCCTCGGCCAAGATGTCTAAAATGATTAAGGCCTCGGCCAAAACCATAAATCAAATTGGGAAAGGGCCTCGACCAATTCCACGTCTAGTTGTCTCATGAGACCTACCGATGCATCGAGGAGCTATAGCGGGCTCCACCCGTCACTTATTATGTCCAATACATTCCTCATATGAATAGTTTTAAACATATCATAAACCATAACATAATCGTATCATACAAAACATGCATAAAGGAAACATAACATTTCCACATTTCAATCACAAGATATCAATACAACACATTTATATAATAAAAACGCTTTCAAAACCATTTTCAATACCAAAATAAAATAAAGTTAAAACTTTGTATTTATTTTTCATCAAAAAAAAGATGGCTTGTAGAGGAAGCCGAAACACAAATAATGGTCACGGAGGCGGAGAAGTCATTGTCGCCGCATATGTACGGAAAGAAAAACATTCCATTTTTGTCGTTTAGTAAAAAGCTTCGTATAAAAAGATTCTTTTTGAATAAACGTAAAAGTGAAAGGGGTTTATACACTGTATAAAAGAAATTTGTGTATAAAACAAAATATGCCTCAATGAATGGAGATTGAGACGAAGTCCCTTAAAAAGATCATTTTTAAATAAAATATGTCTATTATGTGTATTCACTATATGTACACATAAATAAAGTATAAATACAAGATAGTACATAATAATATAATGACATAATTTGAAAGTAGGAGATTAACCCAATGAATGGAAATTGGGTTAAGAAGTTCCCTTACCTCGTGTCTGACTTGACTCAGCTGTTCTTTAACCTCCTGAATAATAAACTAGAGATAATATATACCTTATTAAGAACCATTTTCAATTTACTTATCCTTTTTATATCACTTATTACAATGATATGAACATTCTGTAATTATTTAAGTTAATAACGGTCGTTTTGTCGATCTTAGGTACTTGAGTCAAAAAAAAACTTTTTATAATTACAAGTTGTTCATGTGATGAAATATACATTATATCCAGAATTATATTCATGATGTAGATATCATATATATCATATATATACAGTATATACATTCATTTATAATATTACGTAACATTTAGAGGTAGGAAATGAAATGCACCGTTCATGGAGACGGTAAGCCGTACGTACGCATGAACGCTACTTTCATTTCTATTTCATATTTAATGGAATGAAATAATAATTATATTAATGTATAATATAAATCCAGTATAATATAGTGTATAATACCATTTAATCCATCCTTATACATCCCACATATGGCATTAACGATTCAAATCACTTTGAGGGGGCGGTAGTCCGCACTTCCTAAAATGAAATTATCGCGTTTACCCATAATGGAAATCATAAAGTATGCCATAAATGAGAAATACTGAAGCATAAGTAAAACATAAACATATTATATATCATATATAAATATAGTTACATCTTAATGGCCACCTTTGAAGGTGTTATATGAGTGTTGAACAATCATCATTTCGTGAGGCAGAAATTCGCCATCCACAGAAACCGTATGTTCTTTAACCATTATATGTAGGTGTGTGTAAGAGTAGCTCGAATCCTTCTTATAACAACATCCTAGTATATTGAGGATACTGGTGTTGTTACAAAATAAATGAATAAAATGAGTTTATGGGGTTGGAGAAGAAAAATAAAACAAAACAACATTAGAGAAGACATTACCTTAAAATCGGGTAACTCTTTTTGATTTGAGCCAAAGGATTCCATGGGAAGAGTTCATCCCAAAGTGAGGCTTCTAAGAGTAATAGGGGGAAGTTGGGAGAGTATTTGGGCAGAGTTTGGCTTATCCAAATGGCTTGAAAGTGTGAATGAGGTGGTAGAGGTGGGGGCCTTTTATAAGTGGAGAGGACGGGCACTCTTGGAAAGTAAAGGAAAGTCACTTTATTATAAAATGAGTATCGGATTTTAGAGGTCCCGCATTTATATAATTCGAGGCTAAGGTGATAAGGGTTCGAAATCTACCCATACAATAGGCTTTGGACAAGTGTAAGCCTTGGATTTTACATTATCTTCTCATTTATTTAAATCGTTAAATAATGATGTCATCTCTGCATCATCATGATGTCATAAATTATTTAATTTATTTAATGTATAAAAATTATAAAACAAATACTATGATGAAGGAAATATTTTTAGCTTTCCAATGACTATTTATAGTCAAAAATATGACTTGTATAACCCCATGTAAAAATTGTTTTAGTAAATCATTTCATGTTTGTGTCATTTTTTACTTTAACATTAAATAAAAGGTATTTATGTCATTTTCCAACTAAAGTGGCTCCATGGGGTCCCCAAGATGACCCATGGATTGTCTTGGTCGGCCATGGAACATCCAATGAGGGTAGGATAGGTGTCAATCTCATCTCATATTATTAAAACATTATTTTTACCTTAAACTACTATAATTACCTCTAATCGTGATTAAGAACTTAAAAGTTACTATTCACCAAAAAATTATTTTAATCTCATTGAACCACATTTTACTTCTTATTGACAACCATGTATGTCGGATTTTTGAAAAAAAAATCACATAAGTGGTAATATTTCATTTAAACAAAAAATCATTTATTTAACTACCACTTAGTGGTTTCACTATTCATCAAAAATTGAAGTTTTTCAGAACAATGCCAAAATTTTACCCAAAGATATAATTGATATTCAGAATTCAAAAATGATGTCTATTTTCTGAAATTCCAAACATATAAGTTGCATTAATTAATTTTGTAATTAATTCCCGCTGTCACAACAAATAGCGTGTTTTTTAGAAATAATTTATATCAAAAGATTGGCAATTGTTTATGTCCAATTTCAATGTTAAATTAATTATAATGACCACCATTGGATAAAATGGTAAAAATATATTCTAATTGTACTTTAAAACCACTAAATAGTATAATTTATCACTATAAATTATTTTGATTAAAAAAGTTGTTTTTAAGTATTTTTCACTATTCATAAAAATTTGGAATTTCTAAGAAAATTACACAAAATTCAACATAGGCTAATTTCAATATTAGGAATACAAAAATGAATTCCATTTTTAAATATAAAATTTCTATAATTTTAAAATGTCGGTATTACTATTCACAACAGCTACTTTGATTAGTTGCAGTGTGTTAGAACTCGAACTTGCGTAAAATGCAAGCTATTGCATTATTGAAAGAGAGGCGTATTGTGAAAGCTCGGGGTGTTACATTCTCCCCTCCTTCAATAAATTGCGTCCTCGCAATTTGAAATTTTTCTTTGAAAATAAAAGGTTGAAAATAGAAAATACCTTTGTGGAAAACCCACATCGGAAATAAGATTAATAAAATTTAGCCTTAATAAGAGGGAAAGGGAAATGAAAGAGTCACCACCCAATTATGATCTCGATAGGAGAACATTGGTGGAAATTCGAGACATATAATTGGAGGAAAAACGTAAATATTTGTAGGGAGTGATTGAGGTCATCAATCACAATCAACTGTCAAATTGAGGGCCTCAAAGCCTTCAATCTATGTTGATTTAAAATATCATCCGTTCAACAAGACATAAGGTATTAGGATAACACAATTTTTTGTTTTAATATCCCTTTACTAAAGTTTAAGAATTAATTTATTCATTGAATAAGAGATAGATATATATATATATATATATTTATGCTTGACAATTAGAGTTTCAACCTTCAACTCATCATTCACTCAAAAAGATAATAGAACTCAAAAATATTAAACTTATCCTAATTGTATAAGGTTCCAAATGTTAACACATAAAATTTAGATTAGTAAAATTATTTTGTAATAACCAGGGACTTCCTGTAGGCTAGTGGTAGGAAATAAAGGCCTGTCGCACTATGGTTGTGGGTTCGATTGCTGCAGCTTTGTCCAACGCGGTGGGTTATGCCCCACCCTGCAGGTTGTCCTTTTCCTAAAACTATAGTATTATAATATTCCAAAAATAATCATCAGAAATGTTTTAACATTAAATAATACTATCCATGGTTCAACATAATCCATTCCAACCTTAATAGTTATCCAAAATACCTCCGTCCGGACTTTCTCTAAAAGGTATCTAAATTCCAAAATCAATTGTAACATCAGATTCCCCAAACAAAGAAAATTTTCTCTTATTGTCACATACAAAAAATATGATTACCTTAATCATATTAAAACCTTAATGAAATCAAAAAGTACTGCAGTACAATCCTTATATATATCACAATATTTTTATAACCAGAATATAATCCTTGAGTCCAAAAGCACCAATACATTAATTATTCCGCTTCAACTGTAGTCACAGCATAAGATTGGACTTGATCCCTTGGCCTTTTCTGAGGTAAATTTCCTTGACGCTTAGGACATTCATTTGCATAATGCCCCATTTCCCTACAATTGTAGCATTCAACATTGATAGCCTCTTTCTTTCCCTTGCAATCACGCACCTGGTGACCTTTTTCCCCACATTTATAACAAACTCCCATTCCTTTTAGGCAAGTACCAGGGTGATTCTTCCCACAATTATCACATAATGGAAAATCCTTCTTTCCCTTTTTCCCTTTATCTGTCTCTTGTTCCACCGTTCTCTTCTTCTCTTGCTTTACTTTATTGTCATAAGACTTAGACCTTTTCTGTCTTGATAGCACATGAGACAATGTCTTCGTACGACGAGAAAGATTGTGAGACTAAGGCTCGATGGAGAAACGGTTTTAACCCATCAAAGAAAAGATCGATCTTACTTCTTGGGATACATATATAATCTCCAGCATGCCTCGCTAACCTTGTAAAGTTGGCCTCATACTTTGCGACATTCTCATCCTCCTTTTGTCTCAGACTCAAAAATTCTTTTTCCATATCTGCTCGATGGTCACGATGATAATATTTTTCTAGCAAAAGATATTTGAACTCCCTCCATTACATATTCGATACGTCATCATCTTCCTTTGTGTTTTGAATCAGCGACCACCACTGATCGGCATCTCCAGTGAGGCGGTAAACTGCCATAACAACCTTCTCCCTTTCGCTACTCCCCAAGGAATGTAATATTTTTTCTAAGGAGTTTATCCATTGCTCAGCTACTAATGGATTTTTACCCCCATTAAATGTTGGTGGTTGTTGCCTCATGAAGCGGTCTAACATTGATCCTCCATGTTGCGGATCAGGGTGCTCCATATGAGTAAGGTTATTATTCATAACCTGAGTGAGTTGTCCCAGTATGGTAATAAGTTGATCAGCACCAGTTGTATCTCCAGCTCCACAATAATTATCTTGAGCAGGAGGGAAATCCCTACATGGAGTGCGTACATTGATACGGTTTCCATTCCTTCCACTAGGCACCATTTCTAAACAATGGAAAAAACTATATTAGCTTATGAATCAAAATACATAATTCCATACTTGTAAGATACTTAACATAAATTGAACTATTTATGGATATAATCCATAAAAATGTTTTCCTTGAGGAAGTATATACTCATAACCCTTCATAGTGGTTTGTAATGAAAATGAGAATTATCCTAAGCATATCCCCCGGGAGTGTCGTAACCAAGAGTGCAGCAAGGCCCATTGTCGTGCACCAGTTCCCGTTCGAGTCTAGCTCAAAGCGGTGTTTTCTGGTTTTACCCCTAGGTACATCTGTTCCAGAGCCGCCTCTACCTGCTTGTATCCAGACAGGTATGTATTTCTCCAAAAACTCACAACATCTCTACAATACCAAAATTCTAGGAAGTTCTTCTATACTAATCCTGAAAGTCTATCTTCGGGCTATGTGCTCTAATCAGAGTTTATCTAAATCTATCTTTCAAGGTTAGTACTGAACTGCCTCTGATACCAACTGTAATGCCCCGACCCCAGCTACCCAGAGTCGGTGCATTACTTCGTAACATTTTCATGATCACAAAAGATCATGTCTCGAAAGACCGATTAGTTTAGTATCCTTGGAAGCACTAGATACATTCATAAATGTTACATTACATCATAAAGTGAAATACTAATAAAAAAAGTCTTCATAGTCCACACTCATATCCTCTTCTGACTATCCGTGCAGGTCATTCATAAAATACTTCTTCACATCCTGGAAAATATTAAAACATTGAAAGGGGTGAGCTCAGATGCTCAGTAAGGATAACAATATAGCGGAAGCTTTCATCAATAGACATAAACATTTAAGGCAATGTATAACTAAAACAAAAGCCTTTTAAACATGAACTTCAACATAATATGGAAAGGGTAAAATGAGATAATGCCATTCACTTCTTCACATGGATATTCTACTGGTCGAATAATCACATGCAATATCAATAACCACTTTCATAATGAGGGAATGTATAATGCCAGACATTCTGAAACACTTTGTCAAGGCCTCGGTCAAGACGTCTAAAATGATTAAGGCCTCGGCCAAACCCATAAATCAAATTGGGAAAGGGCCTCGACCAATTCCACGTCTAGTTTTCTCATGATACCTACCGATGCATCGAGGAGCTATAGCGGGCTCCACCCGTCACTTATTAAGTCCAATACATTCCTCATATGAATAGGTTTAAACATATCATAAATCATAACATAATCGTATCACACAAAACATGCATAAAGGAAACATAACATTTCCACATTTCAATCACAAGATATCAATACAAAACATTGATATAATAAAAACTCTTTCAAAACCATTTTCAATACCAAAATAAAAGAATGTTAAAACTTTGTATTTATATTTCATAAAAAAAAATTTGGCTTGTAGAGGAAGACGAAACTCAAATAATGGTCACGGCGGCGGAGAAGTCATTGTCGCCGCATATGTACGGAAAGAAAAACATTCCCTTTTTGTCTTTTAGTAAAACGCTTCATATAAAAAGATTCCTTTTGAATAAATGTAAAAGTCAAAGGGGTTTATACACTGTATAAAATAAATTTGTGTATAAAACAAAATATGCCTCAATGAATGGAGATTGAGACGAGTCCCTTAAAAACATAATTTTTAAATAAAATATATCTATTATGTGTACTCACTATATGTACACATAAAGAAAGTATAAATACAAGATAGGACATAATAATATAATGACATAATTTGAATGTAGGAGATTAACCCAAAGAATGGAAATTGGGTTAAGAAGTTCCCTTACCTCATGTCTGACTTGACTCAACCGTTCTTTAACCTCCTGAATAATAAACTAGAGTTAATATATACCTTATTAAGAACCATTTTCAATTTCATTATCATTTTTTTATCACTTATTACAATGATATGAACATTCTGTAATTATTTAAGTTAATAACGGTCGTTTTGTCGATCTTAGGTACTTGAGTCAAAAATAAACTTCTTATAATTACAAGTTGTTCATGTTGTGAAATATCCATTATATCCAGAATTATATTCATTATGTAGATATCATATATATCATATATATACAGTATATACATTCATTTATAATATTACGTAACATTTAGAAGTAAGAAATGAAATGCACCGTTCATGGAGACGGTAAGCCGTACGTACGCATGAACGGTACTTTCATTTATATTTCATATTTAATGGAATGAAATCATAATGAAATAAATGTATAATATAATTCAAGTATAATATAGTGTATAATACCATTTACTCCATCCTTTATACATCCCACATATGGCATTAACGCTTCAAATCACTTTGAGGGGGCGGTAGTCCGCACTTCCTAAAATGAAATTATCGCGTTTACCCATAATGGAAATCATAAAGTATGCCATAAATGAGAAATACAGAAGCATAAGTAAAACATAAAAATATTATATATCATATATAAATATAGTGACATCTTAATGGCCACCATTGAAGGTGTTATATGAGTGTTGAACAATCATCGTTTCGTGAGGCAGAAATTCGCCATCCACAGAAACCGTATGTTCTTTAACCATTATATGTAGGTGTGTGTAAGAGTAGCTCGAATCATTCATATAACAACATCCTAGTATATTGAGGATACTGGTTTTGTTACAAAATAAATGAATAAAAAGCGTTTATGGGGTTGGAGAAGAAAAATAAAACAAAACAACATTAGAGAAGACATTACCTTAAAATCGGGTAACTCTTTTTGATTTGAGCCAAAGGCTTCATTGAGAAGAGTTATTCCCAAAGTGAGGCTTCTAGGAGTAAGAGGGGGAAGTTGGGAGAGTATTTGGGCAGTGTTTGGCCGATCGAAATGGCTTGAATGTGTGAATGAGGTGGTAGAGGTGGGGGCCTTTTATAAGTGGAGAGGAGGGGCACTCTTGGAAAGCAAAGGAAAGTCCCTTTATTATAAAATGAGTTTCGTATTTTAGAGGTACCAAACTTATATAATTCGAGGCTAAGGTGATAAGGGTTTGAAATCTACCCATCCAATAGGCTTTGGACAAGTGTAAGCCTTGGATTTTACATTATCTTCTCATTTTATTTAAATCGTTAAATAATGAGGTCATCGCTGCATCATCATGATGTCATAAATAATTTAATTTATTTAATGTCTAAAAATTATAAAAAAAATACTATGATGTATGAAATATTTTTATCTTTCCAATGACTATTTATAGTCAAAAATATGACTTTTATAACCCCATGTAAAAATTGTTTTAGTAAAACATTTCATGTTTGTGTCATTTTTTACTTTAACATTAAATAAAAGGTATTTATGTCATTTTCCAACTAAAGTGGCTCCATGGGGTCCCAAAGTTGACCCATTGATTGTCTTGGTCGGCCATGGAACATCCAATGAGGGTAGGACATGTGTCAATCTCATCTCATATTATTAAAACATTATTTTTACCTTAAACTACACTAATTACCTCTAATCGCGATTAAGAACTTAAAGGTTACTATTCACCAAAAAATTATTTTAATCTCATTGAACAAAATTTTACTTCTTATTGACAACCATGTATGTCGGATTTTTGAAAATCAAATCACAGAAGTGGTAATATTTCATTTAAACAAAAAATCAGTTATTTAACTACCACTTAGTGGTTTCACTATTCATCAAAAATTGAAGTTTTTCAGAACAATGCCAAAATTTCACCCTAAGCTATAATTGATATTACGAATTCAAAAATGATGTCTATTTTATGAAATTCCAAACATATAAGTTGCATTAATTAATTTTATAATTAATTCCCGCTGTCACAACAAATAGCGTGTTTTTAAGAAATAATTTATATCAAAAGATTGGCAATTGTTTATGTCCAATTTCAATGTTAAATTAATTCTAATGACCGCCATTGGATAAAATGGTAAAAATATCTTCTAATTATACTTTAAAACCACTAAATAGTATAATTTATCACTATAAATTATTTTGATTAAAAAAGTTGTTTTTAAGTATTTTTCACTATTCATAAAAATTTTGAAGTTCTCAGAAAATTAAAAAAAAATTCAACATAGGCTAATTTCAATATTAGGAATACAAAAATGAATTCCATTTTGAAATATAAAATTTCAATAATTTTAAAAAGTGGGTATTACTATTCATAACGTCTACTTTGATTAGTCGCGGTGTGTTAGAACTCGAACTTGCGTAAAATGCAAGCTATTGCATTATTGAAAGACAGGCATATCGTGAAAGCTCGGGGTGTTACAGAATGCATGACATGATTAAACAAAATAAGGAGAAGCCTTATTTTATTTTGATTGGAAATTGTTGTGTGAGGGAAATTGGGGGATAACTCTATAGTTTTTGAAGAATTCATCCTCAATGAAGGATGGTTCTTCTCTAATGAAAAACATTGACCCTTCATCATAGAAAAACTCGGTGACCATGATTCTTATCCTTTTCTTATCCACGACAAGAGAGGAGACACCGACGTGGGGAATTCGCCAATGACGATGGACCTTATTTTTCTATCCTTGCCAACAAGAGAGGGAACATCATTCTTCCTCAGGTTCACACTGATGATGACGGAAATGACACCGTCATCCTCGGCGCTTGATAGCCGCTAAAAACATTGATTATCAAGGTAGGGGATTATTCTTGAATGTGGATGTTTACGTACCTCGTACTTGTTGGAAATCATTGTTAAATATGGCTGATTGCTATCATCTTACGCAGAGGGTGCGGGCCAAACGAACACATCCATATAACCATCCATTGTTCTCGTTCATTTTTTTAGAAGTGGAAATTGGAGGCGAAAGAAGAATGGCGTCGTTGCACAATTCTAGGAATGTGGAGAAGGGAATTGGCGTCGTCGCCCCAGTTGTGCAGGAAGAACTGCGACACGCTACATGGGCCACTTCGGCTGAAGAACCGGCTGGCCCGTCGGCCGGGCAGGCGAAGAGGAGACGTGGTGCCAGGAGGGCGCCACGCCAGAGGACCGGCTGGCCCATTGGCCGGCCCGGTGGAGCTGGACCGCGGTGCCAGGAGGGCGCCGCGCTGGATGACCGGCGGCCCGCCCATGTGGGAAGCATGCTCAGAAGATTGGCCGGTCTAGCTGTCCTGTTTGGGGAAGGGAGGCTCTGCCCGGCGCCGCCGATGTGGAAAACTGGGGGGGTGGCACCCCCCCTTGGAACCCGTTCGGCTTTGGCTGAGCCGCTCAGCCAGCCAACTAAGCGAGTCGGGCAGCACTCCTAGCCGGGCCGCGCCGCGCCACTTCGGGACGATCTGCCCCCCCTTCGGGTCATGTCGTGCGCCTTCGGGCCAAGTTGAATTTTCATTCAGACTGGTCTGATACCCCTTTCGGGTTGGGCCTATCAAATTGGATTAACCTGACCTGTCAGCCCACTGGGATAAACGGGTCAGGCCCGATATTCACTTAAACGTGAATAACATTAGGACCGCGCATCCGATCAACGCGCCGTATAAAATTCTGAGACTCTTTTTAAGAGACGGTCTTTTGGAGATACTCTGATTGATTTTTGGATAGCTTTGGATATCAGTCGGGTTAGAAACGAGCGTATTTCTAACAGGGCCCCTGGAACTGAAATGCCAATATCTCTCAGACTGGGCGTCCGATTGATGCGCAGTCTGACGCATTGGGTTCTTATTGGTGAGATGAAACGTTGGGATACATAAACTGTGGAAATTTTGACAGTTTATGTATTGACCCCTAGGCTCGTAGAGTAGACCCTCTCAGAATCGAGCGTGCTGTATTCGGAAACCCTAGAGCTTGCTGCGACTACGACGACAATGACGACTGTACATGGATCTTATGTGGGTTCAGAAGTGAGGATGACTGTACTTGGATCCTCCATGGGTTCGGCAGTCATGATGACTATACTTGGATCCTAGGTGGGTTCGACAACAATGGTTACTGTACCTGGATCCTACGTGGGTTCGACAGCCACAAATTCTGTACTTGGATCCTATGTGGGTTCGGCAGGGGATATGATTCAGAGGCTACATCTATCATCTCCACCACTCTTCATGAGTCGAATCCATATGTGAGATGAGTCTGGACTTTCAATCATTATCATCGATGTGGTTGACTTGATTTCTTGTGTGGACTGGGTTGTGATTTCCTACATGGACTGGGTTATACTTGGGCTCGTGAGTTGGAGCCAAACTGGAATTGGGTACTTAGGTATATGTATGGGAATATACCAAAGTAGAGTTGGTTTTTACCTTCTGTTTATATCTTTCCTTTGTGGTTTATCCTTTGTGGATTCTGGGAGACCTTCGTGGGTCTCGGGGTCTCTACTGAGTATCGTATACTCACCCCTGCACGGGATATACCCGCACTACATTGTGTTGGATGTAGACCACAGACAGCACTGATCGCGGTGGAGTCTTATGGAGCGGAACAGTACCTGGTGGTGGACCACTTGGCAGGAAGTACACGGAGGGGATGGCCAGACCTGAGGAGCTGAGGAGACCATCTGTACCAAAAATTCAGGTTGGATAACCAGAGGATGAATCGGTGGTTGCTGATTTACTTTACTGCTGCTGTACATTCTTTTCAGTTGTACAGTATTTTCAGTTGGGTTTGTATTCTGGCCCATTTAATTTTCAGCACTTACTTTTTTACTCAGCTTACTTAGTGTTTACTTCATCTTGTGTTCCCTGTTGTGTTTGATTACTTATATAAAGTCAATTCCTTCACTTTCATCGGGATTTACATCTTTGGTTCTAGTCGCCAGCCTCTGGCCTATGGAAGGTGGGCTTGGGGAAGTCACGACATGGGACCCACGGACGGGTCATGACATATTGGTATCAGAGGTGGCAGTTCTACCTCAGAACTTAAGACTCTGATAATTTCATTCTGTGAACCAATAGTGTTAAGGGTATTGAGTGTGGTTATCAGTCCAGGGAGTCCAGTGTTGGTGCAGTGTCCAACGTATCAATACACCAGGGCCCTGACTTCTGATTTATAACTCAGTGCATGAAAACATTGATTACATGTGTGTTTCAAAAGTTTTCTTAGTGATTACTTTGTTTCAGCTCACCAGGTATACTATATTAACCATGGCGCACCTATTCCTTTTCAAGATAGACCCACGATGGTAGCCAGCTAGGGTTCCCAGTTACGTGCAAGATGGCAGTCCACCAAGCGACGAGGCTCGATATAGGGCCCCATTAGATTGGAGGCACCGGCAGTACCTCTACCCGCTAGGCCACCGATACCACCGGCCCCAACATTAGAGGGTGCACGCCGCCTGAGTTCTCTGCATGAGTTTCAGTGATAGAGGCCGCCCATGTTCACGAAGATACAGACCCTCAGGAAGACGAGGATTTGCTAGAGGCTATCGTCAAAGTCTTAAGATTGATAGGGACACTAGAAGATCTTATGGTGATCCTTGTAGTGAGTCTCCTGCACATCGCAGGTGGTAGATGGTGGAGCCTGATGCTCTAGGTGAACAAAGGGGCATATCTACCTAGGATAGAATTCAATAGCCTCTTCTGCTTGGAGTTCGTTCCAGCCACCCTCCGTGTGGTTCACATTTAGGAGTTAATACAGTTGCGGCATGATAGCATGATAGTAGCCCAGTACTCGGTGAGGTTTACCGACCTCCCGCGCTACTCCACGGACATGGTGCGAGACCCATCCTTCCAGGCCTAGACCTTCGAGCAGTGACTGAGGCATGATATCAGGGCTTCAATGACCTCCCTCAGTATTTCGATGCTTGCAGGAGTACAGGAGCGAGACCTTCTTGTGGAGATCTTCCTTACTGAGCCTAATCCAACATCGAGGCCTACCGCAGGGCGACACGTAGCGATGTCTTTTGCAGCCAACATTAGAAATATGCCACAGAGGTCCATGCGGACCAGGCCATTTGGTGGGAGACCTCAGGATACTAGTTTGGAGGTGCGGGTCACACGCAGCAGAGCCTGTCATACGAGAGGAAGGCAGTGCTATGCATGTTCCGGGTAGGGCCACATGGCTGGTGACTACCTGACCCGCCATGTAGAGGAGCAGCAGACGGTTGAGAGACCACCAAGTAAAAGGCAGAGGTTTGACCGTGGCGGTCCACAGGGATCAGACAGACAAGGAATAAAAGCTCGCCGGGCAGCGAATGGTGGGCGACGCTTTGAGGCTCTACCACCACCACCACTCGGAGGTCCACCCCGACCACAGGGAGCTGACAGACAGAGGCAGGCTCAGCTTCCGGAAGTGGAGGATTATGACCACGGAGCATCTGAGATTATTCGAGTTACTATCTGTGTCTACTACACACTTGATGCACTTATTATAGACACAGGAACAAGTCATTCTTCTATGGCTGCTGCCCTTGTTCGGATCTCGGATATTCTGATAGAGCCATTGGCTCGATCCTTACGGCTAGAGACTACTACGGGAGCAGACTCGACGATTACACACTAGTGTCGGCAGTGTATTCTTACTCTAGGATGCGAGAGCATCGGATGGGATCTTCTTGTAGCTACGTTGAGGCCTTACGACATCATCTTGGGCATGGATTGGTTATCTACAGTCCATGCTCAGATTGACTGTATTAGGCGCAATGTGTGGTGTATTCGCATAGATGGGAGCAGGTTCACCTGCACCGGTGATAAGGGAGCCTTTGCAATGTAAGATGGACTTATGTAGACGAGAGGGAAACCGATCACACATCAGTTGGCTAGTCTCATTCTCCGAGATGTTGATGTGATGAGTTCGAGTTTTCCTGTTGTGGTGGATCAGTTTGCGGATGTTTTTCCTGACGACGTTCCAAGACTACCTCCTCGGAGAGAGGTAGACTTCTACATTGACCTGTACCCTGGGAAAACCCCGATATCTACTCTAGCATATCGGATGCCTCCTGCTAAGCTTCGTGAGCTACATGTACAGCTGGAGGACTTGCTGGGCAAGGGATTCATCCGAACCGGTGTTTCACCCTAGGCTTCTTTGATTTTATTCGCCACGGAGGAAGATGGGAGCTTAAGACTATGTGTTAACTACCGTTTCCTGAATCAGGTGACCATAAATAACAATTATCCACTCTCGAGGATAAAAGACATATTTGATCAGCTCAAGGTAGCACGATGGTTCTCGAAGATAGACCTTAGGTCAGACTATCATCAGCTCAGAGTTCGAGACGAGGATGTGTAGAATATGGCCTTCAAGTGTCGGTATGGACACTATGAGTTCTTGGTTATGCCTTTCGGCGTAACCAATTCTCTAGAAGTGTTCATGAGTCTCATGAAAAGGATTTCCCAACATTACCTCGATCCGTTTGTCGTAGAATTCATCGACCACATATTGATTTACTCGACCACTAAGGAGGATCACACCTAGCACTTACGGGTTGTACTTGACACACTTCGGCAGCACTAGCTTTATGGTAAGCTGTCGAAGTGTCTGTTCTGAATTTGAGAGGTCCACTTCTTGGGGAAAGTCATCTCTGAGGCAGGAGTTACAGTGGATCCTACGATGATCGAGGCATTACTTGCTTGGGTTCCACCCAGGAGTGTAACAATGGTGCGGAGTTTCCTAGGTCTGGTAGGATACTATCCGAGATTTGTGCTAGACTTCTCCAGAGTTCCAGCACCACATTCAGCTTTGACGAAGAAGGGGAAACCCTTCGTGTGGTCAGATAGATTTAATCATATCTTCCAGGATCTGAGACATAGATTGACCAGTGCACCCATCTTGGGGCTACCGAAGGAGGGCGTAGGGTGCGTAGTTTACTATGATGCATCAGGTACAAGACTTGGGTTTATCCTGATGCTGGAGCGGGCAGTGATCACATATGGTTCACGACATATGAGGCAACAGGAGCAGAACTACACTAACAATGACGTGGAGTTAGTAGCTATGGTCTTCATCTGGAAGATGTGGCGACACTATCTAATGGGTGAGCGCTTTACAGTCTACTCTGACCACCAGAGTCTCAGGTAAATCTTCTCACAGAAGGACCTGAACCTGAGACAATGGAAATGTCTTGATTTCCTCTAGGAATATGACTTTGATTTAGTCTATACTTTTGGGAAGGGGAACGTAGTAGCTGATTCTTTTAGCAGGAGATCGGGCATTCAACTACTTGGAGAGGCGACAGAGCAGCTAGCCACGTTGCAGATATCCTTCGTGGAAAGAGATGGTGCAACCTCTCTGTAGTCACTCATAGTCACTCCTCCACTACTTTAACATGTCAGAGAGTCACAACGTGGGGACATTGACTGTGAGACGTGACGTGCACAAATATCCATAGGACATGCGCCTGATGGATTTTCTGAAGGAGAAGAGCACGTCATCCTCTTCAGGGGATGTACCATGGTACCAGTTGCACTGCATGATGAAGTGATGAGGGAGTTTCACACAACCCCATTGGCAGTATATCCAGGAGTGGTGAAGATGTACCAGGATCTCAGACGACAGCAATGGTGGCCGGGTATGAAGAAGGTTGTGGCAGTGTTCATTTCACGATACCTCACCTGCCAGCAGGTGATGGCGGAGCACCAGGTACCAGCAGGCTTGGTGCAACCCTTAGAGGTCCCAGAGTGAAAGTGGGATGGGATATCCATGGATTTTGTGATGGGGCACCCACGTACATCCAGAGGACATGACTCTATCAGGGTGATTGTCGACTGACTCACCAAGTCGGCCCACTTTCTACCGATCAGAGAGAAGAGATCAGTAGAGTGCTCGGGACGTCTCTACATTCAGAAGATCATGCGGCGTTATGGCGTGCCATCATCTATCGTCTTTGATCGAGATGCTCGAATTACTTCCTGGATTTGGTAGGGGTTATAGGAGGTTTTTGGGATACAACTACACATAAGAACCGCCTTTTATCCTCAGACGAATGGCCAGACGGAGAGGACCATTCAGACACTTGAGTACATGATCCGTGCATGTGTCCTTGACTTTAGTCACAGCTGGGAGGATCACCTACCCTTGTTGGTGTTTACGTAAAACAATAGCTACCACTCCACCATCGGGATGGCACCATACGAGGCATTGTACAACTGACCTTTCATATCACCTCTTTACTGGACTGACCCTCGGGAGTCAGCACCCGTAGGATCGGAATAATTCAGTCTACGAAAAAAAAAGTGAAGATCACCCAGGAGCGGATGAGGACTGCACAGAGCAGACATAAGTCCTATGCTGATAAGAGTTGGAGACCACTAGATTTTGAGTATGGAGACCACGTTTTTTTATGGGTCTCACCGCGACATGTATTATGGAGATTTTTCCGGGGTGGCAAGTTATCTCTGTGCTTCACCGGACCATTCCAGGTTCTCAGCAGGGTAGGCGAGGTGGCTTATTTCTTGACCCTTCCACCTTAGTTGCACCGGGTGCACGACGTCTTCCACGTAACTCAGCTGAGGAGATACGTGCACAAGTCGACGCATATCATTGATCATAAGGAGCTGGAGATCGATGACAGGGAAAATTTTGCGGAGGTCCTAGTGGAGATCGAGGATCGACTTGAGCGGGTCCTACAAGGATGGTCGATTCCACTGGTGCACATTCATTGGCATCACGAGAACCTCTAGGAGAGCACATGGAAGTGGGAGGCTCAGATGCGTGCACAATACCCTCATTTGTTTCCCATGTTTTTGATTTAGCTTTACAGGGAAGTAATTCCCTTAGGTGGGAGTAATGTAAAGACTTAGAAATTTCTAGGGAATTTCTTTCTTAAATAATTTGGAATTTTACGAGTATGTGGCCTCTAACATCATCTGATTCCGTGGCCCGGTGTGCTCGGAATCTATTTCCGATGTTTAGCTCGGGTACGTTCAGTAAACGAATGAGCGAGGTTTTATATCTTTTGAACCATTGCTTGAAATTGAAATATGATGGCACTGATGAATTCACAACACCAGTAATTGCTCAATGGGACCTTTATCGTAGTTGCGTTTGTTCGGGAGAAGAAGTTAAAATTTTTCGATTAAATAAGAATTGAATAAAAATTGTGGAACACTTTTCATTTCATATCTAAGGTGGTTAAATCCTACATGGGGCAGTTGGGGTTTGACCCACAATCTCCTAACTACCCATGTGAGGATAATTGTGAGGTGGGGCCCACACGGGCCCCAACCCTTCATATTCCATAACTCTTTAACCCCTTTTAACTCCCATGTTAATTACATGGAAACCCCCTCTCAAACATGTCAACTCCCTTTATTTGAGTAACTATTCCTCTCCCCTCCCTCCCTCATAAATTCTTTCCAACACACACCATAATTAATTGATTGAAACTCTTTCATTAATTAATACAGTGTTTGAATTTGTATTTTGAATGCATGGCATGATTAAATAAAATAATGAGCAGTCTTATTTTATTTTGGTTGGCCATTGTTGTGTTAGGGAAATTGGGGGAGAAATCTAGAGATTTTTTGAAGAATTCATCCTCAACGAAGGATTGTTCATCTCCGACGAAGAACATCGACTCTTCATCGTGGAACAACTCAGCGACCACTATTCTCATCCTCTTCTTCCTCTGTGACAAGAGAGGAGACAACGATGTGGGGAATTCACCAACGATGACACAGCTTATTTTTCTTCCTTCGTGACAAGAGAAGGAACATCATTCTTCCTTGGGTTCACATCGACAATGACGGAAATGAGGTCATCATCCTCGGCGCTGGTCAACCGCGAATGACATCGATTATCAAGGTAGGGGTTTATTCTTGAAAGTGGATGTTTACGTACCCCATACTCATTGTAAATCATTGTTAAATATGGATGATTGCTATCTTATTACGCGGACGGTGCGGGACAAACGAATACGGCCAGACAACCCTCCGATGTTCTCATTTATTACTTTAGAATTGGAAATTGGTGGTGAAGTAAGGATGGAGCCATTACGCCATCCCAGAAACATGGCGAAGGGAACTGGCGCTGTCACACCGGTTGTGCGGGAAGAACCACGGCCCGCTACATGGGCCGCTTCAGCGGAAGAACTGGCCAGCCCGTCGGCCGACCGGGCGAAGAGGAGTCGGGGCACCATGAGGGTGTTGCACTAGAGGACCAGCCGGCCAGTCGGCCGTCTGGGAAGAGCTGGACCGCGGTGCCAGGAGTGCGCCATTCTCGAAGACCGGCGGCCCGCCCATGCGGTCCACATGATCAGAAGACCAGCCCGTCTAGCCGGCCGGTTTGGGGAAGGGCGGCGTCGCCTGGCGCCGCTGGTGCAGAAAACCGGGGGGGGGGGGGGGGCGTCACTAGTGCAGAAAACTGGGGGGGGGGGGGTCGCCACCACCCATGGAACCCGCTCGGTGTTGGTCGAGTTGCGCGGCCAGCCGGCCGAGCCAGGCTGAGGCGGGCCGTGCCAGGCCGGGCCACACCACTTCGGGACGAGCTGCCCCCCCATCGGGTAAGGTCATACCACTTCGGGTCGAGTTCAATTTAACTTTGGACCAGTCTGATACCCCTACCGGGTCGGACCCATGAAATTGGATTAACCCGACCTGTCGGCCCACTAGGCTAAACAGGCCAGGCAGGATATTCACTTAAACGTGAATAACATAATGACCGCTCGTCCGATGGATGCGCTGTCTATAGCACTGAGACTCTTTTGAAGAGACGGTCCATTTTCTATTCTATGAGTGAGTTTTTGACAGATTTGGATATTGTCTGGGTTAGAAAGGAGCGTATTTCTAACCGGGCCCCTGGAACGGAAATGCCAATATCTCTCAGACCGGGCATCCGATTGATGCGCCATTTGACACGTTGAGATCCTATTGATGAGATGGAACATTGGGATAAATCAACTCTAGAATTCATGACAGTTGATGTATCGACCCCTTGGCTCGTGGAGCAGACCCTCCCGAAATCGAGAGTGCTGTGTGCGGGAACCCTCGAGCTGGCTACAACTGCGACAACGATGATGACTGTACTTGGATCCTATGTGGGTTCGACAGCGAGGACGACTGTACATGGATCCTCCGTGGGTTCGGCAGCGATGACGACTGTACTTGGATCCGACGTAGGTTCAACAGCTATGGTTACTGTACCTGGATCCTACGTGGGTTCGGAAGCGACGAATTCTGTACTTGGATCCAACGTGGGTTCGGCAGGGGATATTATTCAGAGTCTACATCTATCATCTCCACCCCTCTTCGTGAGTAGAATACATGTGTGAGATGAGTCTTTACATTCAATCATTATTATAGATGTGATTAACATGATTTCCTATTTGTACTGAGTTGTGCTTTCCTTTGTGGACTGGGTTATACTTCGGCTCGTGAGTTGGAGCCGAACTGGAAATGATGACTTAGGTATATGTATGGGCATCTACCTAAGTAGAGTTGGTTGTGACCTTGTGTTTGTATCTTTCCACTGTGGTTTATCCTTTGTGGAATCTGGGAGACCTTTGGGGGTCTCGGGTTCCCTACTGAGTATTGTATACTCACCCCTGCACATGTTATGCTTGCACTACATTGTGTTGGATGCAGACAACAGATAGCACTGATTAAGGTGGAGTCTTGTGGAGCGGGACGATGCCTAGAGGTGGACCACATGGAGGGACACACACAGAGCGGACGACCGGACCAGAGGAGATGAGGAGATCATTTGTTACCACCCTTCAGGTGGGATAGCCGGAGGACGACTCGGTTGTTTCTGAATTACTTTATTGCTACTGTACTTTCATTTCAGTTGTACTATACTTTCTGTTGGGTTTGTATTCTAGCCCATTTGCTTTTCAGCACATACTTTTGTACTCAACTTACTCAGTGTTTTTTTTTCAGATTGTGTTCTCTATTGTGTTTGTTTACTTAGATAAAGGAAATTCCTTCCCTTTCAATGGGATTTACGCCTTTTGTGCTAGTCTCCAGCCCTGGCCTATGGAAGGCGGGCTTGGGGTAGTCTCGGCATGGGCCCCAAGGATGGGTCCTGACATTGATAAACATCCATAACTAATATTAAATATTATTAATTATATTACTGGTGTTTAAAATATCTTATAATGAATTTTTTTATATACCATATGGATGAATCAATGGTTAAAATTTATTGATGATCGTTTGGGTTAATTCTTGTGGTTTTACGACAATAACGAACATCTTTTGTTTAATCATTTAGTAATATTTACATAAGATTGGTATAGACCATTAAGTATGATATAATAAATATATAATAATATTTTTCAACCATAAAAATGATTTAATGACTAGATCATCAAGCAGATATGGATAAATTAAAACATGTCATTCTTGAAGGTGATAAATTAACACATCACGAACAATGATTTCTTTTCTAAAATAAAATAAATACAGGATACGGGTGTTGGATGATACGTTATCCCATTAGTATCATAAAATTACACTATATTTGTGGTACTAGATTTATCATACAATGTGGATGAGGATATGTGGTGTCAAATTAAGAAAATAACATGAAATTGAAAGGAAATTAAAGGAAAAGAGAGGGAGAGGAATTAAATCTTGAATCCTTCTATTGGTTATATAATAAGGGAACTAGGAATTGGCTTTTGATTATACTAGAAGAACATAGACATGGGGGAGGGGCTACTGAAGTTGTTTGTTCATTGTTTATAAAATTCATGAAACTTGAGAGGTGTGATGAAATGAGGGTGTGAACGGTGGTATTTATTGTGGAGGGGAGGGGGTATTATCAATATATTATTCATTAATTTATTATTACACCTCTAGAAAAGTAATAGTGAGTCGTCCATGAAAAAATATAATAATTCTATTACATTAATCTGAACCATATGCGCTAACATATGTATAACAGCACTCATGACTCTATAATTAATGAATTTAACTCATTTTGTTAATTATATAATTTCACTATTAAAAAAACTCATGTATTTCAAAAAAATCCCAAAAAATCACACTAACCATTTATCAGCATGTTGAATCTAGAAATGAATTCCATGTTTTGGATAATGTTTTTTATATATGATTAATTTAATTTTTAATTATACTCATAATTTAGTTGAAAAATGCAGTTTTTAAAATCAAAACTGATTTCATAAAGCTTTCAAAAATTACATATGTTATTAAAAAATTATCATAAACCCCAAAAGTCCTAGAATTTCTAATTTATGAAAACATTTTAGGAAAATAAATTTTATTTATAACTAAATAATTAATTATAATTATTTATTTATGACTTAAAAAATACCAATATATTTAATATGGTCAAATTGTAACTTATAAGATGAAAACATTGTATTTAATCAATCAATAGTTAGGTAACTATTGTATTGGATCATTTACAATTCATAATGTTCATACTACTATTCATAATTGTATGTTACTATTCATCCCAATTTTTTTCTAATCGAACACCAAATATCCTAGCAATCATAAATTTGTATGTTATTATTCCAAATTCAGAACATAGAAGTAGAAAATTTTTGTTTAATGGTCACCTAGTATTTATTATCATGATATTAAATTGTTCTTCCTAATGTAATTATACTATAAGTATTAATTATAAGAAACAAATTCCATTGGTAATACTTTGGGTGTTTAAATTCTTCCCCCATTAGGAAATTTCACCCTTGAAATTTCATTTTACATTAACAGGTGAGGGTACTTCTATTTCATCACCTCCTATAGTTCCTAAGATTAATTATCAAACATATTGTTCTTCCACAACAATTTGACATGGTGGGTTATCTTGTTGAGTAGAACGTTATCCCCCCTGTCCTAAATCTTCAATGGATTCTCCACTTAGGAGAGATAAAATTTCAGCTATATAACCTCTGGGTTCAAGACATGTGAGGGATTGGGTATACACTTCCTCAGGAGTGATTTATGAAAAACGACATGAACTGGAGCATTATTCAGTGGAATTTTGAGATGATAGTCCATGGATCCTATGCATTAAAGGATCTCAAATGGGACAATGTACATTGGTCTTAACTACCCTTTTATTCCAAACGGCATGACTCTCTTCCAGTGTGATATTTGAAGGAAGAATTTTTCTACAACATCAAAATCCATGTCCCTTCGATGGTTTTAAGTATATCGTCATTCTGAATCTGAGTATCTTACATATGATTCTGGATGAATTTATCCTTCTCCATTAAATCATGTGCAATATAAGCTACAAGAATCTTTTTTTCACCATCTTTATCCAAACAGGTTGGAATTCCTCATAACTTTCCATATATAGCTTTATATGGAGCCATCTAAATACATGAGTGGAAGGTAGTGGTGTATGGGAACTCAGCCAATGGAGGATTCTGATCACATCATCCATGGAATTATATAGATTAGGTTCAAATCATATCATCAGACTTCATAATATTCTATTCATATTGGACAACACTTTGGGGGTGATAGGCCTTGATAAAATTTAATTTAATACTCAATGCATGTTGATGGATCCCCTAATATTATAATGTTCACCCTGGATCACTATAAGAGACAATAGATAGTGGAACACTATGATGTCTCACCAATTACTTCACATATATCATTGAAATTTGTTCAAATGAGAGATCTTCCCAAATAGTGATAAAATGGGTAGTCGTGGTGAGTCAGTCAACCACAACCCATTTAACATTATTTCCCTACGACGTCTTTAGGAGATCCATAAAAATATCCATGGTGAAAATATCCCATTTCCACAAGGGTATAGGAAATAACTACATCATCCCTTTGTACCATTTTCACTCTTATTTAACTTGCTAATAAACAAAGAAACTTGATATATATTCGTCAATATCCTTCTCCATATTGTCCACCCAGAAGTGTTCTCGATGATCACAATACATCCTGGTGCTACTAGGATGGATAAATAATGTCGAGTTATGTTCATTGTACAATAGCTCCTTCTTTATCTTCGGTGATTACGGAACACAAAGTCGCATTCCAAATCGAATCAAACCATCATCATCAATATGGAAGTCTTACAATATCTTTTCCTTTATTGAATTCACCTTCTTTTGAATATCCAGATCATCCCTTTGAGCCTCCATTCATATTTATTGGATTTATGGTTGCATAATTATTTGGGAAATGATGGATGTATCCCCTACCGTTATGATTTCCAAATCCTTTCATTGCATTTTTATGAATATCAGGTCTTTCTCAATCCATAAAATGGAAAGAGTAACATTTTCCTTTTTTCACTGATCATTTGATACCTTGTTATCCTTTCTAAGATAACATTGAATAGACAAATCATAGTCTTTTATTAGCTCTAACTATCTTCTGTGATGACTGTTGAGATCCTTTTGCGTGAATATAAACATTAAGATCTTGTGGTCAGTTTATATGTAACACATCACACCATAAAAGCAGTGCTGCCTGATTTTCGAGGAAAAAATCACGGCTTCCAGATCTTGATCATGCGTCAGTTAGTTATACAGATGGACCTTCACCTTTTGTGAGGTGTAGGCTATCACATTATCATATATTGTGAGTACTCAAACTAGGCTAATTTTTGAAGCATCTCTCTTTATCACAAAAAATTCTCCACATTTCAGTAGTGTGTGTACATGTGTTGTGTTCATCCTTCTCTTTACATCCTTGATGATTCCCTCACATTATTCCATCCATATATCTTTTAACCCTTTTCTTGTTAAGAAATTAACCGTGTTCGAATGTCTTGAGAAATTTATCAGAAAATGACGGTAGAACCCAGCTAATCTAATAAAACTAAAAATTTTGGTTAAGCATTAGGTATTGGGACATTCCTCAATAACCTTTGTTTTTGAAGGGCCCATAGAAATTACCTCACATGCTACCATTTGTCCCAAAAACACAACATGCTTCATCCAAAATACTCAATTTCAGATAATAGCGTAAAACTTCTGCTTTCTCATTTTCACCAATAGAATTATTATATGATATTTATGTTCCTCATTTCCCATAGAGTATATTAAAATATAATAAATAAACACTACCAAAAATTTATTGAAGTAATTTCTAAAGACTCTATTCATAAAAAACATTAATATTGTAGAATAATTACTATGATTGAAAGGAATCACAAGAAAATCCATGTGCCTATACCTTGTATGGACCACCGTCTTATGAATATCATAATTATTCACCTTTAGTTGATGACGTCCAGATTGAATATCCACTTTTGGTAAGCATTGATCACCTCATAACTGATCAAATAATTCATCAATCCTGGGAAGGGGATACTTGTTCATTATGGTGATCTTGTTGAGTCCATGAAAATCAATACACAACCACATATTTACATCCATTTTCATCACAAAGAGCACTGTCTCACCCCAAGGTGCAGAACTAGGGTGTATGAACCCCTTATCCAAATTCTCTTACATCTTATTTTATTAAATACTCTTTTATGATATGATCCATTCTATATGGAAACACTGAGATTTGAGTTGTTCTAGGTAGGAGATCTATTTAGAACTCTACATCACATTCTGGGGGATGTCAGGGCAACTCTTCAGTAAATATGTAACGGTATTCCCTCACAATGGGTATTTTTGAAAGGTTTACACATTACTTTAACTCAACTGTTTTGGTGTGGTATGTTTCATCATTGGGTATCAATACCCACATTGTTGATGGATTTTTTAAATGATATTCATGATCTTCATTTAATTTTTAGATGATCATTGGATGGTTTGGTATATGAAATGATATTTCCTTTTCCCAATAGTTGGTATGTTCTCTATAAAAGGAGAGTCATTCCATTCCCATTATAGTGTTTAATTCCACTAAGGTATGTATTATGAGAATCTTTGGAATAATATGCCCACATACACCAACAAGGGAAGATTCAGAAACATTGGATACAATGATTTCCCTACTTTGTGTTTTTACAAATATCTGTACTTCAAGGATTGGGAAATTGATTCTCTATTAATAGAAATATTAAAAGTCATATTTGAATGATTAGAATGAAAATAAAATATAACATTTTCCATTCATTTGGGAATAGGAAGTGTACCTTCAATGATGTCATTATCCTTCTCCACTTCTTGAGTAGTGATGGAATAATCCATCACTTGTTACTTTGGCATTGGAGGTTGATGACGCTGATTACCCTTGATGACTCAAGTTTTAGTTCACTATCTTGCATAGTTCCTTCTCTCTCTAATGTTATAGCATTGAACCATGGGGGATTCTCTCCTTCTATCATCCACATTATATTCCTTTTCAAGCCTTTTCAATACTATTGGGCATGGTGTCCTTTACCACACATGATGCTTTTCCTCATCCATTTTAGATAGATTCCATGATACATCTTCCCACATTTTTGTCATGTGGTTCTTTGATTATTCTTCTCACCATTATCGTTATATCCCCTATCTTGAAACTCCATATTTTTTTCATTATCAACATAGCTAAGATACCATTTTACAAACTCCATCTCCACTTTTACATCACATCGAAAAACTTCTTAACTCTGAATGTCTCGAATTGCAAGATCCTTTTAAAGTTGTGGTCTTAATCCACTAAATAATATATCAATTTTCAGTTAATTGTTAATAATAAATCCTGAATCATACATATAATGACATGTTAAATTTTCATCATAGGTTGATACATATTCACCTTTTTTCAGCGGCTCAATGAATTCTCTATCCATATTTGTATGATGTGATTGTGGGGCATACTTGTTAATAAACATGATCTAAAAGTATTCTAATTCCATCTATTCAGTTGCATCCCATGGCATGGTATTCATAGTAAAATCCCATCATTGATCGGCCTCTCCATGTAAATGATAAACGGTTTGTGTCACCTCCACCTTCTCAGAACACTATAGCACAAAAAATTACTTCTCCATGGAGTTGACCCACTTTTCGCAACTAGTGGATTAGAAGATCTACTAAACGTCGGTGCTCATTGCCACATAAAATAATAGAAAGCTATTTTATCTTTCTTATGTGAAGGAGGATTTTCGTAATTATTTATTTTATTGTTCATAACCTGAGATAGTTGGGTAGGCATCACTTGGATGTTTTGAACTCCACCTCCCAAAGCATTGGGGTGTCATTATGGAAATCATTGCCTTGGCCCTCACATGAGTTGTTGGCCAGGATATTCTTTGGTCCCACCATTTTATAAAATAGATAATGTTATACAAAAACATAAGTCAATTATTATGAATAAATTATTCATTTGTACAACATACACTAAAAGAATAACTTATGGGATCCCTATATAAAGCATCTTGTGTGCATGTTTTTACTTAGTCTCTTGCTAGAGGTTTTCTCTAGGATTCATGACTCCTAATTTATAACCTTACTAATCCTTTCCTTTGATACCAACTATATGGACCTTTCCTTCTCTAACATTACTATTATATCATTATAACGATAAATTATATAATAGTATTACACCACAAGGATCTATAGTTATAGTGTCTTGGGAAAACTATGACAAAACATAACATTTGAAACATCAAGCATATACATTTATTTAATTCTATCTTCTATAGCTTCTTATTAGAACATGACGACTCCGTAGTACATGTAGTAACCATAGGATATTTATAAAAATGGATGATCTAAAATCCATATAAATGGACAGATAAAAAACAATATGGAATGGAGTGACAATATTTATAACATCATCATCAAAATCATGAGAGGAAACATTAATAAAAGACATGAAATATGGAAATGCACAAAAATGAATCAAAATGTATTATTGGTCATATACAACACGTAGTTGTGAATAATGATAGATTCATTTTAAAACAAATTTTTATATTAACTCGTTAGATTCATCACATTACCCAGTGCAATGGAGCACTATATAATTCTATCTGCACCCGTCACATTATAACATTCATTTTGCACTATACAATTTCAGGCTCACCCATCCCATCATAACATTCAAATAATAATGTATTAAACATAGAAAATATATAAAAAATGAACATTAATAACCCATATAATGGATTTGATTTCATCTCATAAGAACACATTCATGGCAATGGATTCTCAAAAGAAAGAGGGAATAACATATTTGATACAAGAACGGTCAACATTGAGTAAAGAGTTAAAAGTGTGTTGTTAAAAGAATCATTCTTTTAGAAAAAAAATTTTGACATAAAATCCCATGGAAAATAAGAATATACCATAATATTTAAGAAAAATCTGCATAAATTATTATTAAGGTGTGATCACAACAAAAAATTATTGAATGTGAATGATCCAGAAGAAGGATTGTTTTGTTCGAGAATTTATCATTACCTTGTATCTGAACGCTTTATTCAAATTAAAGTCATGTATTACAAAAAAATATTCATTAATTAAAAAATCCAAACCTTTTTACATGAATATTTTTCATTCATGTTTCATTAGGTTATTTTATGGACCTTTTAATGAGTTATAGGTTTTAAATCCATTGTTTGGGAATGTTCATTTTTTCGATTTTCATTGAGCGGTTCAATTGTATTCATAAATGGAAGTTAATGTATATCATGGATAATAATATAGAACTAATATTACATGTTATAAATTATAATAAATTAGTTTAAATCAATTTATAATGAAAATTTTTATATACCTTGTTGATGAATCATTTGTAATAATTTATTGATGATCATTTGGGTTAATTCGTAGTGGTTTTCGACCACAATGAAATTGTTTTGTTTATTGATTTATTAATATTTACATAACATATCTATAGAACATTAAATAGTATATAATATGTAATAAATAATATGGTTCAACCATTAAAATGGTTTCATGACCAGATCCATAGGATCTAAGGGAAAAAACATGTTGATAATGAAGGTGATAAATTAACTCCCAATGAACAATATTTTAATTTCTAAAATAAAATAAAATGATAATTTGATTAGATGATATATTATCCAATTTTTATCATAAAATTAAAATATATTTGTGATACTGGATTTACTATAACTTGTGGATGAGGATAGGTGAGGATAGATTAATAAAAGATTGTGAATTTAAAAGAAAATTATTGGAAAAGAGAGAGAAGAATTACCTATTGAATCCTCCTCTTGAGATACTCCTTATGAAGCCTATGATAGGATATTTTATGATACTATAATCTTTTTCAAATGGGGAAGAGGCAATGAATGATGTTTTGACAGATTTTAGACAATTCATGAAGCCTTAGAGGTGTAATGGAATGAGGGTGTGAAGGGTGGTATATATAGTGAAGCGGAGAATGGTTTTCTCAATATAATATTTATGAATTTATTATTTCAACAAAATAAAAGTAATAGTGAGTCTTCCATTACTAATTAAATTAATTTTATCATGCGAATACTAACCATATGTTCTTATATCATCAGAACATCAATCATGACATTATAATTTTTGAATTTAACTTATTTTTCCAATTATCATATTTCACAATTAATCAAAAATTAATGTATTTTAGAAAAATTTAAAAAACTCAACCTAACCAATTTCATATGTGTAGAATAAAAAAATGAATTCCATTTTGTGATTATAATTTCCTAAATATGATTAATTTAATTTATAATTAAAATCATAATTTACTTGAAAAGTAATGTTTTTAAAATTAAAACTGATTTCAAAATGATTTAATAATTACATAATTCATTATAAAATTATGATAAACAAAAAATACATGAAAATTTTAATTTATGAATAAAATATAGCAAAATAATTTTTCTTTTGAATTAATTAATTAATTATAATTATTTATTAATGACTTACAAAAAGACTAATATTTTTAATATGGGCAAATTGTCCCATATAAGAGGCCTAAATTTTATTTTATCCTTCAATAGTAAAGTTACTATTATTTTTAAGATACTCTATTCATAAGAGTCATTATACTATTCATATTGGTAGGTTACTATTCACCAAAAAAATTAGGTTTATCCTATCGAACTCCAAACATTCTTTTTATTGAAATAGTGTAACTCAGATTTTCGAAATTCAGAATATAGAACTGGAAAAATTATGATTAATGATCACATTGTATTTTGTATCATGATATTTAAATGTGCTTCGTAATATGAATATAGTCTAAGGCATAATTATAATATGGAATTACATTGATAAAACATTGGGTCGTTACATAAACACTGATCTTATAGTCATTCTATGGGACATTTTGGAGACCCTATTTATTTTCCTTGATGCAGTTGTTATGTTATCCCCTATACAAAATGTTGAGGTCATTATAGAAATGTTTCCATGTGCTTCTATGATTTCAATTTATCCTTATTAGATGACCATTTGAAGTAGTGGGAGTTGAGGATTCTGATATCTGATATAATTAATAAGGCATCTATCCCGACTTGTGAGATTCCATGGGGTGATCCAGTGTAAATTACAAAGAAGGTGGTCAGGGGATGAGTCTTTTCATATGCTGTCTGAGTTTCAATTAGGTGAATATCAAGAATTGTTACCCTCTCCAATGATATATTATATTTTCATCTATCTAAGTGGGTAATTTTGTTTTCTATGATCGAGGTATAGTATGTATATCACCAGTTGAGGGTGAATGTGTGTGATATCCGGATGAGATATTTCAGGTGCAGGCATGGGAACTTCGAGTTTATTTTCATGATGTTTGGTGTTATGAACACACCAACTATGTTCATGGGGCTTATGAAATCCATATATCATATGTTCCTAGATTGTTTTGTCATCATATTGATCGATGATATCCTAATATACTCAAATTCATACGAGTGGCATGCCGACCATTTCATAACATCATTTCATGGTTTTGATGCCACGAAATCGACACAATGTTTTTCATCTGTACATTCTAGACATGAGAGGTGAATAAAACTTTCCCTATAGTGTCCCAACAGGGTTTTTCAGTTGACCTGTCAAAGGATGAAGTGGTTATTTCAGGTATAACGACCATTAATTTGAATAAATTTTCATTTTTATTGGCTCAAAAGCTAATATCAATGGTTTTATCCACAATCTATCGATTTTTTGCTCAATTTATAGATATTACATGAAAGGAAAAAGACATTATGTGGAGTTGGATGTTCTAAGAAAAAATTTGTTACCTGATGTGGATGTTGCCTAGTGCTCCATTACTTTAGTTTCAAGAGGAGGGTGTGATTTTTTGGTGTTTTTATATGCATATTATCAGGGTTTGGGATGTGTCTTGATGCATCAATGGGATGTGATGTCGTATGGGTATAGGAAGTTAGGTCACCATGTGAATAACTATTCCCCTAGAAATGTAGTGTTTTCTACAGGAGTGTTTTCGATCATATTATGGTGGTGTTTCCACATTGTGGAGCAATTTTTGGATATCATGAATCATAAGAGATGAGGTATATCTTATACCTAGAGGATATAAATCTTTGATATTAGAGGAGGATAGATTTTTCCAGAATATGATTTTGATATCTCCTACAGCTTATGGAAAGGAAATTACATAGTGGAATCTTTTAGGAGGAATACAAGGTAAGATATTGTTCTAGAGACCTCAGATGCCTAGAGTGTGATGGATGAGCTGGAATCATTTCCCTAAGATTGACGAGTGAAAGGTGATAGAGGATATTTAATTTAGATGATTGTGTAGTCTTCTCTAATGTAGCAGGTCGGGGAGTCTCAAGGGTGAGACTCTGAGGTGGAGGTGTTACATGATAATTTTGGTCATGGTGAAGCTATTGATGGATGGTTGGAGGATGGTATGATACAAATGATGTTTCAGGGAGTTTTTTTCTGATGGAGGATCATGAAAGTGTTCTTAATGGGAATTATAGATCAACAATAGAGGTCCACCCATGGGTTTCTAAGATTTACCATGACTTGAGGATATTTTTTGGTGTCCTAGGATGAAACGAGAAATGGGGAGTATGCGTAGAAGTGCATATTTTTTTGCAACGGGTGAAGGTTGAGCCTTGTGTTCTCGGTGGTTTGTTTCAACCAATCGATGTCCCCGAGTGGATGTGGGATTAAATCATGATGGTTTTTGTCATAGGTTTTCCCAGGGCACAAGGGGGTTATGATGCTATAAGGGTGATAGAATATTTATTGTTGAACTCATGATACATCATAGTGATTATATAGGAATGCCCAATGGATGGCTTGCGAAGGTGGTACGTGGAAGTTGTGGTATGCTTTCATTGAGTTCTGAGTTCCTTTATCTATGATCAGGACATAGAGTTTTCCTCACTAATCTCTAAGGTAAATCATTATTCTTTCAGCACCTAATTATGCCTTATCACTACTTTCCACCATCATACATATGGGAAGACTGGGCATACTATAAATATGTTTGAGGATATGTTCCAAACATGCATCATTGACTTTATGAGATCTTGGGTAAAACATCTCCCCTTGTTGAAGGTCTCTTATGATAATAGCTATCACACATCCGTTATAATGACTCTGTCTGAGGAACTATATAGAATAATGTGTCTTTCTGTTTTTCTCGGGAAAGTGGATGAGGATACAAATATTCTTTGTCTGAATGTGGTGCATATGATGATGAATAATGTTTATCTTGTTCGAGAATGGATGACAGAATCCTAGGATGGCATGATGTAAAATTCTGATCGTAGAATGAGGCACTTGATTTTTGAGGATGTGGACAATGGGTTCTTGAAGGTTTTACCTGGACGTGTGCATCGAAAGTTTGGAAGAGTAAGTAATCTTTATTCGATGTTTGTTTTACACATTGAGGTGTTGGACTGAGTTGGTGAGGTGGAATAACATTTGGCCTTTCCATAGTAGATATAGAGGATCAATGAGATATTTCATTTCTCTCATATTTTTAATATTTTCATGATGACTCTCATTTCATTGACAGGTGATATTTCAATATCAGGGATGATGCGACCTCGGAGGAGCAACTTGTAATGGTCAAGGATCATTAGGATAAGGCAATGTGTTGGGGGACCATTCTTTTGGTTTTTGTGTGGTGGAGGCATGGTGACCAAGAGGAGAGTAAATATGAGTGAGACATGTAGAAGCATTTCTAGTACCTAGTGTTTTTTTGGATTTGTCGTTCACTATTTTTTTTTGGAATGTAATTATAGATCCTTTTTAGATGAGATTATTTGTTTCATCCAGGTAGTTTTATGTGCAGTGTTTTGTGTGATAATGTCTTTATATGTGGATAGGGTAGGACCTAATTCATAATCATGGTGCATGAATTAGGATGGGATTAAAATTGTGTGGGAGATTCATTTCTAACAACTTTGGATCACATTTTTACATGGAGGATATAATTACTTGACGCATATTTTTTGATGTTGTGTTTGTTGTTCTGTAATGGTGTGTCTTTAGGTCATTTGGGTTAGTAGATGTTGGAGGAGGTGTTCCTGGATATGGGGGTTTCCACTCCAATTATCAGACAACATAGGGTATTTTAACATTGAACATTGATGTGTTTAGTAGTTATTGGAGATTAAAGTATACCAAGACCCTTGAGTGGTGTCTCGCAGGGAGGTTGTTCAGGCCCATGTTTCTTCTAGGATTGGTTTTATATTTTGAAGGTTTAGAATCACCTTATAGTAATCTAATATAATGGTTTGTTCCTTCCTGTTATGTTATATTGTTTGTTTAGTAATTGGAAATTCATGGAGGAGATTTTGGGGGGATATTGGATGTTTTTGGTTTTTAAATTATGAAAAAGGGGTATTATATGCCATGTAACCATATTACACAATGTGTAACTCTATTTCATTTTATTTATTGATTTTTTAAAATTGTCTAATATTCTAGGGTCTGGGAAATTAAATAAATCGATAGGTGATTTGTATTTTGGCAGAAACTGTGCCCCGGGTATTACATGACATGAAAGGTTATTATGCCCCTTGAAAACCCCCAACCAAATTTTGTTTTAATTTTTATTTTTGGCCAAGATTCAATTGATTCTGCCATTTTATCTCCTTCCTCTAATTATAGATAAACCATTCTAACCCTATTGAGTCCATTGATCTCTACTCCTCCCTCCATGATTTATCAATCTCAGTGGTTGATCATTGATGTTCCATGATAGATATGTGGTGATTTTTCATCACATTATCATTTGTTTCTTCTTGTTGTTTCCCATGGAATTACTACATGTTACTGGTTTTCATGAGTTGGATGTTTGGGTAATGTTATGATAATATTCTATTTTGGTAGAGATTGATCCATGTTTCTAGTGTTGCATTTATTGATTGAGGGAATTCTTCTTCTCTAAGTAATACATGGAAGAGTTAAAATTCTTCATCAATGTAGGATTCCTTCATCTCTATTAATTTTATATCATGAAAGAGTGGGTTTATCATGTCTACCTATAGATTTTGGTTATGCCAAATTAATCAAATATTAGAATCATTGAACGGGACATGAAAACTTGACTAGAGGGAATTATTCTCATGAATTTTATAGCCTTGATAATTTTTGGAATGTTTTGACTATATGCGTATGACTTACCATGGAAAATGGTGTTCATTTTTGGTTTTTTTTCAATAGTTACATCCTCTTTGTTTTATTTTTTGGTTGTAGTTGGTGTGGTATCACCCAATTTTTTTTAATCACATATATTTAGATAATTAATTAATTCCCTAGGATCATACTGCTTATGTTGTAACCCATGAATTTACAAGTGGAATAAAATAAGCGATTATATGGTAAATCTAGAATTGTCTTTCACCAAGACACCTAAGGATGTGTGTTGTTTTTGGTGTTTTTGGTTCTTTTTATTGACATGACCAGTTTGGGAAATTACTAACTCTAGGAGGGGGGTGAATCATTATTGGAGACTATTTAATTAAATTCAAAAATAATTATATTGTACCTCCTGTCCTTCTAGGATCTTGAATCTCTTATCCACTTTTCATATTACATTAAATAATAGAAATAAGTAAAAAATTCACATGGTATTTTTAGAAGCATCGAAACTAAATAAGGGAATCTACCTATTTTCCATATATGGTGGGGACCAATACATGAATTCTCCACAATAATGTCATAATAGTTATAGTGGCATGGATAAGAAAACAATCCTTTAGCCAGAGGGAGTCTTTACACTTTTGAGGGGGAAGAGAAACAATCTTATATTCGTGAACTGGTGATGACCTAGTCCAAAATTAAACTCCTTGTTTGTTCTTTATACTACCTCTAAAGAAAGAATTACCTCTTATTCAAAAGGGTTTTCCTCACAAATAGATTCTTCCACCAGTTGAGACCTGTTGAGTGTCACGCTGCTTCTTTCTTCATCCACTGTTCACTTGTTACATTCATAGCAGCATGCAAGTAACCAACCTATTCATCTCTCTAGTTTAGTGAAAACCAAAAGGCACAGTTCTTATTCCTTTAGATATAATCAACAGTACCTATTTGATAGTTCAAACTATGATGTTCATCTCACTTGTCGACATCTAAATCAAATATTTCTTATTTTAATATATGCGTGAGATTAGGCATGTAGGTATTTTATAGAACTCTTCTTCAACACTTCTTCTTCTTCTTTTGTGTAAACTATATGTTGTGTAAACCATTAGACATGTACTAACTTATCTTCTTCTCACATATGAGTGCATGTTTTCATGAAAATATCCTTATTTTAGGATCCACAACCATGCACATCTTTGATATTCATCAAAATATGCACATACGTTCATGGAAACACATCTTACCCATCATATTTTTATCTCATTATCTAAAAATGAAACCCTAAAAATGAAATAGATATATCCTGAACCCAACCATGTTCTCACAATTTCTTCATGAATCCAAGAGGTCAAGGTACTTTTTCATCATTCAAGGGATAAATAGTTTCAGTGTCTCCTCAAAGCACAATGGGAGTGCAAGAATAAAAAATTAGTTCACAATGACATGGAATTTTTGAAGCACATTGAGGGTGTAAGAAAATTGGGTTCCTGTTCTTGGTTACAAATTCATGCTAAGCCCATAACTTCTTCACAATGTTGTTCGATAGTTCATGGTTGTTTTTAGAGGCTATCGTGGTCTCCTCTTCAAGAAGCATTAATGGATTTTTTGTCCCCTTGGTCCTTCACTAAGAACAATGAACAATAGAGTGATATATTTTCTAACCGGATCACTAAAATATGTGGAGGGAAGAAACATATTATTCCTTGCTCGAAACCTCTCCTTTAATAGGCCGGGATCAAATCATTTACAATGTTCTAAATCCAATGAATTATTCTCTTGTAGTTATCTCCATCAATCTTCTGAGAACATATTTATTAATATATTCAATCCCACACCAAAGAAATTATGAGATTCATGGGTTATTCCTTTCCATGTGTGCGACCGTATCCTTTTCTTATCATGTGAATTCATTCAGATTTTCATGAAATCATTATTTTTAAATCAATCATGAATCATTCCACATGTCCTTAAGGAAAACCATTCTTTAGATGAAACATATTCATCGAATTATACGCACACATGAAAGAAACTTATTGGATGCATGGTCTTAGTATGATCCAGTAGCCATCACAATGCCAAATGATCTTTCGTAGTGATTCAATCTTGGTTCATCATCAAATCTAGTGGATAGAAGCTGTGCTAGTTGGAATTTGAGGTGGAAGATGACAACACTAGCAAATTCAAATGATATAGAAGGATCAGATGAAACTAGTTCAAACTCACACGAAATGGATCGATGGATGGCTGTGATTAGATCGAAAGTGAGGATGTGATGTGCGTCTGAGATCCCTTTGTTTTTTTAAATAGTTTCATGCACAATCATTTCCTTATAACACATCAATCCGAAGACATGGGAGTCGCGTGGTATATCCATCGCGCCACTCCACCACATTCCTAGATTAATTATTACCCCTCCATGGTACAACACCGTACCATGTTCTCTATTGGCACACAGTTCGACCACCCTCTTCACGCCCCCCCCCCGTTCTCTCCTATGGGAACACCAATGCCCAACACATTCCACCTTCGGGATGGTCAAGGATGGTTTCTTTAGTGTGGTTGACCGTAGGTCCCAAATGTTCAGGGGTGCTACTGGCATCGGATTCCTTAAGGGTTTTACAATTTGTTTATGTGGTCCCATAAAGTAAAATTTTACATGATGCATGGACACTTGGAACATCAGACAAACATGGTCACCTTCAACGATAGAACTCCATAACTCTTCCATAATTTCATTTGAATCATGAATTCTAATGAACTTCTTTATCCACAATTCATCATAATCATTGTTGTGGATAGTTTATCAATATAGATATATGTATTTAGACCAAAGGACCAGGAAAAAATCTCTTGATTTTCCATTCTCTGTCAACATTGACACAGGAGAGTTATTTATTCATATTGATCATCATTGATAATGTTGTTGAAATATTTGAATAAAATAAAACCCAATACAAAATTTTTTTCGCAATAATCTCCACTTTGTATTTGTTGGAAATACCCATAGTTTTATTGGAAATGTATAAGTCAATGTGTGTATTCTCTCTCTTCTTCACATATTTCAATCCCCCAAACATTCATTTCAGTTTCATCCCCCTTATTTAAAAGAAATAAAAATATCATGGGAAAAGGGTATCGATTCATACATAAGTAGTTTTTTCATCCGTCATTTTACTCTAAGTCTACTTCATCAATTATCAGTGTATAAAATTAGAGGATATTATTTAGACAATAAATTTTTCCATTTTCCACTAATATGATACCTTATGTGGTGAGAAATCATATAAATATCTTCAAGGATTTCAAACTATCATTCCTAGATGAGGATAATAAAAGTGAGATGAATACTTATTGTAATAATAAACAAGAAACCTCTACCTTCACCTACACAAATGGATCAAAAACATTCAAGTGAAATAGGAAGAATAAAGAACCTTGAGGCACTTCCATTCATCTTATGTCACTAATTTATTCAGTTAATCCCTCTTTGTAGAATGTTCATTATTTTGGGTATCCTAGGTTGAGAGATTAGATAAAAACATACCATTTGAAATGACATGATCTTTAATCAGTCTTCTATGTAATTGAATTTGATACCAACTGAAGTTGATACTAATTGAAATAGTAACTATGAAAGATTCTTTATGTGTCTTCCCCTCAAGGGAAAACACATCATCATTTATTATCAAATTCTACCCCTATTAGATTGCTCCACCTCAATTCCATATATTATTATAAAAATTTCAATACATAATGATTTAAATGAATTAGGTGGATTCTCCTTTCATTATCAATTTCAACATATAGGATGATATGGTTTTCCAAACCATGATGCACTCCAATGGCCCAAAGGCTGTCATTTTTATTGATTTTTGATAATCCACCTTTCAAGGGATGCAGTGGAACCCTTACAAGGCCCATAGGAATTTGTATTACATGGAGCATAGGCCTTAGATGAAATAATTGCCTGTAGGATTAAAACATTACATACAACCTTGACTAACTACTTAGAAATTCTCCTCCACAGCATCATCATCATTAAATTAGCTCTCCACCTTCGCATGGCTATTCAGATTGGCATTACTATGAATTCACAGGCTTGTCCTGATGGCAAGTGCCATACCCTCTCATTCATGAAATCTGTTTAGCTTCTTCTATGGTGAATAATCCATGATATTCCTCTTTCTAATGCTTCTTCCTTATAGGTTATATGGTTTGCATCAGACCTTATGGTGGCCTAAATTTTTGAAGGTGGCCCAATGGCCTTACTTACCTGAAAGCATGGATGGCCTAAAGGGCTAAAAGGACTCGAGGACCAAATCGGTGGCCTGAAAGCCCAAAAGGGCGAATATTTTTGGCTACTACAGTTCCGGCTACAGTACCTGCTATAGAACCCCCTGGAAATTACCCTCCACATGGATTAAATCCAAGATCGCCTGGATGCACATAATGAGTCCTCACCAACTGGGTGGAGGCTCATGTTCCAAAACCATGATTCTCTATTTTCATTTCCCTTCAAACATCCACAATTTATCTTCAATTTTCTTTTATTGTGGAGATCTTGTTACTTCATCTATATCATTATGTGTTAGAATATCCTCTTCAAATTATTTTAGAGCACTGTGAATCATTCATAATACAGAGAAATTATACATGGTCTATATTAAGTGTCTCTCAATTTTTTACATTGTGTCCAACCTGGTGGCCCCGCAGACACATGACATACATTTCATTTTGTGGAATATTCAATTTACTTATTTCTCTAGAATTATCTTTTTCATGTTCCATTTTTTCCATTCTATTCAAATAAGTAGTCCAGATTATCAATAAATCCTTAAGAAATGAGGATTTCTAATTAGATCATCCACATGGGTTCTTATTTATTTTATTCATTATCGTAGTTATTTTGGATGCACCAACCTTCACATTGTTTTATCTTGGATCCATGGTCATATCACCTTTCCTTATTTTAAACATCTTGAGATATTTTTTACAAAATTCATTATATTTTATCCCTAATATAAGACTTATTTCTTAACCAGATTTTGTGGTCTTCTTTCCTTAATTTCTTTGGATACATGTTGATATGAACATGTACCAACCAAGTGACCACTTCTATTTCATACATCACTAATTTTATCATTAATTCTAAATCTATTTTTAGTATATTGATTCTTCTAGACCATTTGATTTTTCTTATTCTTATCAAGAAAACGCCATTGAGATGGTATTACATTGTGATTTTCAATTTTGAGGATTGCACCAACAATTTAATGAAAAATTTCCAAACCTATTGTTCAACCAACAAAGAACCACAAATCATGACATAATTATCACTTATGAATAATATTTTTGGTCCTTGTTCTTTAATTGTTGTTCTCTATATAGGGAACCACCTTCCATAACCTTATTCCCATCAACCAATGTCATGGTGGTGGGTATCTCCTGATATTTACTCATCCACCCATGTAATGAAGTTTTCATCCATCCTTCTCTATTCGTGGAATCATTTTTTTAATTCATGAGGACAAGGTGGTTTGGATGGTACATGAACATTCCCTAATTCGTGGGATATTTCAATGATGAATTCATGATATTCTAATCCAATGTTGATGGTATTTTATGTTAACATCCTCCAATGTGAATTGAATATCAGTAGAAACTATCTCATTCTTCTATGAAGTCTCAATATGTGTCCTCACAATATTGAAAAAATGAGCTTCTATTTCTTGAAACTTTGAAATTGTGATTGATTTTATAGTCTTTAATCATAATGATATTGTATTCACATCACATATCTAATATTTTTACATCTACTTCATTCAAAATAACATTGTGTTTTACGAAAGATTCATGTTACTTGATCAACATGGATATTTAATCCAATTTTAAACCCTTGACTTCTGTTATCTTCTTTAGCTCATCCCCAAGTGCATAAATTTTATTTTTTATAATCTCATTGAAATTATCATTCTCGTCATCCTATTTCTACCAATTTGAGAAACCCATTTGAAATACCCACTTTTATGCTACAATGGTCCCATCTTATCTAGAGATATTAAGATATTCAACAATCTTTTCGTGAAATTGCTTACAAAAAACATTGGTTTCTTCTTTCAGACGGGGGATACCTTGTTTCATGCATTGAAATACTCCAAAAAAATGATATACACATTCTTGAGGAATATCATTCAGAATATCTCATAATCTATCAACTAATAATTCATCATAATTTGTAGATTGATCATCACCACATGTGCTAGAATTTTCATCATGAGAATAATTTTCATATTTACTAACACATACCTCTAGATTACATTAGGAAGAATGGTTATCTATCTTCTTAGTGGAAACATGATCCACCTGCTCAATTAATTCCATGCCTAATTTGTCTTTATTTCACTCATGGAATATAGATATAAACACTTCCTCTTATTTAGAAAAGAGGGACTTCATCTTCATCTTTCTCTCATTATTTTTGTAGCTCATCGTTCTCTTGGAAGATAAATTACTATACTCAGATATGACTGACTCATTATCAAAACAACACTTAATTGTAAACTCAGGGGACGATAGAATCACTTTATAAAATCCAACAGATGTGTGCCTCCCTCTAATAAAAATTTAGAAGAACAAATTAGGATATGTATAACATTGAGCGGGGGGGGGGGCGTGAATCTGTGTTGGACACTTTTTAAAACAATTCAAAAAATATATCCTTATACGTCATGAACTGTTAGAAAATTGATTCTATTATTCTATTTTCCTTATCTCATTTAATAATAAAAAGAATTATAAATATTCACAATATATTTTTACAAGGTTCAATAATAAATAAAAGTACCTAAATACTTTCTAGGTATAGGGATGAAAAATACATGGATTATCGACTTTAATATTGTAAGAATTAATCTAGTTTTTCTATGAAAACAATCCTCTAACAAGTGTGAGTTCCTACACTTTGGATGTGAATGGGAAACCACCCTATCTTACTGAACATGTGATGACCTTATCCAACCTACATCCCCTTGCCTATTCATTATGCATCTTCTAAGGACAGTCCTCTCCCAACTTGAAAAATGTTCGATACACCAATATATTCTTCCCACAGTTGAATCCTGTTGTATGTCACACTGCTACTTTGTTCTACCTTTCTTCACCTATTACATGCTTAAAATCAAGCAAGTAAACAACCAGTTCTTCTATAATATTCATTTCAAAACCAAATGCACACTTATTCTTCTTATGTCTAAAATCACAAGTACTTATGTGATGCTTCAAAAATTGAGGATCATCTCACTGGGAATCATCAGAATCAACTATTTATTATTTTTATATATGCATGAGATCTTTCTTGTGAGAATTTGGTTGAAATATTCCTTTACAATTCTCATACATTTTGTGTGTAAACCCTAATGGTTATAAATTTTTTGAGACATACTACCTTATCTAATTCTAAGATATGAGTTCATGTGTGCTTTCAACTATCCTTCTTTTGTGAGGCACATCCATGCACAACTATGGGCTTCTTCAAATGATAAATATATATTCATGAAAATCTGATCTTCCCATAATCATGCTATATCCCTCGTCACTAAACCTGAACCCATAAAAATATTATTGAAATATCATACAACCTGAAGTTTGATATCACTTTTTCTTTAAGAAATCATGGGGTCACAGGTATTCTTATCCATGAATGGGACACAAGGTTAGAGTGTCATTTCAAAGCACAATGGGATTTCAAGACTCAAGCCCTAGATCAAGGAGGTGTGGATATGATATAAATAGTGTGGGTTTGAGAAAACTAGTCATGTGTTTGCGGTAACCAGTTAATTGTAATTTAATATCTTCATTACAAATCTATTTCAGAGTGTGTAGAACTTTTCTATGGAATACATGATCTCCTATTCATAAATCCATCATGGGTTGCAGGTATCCTTACTTCATGTGAAGAATAATGAACTAGGGATTGATATGTCTTTTAACAATATTACTCGAATATGTGAAGGGAATCAACTTCTAATTCTCATATCAGGACCAATAATTTTATATGAAGGGATCATGTCATTTTCCATGTTTTAAATCCCACAAAATATGATATTCAAATCATCCTCTTGAAACATATTAGATCTTCTATTTTTATTATCTTTAGAAATGAATCAATGATATGCCACGATTCTTGTGTGTTTCCTTTTCTAGATCATGGTATTACCCCTTTTTTATCACATTCATTAATTCAGGAATGCATAAACTTATTATTTTTTAATCAAACCAGAATCATTCCACATGGCCTCACAGTTTTAATTGCTTTGGTCAAACTATCTACATCGAGTTATAAGCAAGCATGCATGACAAAGAATTCATTCATGGTCTCTATAAGATACAATAGCCCAAAAAATGTCCAATGATATACAATGGTGATTAAATCATGGGTAACCATTATCTATATTGGATAGTAATGGAATCAACAAGTGTTGGAGGAGGAAGACGATGGAGTTGGAAGGTTAAAATGCAATATTATGATCAGACCGCTCCGGTTCAAACTCGTGCAACATGGATTGATAGATGGACATTATTAGATAGATATTGTAGATGAGATTTATAGCTGATATCACTTCCAACTGTTTTTAAATGATTATAATTGGGAACATTTCGTTATCCGACATCGAACTGATGGAATCAGTGGAGTGTGATATTACAATAAGGCTGCTCTGCCACATTTCCAGATTACTCATTCCCCCTCCACCGTAATACCCCACACCATGTTCTCTATGGGTGTGATCTGTACCCACCCTCTTCATCGGCTCTTCCTCCATGTGCTCCAGCTGTAAGACCTATTCCAAAATTATCCACCATCAGGATAGCCAGGGTTAGTTTCCTTTGCATGGTTATACTTTAGTCCCGCATGTGCAGGAGTCTTGCTAACCTAGGCTTCCTTGAGGGATGTAACTTTTTTTTAGTGAGTACATAAAAATATATTACACAATACATGGACACTAGGGATGTCTAATATACATGGATACACTCAAATGTTTAACTCCAATCCTCTTCCCCATATTGTTTTGGATTATGAATTCTAATTAACTTCTTCATCCTCAATTCATTATCTTCATTTTTGTATAAAATGTTTCACTATTGATACAAATATTTTGTACATAGGACGTGTCCAAAAATCTCATGATTTTCCATTGTCCATAAACATTGAATAAGGAGATATCCTTATTCACATTGATCATCAATAAAAAAATTTATTGATATCATTAAAAAAAATGCAAATCAATAGACTTAATTGGTGCCAAAATATGGTCGGATGGTTCAATAGGTGGGGCAGAATCTCAAAATAAAAAATTTATTGATTGTAGATTGTATGAGCAGTGTTTTATAGTGGGGCTATGATAGAGTTGTGATATGTTGTGTTTCCTAATGTGGTCAATATTTGAGGAATTTTTTTGGTTGGTATGGTTAATTATCTTAGGGTTTCACCATGATTGACTCTCATTGTGTTTCTTGTTATGTGGTTCAATTGGTTTTTTCCTGGATATTAATGGAATAAATGAATGGAAAATTGGTTAATAATATTTTTAACTAGATTGTGTTGGTTTAGTTAATGGAATTTATAAATTATTTATTAATTATTTATTGTAATCGTTAAATACTATTTTTTTGGGAAAATTAATTGAGTTGTGGATTGATGTTTGTTTTTGTTCATTTAGAGGTAGCTTCAAATTTGTAAGTGTTGTAAGATGATTGTTTTTGATGAATCATTGGTTGGGATTCAGTTTCGGTATTATATATATATATATAAGTATTTACCTTGTGATTTTCTATACGCACCCCAGAAGAGTCAAGCACTATGTGTTGAACACCCCCATCATCATGAGGGAGGGTGTCTTTCTCCAACATCCACGTTGGTGGATGGATGGTTGGACACCCAATACTTCATGAAACCTTTTCCTATGATGGTATCCAATGAGTCTTCAGGAAGGTTGTGGTTTTTGGGGCCCAGGTGTGTGTGGGAAAGTTGTTATTTCTATGCTGTCTACAAGATAAGATGTGTTGTGTTTTCTCATGTCTCTTTAGGATCTGATTCTATGTGGATCATGCACAGGTGAATGGAAACATTTTTTTAGACAAGGTGTCTATGGGTAGGATGATATTTGTCTCACTTCATTGGTGATGAGATTACATTTGGTTTGTGGCATAGTTCTGTGTGGATAGTCTGTGTTGTGGTTCATGGGCCATGTGAGAGGATGACATGCGATGTGTGGGGACCAGATGTGTGTGGACAGGTATTGACACGGTTCATTTATAAGGGGTGAGAGAATGAGTATGTATTCCATTTGAGAAGAATGGATAATATATGAGAAGTGGTGTGGGGTAACAAATCATCAATGAAAATTTTGTTACTTTATATGACATCTGTTATTTGTGGACCATTCATTGATAATGTTGGGATTGTTAGTATACATATTAAGTGTTGTTTGGTTCTACTATTTTCACAATGGGGAATTAGTATGCTTCATACTAATGTGCATGAGAGATATTAGATTTCCTACTGATTAATCATATATTCTAACCCTATATAAAAAAACTATTTTCATGTTTCTTGGAAGACTTCGCAAACCATGATGGACCCTACTAGATTAAACATTGACAAATGATTTTTTACATACCTGCATTTTTTGTGAACTACATTGGGCACCTTTTATTTTCATCAGTTCTATTTTTATTCTTGAATACAAGATGGTTTTTGGTTTTATTTTATATATGTCTTGGAGATTTTTTGTTTTGGATCTATTATTTATCCTTTTATTGCTTCAATAAAATAGGAAAATTCCTTCCATATTGTGTTATTTGTATAACCTTGGTTCTAGTTGACTACCCTGGGCGTACAGGAGGCGGTACATAGTGTTCATTATCTCCAATTCTTCATTTCCATGCCAAGAGGGGTATATCTCGTGAGATGAGGTAGTGATACTATAAATTTGGGGATTTACATTAATTTTTAATGAATATTGAATATATAATCATATTTTTATTGATACATTACATATGATTTTGATTTATATATAATAAAACCGAAATTGTGTTTTCGAATAATGATAAAATTCTATTAAGGAATTTATAGGGATGAATTAATGGATTTTTAAATAAATAACTTTATAATAAAATATTATTATTATTATTATTATTTAAATATAAATTATCATAAAAATTAATTGAATTCAAATCCCATTTTTATATGGATTCCAAAATTATCAGTCTTGGAAAAATAGACTTTTTTTTAAAAAATGATGCTTTTTATGATAACATTTACATATTTAATAAATAATTTCAATGAAATGAATAATAATTTTTTATAAGAGAATCTAAAATTTCTATTGGTGAAATTTTCATAATTTTATGAGACAGTCTGATATTTGTGTCAAAATTTTATACCTTATACTTCCTATATTATGATATAATAATGACCAGAAATGATGCAATACAAATTATTATGGGAATACACTACAAAATATATGATTTTTATTTTAAATAAAATTATTTTTACTTTATTTTATTAAATATACAACACTGTTATGAATCCTTTAAAACCATAAAAGTATTTTATGGTTTTAATATCATTTCATTAATTGTGTGAAACAAGTCCATTTAAAAAATAGGATTATTTTATTCACTAAAGACCATAGCTTTAATAAAAATTAAATCCACTCATATTTGGCTGAAAACAAGGTGAAAATAATGGGAAGGTTTGTGGATTTGATTATTTTATTTTATATAGTCCAAAACCAATTTTAGGGAAATTATAAAACATTCCACACTAATTTCATATATATACCCACAATCACATTTTCCATCACTCATAATTCTTGGATCATGTCCATAATCAAACCTACCATCTCTATAGTCACCATAATGCATCCTAAGACTCCCAAAGGCACTCTTGTGAATTTGGAGTCACACACACTTGTAAGGGATCCTCACATTCTCTTAATTATTCAACATTCCATATTATCATATGCCATTTATTTCCAATTAATTATATTCATATATTCATTCAATATACATATTACATCCTAAATTATGGCCAAATTATGATATCCCACTTTCTCTCTCATCAACAGATTTGATTGATTTTTTCATCATCTCTTACGTTATTGAAATTTCAGCATGATTTTGCATGCCAAAAAATTTGTATGTTTAATGAGATAAACATATCAAGTAAAATGTTTTCATTTTACTAAAAATAAATCTCATTGACATGGTACATGTATGTATGTATTAAAAACTCTATTGGAATCACCTGTTTTGATAATCCCAAGTCATGTGTAAATACTGATCATGATATATTAAGTCATTTTTGAATCCATTTTAATCTATATTTATATTATTTATCCTAAAAATATATATTTTTTCAGCCTCATGAATTTGTTGCATCATCATATAGTTTATATTTACCTAAGTACAAGTTCACTGTTAAAGGCTACTAGTAAGAGCCTTCTGTTCAAGGTGATCATTGTTTCTCACTATCACTCTGGGTCATTGTTGCTAAAAGGTCACCATTGAAGATCTACGGTCACAGTTATAAGATACCAGTTCAAGTTCAATATCACAATTCTATCATTGCTCTACTTATCAAACCTTACAGACAATGAGTCATTGTTACAAGGTCACTGATGTTACAAGGCTTCTTTTATAAGTCCAGTGTCAGAAACTTTCTCAAGTATTCTGTTAATAGATTCACATTTTAAGTCAATCATTGGACATGTCTATAGTTAGTAGTAGGCTACTACTAGACAACTCCTACTGTCGATGTAGTCCACTGTTGTTCAAGTCTACCATTAATAGTATTCTGTTGATAGACATACTCCACTGTTGATGAATTTACCTATTAAGATATTCTACCATTGGAAAGGTCACTGTTGAAGTAGTTTGTTGTTACAGAGCTACCGTTAGAAGTTTAATAATTGAAGTCTACAGCTGATCAAGCTTACTAACTAGAGCCTACTGTTAAATGTCTACTATGAGCCTATTGATGATGTCCAAAGTTGAAGAGCCTACTTTTAAAGTCTATCATGTGACATGCATCTGCTACCAGTCTAATTATAACCTATTCTTTACTTTTCCAATTTTCTTAATACTAACAAAACAGTCATGTTTGGACAATTTAATGAACCGAACATTATTTAATGATATTTGTAGGCATATCAGGAGACAGTATGAGGTACGGGGAAGAACACACATGGTTGAATCATATCTCTTGTCGGCACCTACTATATCAAATGAGAAAAAGATGAACTGGAATAAGAATAAAAAGGATAGACATCATGATAATTAGAAAACACACATATGGGAGACACAAATAGTACCTAAAATATGAAGAAAGAATAAGAGCACTAAATCACTCATTCTGAAGATCCTAGAGATTCACAAAGTTCTATTGAAAGAACATTTTCAATGCTTTGGTGGTGTGTTAAAAAGTGATTCTGAACCAATAAGCTGATCATCTCTACATCGGGAAGTCAGAACTTGGATTTTGCGACACTCTATTTTAGAGGCAACTTGGAGAGAAGAACCAAAACATCATTTCCTTCATTTCATGGAGTCTAAAGCTGATATGCCAACACACAGAGCATCCTTAATTTCTTTATAATATCTTTATCTCTACTGTGTTCATGTATTTTACATGTGTGAGCAGTGTGTATGTCATACACACATTGACTCTTGTTCTTGAACTGAGGGATAATGAAAATCCCGATACCAAACTCTCATGAAATTTGTTTCCCATGCATAACTGTGGAAGAAGCCTTGTGTGGCCTGATAGTTTATTTTCCCATGTAGAACATTGGTAGAGGTTTCCAAACCTGGAAGGTTTTTGAAAAGTATTTTATATCCCGATATAGGCTATGTATCACTTTTTACATAACTTCTTGGTGGCAGGTGATCACCAAGTGGAGAGGATTAGGTCTTGGATTAATACTGAACCTCTTGTTTAAATTTTTATGTTCAACATTCAATTACTCTGTTTTATTATTTTCAGCTTCTTATATTTTCAATGATAGAAATCTGTTTTTACATTCACTCTGATAGTTAGTTCTGGCCTGTGTGTATACATGATTCGTTTAGTAAACTTGTTCCAAAAGTTGAATTAGTACTCACACTAATTCAACTGAGGATTAATCAACCTTTTAGAAACCTGTTGTATAATAATTCACTTATATATCTACTACTTTAATTAACTAGGCCGTTTTTATTTGGGGGATTTTAATCCTAATAGTTTTTAATAGAAATTTTAATTGGTAATCAATTCACCCCCCCTCTTGAGTATCCACTCTGACAAAAATTTGGTATTAGAGGGTTTCTTTATTAATACCATCAAAACAGTTTATCATCCTTTTCAATTTCTTTTCAACTCTGATATTAGTTATATCTTAAAGATATCAAAATTTATGTTATATCTAAACTTTTAGTTATTTAATCTTTTAGTTTTCTATGGATAACCGAGTTGAGGGTGATACTACTAACAGACCACCATTTTTTAATGTCAATAAATATGGTTGGTGGAAATTGAAAATGAAAATGTATCTTGAAATCTTAGGACCTGAAATTTGGGACACAATTGAAAAAAAACATGTATTACCTGCTACATCTAGGCACACGTGGTCTCATGTAACCAAAACTACTTATAATAAAAATTGTAAAGCAATGAATGCCTTATATTGTGCTTCAGGTGATGATGAATGTAATATAATATCTTCCTGTAAGACTGCTTTTGAAATTTTGGATACTTTGGTTGTTTCCCATGAAATAACAACCAATGATAAATACATTAAATTAATGAACTATACTATTAAATATGACAATTTTAAGATGAATACTGATGAATATATCATTGAAATGTATCTCAGTTTTAATGAGATAGTAAAAACCATGAATCTTTTTGGGAAACTAGTGGACTGCAAAGACCAAATCATGAGGCTGCTTATATGCCTACCTGATAGATGGAGAGGCACTTCTGTATCAATCCAAGAATCATGTGACATAAACAAGATACCTGTAAATGAGCTAATTGGAAAGATAATGTTGTATGAATAAGAGATTAAGGTGAATAAATAAATAAAATATGATCCACGAAATAAGTCAGTAGAAATCAAGACTTATTCCTCAAAAAACAATGACAATGAAAAGGCTCATGTACCTATAGATCGTTCTACAATTGGTGAGTCAAATTAAGACAGTGACAAGGTGATAAAACAACGTGCCATAAGATTCAAAATATTCTACCGAAAGAAGAAATTCAATAGGAAGTCAAACATCACAGGAATGTATGATCATAAAGGACAATGGATGAAAGACATGAATTGGAATTAGAATACAAGTGAAATAGAGTGATATAAATGTTAATTAAAAGGTCATGTGAAAGTAGACTTCCCCAAGTTGAAATTCAAGAGAAAATATGATTAAAAGTGCAATGTTTATAAAAAGGCTATAATGCCCCGACCATAGTTACCCAGAGTCGGTGCATTATTTTAATACATTGGCATGATTACAAGGAATCATGTCCCGAAGGACCATTCAGTTTATCAGTCTTGGAAAATAGATTACATACATTAATGTTTCATTAAACTTTATAACATACAAATCAACATAATCAATCCTTTACGAACACCGTTATTCCGTTGGCTTAACCCTGCATATCAATCACAATACACTTCTTGGAATCCTAGGAAAATAAAACATATAAAGGGTGAGCTCAAATGCTCAGTAAGGGTAAGAAATACAACAGAAACCTTCAAAAATAAGAATAAACATTTAAGGAAATGTATAAAACTAAAACAAAGCCATTTAATCTTGAACGTCAGCATAATATGGCAGAAAAAAGTGAATTAATGTCATTTAATTATTCACATGGATATTTTACTATTCGAATAATCACATGCAATATCAATAACCACTTTCATAATGATGGAATTCATAATGCCATACACTAGTGCAGAAAACGTTTTTTACATCACCATTTTTTACGTCGGTTATATAAAACCGACGTCATAATATGTAAAATGAGGTTTTTTATGTCGGTTATTTAATAACCGACGTAAAACCCTGTGTTTAGTACACCTTTAAAGTCGGTTATTTTGATAACCGACGTTATTAATAGCGCGGCTTCGTTTTTTACGTCGATTATACATTAACCGCCATAAAAAACAGAAGCGGGGGGCGTTTGTTACGTCGGTTATAGAATAACCGACGTAACAAACGCGGTTTTTGAAGGCCTTTTTACGTCGGTTATAAAATAACCGATGTAAAAAAATAATCCGCAGATGTTTTTGACGTCGGTTATTCCATAACCGACGTAATAAAACGCGGATTTTGAGCCCTTTATAACGACGGTTATAGAATAACCGACGTAAAAAAAGAATCGGAGGAAGGTTTTTACGTCGGTTATTGAATAACCGACGTTATAAATGTTTTAAAAAAAATTATAATGTCGGTTATTGAATAACCGACGTGATAACTCATTTAAAAATTTACCCAGACCCGTGGATTGTCATTCGCGAGTTTACCTTCGACAGTCGCGACTCGTCTCTCTCGCGCGTAAACCCGAATCGGCTCGTCCATTTCGTTGGTTTAGATTCGTTTTGCGATCATCGTTTCTCATATTTAATCTCCTCGGATCAATCATCTAAACTCGCAGCACTCAGGTAATCCTCCCACTCGTTCGTTTTTTTTTCGCGGATAGTATATATATATGTGTTGTGATTTTTTTGTTGAAACTAGCTAAGATTCTTCGATTGCGAACCCTTTTAGCTCGTTTTGGCACCATAATCTTATTTATCATCCCTAGATCTATTTGTTCGACTTGCAATATTGAGTAATTTTATGATTTCACTAATTTTTCATCGTTTTCTATAAATCCCCGAGAGGGTTGGGGCGTGTCCATTTGGATGGGTTGCCCTTTTACAGTTGTTACTACTTTCTTCACACACAACCATGGCATAGGTGCATGGATTTGGGGTCGGGGGGTGTCCAGGGGGGTTTACAAGGGGGTGGGTGGGTGTGGGGGGCTGTCCAAGGGTGTGGGTGGGTGTTGGGGGGTGTCCAGGGGGGTGTCCAAGGGGGTAGGGGGTGGGGGTGGTGTTTAGGAGGGGTGGGGGGCTGTCCAGAGGGTTGGGGGGTGTCCAGGGGGGTGTCCAAGCAGGTCGGGGGTGGGGGGTTGTGTCCAGGAGGGGTGGGGGTGCTTTCTAGAGGGGTCGGGGGCTGTCCAGAGGGGTCGGGGGGTGTCCAGGGTGGTGTCCAAGGGGATGGGTGGGTGTGGGGGCTGTCCAAGGGAGTGGTGGCCTGTCTAGAGGGGTCGGTGGGGTGTCCAGGGGGGTGTCCAAGGGGGTGGATGGGTGTGGTGGGATGTCCAAGGGGGTGGATGGGTGTGGGGGGCTGTCCAAGTGGGTGGCGGCCTCTCCAGAGGGTATTTGGGGTTGTCCGGGTGGGTGGGGGGCTGCCCAGAGGGTTGGGGGATGTCCAGGGGGGTGTCCAAGGGGGTAGGGGGTGGGGGGTGGTGTCCAGGAGGGGTGGGGGGCTGTCCAGAGGGGTCGGGGGCTGTCCAGAGGGTTGGGGGTGTCCAGGGGGGTGTCCAAGCAGGTCGGGGGTGGGGGGTTGTGTCCAGGAGGGGTGGGGGTGCTTTCTAGAGGGGCCGGGGGCTGTCCAGAGGGGTCGGGGGGTGTCCAGGGTGGTGTCCAAGGGGATGGGTGGGTGTGGGGGGCTGTCCAAGGGAGTGGCGGCCTGTCCAGAGGGGTCGGTGGGGTGTCCAGGGGGGTGTCCAAGGGGGTGGATGGGTGTGGGGGGCTGTCCAAGGGGGTGGATGGGTGTGGGGGGCTGTCCAAGTGGGTGGCGGCCTCTCCAGAGGGTATTTGGGGTTGTCCGGGTGGGTGGGGGGGCTGCCCAGAGGGTTGGGGGATGTCCAGGGGGTGTCCAAGGGGGTAGGGGGTGGGGGTGGTGTCCAGGAGGGGTGGGGGCTGTCCAGAGGGGTCGGGGGCTGTCCAGAGGGTTGGGGGGTGTCCAGGGGGGTGTCCAAGCAGGTCGGGGGTGGGGGGTTGTGTCCAGGAGGGGTGGGGGTGCTTTCTAGAGGGGTCGGGGGATATCCAGAGGGGTCGGGGGGTGTCCAGGGTGGTGTCCAAGGGGATGGGTGGGTGTGGGGGGCTGTCTAAGGGGGTGGCGGCATGTCCAGAGGGGTCGGTGGGGTGTCCAGGGGGGTGTCCAAGGGGGTGGATGGGAGTGGGGGGCTGTCCAAGGGGGTGGATGGGTGTGGGGGCTGTCCAAGTGGGTGGCGGCCTCTCCAGAGGGTATTTGGGGTTGTCCGGGTGGGTGGGGGGCTGCCCAGAGGGTTGGGGGATGTCCAGGGGGGTGTCCAAGGGGGTAGGGGGTGGGGGGGTGGTGTCCAGGAGGGGTGGGGGGCTGTCCAGAGGGGTCGGGGGCTGTCCAGGGGGGTTTACAAGGGGGTGGGTGGGTGTGGGGGGCTGTCCAAGGGTGTGGGTGGGCGTTGGGGGTGTCCAGGGGGGTGTCCAAGGGGGTAGGGGGTGGGGGTGGTGTTTAGGAGGGGTGGGGGGGGGGGGCTGTCCAGAGGGTTAGGGGTTGTCCAGGGGGGTGTCCAAGAAGGTCGGGGGTGGGGGTTGTGTCCAGGAGGGGTGGGGGGCTGTCCAGAGGGGTCGGGGGGTGTCCAGGGGGGTTTACACATCGATTTGTTTTATATTTCAAAATTGTTTACATTCAAATTATGATTTTTTTCATATAAACATATATTTGTCTTATCTAAAAAATATATATATTTTTGCTATTTGTTATAGGTAATAATGAGTCGAAGTTGGATTACGGCACATCGAATGAGCAATGAATATGAGGAAGGTGTTGATGCCTTTTTGGAATTTGCTAAACGAAATGTTCCAAGTAGTGACATTTTTTTCTGTCCATGCCTGAAATGTCTGAATATGAAGAAGTTGAAAAGTAGAGAGATAAAAGATCATCTGATTTGTCATGGTTTCAATCCGAGTTACAACCCTTGGATTTGGCATGGCGAAACCAGATAGAATGTCACTGATGATAATGAATCGCAAGATGGTAACTCCGATGGAATTGAAGAAATGATTCGCGATATTGTAGCAGAACAAATTGAGATAGAACCGACAGTTGCACGTCTATATGGTGATGCCGAAAAACTATTATATCCTGGTTGTACAGATTTTACGGTTTTGTTGGCGGTGTTAAGATTGATTAACCTGAAGGCGAAACATGGATGGAGTGACAGAAGTTTTACAGAGCTGCTACAATTGATGAAAGACATTCTTCCAAAAGATAATGATCTTCCAGATTCACATTATAAGGCCAAAAAAATATTATGCCCGATGGGATTGGGATACAGGAAAATACATGCCTGTCCGAATGACTGCATTATATATAGGAAGGAATATGAATTTCTGAAAGAGTGTCCTAAATGTGGGACATCACGGTATAAGGTTAAAGAAAAATCACAAGCTGATGTAGAGATTACAAAGCTCCCTTCAAAGGTATTTTGGTATCTTTCTATAATTCCTCGTTTCAAACGTTTATTTGCTAATTCACATGATGAAAAAAGGTTAAGATGGCATGCTGATGAGCAGGTATGTGATGGAAAAATACGTCATCCAGCTGATTGTCCACAATGGAAGAAAATTGATGCCCAGTACCCTACATTTGGAAATGAAATTAGAAATCTGAGACTAGGCTTGTGCACAGATGGAATGAATCCATACCGAACCCTCAGTAGCACACATAGTTCATGGCCTGCTTTATTGGTAATTTACAACCTCTCTCCTGACGTTTGTATGAAGCGCAAATATGTCATGTTGAGTATCATGATCTCTGGTCCAAAGCAACCCGGCAATGATATTGATGTATACTTGTCACCACTGATTGATGATTTGAAACTGTTATGGGCTGATGGTATTAGGGTGTATGATTCTTATAAAATGGAATATTTTCAACTGCATGCAGGGCTTCTATTCACTATAAATGACTTCCCAGCATATGGAAATTTGTCTGGATACAGTGTTAAAGGGCATAAAGCATGTCCAATTTGCGAACAACAGACGTCATATTGTCAATTGCATCATGGGAGGAAAACAGTGTACATGGGTCATCGAAAGTTTTTGCCTATGGATCACCCTTATAGAAGACTAAAAAAGGAATTCAATGGCTTACAAGAATTTGATACTGCTCCTCAACCTTTATCCCCAGAATTGTATTTTGAGAGGGTGAAAAACCTTGATGTGACATTGGGAAAGACACAGAAATTTGGTAATGATAGACATATTTGGAAGAAAAGGACAATATTTTTTGAGCTACCATATTGGAGGTATCATGAAGTCAAACATAATATTGATGTCATGCACGTGGAGAAGAATATATGTGATTCTTTGATCGGAACATTGCTAGATATTAAAGGAAAGACAAAAGATGGGTTGAATGCAAGGTTAGACCTACTGTCAATGCGAATACGTTTGGAGTTAGCTCCCACTCCTAAAGGAAGACGAACATTTCTTCCCCCGGCTTGTCATACATTATCGAAGAGGGAGAAAAGTAGCTTCTGTCAGTGTCTTCATGATATCAAAGTGCCTCAAGGTTATTCTTCAAATGTAAAAAATTTTGTCTCATTGAAAGACTTGAAGTTGATAGGTATGAAATCACATGATTGTCACGTCATGATGCAACAAATTCTACTAGTTTCACTGCGTGGAATATTGCCCATCCGTGTCAGAAAGACTATAATGAGGTTGTGTTATTTTTTCAATTCAATTTGCAACAAGGCGATTGATGTGAATGCTTTGAACATTTTGGAAAAGGATGCAATTTTTATACTTTGTCATTTGGAAATGTATTTTCCTCCAACTTTTTTTGATATGATGGTGCATTTAATGATTCATCTGGTTCGATAAATAAGGATTTGTGGACCTGTATATCTTCGTTGGATGTATCCTTTTGAAAGGTATATGAAAATATTAAAGGGATATGTTAAAAATCCATATCGACCTGAAGCCTCCATTATTGAAAAGTATATTTCTGAGGAGGTAGCAGAGTTTTATGGAGTGATTGAAGACATATGGGAGGCTGATTACTTTAAAATTAAAGTTCCCGTTTTTAACTGTAAATGGTTTATCGGTAACAACAGTGTCAGACACGATGAATTTGGAATGACACTTGTTAATCTGAATAGATTGGAAGACACAACTGATTCTTTTATAATGGAAACACATGCCAAACAAATTTTCTATGTAGTAGATCAATCAGATATGCAGTGGGCTGTTGTTTTACAAGGGAAAAACCAATATGTTGGTGAGGATGAATTTGATGAAGCTGCTGATTTATGTGAGATCCCTACTTCCATGGAAAGATTAACAGAACATAATGATGAGTATGTTGAAGACATGGTTTGTGCCATAAGGAACGATCACGACGAAGGAATTTGGGAAAACAATCCAACTGTACATTCCTAAAATTACAGGTAACACAAGTTTATTTCTTGTTTACATTTAGTTTTTTCATATAATGTTAGATACTGTAAATTTTTTACTTATTAAAACATGTATCAAACCAAAACGATAAAACAATAAAAACCGTAAAGAGGAGAAGTCCTGGGCGCATCGGATGGCCGGTGGTGGATCACCGGTTGGCCGGTGGTCCAGAAAAAAGCTCTGTCTGGTCCACCGGCCGGCCGGTGCTGAGCCAGCGGGCGGCCGGTGGTCCAGACAGAGAGCCTTCCTCTCTGTCTGGACCACCGGCCGGCCGCTGGCTCAGCACCGGCCGGCCGGTGGACCAGACAGAGAGCCTTCCTCTCTGTCTGGATCACCAGCGGCCGGCCGGTGGTGAGCCAGCGGCCGGCCGGTGGTGCAGACAGAGAGGAAGGCTCTCTGTCTGGTCCACCGGACGGCCGGTGGTCCAGACAGAGAGGAAGGCTCTCTGTCTGGTCCACCGGCCGGCCGGTGGTGAGCCAGCGGCCGGCCGGTGGCACCAGGCAGTGGGCAAGTCTACTGCCTGGGTCCTCCGGCTGGCCGGTGAGCTCACACCGGCGGACCGCTGGACTCAGTGAGTCCATTTTTCAGCTTTCTTGGGCCAACTCCTTGGCAACCTTTTGCCTGTGTTTACCATGTTTATCATTGTTTAACATGCTTACCATATTACCAATGTTTACTATTATGTAATTTAGTACACTTTTCTATTTGTGAACTAATGTTTGTTTTTTTGATTTGAAGGAAAATGACAGATCAATCAGTTGATCAGCCACATGATTCTGGAGATGAGCATATTGGTCATACATCTGTGGAGGAACATTCACATGCTCCTATTACGAAAAAGAGTTCAAAGGTTGGTAAGCATGGGTGCACACGTTTACCAATATTATCACTTGCCCGTACGAAGGAGGAGAGGATAGTCGTGGAGTTTGATGATGATGATCTTCCTAGAGGTCCAAATGCTAAAGATTTTAAGGGTTTTGTAGCAACTCAGGCTAAGAGAAAAGTAAGCATTCTCTATGATGATTGGAGAAGTGTGGATAAGGCGATAATTTCTCAGTTGTGGGAGAACATTTTGGTAAGATCTTTTGCTATTTTTTGAATGTTATTTAAATGTTTCTAGTATATATAATATTTTTAACCTCTTTTTTATCAGATGACATTTGATATTCCTGACACTGGAGGAGTCTGGAAGAAATGATTATCGTTGGCTGCTAGGAGATGGAGGGATTTCAAATCAACCCTCTCATCTGATTTCATTTATGGTCATAGGAGTCGTGAGAATCCATGTCGTATATATCCTTTTATAGATGAAGACACATGGAGACAATTTTTTGAAAATAGAAGAAAAGAATCATTTTTGGTAAGGGCAATGTAAACTTTTATAAGCTTTCTTATATAAATGTTCTTATTATTGTTTTGTTAATGATTACTTATTCTTAATTTACAGCAAACAAGGAAAGCTCATCAAGAGATCCAATCTAAAAATGTATACCCTCATAGTTTATCTCGGGGAGGGTATGCATTATTGGAAGAACAAATGATGGCAGAAAAATTTCAACAACTAAGAGCTGAGTCTTCAAGCTCTGGAGAGGTGGCCCCTCCATCCCCTCCATCTAGACATGAGAAATGGAAAAGAGCTCGGAAGGGCAAAAAAGGACAATATCTTTCGGAAGAATCGAGACTCGTAGTTGAGAGGATTGTAAGATATCTATTTTATTTATTTGAGTTTACTATTTTCGTCATATATTTCCAATCATTATAGAAATGTTCAATTAATTATTACAGGACTCTCTTGAGGAGCGGAGTTCACAGGGGACATTTACACCATCTGGGAGGGAAGATATTTTATCTGTGGCATTGGGAAAGCCCGAACATCCTGGCCGTGTAAGAGGATATCCGGCAGGTGTATCGGTAAGAAAAGTGTTGCCACGTTCCTCAACTTCTAACGTTGAGGGAGTTTATAAAAAAAAATAGAATCCTTGGAGGCTGAAGTCCATAATATTAATGCGACAATGGAGGACAAGATTAGAGCATCGGTGCAGTTAATGTTTGCAGACTTGCAAAGACAATTTCAGGGTGCAGCTCCCACTCCACCTCTCCCAGTAGCTCCCACTCCCCCACCTCAGCCTGCAGACCCCATTTTTGATCCTCCTCCTCCGCCGCAGCTACCTACTTATTGTGAGTTGTATGTTGATGATCCTCAACATCATATAGTTGCATATGGGATGGTATATTTTATAGGAGATACAGTTCATCATCAACAGTTAGAGGTAGAGAATCAGAGGGTCACTGTACAGGATATTATAGATAGATCAGCTCGGATACCATTACCTACAGATGAGGTGACGACAGTTGGACATAGTATCGGCCATTTTTTACTTTGGCCATCCAGACTTCTTCGACTCATTACCATAGAGGTATGGATGTCATATCTTTTATTTTATATTTTTATTAATGTTTTATCATTTTAAAACTAATATATTTTTCAATTTATTTTTACAGGAATACTTCAAAGGTAAAGAAATACTGTATAGACAACAACAAAGACAGATAGCTATGACATCAGATGCAGATAGTAGCAGTCTTGACAAATTGTCAAGATATTCAAATTTGTTGGCGGATCATTATGACTTTACAATGGAAGCTCATGTCTGTGGACGTGAACTATGTGTGGGGATTATGAAAACTGATATCATGGAGTTTGTCACTGGAGATAAGTTGGGCATCAACGTGGGGCAAATTTTTATCATGTAAGTCTTAACACCTTTTCCTTGCGTTATATTTATTAAAAATGTATACTTATGTCTGCATTGTATTAGGTATCTGTATAAAATTTGTGAGAGGAATGAGCTGACAGATGTATATGGATTCGTGGACCCACAATTGATTTCCCCTGAAGCATGTGCATTGGATGAGGAACAAAGAATGCTTTATATTGCTGATAGATTTGAAAAGAATGTAATCACACAGTGTTGGATGATGCCTTTTTGTGAGAGGTATGAAACACATCCCTCTCAAAGAGTTAATTATCTTTTAACATAAAAAACCACTAACGTTAAATTTCCTTTTATCAGGGATCATTGGATGTTAGGGGTTTTTTGCCCTAGGGAGAAAACACTTTATTGGATATGCTCTCTCCATGATGATGTGCGAGAAAGTTTTAAGAATATATTGGAAACGTAAGTTTCAATTTCACAATAGTTTTATATATTATAATGAATTTTAAATTTACCCCATTCGTATTATTTTCTAACTGGGAATGGGTCCACTTTCGAAAAAGCGCAATGAAAAGGAATTTCAAGATCAAATATGTACATGCGAAGGTAAATATCCATTTATAATTTGTACATTTTGATTTATTAAATAAAAATAATATATTGAATTTACACTCATTCAAACAAAAATGTCATGAGCAACAAGGAATCATCGAATGCAGATATTACATGTTAAGATTTATGTATGAAATAATAACAACTGGGACAGTTCTGAGTTTTGACCTGGTAAGATTTCCTCTTTCTCATAATATTTCAATTTGATTTATTCATTATACACGTTGACTACTATCCTTTTCCTTTGTAGCTTTTTGATGACCCTCATCCCTTTACTGCTGAAGATATCAAACACTTACAAGTGGAGTGGTCAAATTATTTTACAGGTTTGATTGACTTTTAGTTGTTTGTAATGTAAAATGTAATTTTGAATATTGTCAATGTAATTGTGTATTTTGTAGTCGTTTAGGTTGGATTTAGTTTTTTTTGAAGTTGACAGTGTAAGTTTTGAATGTTATATAAGTGAATGTTTAATTTTTCTCTACTTCTTGTTTTGGTCTACTGTTGATGGTTTTTCTGGTCTGGATTTTGGTATGGGGGGAGAGGTTCCAAGGGGGTGGGTGGGTGTTTGGGGGGTGTCCAAGGGATATGGGAGGGGTGTCCAAGGTGTGTTTGGGGCTGTCCTAGGGGTCGGGGGGGGTGTAAATGAGGTGGGAGTTCTGTCCAAGGGGCCGGTTGGGTGTAAATGAGGGTGGGGGGGCTGTCCAAGGGGTGGGGGGTGTCCAAGGGGTGGGGGGGTGTCCGAGGGATATGGGAGTGGTGTCCAAGGTGTCTGGGAGTTCTGTCCAAGGGGCCGGTTGGGTGTAAATGAGGGTGGGGGTGCTGTCCAAGGGGTGGGGGGGGGGGGGTGTCCAAGGGGTGGGGGTGTCCAAGGGATATGGGAGGGGTGTCCAAGGGGTGTTTGGGGCTGTCCAAGGGCTCGAGGGGTGTCCAGGGGTCGGGGGGGGGGGGGTGTCCAAGGGGTCTGGGAGGGTGTCAAGGTGTGGGGGGGGGGGGGTGTCCAATGGGTGTTTGAGGCTGTACTAGGGGTCTTGGGGGTGTAAATGAGGGTGGGGGGGGGGGGCTGTCCAAGGGGTGGGGGGTGTCCAAGGGGTGGAGGGTGTCCAAGGGATATGGGAGGGGTGTCCAATGGGTGTTTGAGGCTGTACTAGGGGTCGTGGGGGTGTAAATGAGGGTGGGGGGCTGTCCAAGGGGGGGGGGTGTCCAAGGGTTGTGGTGGGGCTCCAATGTGGTGGGGGAGGGCTGGCCAGGTTGTTAGGTGGGTATAGATGAGGGTGGGGTTCAGTTGGGGCTTGGGGGAGGGCTGGCATGGTTATTTTTGTTTGGTTTCTGGTTGCTTTTTGGTGAGAGCAGTGCAATTATTTAAAAAAAATTTTCTTTCACGTCTGTTATTTTATAACCGACGTGGTAAATAAATCGGTAGGGGTTTATCACGTCGGGTTTTTCTAGAACCGACGTGATAAACCGTTCCCGGGGCTTTTATCACGTCGGTTCTTAATATAACCGACGTGCTAAAAGGCCTGGGAATCGATTTACCACGTTGGTTATTGGATAACCGACGTGCTAAAACGTTTCCCAGGCCTTTTTATCACGTCGGTTATTTAAGAAACCGACGTGATAATAGGCCAGGGGAAGGGTTTATCACGTCGGTTACGACATAACCGACGTGATAAACGATATCCCAGGCGTTTTATCACGTCGGTTTAGGGAATAACCGACGTGATAAAGCCCCCCCGCGCATATTTATCATGTCGGTTATTATATGAACCGACGTGATAACCACCGTGATGTTAGGGATATTACGTCGGGTTTTAAATAACCGACGTAAAAAACGTTATTTATAACGTCGTCCGTATTAACGTCGCCTAAAAACCGACGTAAATAATAAAAAATAACCGACGTAAAAAATGTTTTCTGCACTAGTGATACTATCATAACCACGTAGCCAAGGCCTCGTTCCAGGACTAAAAATAATATTGTGTCAAGGACTCGTCCCAAGACACTAGTTTGTCTCATGAGACCTACCAATGCATCGATGAACTATAGCGGGCTCCACCCGTCACTTACTAAGTCCAATGCATTCCTCATATGAAAAGGTCTAAACGTAACATAAACATTTGTATTAATACTAGCAAACGAAATGTCAATACTTTACCCATAAACCATGAATGGTATAAAAATAACACATCCACAGTCAAACATATCACAAAACCTTCAACACAATATGGAAGATTTGTATCATGATAAATCAACTTCAAAATAAGTTTAAAATTCATTAAATTATTTTGACATAGATGAAAATGATTTGTAAAACTCTTTGAGATAAATTCCCCTTTTTCTTGAAAACATTTAAAAGTCACACAATTTAGAAAAGAAGTCATTTAAGGACATTTTTGAATCAAAGTGTTCCATACCACTTTGAAACTTTTTAAAAGAGTTATCATTTCAAAACTTTCATTACATATAAATAAATCCTTAAAATCATTTTGAAAACATGGAAATTAATTTAAAAGATATAGAATGATAAATCATTAAAACATTGGAGATTTTGATCATGATAAAGAGTACCTTTAAAAATCCTTAAAATCATCAGTTTGAAATCATTTTTATGAAAAATGGACATGGATGATAAATATTTCCCAGTAAATACTTACACATAAACAATCTATGATAATAATGAGATTGAGGAATTAACCCTTACCAATTTGGTAACCTACGTAACATACAACCCATGAAAGAGGTAATGTACAATAAATATGTAAATACAAATAAATTAAAGTGTATTACCCAAATAATACAATTATGGGCAGTACATACACCACACAAAAGGTAATAGTGGCAATATGGCATGAATCTCACGAGAATACGGAGTGAGATGAAAACCCCTTACCCTGCACTTTCTATTAATCAAGGGGATGTTTAGCCTCCTATATGAAGACTATAGTTTGTTATAAATTATACCCTAACCATATTAATATTTATGATATCATAAATTATTCATTTATTACTTTATACTACCCATTTAATAATAATTTCCATGTTATATTAATATTTCGGGTAATAATCCCTTTCTTTATCGTACGTGTTTTAACTTGTTACTCTTGATTGTATCACTTAGATCATGATTTAAATACATCCAGAATATAAAACATGATTTATTTATCATATATATTTAGAATATAAAAATTTATAGTTGACTTATATATGAAATGGAAAACACCGTTTATGGAGACGGTAGTCCGTACGTACACATAAACGTTGTTTCTGTTTTCATATAGTATTGAACGAAAGAAAGTGAATAAGATTTATGTAAGTACATAAATACTTATATATATAAATATATATATCTCCAGTAGAATTATTATGTCATATATTACATACTTATTTGTAATATATATTTTTATAATCGTCGATGAATGGTGAAATTTGAAATGATTCTCATCGCATCGTGGATACGGTAATCCATACGTACGCATGAGCGAAAATATCATTCTTTTGATATTAATATAATAATTGGATGGTATATAATATATAGAGAATAATTATCATGTTATATTTATTATTTAAATGAATTACACATCATTATTATACCCATCTAAATAATAATATAATGAATAACAACTACACCACGACGTGGAGACAGTAGACCGTATGTACGCATGTATGGTGACATGTCATTCAAGAAATGAATAGAATAATGAATTTGGTTATTAAAAATTTATAATAACATCAAATTATATAGAATATACTAGATTTATTATTTTAAAATGGGAAAAATAAAGAAGAAGAAGTTGAAAAGAAAGGAACATGAAAAAAGGTGGTGAAAACATTACCTCTTCTTCGGGTTCTTCCGTTGGACTTGATCATAAGGGATCCTTAGGATAGATTTTTGATCAATATAAGGAATATAGGTTGAAGTGAGGGAAGTTTAGAGAGTATTTGGGCCAGGTTTGGATGAACAGAAAGGCTTTTATGGTGTGAAGAATTTGTTTTATGTTTGGTCCTTTTATAAGGGGGAGGAGGGGTTCTTTAGGAAAAACATGAAGTATTAATTTATAATAAATTCATATTCGGTTTCTAATGGCTCCAATGTGGATTATTCAAAGTATAAGGTGGGGATGGGTCGAAATATTTTCAACCAATAGATTTTAGACAGGTTTGGGGCATTATATTAACCTTATCTTTTAGTTTTAACTCTTAGTTAATTAGTTTGACACTTACCATGTCACATTGTATTTTTATATTATATAGTTAATAAACATACTATATACATCCAAGAGACCCAAAAGTGGTCCATTAATGACAAAAAAATAATTATATAAGTCCTTTGGAGGATCCTTAGAATTTTACGCTATAATATAAATTATTAATATAATATTTGTTCTAAAAACTCATTTATGTCAATTTTGACACTACTCAATAATTGATTTCTGTTAAAGTCTTAAAAAAAATATTAATTTGAACCAAATTTATTTAAGATATACTAACATTTCATATTAACCAATAAAATTCGTGTATGTCATCAATACATTCAAATTATATTTATTTTAAGACTTATAATACCAATTATTTGATTCTTTCATTTGTAAGGAAAATGCTGCATCAATATTGTGTCATAAATATTTTTACCTTTTCAATTTCTAAAAAATATAAATAAAATACCATTATGTGTTAAATATTTTTTTCTTTATAATTAATATTTATAATCAAAAAAATAGCATATATAACCATATGTAAAAATTGTTTTTCTAAAAGATATAATCTTATGTCATTTTTGTATTTACTTGATCTTAATTAATATAAATTGTCCCTATCACCTACAAGTGGCTCCATGGGGTCCCAAAATCGACCCAAATATTCCCATCATCGGACAGGTATCCAAAAATAAGGTTAGGCCACGTTTTAGGGTTATTTATTATTATTATAATATTATTTTTTACCCTTATTTACCGGATTTACCCTTTAACCATGGTAAATAAAATATTTAACGAAGTAATTATTCAAAACTTCTAAAAATATAAGTTTCCTATTTACACAATTAGGAAAAAATGATTCCAAATATGGAATCCATTTTTCCAAATTCAAAACACAGAAGTGGCAGAAATTAATTTAAAATTAATTCCTTCTGTCAAAACAGAAAGCGTGTTTTTAAGATATAATAACTATCAAAATATTGACACTTGTTTATGTCTGGTTTAATTGTGAAATTATGTCCAATGACCAAAATTTTATTAAATGGTAAAAATATATTCTAAATATACTTTAAAACCACTCAGATTCATAATTTATCAAAATTAATTATTTTTATTAAAAAATTTGTTTTTAATTAAAATTTAGTAATTTTCACTATTCATCAAACTATAAAAGTTATCAGAATGTACCAAAAATTGACCCTAAGATAATTTCAATATTCCGAATCCAAAAATGAAGTCCATTTTGAATGATAAAATGTATAAAATTTCAAAAATTGGGTATTACTATTCATAACAGCTAGTTTGATTGGTTGTGGTGTGTGTTAGAACTCGATGTTGCGTACAACACACACTGATGTATTATTCAAAGAGAAGAGTATCGTGGAAGATTTGGGTGTTAAAAAGTATATGAAAGAAACTTGAACTGATTCAGAAGATATTTTGAGTGAATCTGATGCTTCAGACTCAGAACAAAACAAAGAATCCAATCAATGATTTTTGAAAGAGACATCTGAGCTAACAATTAATTCCCTTGTGCATAATACTTATTATATCAGTGACTTCCATAATGATGATGATATGAATTAAGAATAATTATTTTAATATTATGAAATTCTTGAAGGTAATTTTAATGAGCTCAAAGAAAAATATAATTCATTATAAAGACAACATGCTTTAAATGAAAATTACATGTCAAATCTCGATAAAGAAAAAGAGAAATTTGCTAAACTAGTTAAGGAAATTACAGAGTTAAAATTATCTAAAGAAAAATTAAGAGAGGATACTGAGATGTTCACTGATGGTAGGGATACCTTGATACATTTACTAGGAAAACATATTGCTCCAAAGTATATAACTAGTCTAGGATAACAGCCGAGACATAGACAAATTAGCAATACCAAATTTGTTCCAAAATATGGATAGTTCACTACTAGTTCTAGTTATGGACCATATTTTAAGAAAAAAAATTCTAAAGGACCTATCAATTTATTTATCTCTCAAAGTGTGTTTTCTGAATTTATAAAACCTATAAAGAAAATATGGGTTCCCAATGTTTTACTTGCTAAACTCTCTTGACCTAAGAAGATCTGGGTACAAAAATTATCCCATATTTAATTTTTTTTGCAGGGAAGTTGTTTAAAGAGTTCTTGTATAATCCTATGGTATTGGGAATGTTAGGACCAATAGGGGCCTATATACCCTGATAGGGGGGGGGTGAATTAGGGTATGGATATTCTTTTTCAAAATTCTTCCTGCCCCACTGGATCTTGAACTCTTTGTTAAAAGGGTCACTTTGCTTGCACTTGTTTGTTTTTTATGATCACTTAATTTCTTCTTTATCTAATGATGATTCTTTAAATGCAATATAGGCAAGTAAGCACGCAGACGCAGATATTTTTACTTGGTTCACCCTCACTGGGCTATGTCCAAGGAGCATACGCCAACAAATTGCCGGTCGTACCAATATCCACAAATCTTCACTAGATATGGATACAAAGATTGGGTTAGATCACATCTATTCCCAGGCTCACTGCCTTTACATGTTTTGGGCCAGCTCACTGCTTTCCCAAGCGTCACTCCCTATTTCTCTCCCTCTGGATCACTGCCGGTGGAGAGGATCACCGTCTTTCTCTTCCTTTGCTCACTACTCTTGGAAAAATCCACTCAATGTTTATAGACTTGTAGGTATCTTCATTTATATGAAAGAATTCATCTTCCTCTGTATGTAGATTCTCTGTTTAAGTACAACTTTCCCTCGTAGATGAATATCTCGGCACGCAAGTATTGGCGCACAAGTCACAATGGGCGTGCAAGTCCACCTCAGACACTTGCATGACACAATCTTCCCCAACTCCAAAATTGCGCGACTCTCTTCCGTTTACGCCCAAACCAATATTGGCGCACAAATGCCAATCGGCACACAACATCTCACACCGACGAACAACTTCAACCACTGGCGCACAACTTCACTTGTGCCAACCACACACCACTTGCGCGACCACCACACCTGCACGACAGGAGCTCTGATTTCTCAAAGTGTTGAACTCCGGTTCAGAATGAAGAGCGGTGGTCCATTGTTTATAGGCAGTCTGACCACCCTGCACGATGGCACACAGGTCAACCCTCGGCGCGCAAGTCTTGACTTGCAGGTCTCTTCCCCTACAAGTCACCTTCGCAACCTACTTCCAAACTTGCGTGAACCTCTTTCCATTGCCATATTTTGATCTTCTGATCTTGAAAAACCATAGGTGCACAAGTTCTCAAACATCCAAGCCATCGACACGCAAGTATCTTTCACGGCACCCAAGTCACCTGCGCGACCTCACCAAAACTTGCACGAACCTTATCCCTTTGCCATATTTTGATGATCTGATCGTGAGAAACATATGGCATGCAAGTATCCAAGCCTTCATGTACACGAAATGCATGTCCCTTTGCCGAAAACCACTTTTCGTAATTTTTCAATTTTCAGGCCCAAAAATTTGGTAAACACTAGAAAACGACACCACCTTGTATCTGTTCTTTTGTACCACCTCCAAATCATCCATTCCTTTTGTCGACGTTCTTGAATCAAACATGGATCGTTGAACTCAACTCTTGAACTCGACATTCCATCATAAAATCCTCTTTGTCCACAAATTTGTATGTCATTGTTTTTCTTTGTCAACAATCACCACTAAGTTGTCCATGTTGTCAACATACACAATCACCTCAAAAATGATTCAATGATGCCTTGAGGGATTTTTTTCCCAACAGTCTCCCCCTTTGGGTTTGTTGACAAATCTTCCATAAAAAGATACATCGTGGATTCTTCATCCACCATTCTCCTTTTTCGATTCTGATAGCGATCAAGGATTTACTCAACACATACTCTAGTCCCACATGAGCAATGCTCAGTGTGAGAAATGAAAGTAAATGAAATATTCATCAATGAATCACTTCATCTCAGCCATCCACTATTGACACAAAACTAATACCAATTTGTACTAAACTGATACTAATTTTTGAAGGACCTCTTGGAAGACCAATTTTTGTTTGGAAATATTTTTACCACATTCCAACACTACTCTTCTGCTTTTATCATGATCCACAGCTGTCGCGATATCTATTCATTGATCGATCACTTCTAGAATCGTCAGATATTATACGCTCCCACTTTCTGCTCGCAGCTTCAACACCTCTTTAGCCCTATTTTCTGTGTTTTCCAAGCTAAGATCTGGCTAAGCACGTTCAACTAGCTTCAACTCCCCCTATCTGGATGCTCCACATGTCAGATTCTCCCCATATCATCCATGATTTATCAAGTCTCCACACTGTCTCCCCCTTGAACAATCACTATTTTCTCCTCCTTTGTCAATGAACCCAAAGGTCATGCCTTTACAGTCTGGAACAGAGTAGAGCACACATATCAGTATATTAGGGGAAAACACATCATACCTCAGGGAGAGGGGGGGGGGGTTCCACATACACACTATTTCAAGTATGGGGAGTCGACTAAACTCCCAGAGCCAGTCGATGCCTTTCAAAATGCTTCCTTGGGTAAGGCCTTTGTCAGAATGTCTGCAACTTGTAGCTCTGTAGGCACATACTCAAACTTCACGATTCCTTTCTCAACATTCTCCTTGATAAAATGATACTTTATCTCAATGTGCTTTTTACTTGAGTTATGGATGGGATTTTTGCTAAGATTTATGGAACTTGAGTTATCACATTGGATTCCGATCGGAGACTTCACTTCAACTACCATATCTTCAAGCTGCTGCTTCATCCACAATAACTGTGTGCATGCTTGAGTGGACGCAATATATTTTGGATCAGCGGTGCTCAATGAAATGAAATCTTGTCTCTTGCTAAGCCACAAAATACACAGTCCACCAAGATAGAATGCACCACCTGACGTTGATTTTCTATCATCCACTGAACCGTCCTAGTCTACATCTGTATATCCCAGTAACCATGTCTGAGATTTATCAGTATATGTCATGCCGAAATCCACTGTTCCCTGGTTATACCAAATTATTCTTTTCACTGAAATAATTTGGCTTTCCTTGGGATTACTCGGATATTTCTCTACTTGGAATGTGGCGGATACTATGTTAGGCCTTGTTGTAGTAAAGTATATAATGCATCCAATAATCTGCCTGTATTCTGTAATATTCACTGCCTTTCCATCCTCATCTTTTGATAATTTTATCCGGGTAGCAACCAGAGTCTTCATATCTTTGGAATTATCCATTCCAAATCATTCCAAAACTCCCTTGACATATTCGGATTAAGAAATTAATGGTCCATTCCTTCCCTGTGTCACCTATAGACCAAGGAAAAACATCATCTCACCAATCATAGACATTTTGAACTCATGTCTCGTGGATTCATAAAAATGTTTGCACTGTGCTTTATCTGATCCGCCAAATATTATGTCTTCTTCATAGACCAGCCTCATCATACTTTGATTACTATTGTTGTTGAAATAGATATTGTAATCAAATCCATCATGCTAAAAACCAAACTTCTTCAAATACTTATATAGCCTTGAGTACCATGCTCTCAGTGCATGTTTTAGCCCATATAACACCTTCTTCTGCCGACAAACCTTGTTCTCATCCTCATGAATGAGAAAACCATACGGATTCTCGACATACACTTATTCCTCCGGAATTACATTCATGATTACTAATTTTACATCCATCTGGAACACTTTGAACTTCTGTTGCACTGCAATGGCTATGAATAATCTGATTGTCTCCAGTATTTCTACCGATGCTAATGTCTCATCAAAGTTATTACCCTTTATTTGGGAGTATCCTTTGCACACTATTCATTCTTTATTCCGAATCACTGTTCCATCTTAATTAATATTGTTGTGATTGACCCATTTAATTGTGATGAAATTTTTATCTAGTAGCCTTGAAACAATCTCCCATGTCTGGTTCTTCTTAAGCTGCATTAGAATAGAATTTCGGATCTACCTGAGATAGGAATAATGTCTTCTGTAGTGACATAATTATTCTAGTCTGAACTGGAGCTGCCTGATTAACAATGATATTGTGTCTATCAGTTTCAGCTCAGCTCTTTGGATTCCTTGTAGACACATAAATGGCACTTTCTTGATCATCATCAGTGTCTTCTTCTGAATCAGCATCATCCACTTCTTCTCCCCATGTGTTTCTTTCTTCCTCAACACTTTTGTCAGTAAATTGTTCACGGACACAATTTTCAGTGGATTCATTTATTTCTTCTACTTTTCTCTGTGTCATTGTTCAATGACGTCATTTCTTTGAACATATTCTCTTATATTTTTGTTGACACACTTTTTATTTTCTCTCGCAGCTTCTTGGTATCCTAAAAGCAGTCAGCTGATACCACATTGTTAGAAAACAATAGATAATCATGAAAACCTATGTGTTGCTTCTTTTCCACCAATAAATCTTCATGAGAATAGTTATTCATCCTTCATATCATATGGAGATCATGCATCTGATTAGGATATAGAATGATCCCGCTGTGTTATGAAACTCTTCTAGTTGTTAGGCCCAATAGTTTAGACCCATAACTATTCTTTTCCTCCTGCGTCATTTTTCTCATCTTCCACTCAAATTTGAGCCATTAATAAAATCTCTTAGCCTAATGAGTTGAATCTAGGTGTAGGAAACAAGAGATAATGTTAATAACACAATCACATCCTATTATGCTCTGTTTCTCCATTTCTTCTTCAACTATTGTACCTGATTTGAGCTAATTAAAAATCTGGGGCACATCACTTCTCCACTTTGCATCTTTATATTCCACTTCCCCTTGGATTGTATCTCTCTAAAACATGAAACACATTAATCATTAGTTAATTTCATTTATATTCATATGGAGAGGGGGGCTTTCTAGAATCCTCAAGACGAGGGTATTGGTTGATCCTAATGGGTCAACCCTATGATTCATTCATGGAGTGCATCACAATCCTTTCTTGCTTCCTCCAGATGCCTGGCCAAATTCAACTGCTCTGGCCATATGACTAAGCATTCATTACCCACATGCTGAGCCTTTTTATTATATGTAGATTCTATATGACTGACATTCCTCATCACTTGGGGTATAGACCCACTAGTACACAGTTAATTCTTTAAGGTTCTTCCAAAATTCCATTTTCCTTGATTATTGCTATCAGCAGAAATCTCCTTGCTTGTCAACATCCCTTGCTTATGCCACCATTGCAAGGATTTTCATTTTTCTTCCATTCATCTCCGTGGCACATGACTTGTGGATTTTTCAACGCATTCTTTATTTATCTTCCTTTTATCAGAATTATGACTTGCCACCCTATTTTTCATTGGTGGTGGGTCCTCCACTGAACTTACATTCTCCTTACTCACAACTATTGTGTTTCCTCCCTTTTTATTCCTGATATGTTCATGTTCTTTCTTAGTGGGACATTGTGAGTGTGATAGAGGAGGTGACCGATACACCTTTCGTTCAACACCATTTGATTCCCCTGAGACTGTAAGCCTATTCTTCACCTAAACACTTTTTCTTCCAGTGTATAATTTTTCATTATGCATCACTGGAGTCGAAATTCTCTTTCTGGGTTCCTTTTCCTTCCCTGCTTTCTTCTTGCTGCACAGTCTGGCCAAATTCCCATGATCAGAACATATGAAACATCTTCCATCAAAGACATACCTCATTTCACCATTTCTATGTCAAGATGTTGATGTATCTAGAGTTCTCCCTCTGACATTGAGCTCTTGATATTACTGACACTTATTCATGGTGTGTCCCATTCTTCCACAGTAATAGCATTTTATGAGTGCTCTCATTTGAGAGACTCTACTCTCTGATTTCTCAGAAAGCTTCTTCTTATTCACAGATTCATCAAAGTTTCTATTTTCACAGCCTGATATGTATTCATGAGCTTCTAAACAGAAGCTTGATGTGTGGCCGTGAATCTCGTAGAAATAGCACATTTCATAACTAATTTTTGTAACTGTCCTATTAGGACTATCTACAGCACCTATAGGATTTCTTTCACATCAGGAACTATTCATAGCTCTCTTTCTATCTTTCACGGGAGGTGATTATTCAAATCCAATTCCAGATTTTCCCAAATTTTATGTTCTTTGAGCTGAGAAAATATTTTGTTGTTTCTCCTCAGAAATCTCATACTTCCTTTTCATTTTATCATCACCTTCTGAAGGACAATCGAATAGTAAGTGTAGTGCATCATTCAACGTAGGTTTATCTTCGGATATAGACTTCTCCATTTCTTTCTTGACTGATTCTAGTTCTTCTTCCAAATTTTGAATCTTCATATCCCTTGATTCAACTTGGACATCAAGTTCTCCACTGAGAAGCTTCCCTCTATTCATATCATCTTCCAATTCACGTGTTAGCTTATCCACCATGTCACTCTTCTCCTTTACATTCCTCAGAAATAGATTTAGTGACACATTCATTCTCTTGTTGTAGAATTCGATTCTTATGAACATTTTCAGACAACTGTGTTTCTGGATCATCATTTCTAGCTTTCATATTCTGAACATCATATGAATTTTGATTCTCTTCATAATCATCAGCCTTTTGTTTTCCATTCATTTTATCCATATTTTGTAGCTCTTCGGCATGTGAATCATTCTTCTCTGTTAGGTCAGTAACTATATCAATAAGCCTTTTATTTAAGCCTTTTAGCTTGATGACCTCAATTTCAAATACATTGATACATATATCTTTAGATTTGACTTCTTCATCCAACTTCCAGTCCAATTCCTTTGTCATGTTGACAAAATCTACTAGTGGCCTCCTTCTTGAAACTTCATCATCATCAGCTATTCCAGCATCACTTTGATGTTCATGTACATCACTCATTCCAACATCTTGATTGAGTGAATCAATATTTTCCCTATCTGATTCATCCAGGCCTTCCTTCAGTAAGCTGTTTGAATATTTTAGTTGAATCACACTTTTCCCATAAACACTTCCACACTGAGGGATACCACCTGACTTCTAATTCTTCTTTGATGTTTTTCCATTCCCCATGGAACACCGAGACAAGAGCAGACTGATTCTTTGACCACACAGATTGACTATACCAAGTCGGAGCAAACAAATCTGATAACAACAACCTTCGCTCTGATAAAAATTGTTATGACCAATAAGGACCAATATACCCTGAGAGGGGAGTGAATCAGGGTATGGATATTCTATTGTGCAGATAAGGATTTTACTTCCTCGTACTCAGATGTCCACTTTGTCAACAAACACAGTCACCTCAAAAATGCTTCAATAATTTTTTGAGGGATTTTTCCCAACATGGAAAATGGATGTTCAAGACATATTATAGGAGAATATTCTTCCTTCAGGAGTCTAATCAATGTTGATGGTGGGAATGTCACCTTTGGTGACAATGCAAAAGGGAAAATCATCGGCTTAGGCCAGATTGGTATCCCTGATACAATATTAATTTCTAAAGTACTTTTTGTTGATGGATTAAAGTACAATTTACATAGAATATCTTAGTTATGTGATGATTGATTTGTTATTAAGATTGAAAATGATTCGTGAAATGTTTTTAACTGAAAAAATTATTTATATTTCACTGCATGTAGAAATGATAATGTATATGTTGTTGATATAAATTCAATAGACAAAAAAATGATTCCTACTTGAATGATTTTCATAAAGAGTCTTGGATGTGGGAAAGAAGTTCAGGACACTTCAATGTCCACTCACTTAGGAATCTATCTATGAAATTTGTAGTTATAAAGATACCTAAATTAGAATTCCCACTTGAAAAAGTGTGTAATCCCTAACAAAAGGGAAACAACACAATGTTTCATTCAAACTAAAGAAAGAAGTTTCAACTCCTATACTACTTTAGTTGGTTCACATGGATTTGTTTGGACCATCAAGAGTTTCAAGTTTAAATGGGAAGCACCATGTTTATGTTCTTATAGATTAATTTTCTAGGTATACTTGGGTATACATTCTAGCTCACAAAAGTGAAGCTTGTTCCTATTTTATCAAAAATTACAAGTATGTAGAATATCATAGTGGACATAGAATTAAGAACCTGAGAAGTGATCATGGACGTGTGTTTGAAAATCATGAGTTTGAATCTTAATGCTCACATAATGGCTATAGTCACAGCTTTTTTACACTTAGGAAACCTAAACAAAAAGGTGTTGAAGAAAGAGGGAATAGGACCCTTCAGGAAATTGCTAGAACTAGGCTTAATGATTATGACTTACCTATTTATTTTTGGGCTGAAGCTGTAAATAAAACCTATTATATCATCAATAGAGTTTAAATTAGAACTGTTATAAGGAAGAACCCTAGTGAGATTTTGAATAATAGGAAGCCTAAGGTTTATTATTTCAGATTTTTTGGTTGAAATGTATCTATTCTGAATAATAAGGATAATCTTGACAATTTTTCTCCAAACAATGATGATGGAATTTTCATGGGTTATTCTATCTCATATAAAGCCTATAGACTGTTCAATAAGAAAACCAAATGTGTGGAAGAATCAGTTCATGTCAAATTAGATGAGACTGATCCACATGAGCCTAAAAAATCACTTGAACATCTTGAAGAAAATTTGTCAATTATGAACCTTAATGATAAAGATAGTGAATCCCCTGTAAAAGTATCCAGTTCTGGGCATTTTCTAGAATCTGCACCTACTGATTCTGAACCAACAGACAACAATGAAGAATCTAGTTCAATCCTTCCTAGATGCTTTAGGACTCTTAAGAATCATCCTCTAGATACTGTTGTAGGTGATTTAAATAGAGGAACACAAACAATAGCTTCTCTAAGAAACCAGGTTGAACATCAATCTTTTATTTAACAGCTTGAACCCATGAATATTAATGTTGCTATCAATGATGAATTTTGGGTAATTTCTATGCATGAAGAATTAAATAAGTTCGAAAGAAACAATGTCTGGGAATTAGTGGAAAGTCCTAAGGACACATTGACAATAAGCACTAAATGAGTTGTTAGGAACAAAGTTGATGAATCTAGAAATATTGTTAGAAATAAAACTAGGTTTTTTACACAAGGATATAGTCGATAGGAAGGAATAGACTATGAGGAGACCATTTCAGTTGTTTCTAGATTATAATCCATTAGGATACTACTTGCTTATGTAGCTCATCTTAATTTTAAACATCATCAAATGGATATTAACATCCCTTTTTCTAAATGGTTATATAGTTGAGGATGTGTTTTTTAAACAACCCCCTGGTGTAACACCCCATGATTCTACAGTATGCTTCTCTTTGAATAATGCGATAGCGTGTGTTGTATGCAACATCGAGTTCTAACACACCACAACCAATCAAACTCGCCATTATGAATAGTAATACCTACTTTTTGAAATTTTATAAATTTTATCTATCAAAATGGACTTCATTTTTCGATTTGGAATATCGAATTTATCATAGGGTGAAATTTTGGAACTTTTTAGATAACATTTATATTTTGATGAATAGTGAAAATTACTAAATTTTAATTAAAAACAACTTTTTTAATCGAAATAATTTATATTGAAAAAGTATGAATTTGAGTGGTTTTAAAGTATATTTAGAATATATTTTTAAAATTTAATACAATGTTGGTCATTTTACATAATTTTACAATTAAGCCGGACATAAACAAGTGTCAATCTTTTGATAGTTATTATCCCTTAAAAACACGTTTTTTTTTTTGTTTTAACAACGAGAATTAATTTTAAATTAATTTCTGCCACTTTTGTGTTTTGAATTTTGAAAAATGGATTCCATATTTGAAATCAGGATGTTCATATTGTGTAAATAGGTAACTTTTATTTTTTGACATTTTGAATAATTACTTCGGTAAATATTTTATTTACCATGGTTAAGGCTAAATCTGGTAAAAAGGGTTAATGAAATAATATTATAATAATAATAAATTAACCTAAAACGTGTCCTAAACTTATTGGTGGATACATGTCCCACCATGGGAATCGTTGGGTCGATTTTGGGACCCCATGGAGCCACTTGTAGGTGATAGGGACACTTTATTTTAATTAAGTTAAAATAAATACAAAAATGACATAAGCATATATCTTTTAGAAATTTTTTTTACATAGGGTTATATATGTTGGATTTTCGACTCTAAATATTAAATAGAAAACTAAAAATATTTCCTAAATAATTATATTTTGTTTCTAATTTTTAGACATTATATAATTTAATTTATTTATTTAACAGTGGTGATGCAATAATTACTAAATTAATTAACAATTAAAATAATTAATATTATAAACACCCAAATAAATATAATTTCAGACTTTGTATGAATTACACTAATTTTATAGGTTAATATAACATGTTAGTATTGACTTAATTAACTTTGTTCGAAGAACTCATTCTATTATGATTTTCACAAAAATCAATTATTGAATAGTGTCAAAATTGACATAAAAGAGTTTTTAAAATAAATATTATATTATTAATTGATATTAAATTCCTAAAAATCTAATATTCTGACAAGAGACTTATATCATGATAGGTGTAACATTAGTGGACCACTTGGGGGTCGCTTGGAGGTATATAGTATGTTTATTAACCATATAATATAAAAATACAAAGAGACATTGTAAAAGTGAAACTAATTAACTAAGAGTTAATACTTAAAGATAAGGTTAATATAGTAACCCAAACCTATCTAAATCCTATTGGATGAGTGGTATTTGACCTATAACCACCTTAAACTTTATAAAATCCACTTTTGTGCCATTAGAAACCGAATATGAATTTATTATAAAATAATATTTCTAGCTTTTCCAAAGGTGCCCCTCACCCCTCTTATAAAAGGGAACTCATACTTCTCATTAATTAACACATTCAAAGCCTTTTGGTTCGTCCAAAATCTGCCCAAATACTCTCTAAACGTCCCTCACTTCATCTTAGAGGCCCTACTTTAGTCATAAATCTATCCAATGGAGCCCTTTTGATCAAATCAAAAGGAAGAACCCGAAGAAGAGGTAATGATTTCACCACCCCTTTTCAAGTTCCTTCTTCTTCCACTTCTTCTTTATTGGTTATTACCATTATAAAATAATATATCCAGTATCTTATTTATACTGTGATGTTATTATAAATATGGTACAACCATATTCAGTATTCTATCCACCCTTTGAAAAACATGTCACCATACGCGAGTACGTACGACTTACCGTCTCCACATCGTGGTGTAATTGTTATTCAATAAGTAATTATTTGGATGGGTATAATAATGATTTATAATTCATGTAAATAATAAATATAACATGATAATGATTCTTTATATATGATATACCATCCAATTATATATTATTCTAATATCAAAATAATGATATTGTCGCTCGTGCGTATGTACGGACTACTGTCTCCGCGATCGCGATGAGATTCATTCTCATCATATCCATTCAAGTATAATTATCATTTGATGATTTAAAAATAATTTTTAAGGACGTTATATAATTCTAGATATGAATAATATACAACCTATCCATGACAAACATGTCTTACGTAACAAAACATATAAAAGAAAACGAGTAAGTTAACACCCGAAACAACGATAATTCTAAGATATTATTAACAAAGCAATGTTAAAGATCATATATGATATAATATTAATGTATATGATTCTTGTATTATTTAATAAAAATTATATCACCATTATACAGGAGGTTAACCTACCCCCAACCAAGTAAAAGTACTAGTTAAGGGTTTACATCACAATCTCTTCATTATCCCAGGTTGTTTATACGTAATAATCTACTAGGAATTCTTTATCATCCACATCCATGTTTCTTAAAAATGTATTTCAAAACATTTTTACTATATACTAGAATTTGGGTTAAAGTCATTTATACCCTTGTTGAATTTTATAAGTGGTTTATAAAGGAATAATTCCATCGTTTTCCAAACAAGGTCTTTTTTAAACTTTTTGACAGAATTGAGGTATGAATGTTTTTTTAACTTATACGGCGGGTGTGGCTATTTTCCACCGTTATAAAATTTTTGAAGCTTCCCTTAAAATATTATATGAATATTTTGAAAGAAAATGTTTTATTTTATAAATATATGACCCTTAAATGATTTCAAAATAGAAAGAGATATTTCTCTAAAAAGAGTTTTGATATCATCTATGTCAACACCCTTTGATGAATTTTACGCTTATTTGAAGTTGATTTAATATGATAAAAAACATCTATATTGTATTTAAGGTTTTGTGATATGTTTGACTATATATGTGTTATTTTTATACCATTCATGGATTATGGATGAAGTATTTACATTTTGTATGCTAGTTTTAATACGAATTTTTATGTTATGTTTAAACTTTTGCATATGGGAATGCATTGGACTTAATATGTGATGGGTGGAGCCTGGTATAGATCCTCGATGCATCAGTAGGTCTCATGGAAAAAAATAGTTTCTTGGCACAAGGCCTTGGTAAAATATTATTTGTAGTCTTAGCACGAGGCCTTGGCTATGTGGTTATGATAGTCTGGCATTATGCATTACATCATTATGAAAGTGGTTATTGATATTGCATGTGATTATTCTATTAGTAGAATATCAATGTGAATAAGTAAATGGAATTATTTCATTTTATTTTTTCCATACTATGTTGAAGTTCAAGTTTAAAAGGCTTTTGTTTTAGTTATACATTGCCTTAATCTTATTTATGAAAGTTTACACTATATTTTTATCCTTACTTGGAATTTGAGATCACCCCTTTTCTATGTTTTATTTTTCCCAGTATGTGAGGAAGTAATTTATGAATGACCTGCGGGGATATTATGAGGGTATTAGATTGTGGAATATGGAAACTATGTTGTTTTAGTTTTCATTTTTATGATGTAATGTAAAAACTATGAATATATCTAGTGTTTCCAAGGCTACTAAACTAATCGGTCATTCGAGATTTGATCTTTCTTGTGGTCATGACAATGTTATGTAATAATGCACCAGATCTGGGTAACTAGGGTCAGGGTGTTACAGTTGATATCATAGGAAGTATAGTACAAACCATGGAAGCTAGATTTAGATAAACACTGATTAGAGAAAGTAGACCTAAGACAAACTTTGAGGATTAGTATAGAATAACTTCCTAGAATTTTGGTATTGTAGAGATTTTGTGAGATTTACGAGAAATAAATCCCTATCTGGATACGAGCAGGTAGAGGCGGCTCTGGCACATATGTACCTAGGGGTAAAACCTGAAAACACTGCTTTGAGCTAGACTCGAACGAGAACTGGTGCACGAAAATGGGCCTAGCTGCACTCTTGGTTACGACACTCCAAGGGGATATGCTTAGGATAACTCTCATTTTCTTTACAAATAATTATGAAGGGTTTATAAGTATATACGTCCTCAATGAAAACATTCTTATGATTATGGATTATATCCATAAATAGTTAAATTTATGTTATGTGTTTTATATGTATGGAATTATGTATTTTGATTCATAAACAGATCTAGTTTATGACATTGTTTAGAAATGGTGCCTAGTGGAAGAAATGGAAACCGTATCAATGGACACACTCCATATAGGTATTGACCTCCTACTTAAGATAATTATAGTGGATCTGGTGATTCAACTAGTTCTGATCAGCTAATCACCATACTGGGACAACTCACTCAGGTTATGAATAATAACCTTACCCGTATGGAGAACCCTGATCCGCAACATGGAGGATCAATGTTAGATCCCTTCGTGAGGAAACAACCACAAACATTAAATCGGAGTACAAATCCCTTAGTAGCTGAGCAATGAATAAATTCCCTAGTGAAAATATTCCAGGATTTAGGGAGTAGTGAAAGTGAAAGAGTTATCATGGATGTTTACCGCCTCACTGGAGATGCTGATCAATGGTGGTCATTGATTCAAAACATGAAGGAAGATGATGAAGTATAAAATATGGAATGTATTGAGTTTAAAGATCTGTTTTTAGAAAAATTCTTTCCTCGTGACCATCGAGCAGATATAGAAAGGCAATTTCTGAGTCTGAGACAAAAGGAGGATGAGAATGTCACAAAGTATGAGTCTATAATTACAAGGTTAGCAAGGTTTACTGGAGATTATATACGAAACCCAAGAAGTAAGATTGATCATCTCTTTGATGGGTTAAAAACATTTCTCTGTCGAGCATTAGACTCACAATCCTTCTCATCATACGAAGACATTGTCTCATGTGCTATCAAGACAGAAAAGGAATTCTCTAAGACTTATGAATTTAAAGAAAAACAAGAGAATAATAGATCTACTGATCAATATGGGAATGGAAATAAGGGGAAGAAGGGAAAGGTTGAATATCCATCCTGTGGTAAATGTGGGAAGAAACACCCTGGTACATTCTTGAAGGGAATGGGTGTCTGTTACAAGTGTGGTGAAAAAGGCCACCAAGTTCGTGATTGCAAAAGGAAGAAGGAAGCTACCAATGTTCAGTGCTAAAATTTCAGGGAGATGGGACATTATGAAAATAAATTTCCTAAGAATCAGGGGAACTTACCTCAGAAAAGGCCAAGGGACCAAGTCCAAGCTTATGTTATCACTACTACTGAGGTAGAAGCTCCGAAAGACATGGTGGCAGGTAATTTAATGGTTTCCTCAAGTTTATCAAATGCATTATTTGATTCTGGATCATTGCATTGATTCATATCATCCCAGTTTGTTAAAAAACTAGATATTTCAAATATGATTTAACAAAGGAGTTTTTAGTTAAAACTCATAAGGGAAGTATCATTGCAACAAAGTTTTGTGAATCAGTCCCCATTAGAGCACATAAATGTTCTTTATCCGCTGATCTTATCGTCATACCTATGATTGAGTTTGATATAATCCTCAGTATGGAGTGGATTTCGGACTATGATGGGAATATTTATTGTAAGAAGAAGGAGGTTATGATTTTTGATGATGATGATAAGGAACACCTTATCTTTAGAGCAGAATCGCCATCACCTAATTCTTATCTAGATCCACCATCAGTAGCTCAACTAAATTCAATTATTGGGGAGGAAGAGAATGAAATGACTGTGGGTGAGGAAAGGAATGTTCAAATAGAGGATTTACCTGTTGTGAAAGAATATGTAGATGTATTTCCAGAATATTTACCTAGACATCCTCCAGAACGAGAAGTTGAGTTTTCCATTGATTTAATTCCTGGATCAAGGCCTATATCGAAGAACCCTTATAGAATGGCCACTGTGGAATTAGTCGAACTAAAGAAACAACTAGAGGAATTGAGTAATAATGGACTTATTCCCCTAGTGTTTCTCTATGGGTATCCCCAGTTATTTTTGTTAAAAAGAAATATGGATCTATGAGGTTATGTATCGACTACAGGGAGATCAATGCTATAATAATAAAGAACATGTTTCCCCTACCACGCATTGATGATTTATTTGACCAACTGCATGGATCTCAATAATTTTCAACGATTAAACTTTGATCTGGATACCATCAGTTGTGTGTGAAGAAGTAAGACATTCCGAAGACAGCATTTCGAACCAGGTACGGGCATTAGAAGTTTACAGTAATGCCTTTTGGATTGACTAATGCACCCTTGGTATTCATGGATATGATGAATAGAGTTTTCCAGGAATATCATGATGAATTTGTGGTGGTATTTATTGATGACATCTTGGTATAGTCCAAAAGCTATGATGATCATGAAAATCACTTACGCATTATCCTGAAGACTCTGAGAAGACATGAATTATATGGGAATTTTAGCATGTGTGAATTCTGGCTTCAGGAGATTTCTTTTCTTGGCCATATTGTCTCAAAAGATGGAATATCTGTTGATCCTTCTAAGCAAAAGGCAATCCATGAATGGCTAGAACCTATGAGTATAACTGAGGTACGTAGTTTTATTGGTTTAGCAGGTTATTATCGATGTTTCGCCCAGAATTTTGCCCGGTTGGCTAACCCATTAACAAAGCTCACACGTAAAGGGGTTAAATTTGTTTGAAAAAAAGAGTATGAAGAATTTTTTGATGAACTGAAGAGAATATTATTCAATTCACCTATATTGACTCTACCATCGGGGAATGATGGGTTCGTTATTTATAGTGATGCATCGAAGAAAGGACTTGGTTGTGTCCTTATACAGAATGATATGGTTATTGCCTATGCATCACGACAGTTGAAAATTCATGAACAAAACTATCCTACTCATGATTTCAAGTTAGTTGTTGTGATCTTTTCTTTAAAGATATGGAGGAACTAACACTACGGTGAAAAATGTGAGATTTATACTGATCAAAAGAGTTTGAAGTATATTTTCTCACAAAAAGAACTCAACATGAATCAAAGGAGATGGCTTGAATTACTCAAGGATTATGATTGTACGATACACTACCACCCAAGGAAAGAAAACAAGGTGGTAGATACTTTGAGCAGAAAAGACCATGGTGTTTTGAACAATATGGGAATTGAAAGGGCTCCAATTTTCATGGATCTAGTGAAGATGGACATGGGAATAACCAGGTAAGGTGAAACAACAATTCTTTTTCAAATTCTTGCCAAACCATCTTTACTAGAAAATAATAAGAGATCTCAGACCGATGATGAATAATTTCAAAAGAAGATTAAAGCTGAGAATGATGGGATATTGAAAGACTTTGTGTTTGAAGAAGGAATTTTGAAATTCGGGAAGAGACTTTGTGTTCCCGATATACCGGATCTAAAACGGAATTTCTAGATGATGCTCATAGTTCCAATTTCTCTATTCACCCTGGGAGCACCAAAATGTATATTGATTTTAAGGAACATGTTTGGTGGGACAACATGAAGAGGGAGATTTCCAATTTTGTGTCATGATGTATGGTTTGTCAACAAGTGAAAGCTGGAAGGCAACAGCCAGGTGTATTATTCAATCCTCTTCCCATAACAGCGTGGAAATGGGACAATATTATGATGGACTTTGTCATGGGGCTACCAAAGACTCCTAGAAGGAACGATAAAATATGGGTTATTGTTGATTGTCTTACCAATTCAGCACATTTTATTTCTATAATATAAGATCTACCACTGGAACGTCTATCAAGACTATACATTAATGATGTGGTGAGACTTCATGGAGTACCCCTATCGATTGTTTCTGATTGTGATCCCCGTTTTACTTCAGGATTCAGGAAAAGTATTCAGAAATCCTTGGATACTGAACTTCATTTGAGCACTTCCTACCTCCCTCAGACAGCTGGACAATCAGAACTGACTATTCAAACCTTAGAAGGCATGCTGAGATCTTTCTCCCTTGACTTTCAGTGTATGTGGGATCAATATTTCCTCTGGTAGAATTTTCCTATAATAATAGCTTCTATTCGAGTATTCAGATGGAACCATATGAAGCGTTATATAGAAAGAGATGTCGCACACCAACCTATTGGGATGACGTTGGAGAAATAAAACTTGTAGGTCTAGAACTGGTGGAGGAAACAATGGAAAGGGTGAAGGTAATCCAAAATCACATCAAAGCAGCCTAAAGTAGGCAGAAGAGCTATGCCGATAATCGAAGTAAGGATTTGGAATTTCAAGTTGGTGATCATGTTTTCCTGAAGGTATCTCCATGGAAGGGAGTCATATGTTTTGGTAAGAAAGGTAAATTGATTCCCAGGTACATCGGAACTTTCGATATTCTAGAACGAATTGGGGTTGTAGCTTACCGATTGGCGATGCCGCCAAGTCTCTCCAAAGTTCACGATGTGTTCCACATATCTCTATTGAGGAAATACATGCCTGACCCAACGCATGTACTCGCCTACGAGGAATTAGAACTAGAACCTGATCTATCATATTGCGAAGAGCCCGTCATGATTCTTGATACGAGAGAACAAGTGCTGAGAAATCAGACAATGCATCTGGTAAAAGTTTTGTCGAGAAACCATAAGATGGAAGAGGCAATGTGGGAACCTGAGGAAATTATGATGAAGAAACACCCTAGTCTTTTCATGCGGTAGTGTTCTAGAAATTTCTAGGACAAAATTATTTGAAGGAGGAGCTAATGTAACACCCCATGCTTCTACGGTACGCTTCTCTTTGAATAATGCGATAGCGTGCATTGTACGCAACATCGAGTTCTAACACACCAAAACCACTCAAACTAGCCATTATGAATAGTAATACCAAATTTTTGAAATTTTATAAATCTTATCTCTCAAAATGGACTTAATTTTTGGATTCGGAATATCAAATTTAGCCTAGGGTGAAATTTTGGAACTTTTCGGATAACATTTATATTTTGATGAATAGTGAAAAATACTAAATTTTAATTAAAAAGAACTTTTTTAATCGAAATAATTTATATTGATAAATTATGAATTTGAGTGGGTTTAAAGTATATTTAGAATATATTTTTACCATTTAATACAATTTTGGTCATATTACATAATTTTACAATTAAACCGGACATAAACAAGTGTCAATCTTTTGATAGTTATTATCTTTTAAAAACACGTTTTTTTTGTTTTAACAACAGGAATTAAATTTAAATTAATTTCTGCCACTTCTGTGTTTTGAATTTGGAAAAATGGATTCCATATTTGGAATCAGGATGTTTATATTGTGTAAATAGGCAACTTTTATTTTTAGAAATTTTGAATAATTACTTCGGTAAATATTTTATTTACCATGGTTAAAGGTAAATCTTGTAAATAAGGGTTAAAAAAATATTATAAGAATACTAATGTCACGACCCGACCTCGGGGCCCGTGCCGTGACTACCCCAAGCCCGCCTTCCATAGGCCAGGGGCTGGCGACTAGCACCAAGGCGTAAAATCCCGGTAAACAGGGAAGGCATTGCCTTTATAAGTAACAACCACCACAGAGTCAGCAAGCGGAAAGTAAAGTGCAGAAAAGTAAAGGGGGACGGAATACAAGCCCAACTGAAAGTACAACTGAAAAGTAAAGAATAGCAACTGAAGAAAAGACGGCGGCCTCGTGTCGTCCACTGGCAATCCCACCTGAAGGGTGGGTACAGATAGCCTCCAGGCTCCTCGGGTCCCACGTCCGCTCCGAGCACGTCCCGTCCAGCGGTCCACCTCCAGGTACCGTCCTGCTCCACGCCCCAACCGTGATCAGTGCTGTCCGTCGTCTGCATCCAACACAACAAGGTGCGGGCATAGCCCGTGCATGGGTGAGTATAACTACTTAGTAAGGACCCCGAGACCCCCGAAGGTCTCCCAAAATCCACAAAGGATATAGCACAAAAGAAAGATGCAATCACGAAGTAACATCTGACTCGACTTAGGTATATGCCCATACATATACCTAATTCCCCAATTCTAGCTCTGCTCACGAGCTCAAGAACAACTCAATCCACAAAGGAAAGCAAGACTCAAATCCACAAGGAGAGTAAACAGTAAAACCGCATAGGATAGTTCAACACAATCCACAAAGGAGAGTAACATAAGATTCAGCTCAACCAGGTATACTTTTTCAGATGACGTCAAAGATGATCACTGATCCATCTAAGTCGTCGGACCCACGAAGGATCGATAGGTACTAACCCCCGCAAAAGACCCACATAGGATCGGGCTCACACAGAACCTATAGGCAGTGGCTCACACAGAACCGGTAGTAAGGACCCACATAGGATCGGGCTCACACAGAACCTGTAGCACTGATCCACGTAGGATCGCTGAGTGCAGTAGTCGACGCAGTCCACTGAGGATCTCTGCACAGTCGTCGCCGCAGTCCACGAAGGATCTCTGATCTGCCGTCGCCGCAGTCCACGGAGGATCTCTGCTCTGCCGTCGTCGCAGTCCACGGAGGATCTCTGCTCTGCCGTCGTCGCAGTCCACGGAGGATCTCTGCTCTGTCGTCGAAGTCACAGCCAGCGCTAGGGTTCCCGCACGCAGCGAGCTCGTTTAGGAGGGTCCGCTCCACGAGCCGAGAGGGTGATACATCAACTGAAACGTAGTCCGAAGTTGATGTATCCAAAAGTTCCGTATCGACAACAGGATCTCAACGCAACAGACGACGCATCAATCGGACGCCCGGTCTGAGAGTTATTGGCATTTTCGTCCCAGGGGCCCGGTTGGGTTTTAGGGAAAAACCAACCCGACCATACTCCGCCTGTGTCCGATCCTCGGGCGGAGTATGCCAAAAGTTCCGTCTCACTTAGAGGAAACTACCACAGCTGACGGTACGTCGATCGGACGTCCGCAGCTCAAGTTATGAGCGTTTCCGCTCCGAGGGCCCGGTTGGTTTCGTGTACGAACCAACCCGGCCGAACCCAAAGTCTTCTGAAACCTTGAGTATAATATACCAAAACGACCGTATCGATCCAAGGATCGCGTAGCCGCTGACGGTTCGTCAATCGGAGGTCCCAGGCCCAAGATATGGGTGAAAGACCGAAGAGGGCCCGAAACGGGGGTTCTGGGCCCGGGGCGACCCGGCCCGAACCCCCCCTGGGTCGGCCCGAACCGGCTAGGCCGGGTTCGGTCCGGCCTGGGCGCGGCCCGGCCGACCGGACCGGCCGGCTCGGCTTCGACCGAGCGGCCGAAGCAACCGCCGCGGGTTTGACCCGCGGCTTGGAGGAAAACGCGGCCCCGCGGGAGGCCGCCTGTCACGCGGACGCGGCCGGGCCGCCGGAGTTGCTCTGGTGGCCCGTTTTACCTCCCGTCTGCGCCATTGCTCCTCCCGGGAGCCGATCTTCACTGCGGGATCAACGGATCGCCCTTGCCGCACGGTTCGTCACCGTCCGCCAAATCCGCACAACAAAAGATCGGCGGAGGGTTGCCGGGTCTTGTTCGTTAGACCCGCACCCTCCGCGTTAGTCATAAACTCAACGGGGGAAAAGGAAAAACCAATCAAAATTTTTAAATAAATTAAAATTGTTCCGTGATCGGGTTCTTTATTTCAACCGAATAAACACGGGAAAGAATCATCAAGGAAATAAACCCCTACCTTGTCGTCGTCGGACGTGAGGTCGTCGCGGAATCGCTCGTCGCGGAAGGGACGTTCGTCGCACCGCGGGAAAAACGTCACGCTGACGATCTCCGGATCTAGAACAAACGTATTTAATTAATTAAATCCGTTGTTATTGAAAATAAAAAGGGAGAAATAAACGATTCGTTTCTCACCTTAATTGCCGAACGAGGATCGGCCGCGGAAGAAGAGGCGTCGCCGAAGAACGTCGCGGGTAGAGCTCGTCGACGTCGCAGATCACAGTGTGCGTCGTCGAATTCCGGTCGCCAGCGTTCTTCGCGTTCTTCGCGTTCTTCGCGAGGAGGGGAGATGAAGAAACAAAGGTCCTCTCAAATCCTTTCAAAGGATTTTTTAGGTTGGTCTTATTTTATAAACATGCCAACAAACGCAAAAGCGTAAGTAACGACCCATCAGTTCGTTGAATTAATTCAACGAGCAAAACAGCCCATTTAATTCACGAAATAAACCGCCCAATTAAATGGTCTGTTAAGAAATAAAGAAAACGCGTCGGTTGACTTTTCAGTTACTTTGACGGGTTTTCGCGGGTGCGTTACTTAGCGAAAGAAACGGCGGGGCTCGTGCGGGCCCCACCGCACAAATATCCTAACAAGGGGTAGGATATTTCCGGATAGCACCCTATCCACTTTAACTCAGTTCAAGTGGCTTCCAAGCGGCTTCCAAGCAGCTTAAGTGAAATAAAATAAAGTTGTCGCACAAATTTTATTTTATTTCTGACTTAAAGCCCCAAAATTTAAAAACCACGTCTGAGAAAACACAACTCCGGAAGAGGCGTTTCTAAGCAAATACCGGCGCTGCGATTTAATCGGTGCCCTCAGAATTCGATTCCGGGCACCGGTTCAAAAGATAGAAAAACCCGCTCGTCCGTTCGCTGAACGTACCCGAGCCAAACTTCGGAAATTGATTCCGGGCACAACGGGCCTCGGAATCAGGTGCCGTCTGAAGCTGCGCTCTTGTAAAATTCCAAAGAAAATTAAGAAAAAAATTTCCTTGAAATTTGCGGGTCTTTACAACTAAATTACCCTAAAACGTGTCCTAACCTTATTTTTGGATACATTTTAGACCATGGGAATATTTGGGTGGATTTTGGGACCCCATGGAGCCACTTGTAGGTGATAGGAAAACTTTATTTTAATTAAGTTAAAATAAATACAAAAATGACATAAGCATATATCTTTTAGAAAAAATATTTTTACATAGGGTTATATATGTTGTCATTTCGACTATAAATATTCATTAGAAAGATAAGAATCTTTCCTACATAATTATCTTTTATTTATAATTTTTAGAAATTATATAAATTAATTTATTTATGACACAATGGTGATGCAGTAATTACTAAATTAATAAAATGTTAAAATATTAATATTATAAACACACAAATAAATATAATTTCAGACTTTTTATGAATTAAAATAATTATCTAAGTTAATAAGACATGTTATAATTGACTTAAATAACTTTTTCCGAAGTAATCATTCTGTTATGATTTTCAGAAATATCAATTATTGAATAGTGTCAAAATTGACTCAAAAGAGTTTTTAAAACAAATATTACCTTATTAATTGATATTAAATTCCTAAAAATCTATGGTTTGGCCAGGAGACTTATATCATGATAGGTGTATCATTAATGGACCTCTTGGGGGTCTCTTGAAGGTATATAGTATGTTTATTAACCATATAATATAAAAATACAATGAGACATTATAAAAGTGAAACTAATTAACTAAGAGTTAATACCTAAAGATAAGGTTACTATAGTAACCCAAACCTATCTAAATCCTATTGGTTGAGTGGTTTTCGAGCTATCCCCACCTTAAACTTTAAAAAATACACTTTGGAGCCATTATAAACTGAATATGAATTTATTATAAAATAATATTTCTAGCTTTTCCAAAGGTGCCTCTCACCCCTCTTATAAAAGGGCACTCATCCTACTAATTAATTCACACCTTCAAAGTATTTTGGATCGGCCAAAACATGCCCAAATACTCTATCCACTTCCCTCACTTCATCCTAGAGGCCCTCATTTAGTAATAAAGACAACATAAGGATCCCGTTTGATCAAATCAAAATGAAGAACCCGAAGAAGAGGTAATGATTTCACCACCCCTTTTCAAGTTCTTTACTTCTTCCACTTATTCATTATTTGTTATTAAAATTATAAAATAATAAATCCAGTATATTATATATACTGTGATGTTATTATAAATATGGTACAACCATATTCAGTATTCTATCCACCCTTTGAATAACATGTCACCATATGTGCATACGTACGACTTACCATCTCCACGTCGTGGTGTAATTGTTATTCAATAAATTATTATTTGGATGGGTATAATAATGATTCATAATTAATGTAAATAAGAAATATAACATGATAATTATTATTTATATAGGATATACCATACAATTATATATTATTTTAATATCAAAATAATGATATTGTCGTTCGTGCGTACGTACGGACTACCGTCTCCACGAACGCGATGAGATTCATTCTCCATCGTATCAATTCAAGTATAATTATCATTTTATGATTTAAAAATAATGTTAAAGGACTTGATATCATTATGAATATGAATAAGATACAACCTATCCGTGAAAAACATGGCTTACATAACAAAAAATATAAAATAAAATGACTAAGTTTACACCCGAAACAATGATAATTCAAAGATATTATTAACAAAGCAATGTTAAATGATAATATACGATATCATATGAATGTATATGATTCCTGTATAACTTAATAACAATTATTTAACCATTATACAGGAGGTTAACCTACCCCCAACCAATTAAAAGTACTAGTTAAGGGTTTACTTCACAATCTCTTCATTATCAGAGGTTGTTTATACGTAATAATCTACTGGGACTTCTTTATCATCCACATCCATATTTCTTAAAAATGTATTTCAAAACATTTTTACTATTTACTAGAATATGGGTTAAAGTCATTTATACCATTTTTTACTTTTATAAGTGGTTTATAAAGGAATATTTCCATCTTTTTCCAAACAAGGTCCTTTTTAACCTTTTCGACAGAATTAAGGTAAGAATGTTTTTTTAAGTTATACAGCGGGTGTCGCTATTTTCTGCCATTATAAAATTGTCAAACCTTAACTAAAAATATTATAAGAATATTTTCAATGAAAATGTTTTATTTTATCAATATATGACTCTTAAATTATTTCAAAATAGAAAGATATTTTTCTCTAAAAATAGTTTTGATTTCATCTATGTCAACAACATTTGATGGATTTTACGCTTATTTGAAGTTATTTTAATATGATACAAAAATTCTATAATGTATTTAAGGTTTTGTGATATTTTTGACTATGGATGTGTTATTTTTATACCATTCATGGTTTATGGATGAGGTATTTACATTTCGTATTCTAGTTTTAATACGAATGTTTATGTTATGTTTAATCCTTTTCATATGGGAATGCATTGGACTTAATATGTGACGGGTGGATCCTGCTATAGCTTCTCTATGCATAAATAGGTATCATGAGACAAACTAGTGTCTTGTTACAAGTCCTTGTCAAAATCTTATTTGTAGTCTTGGAACGAGGCCTTGGATAAGTAGTTATGAAAGTCTGGCATTATGCATTCCATCATTATGAAAGTGGTTATTGATATTGCATGTGATTATTCGATTAGTAGAATATCTATGTGAATAATTAAATGGAATTATTTCATTTTATTTTTTCCATACTATGTTGATGTTAATGTTTAAAAGGCTTTTGTTTTAGTTATACATTGCCTTAAACGTATTTATGAATGTTTCTGCTATATTGTTATCCTTACTGGGTATTTGAGCTCACCCCTTTTCTATGTTTTATTTTTCCCAGGATGTGAGTAAGTAATTTATGAATGACCTGCAAGGATAGTATGCGGGGATAAGAGTGTGGACAATGAAGACTATTTTGTTGTAGTTTTCTTTTTTATAATGCAATGTAAAACTTTATGAATATATCTACTGTTTCCAAGGCTACTAAACTAATCGGTCTTTCAAGATTTGATATTTCTTTTGATCATTCCAATGTTATGTAATAATGAACCAGCTCTGGGTAACTAGAGTTGGGGTGTTACACCTGGTTTTAGAAATCCCATTTTTCAGACCATGTTTATAAACATTCTAATGCTTTATATGGTTTATAACAAGCTCAAAGAGCATGGTATGATAGGATCTGCTCTTTTTTTAATTCAAAACGTTTTACCAAAGGGATAGCTATTCCTACTATTTTTATTAAAAAGATTTCCAAAGATGTTTTTATAGTACAAGTTTATGTGGATGACATTAATTTTGGATATTCTAAAAATTCGATATATATTTATTTTTAAAAAATTATGCATAATAAGTTTGAAATGAGATTAATGGGAGAACTAAAAATTTTTTCCTTGGATTTCAGATCATTAAAAATAAAAATGTTTTTTTTAATCAATTTAAATATATTAAGGATCATTTAAAACGATTTACATTGTATGGTAGTAAAGGGAGTGAAAAACCTATGAGTACCACTTGTAAGTTGGATGTTGATGAAGCTGGAGAACCAGTGGACGAAACCAACTACCGAGGTATGATATGGAGTCTACTCTATATTATAGCTAGCAGACCTGACATTATGTTTAGTGTATGTATGTGTGATCACATTAAGTCCAATCCAAAAGTGTCTCATTTGACTTCTATAAAAAGGGTTTTTAAATATCTCAAATATACTCCCAACAAAGGACTATTTTATCCAAAATGACAATCATTTGATTTGTTGAGTTATTCTAATTCTGATTTTTCCGATTGCAAGTTAGATAGAAAAAGCACCTCAGGGACATGTCACATTTTAGGAAAGTCACTAGTATCATGGTGTAGTAAAATACAATTTTTTTTTGAATTATCCTCTACAAAAGCTAAATACCTAGCTAGTGGTAGTTGTTGTGCTCAAATTCTATGGATGAAACACACTTTACTAGACTATGGATATCAATTAAAACATGTCTCTATAATGTGTGAAAACACAAGAGCTATTAACATTTCCAAAAATCCGGTATCTTATGTATTTTCTCATGTTATCCCTTCCAGTTTTACATTCTAGTATATTGTGGATGTTTTCAATAATAATGATGTTTTTCGTAATTTAAATTATTTTGTGGCGTACCTAATTACCAAAGAAAATATAGATATTTCTCTTCTAGGATTTATAATATTTATTATTACTTAATAAATCATTTATTAGTGGGTAACATATTGAATTGTTTTTATATTCCACCAAAACATTAGAAAAATTAAAATGAGGATCATGTTATGTGGGGTGTACCGCTTCCTAGAATGATGTATAGAAATTTTCACCACAACCTTTCATGGATTGTTATATGAATATATTTAATGAATATATAGTATATACATGAAAAAATTAATATTATATAATTTCATATTATTCATTACATTATAATTCTATCCTTTTGAAAATGAAACCACCTCATGTGTTATAGATGGATTACCACCTCTATAGATGTTCTCTTTCTTTTTTCATCACCTCCTTAAATGGTTTTTTTTCTAAAAAATTATTAATATATTTCATATTATGTAGAAATATACTTTATTAATATTATTATTTAATTATAACACATGAATTAACTATCTTTATAATAAAATCCATTGAAATCAGTAAATTATCCTAAATAGGCTCGTCATAGAGCCATTTTCATGAACCATGTGCATATTTTCCAAAAAATGTAAATGGTTATGAATTAATAATTGAAGAAAATTTAATTAAATTTATTTTATAATATAATAATGAAAAAATTTGTATCAAATAATTGGGGTTCACATCACTATTAAGAAAATTTTCGGAAATAAACAAATTTTAACTGTAGAAAATGAAACTAAACATCAATAATCTTATTAAATTTTATTAATTATTGTAATTATTTATTGGTAAATATATTATATATGAATAATGTTTTGAAAATTATTAGTTATATGGATATTTTTATTATTAAGGAGGTTAATTTATTTTTATGGAAGGGAAGTGTTTAGGTAACATATTTTTTAACATAATTTTCCTTCCACAGATATAAATGTTGTCCTCATGAGTTTGATACATATATGATTGGATTATTTCAACAAAATATTACGTTATATTTTATATTATATATCTAATAAAAATATTTATAATTGATTATAAAAAAATCATTTCCAAATGATTGTTTGATTTCATGAGATAACTATTTTCCTTGTGTTAGAGTCATTCAAATTCGAATACAGTCTTAAAATATTATTTTATTATAATCTATAATAATATAATATTATATTTACTCATTATTTTATATGGGAAAGTGATTTAAACACAAATTTATTATTATATTATTGATTTTTTTCTTTATTAAAATATAATTTATTCATTAATAATTCACTTGATATAAAAACCATCTCTCTTCCTTATCCGTGTTCTTCTATTCCACTATTTTTACCCTTTAGGTATTTTATCCCAAATATGTATTATTTAATTGAATTTTATTATTTTTCAACAAATAGATTCAAAATATTATTTTATTGTACATTTTATAATGTGGGTATCTATAAATTTAATTTAAAATATTAAAAATGGATTTTCAATTCATTATTTTATATTTTATCTTATACTATACAATAACTCCATAAAAAAATTTGGTATTTATCAAGGATATATTGTGGATATTTATTTTAATGTAGTGTTCTAAAATTATTTTCTGTTACCTTCTATAAATTTTGTCTTGATGTTTGATCATTGCATTATCTCATTACAATAATGAACAAAATTTTATTCTAAAAACTATTTTCAGGGTTTCACATGAAATATTATATTTACCTAAAAAAAGATCAATCCACATGGGTGTAATGTTTCTTAAAATACCAATTAAATTACATTATGAAAATTTCCATTTCTGTTGAATGTAATTTTTGTGTCAATTGATGAAAATTTTATAGGCATTTTACAGGATACTGTTAAAAGTTGATATTAAAACTATAATCACTCTATGGGGTTTTCACGATAATATTTATATATGATGTAATGAAAAAAATTATTATAGATTATCAATATGTGTCCATTAGGCCCTATATAATCAAATAATTCAATGTGTAAATCATTATATATAATGAGACAATAATGTAGAATATATAATGATAGTGGGTCAAAAGTAGGAAATATTTGGTGATGGTTGATTAACCATGGGAACAAATTTCAGATATCTAATCCACTATTTGGAATATGTTGTGATTTTATATCCACTAATGGAAGCATACAATTATACTAAATATAATAATTATTTGTTTAAACTATTATTTTATTCAAAATTTATATTTAAATTCCAAATAATTTACATAATAAATCATGATAATTAATTATTATGTTTATTTCTTAATCTATGGTATATGTTCAATCAAGTGGGGTTATATGTTTATCTATCATTATTATGGAAATAAATAATTAAATAAGGAGATTTTATTTAAATATTTATCCTTTTCCCATATGCTCTCCGATTATTAATATTTGACGCCTTTATGACACAATTATTTGTTGTCTATTTCTAAGTATTTGATGTCACACCTTCTATAATTTTTCATCCCCAAGATAATAGAGATTCTTATAACATATGGTATGTCTATAAGAATGTATATTATAATGAATTAATGGGGAAATGTTTAGAATTATTGGAAAAAATATTTTTAGGATGATAATTTATTTAAGCCTTTAACCATTGGGTTCTGGGATTGTGATATTATTATGATAAATAATGTTTAGTTATTTTGAAATATATACACATGTATACTAGGATAACTAACTTCATAAAAAATAAATTTAACTATATATGTGTTTTTAGAAATGAAATCATTATTGTGGGTATGGGTAATCTCATATATTATGGCACACCACCTAGAAATAATATTTTATGTGTTTCTATGGGAATCATGTATTTAACGATATGGTGATATCATATGATATATGATTTTGTATTTCGTCTTGTTTTATATCATTATATCAGAATTTATAGTATAAAAAGATTAAATATTATTTACAATTACATAAAATATATATCCATTTAACCATTCATACATAAATATAATGTTATCCAACATACCTAATATCATTAACTAAATAATTTCCTATAATGAAACATATAATAGAGTAAATTATAGATTAACAATATTTTTTAGTCAATTCATTACACTAATAATGATGATTCATATAATGAAATTGTCAACTAGGTATCATGGGTAAAAGAGAATCCATATTGACTATATAAATATGGTTAAACCCTTATGTGGATGTGTAATAATTTCTTTCAAATCCCATCCCAATACAAACTCTCCCAAAATATATCTTTTTTTACCCCTCATTGATTATGAGATATTAAAATATTATGAATATTTAAATATTCCCCCAAAATTTATTTTTGGTGATTCATTTCCATCATTTATAATAATTTAATGGAAGAATATTGTTTCCATTCATTTGTTATCATCATCAAACATGAAAGGAATCAAAAATAACATCTTGAAGGTGGGAGGTAAGCTTGTTTTCATTTCCATTGTTTTATTAATTCAATTTAAATATTGTGGTTATCTAGGTTGTATTTTATCTAAATCATTGAATATATTTTTATTAATCGTTAATTTATGCTTAGAATATTATCAATACATTTATTAATAAGAATGTAGTGTTCACATTATATATATCGACTATTGTAATGCAATATTTTTATTAATATTATTTAATATCATTACATTCTATTATTGATTAATATGAATATATCATTATACTCTTTTATCCATATTTTTTTATTCTATACATGTGGAATTATGTTGTTTCCCTATGGTTTTGTGATTACATGTTTCAAAACTATTTGGGTATCCAGGTCATGGTAATCATATATACTAGTGATTACCAAGATTAATGAATGTTGAACAAAAAGTAATATATATATATATATAATGTTATTTTATCACCTTATCATTTACAATATATAAACATATTAATATATAAAAACATATACGGAACAGAACAAACATTAATACATATTAATATATTCTCTAAAAATCCAATCAGAGCGTATTATGAAAACCAAAGGCCCGTAATTCCAAACTAGTCAAAACACCAATAAATTAAATAATATTAAATATTCTTATTATTATTTGAAAATTATTTGAAACCATATACATATAAATTATTTATTTCCCATTATAAAAATTATATAATAAAATAATTTCTAGGGAATATAATAATAATTAAATCCCTAGGATAAATTCATGATAGACATAGTTGATTACCTAATATTTAATTGCATTAGGATATCTTAATTGTATCTTGTAGATGGTCATTTCTACTAAATATATTTCATCATAATAGAAATATATAAATAATTTACATGGGAATAAAATAATATCTTAATGTTCCAATAATGCATAGATAACCAGATACCAATATATGAGATAGAAATATTGAAATTATATATTTCATGGAGGTATAAAAACTACCCTGTGTACTCTAATTCCATTAATAGTATTTAATTTTTCATGATCCAAATATAATAGATATATTTTAACCATGTAATAATTGAAATAAATAGTTTTCCAATATTATTTATTCATGTGAAATTTGACAAAATTTCAGTAAAAACACAATAAAAATCTAAATATTAAAAAAAACGAAAGTAAATATTCTTTTTGTATGTATATTGTATCATAATTTAATTGTGTAAAAATAACATTAAACCTTTATAATAATCATAAATATATGATATAGAAACATCAAAATATTAGGTAGTCATTTTATTTCAATATAATTTCAATCAAAACACAATAATGTGAATTCTACCATACAATAGTAGGAATACATGTACATAATACAAAATATTTACCAACAAAATATTAATTATTCTATGGAAATAATTAATTATATTTTTTACAGTTAACTAAATAATCAACTCATATAATTATAATAATAATTAACTTCATAAAAATCATAGTAACCAATAACAAAGTGTGATCCTATCTAAAAAGGTGTATTTTTGACTATTTAGTATAATATATTGAATGGGAAGTCATTCCCATTAAATTCTATTAGAAATATTATGTCCATGAAAATTTTGTACCATAAGTTTGTTATCAATAAAATTTATATTTTTATAGGTTAATATTCTCAATTCAAGGAAAAATTATTATATAAATCCTAAGGAGTTTACCAATTATTATGTTTATAGAAAATTCTCATTATGTTATTTAAATAAGGCTACATTATTCGACCTTCCATAATATCTAACATAGACCAACTAATGGGTTTTGTAAAAACATTATTTATTTTCAAAATATTGTATAAAATTTTATTATAACAATAAATCTCTTAATTTAAAATTTTCATGAGTAAACATTCACATAAATAAATTAGAATGACCATGTACTTTTACAAAATAATAAATCTTAGAAAATTCTCCCCATTAAAATTATAATACTATTCTATAAATTGAATTTTTTTTATAAAAAATCAATTCACATAATAATTAATTTTATATAACTTATCAACCACATACCAAAACTCACTTTGATTTACAATATAATACTTATCCCTCACATTTTTAAATTTTGGAGTTTCATCCCATCAAATATAATTTATATCAAAAAATAAATTCATAAATTTCAAATTCCATTCAGATGAGAAATATATTAATGAATATATTTAATGTTATAATAAAATAGGTATACCTTACATAAATAATCTATGAATTATTATTCAGAATCAAATATTATAATATATATCAATCCATATCAAATTGAGGTTGGATAATCATTACATGTTCCTAAAATTATAACTTAATTATATTTTTTTAATCCCCTTGAAAACTCATAATATGTAATTGAAAATTTAGTTGATGAAATAAAGTTTTTCATTAAAGGGTTTAAAAAATTATTTACCAATATATACATATAGTATAAATTAAATTTATACCTTATGAAAAATAAATTAACATGACAATTTTATGAACTACTCTATAAAATCACTAGTGGCCTTATTTAGTTTTTAAAAAATTTACAAGGGAATGTTTTGTATATAATATTGTTCAGTCACTAATACATTCATTCTAGGGAACTCATAAGTCAATCCTTGTGAATTCCATAATGAAATAAATAATAAATATAATATTTTAATTAAAATACCCTAAAATTTTATATTACTACAGAAAAACACTATATCATTCTAATAAAAACTCACTCAATTAACTTATTATAAAATAAATACAAATAATACTTATAAGTTGATTCAAAAAAATTAAAAGTATTCTCAATTTTTTAATGAATCATTAAATATTTATGATACATTATTACTACCATTCTACAGCTCCTATAATAAAATTTCATATATATGAGGAATATTAATTCAAAATAATGTACAAATTACAATGTTTAATTTCATATTCATACATCTATCCGCCATATTATGTAATTAACTCTTTTCAAAATTGAATAATTAATTAATTTTTAAATATTAAATAACAAATTTTAATTACAATAGAAATCTTTTACCCATAAAAAACTCCATATACCATTATAAAAATATCATAATAAATTATTTTGTATTATTAATTTTAATTTCTGAAATAAATAATATTTCGATATATGATCATATTTAATGATACATTTAATCATATTTGTAAGCCAATAATTGTATAAGTACATTATAATTCAAGAGTTTCAATTAATTATATTTGTGTTATTTAATGAAATTAAAAAGAGTTATGGAAATTTGCGAACATAATAATTAAAATAACTTTATAAAAATCCCCATAAAATATATATTTACTGGTGGATAAATTGGTTTTTTTTAGTAAATTTTCCAAATTCCTATCATGTAATTCCCGTAAAACCCACATTAATATATTATTCCAAAATAGAAAAATTAATATTTCTCATAATATCGGTATTTAAAATATAATTCATCCAATTCATTATGATTGCTTTAGAAACTTCCATCTAAAGATGTATGGTATATTCCATTATTCCACCAATAAATTTTTTTTATAAATAACCAAATGTTTTTCTACTTTACAAAATATTTGATATGGGATTTCCCTACAACCAAATTTGTATCCATTTGTAAGAGAATTTTTTTCCAACTCATTGATCTAAAAAATAAATCTGCGTAAAAATTTATATCCTATTGATGTTAAATGTGCATTTTTATATAGGAAAACATAAATTTACAAATCTCCCCAACATTGATTTTTTTGGAACTCATGGTTTGTTGTATTTAACAACATAAGTATCTATATATAACTACTAGATTGATATAGTAATTATAAGGTGAATTTTGTATGTTTCCCAAACAATATAATGTAGGAAAAAAATAACTAAACAACCAAAAACCTTGTACAATTACAATTTATTCATAATCAACCAATTATGACATAATTGTTGATTGAACATTGTTACATGATTTATACACAACAACTCTATAGTTTATCACTAAGTATATTTAAAATATTTTAACACTCAAAAAAAATATTGATTAATGATAGATAGATGGTCATTCAAACATCCAAACCTAGTCAATATATAATAGATAAATAATTGATCATCAAGTATTTTTATAATTTTTTCAAGAACCCAAAATAAATATTAAAAAATTATTATCATTTGTATAAATGACCAAAAATAAATGGACTGTAATAAAAATTTTCGACTGCATCTTCAATATCATTGATACTTTTTTAAATGATCGACCTTATTATTGTTTAAATTTAACTACATAGTGTACTATAAATTAATAAACAAGAAACCAATATTAAATGAAAAACCAATTTCAATTCACATTTAAAATTTATTTAAACAATGGAAATAAAATTTGACTAATTAAATTGACATTATTGATTGACCATAACTACATTATTTACCCACTTTAGTTACATGGTTAATCTAAAAGTATATTTATAAATTTTTAAACACTAAAATCCATTAATATTCATTTATAATTAAATGTGTGATCGACCAAAGCAACATGATTGATACCCTACAAATAAACGATTGATCTTTAGGTAATTTTTATAATTTCATTAACAACCTAAACTCTTTTCCAATGAATTATATCCATATGGTTAATTGAAAAAAATTATGAGATTAATCCACCATAACACCATTCATGATCTCTAATTATAATGAATATTTTCTTCACACGCAAAACTCATGATCAAATAGTTATACCTGCTTCATTAGACCATAACTACATTGTTGATCAGCCATCAATACTCAATCAAACTCCTTGTATTTTTCAATTAGTACAAAAAATAAGAACCCAATATCAATATAAATATGAATATGGAATTTTATGAGAGAAATAATTTCAATTATTTGTAATTTTAACATTGAAAATCATACATGGGATTATTTTTTGTGATGGATATATAACTCATCACAGTTGTAATAATTATAAACCATTTATTACATAAATATTTAAATTTTATTCTATGATATAGTGATAAAATATTTTATTATATTTTTGGAAGTGAACAACTATTTTTAATTACTATTAAATCAAAAATAATTTTTACATTAACATTTCATGTAAGGGAAATAAAACTGGAGGCCCATTGTTTTACACATATGTTATTTTTTATCAGAATGGTTTTTCTAAAAAACATTTAATCATGTTATCAATTTTCCAATATTTTGTAATATTATATAATTTTGTATTTTTATGATAAGGGATAACTATTGAAATTATTATGTAAGTATTTTTTATGATGACATGATCCATCATAAAAAATATTCTTATTTTTAGTGTATTTCATTTTTTGGTTGAAAAATTTTAACAGTAATAAATATACTGTTTATGTAAATCACATAATGAAAAATTATTTAGATAGTATTATTTTTTACTATATTACACCACATTATAATTGAACAATATTTAAATTCAAAAATATTTAATAAAATAGACCTATGGATGGGGACCAATGCTTTGGGATCCACACATCATGTGAGGAATTGACTACAATTAAACCCATTAATGAATATTATTGATTAATATCAACCCTGAGATACAATATATATAAACAGATCAGCCTAATATGGTCATATATATATATGAAAACCAACAAAATACAATTTTAAATGATATATATAAATTAATAGGTATAAAAATAAAATTCCAAACAAATTCAAATAAAAATAATGGAGACTGTAGAGTTTTAATAAATAATAGTAATCAACTCCAATAGTAATCCAAAATAATTTTCATCCTATAATGTACATAATCAACATAGGAATAATGAAAAAATAGAACAAAAGTTCATATAGGAATGATTATGATAATAGTCATCATCGTTATGGTAAAAAGTATGTCCCCCAAAAACACTTACAATCTATATATATTAATAAAATGTAATGTGTATATAATTTGAAGCCACTAAAAATAATCAACATGAATAACCATGACATGTCCATATCAATCTACCCATAAATGAAATTCTTTATTAAATCTAATTAACAATTGTTTTATAAAAATATATTATGAATAAAATCTCATAGGCCATTATTGATTTTAAATCCATTAATTCCAATTAGACAAACTGATCAAGAGTTATTGAAGGAAATAAATGTTTCCACCAATTTCTGATGTATTGGTTGATATACACTCCTTTTCTTATCAATAAATTTTTGTAGGATATATATATATATAATCAAATACATTACTGTATACATATCTACAACAATGGAAAATTAACATATCATTTTCTATAGATATATATTGTCATAAAAGTCTAAATACTCGTCTCTAGTGATTACACTAAATATCATGTACTTTGTAGACCAAGAGTTATGGTTCAAAGGATATATCACATCCCCATCCACATAGTTCTCCATTTCATTGGAGATGATATGAATCACCTCATCAGCGAATTACTACCAATCAAAATTTGTAATTAGGATAATAAAAAAACTACCCATCTACCATTATCACATCTACGATGTTCTTGATTCATGGATTCCATCAGAATTATTTTCTTAATATATTCCCCACTATAGATATTGGGGTAATTACCCTAATTAATTAATATTATATAACTGATTGATATATCTAAAACACGGGGTTATGAGTGGTTATATTTAAATTCATCAAATGTTATTTTATGAATTCAACATTATCAGTATATGAAAAAAAGTATATTCACCATCTATATAATATGTCAATAAACGGTTATTGAAAAATATCTCCTTAACTATAGCTTGTATCCATCGATATCCGTCAATTATTTGTTATATCATATCTCATTGTACATGATGTAATAAAATAAATCACCTAAAAATAATCAAGGATTACACCATTAGTCTAACAAGAGATCCAACATAGTAATATGGACCTATAACATCATTACCATTCAATTATAACTGACAACTATCATAATAATCTATTGATAATAAAATTATATTTGAATGATAGTTATTGAATGGGACCACTTGTTATGTATTTAACATAATTATTATTACATTCCCTAATTCATCACCTTATGAGAAAAAAAATACCCAATTGATTTCCACATTCAGATCATAAACATGATATGTATAATAATTAAATAATTTTAAAATAAGTATTAAATTTTTCAACGTGGTGGATCAAATCTATTAATATACCACTTATTCATTCAAAATTTCATCCTTGTCGGCACAAAAAATTATGGTTACTCAACATCATTACCTAGATATTATCATAGATTATCATAATATTTATGAAATATATTCCACTACCTTAATCCAAATTGTCAAATTCACCATAAATATTAATAATTTTATCAATTACATGAATTTAATTAAATATCTCAATTTTTATCATAATTAATCCCCATTATTTTATGTAATAACCTCCCAAAGATTATATAATTATTGAATTTCAATTATTGTATTACACCATTAATTATCATTATCAACCATTATAGTTCAATCAATGTGACAACATTTATTACCCATATAATTTTCATTTCAATGAATTATTTGAATTCTAACATTTACACCATCTATTTAACTCCATGGAGTTCCATTTGGTAAACACATTTTTTAGAATAGACTAATTCTATTATGTACTAAATTATATTAATTTATTTATATTAATATATTTATATATTAATGAATGTTTAGATAAGTTTTATATATTCACAAGCTCAAAGACTATTTATTATTATATTATGTATTCCCATCCATTCTAAATATATATTATCAAATCATTGATTTTATTATTTGAATATGAAATCATAGTTCCTTTAAAACCCCCAAAATGATTAATCTTTTAAATGTAAAAATAATATGACCAAAAAAAACCCGGGGAAACAATATTCTTGGGAGCATACTTGATTATAACTACACAATGTTTTGTTCTATGTGTAGAGTAGTGGTCATGAAGGGTTAACTAATGTGATTCTTCCCATGGGGTTCATGATGGATGAAAAACAATACAAAAAAATTGTTTTCCTTTGGGGATAGTCAATATTCTGAGAAACCATTTATAAATATTGGCGAGACCAAGGTTTGGGACCGTGTATCTACAGGGAAACTGGTGGTGCATAGTATTATATGGCCCTATGTGAATTTAAAGGCTTGGTTTTTTTGTTGACATCAATCCTGAGGTGATACTTGTTAATAGTGTAGTACCCAATAGATATTGCATTGGAACTTGACTAGATGAAATTTAGAGTCCACAATAGGGTATTTCTTATCTAAAGGGGGTTTGGTTATTATATATCTCTATAATTATTAAATATTAAATGTGAAATGATATGACTTCTAGAAACAATTATCACATTTGTATTTAGGATGCTTCATGATTATTCTATCACAATTAAGCTTTTTTTTCCTAGCGTAGTTGTCTAATTGGGTGTCCTCCTATGATGTTTCCAAATGTGTGCATGCCTAAGAAAAAAAATGCAAAAATATAATTTTATGTCTTGTGGGTACATTCATTAGTACAATGACCCAATAAATAATGTGGTTAGGACCCAAATAGTGGAACATTTTTCAGTAGAGAAACTGGAGGTACCTATCGGTCCATGACCATGATACATGTTAAGGATATGGTGTCTGTTCATTCATAAGGGATCCATTTTTATATCTCTAATAATTATTCAATAAAACCTTATGATAAGTGATTATAAAGTAAAATCATTATCTTCCATATAATAAAAAATCAAATGGAATTGAGAATTTTGTAAATAAGAAATGCTCCATAAACTCCTGACTATGTTAATAATTTTATTGTGTAATTCATGATCGTCACTAATCTCATAAACAATTTACTAAAAAATTATTATTAGATAGAAATAAAATTATGAACTATTGACATAAGTAATTATTTAAATCAATCCAATATGTCCCACCGAAATGGGTTTCAATAATTCACTAGGTTTATAATTGGGGATTTGTATTAGTGAAATTTGTAACCCCTTAATTTTCAGCATAATTTCCTAATTAATGTGTAATAATAATAATTTTATTACTTATTAGAACATAAACTTCTAATATTACTCAACAAATAACCCCAAACCCACTCAAACAAGGTTATTTTTTTAGAAGTCTTGCGGAGACCCAAAAAACTATTAGATGAAGATTTGGATCTAGCACACACCAAAACATGCATCATAAATCCACCTCCAACATTGAAGATACATGAAACTCTTACATATCAAAATATATGGTCATTTCTATTATTAGACGTCCGTTATGTACAAAATATCATCTAATGAATGGTCATTTATGTCATGGTTGATCCAAGGGAAACAATTATCATATATACTATGTGACAATATAGTATTACTTTTGAATTTATTGGTTACAAAACCACACACACACATATATATACATATGTATTATCACCATGTAACCACTGGATACTGTTTACCTCACACATGTATCATCATCAAAATATTTTTTTTAGATGGCTACATAGAATTCCAATAGTTCCACTCACCATAACCACAAAGGTCTACAGGAACCTCTTCATCACCATATGATAATGACAATTTGGGGGATATCATTGTACTCCCAAATTTTTTAACTCGTATTCTATATTTTCTCATCTAGTATTGTTTGATTAGAGAGAGGGTATACATCATTCCATTGAATTATTCCTCTTAAACCCAATCAAAAAATTATTTATAATAGTTAAACATGGTTGATCAACTTTTATATCCATCAATGTTCATATTATACTCTGTTTTTACTCCTTTATTCGAAATCTAAGATGGATATAAATTATGTGATCTGTACATATTTACAATATTAGCATGAAGATAAATAATGTATATGTTCACCAATAAATTATTCTACATTGTGAAATAGTGATTGGTGTCATTCAAAATGTGTAAAATTTTTATCATTTGTGGCATACAAACAATATATGGTCTATATATTTATTTTTGTAAATAATTATATCACTACATTTTTGGAAATTCGACAATAAATTCCCTATTAGTTATCTATATATTTGTTCTTTTGGATTTAATGAATCTAATGGATATTCATATATTATATAGTAAATATCAACATTAAAAAAAATTCATATATAGATTAAAATATTTTTTAATTATACATGTATGGATAATAATAGTTATAAAAATTGGAGTCATATCGAATAATGATGCATTTTTTCAATCCAGAAATATCTACCTATGATCATCAGATCTATGATGAATGATATCCCAACATTGGTAGTATTCCCTACAAATACCCTAGATCTTTTTAAAATTCTTCATTAATTTTCCTAGAAAATTTATATCAACCACTTGAAATCTCCATAACAATGCCAAAAAATGACAAAACACTGACTAGTGAAAAATCAACCCATTCCAAACTCAATTGTGTATTTTGGTTTCCAATTTGACACCCTAATAATGTTAAATATTCCAAATTTACCACTTTAAATAAAAATAGTATTTATTAAATAAATTCATAATAATAATTAATAAATCCTATAATGAACACAATTTACAAATAAATTAGTGTAATAAATAAATCAACATATAAGTGGGAGTCGAATTGTGATTATTGAAAATGAAATTCATGAGAAAAGACACATGATGTTATTTTCACCACAATTAAAAAAATTAATCCCAAAAAATAATAGATCGGAGAAAATCAAAATCACATATTCTATAACAAGAGAATGAACCAAAAAAAATCACTATCCATAAAATTTATTAAAGAATAATCCTAGTGGTCAATCATAAAATATCCAATCATTACCCCAATCTTGAGAGAATAAAATAAAAAATACCCCTCTCAACGCCAATATAACTACATCAAGGATTACTTTAAAATATCTTAATTCATTTGACTTAATTATAGGATCAAATTTTCAAAACAAAAGTCTATATCATGAAACATTATTCTCAAGCCTCAGTGATGTCTCTATCCTCAATATCAGACTAAAAGAGACAACACACCCAACTACACAATCATTAAAAATCCACTAAATTATGTATATCACTATTTATTCTTAGGATCCACATTCAATGCATTACTTTATATATTTTCCAAGACATTTACTTCATTTTCATGAATAAATAAATGTTCCCCACCTTTCTGGAATAGATGTGTTTTTTTATAATGACATCTAACTAAAACTAACGAAATTATAAAGCACTTGATAAGAGATACCTATAAAACTAAATTATCAACAACCCTAAATGAATCCTAAACCAATATGGATATAAAATATCCATCACATAAAGGATGATAGAACAATTAAAAATCTCATTTAGAAATACATAAATCAATGGATAATTGGAAAACAAATTAAAATTTAAGGGGATTTTAAAAATAGATCGAAACTATCTTATCTCACCCATTAAAGAATCTATTTTAAAAATTTAGTGTATTTTCAAAATTTCTCCTCAAGGATATTAATGTGTGACACTAATATTCATTGTATGGGAATCATAAAAATAAATATAATGTGTGGTATGCCTCATTATGAGACCAATGATTTGTGGACAAGGAAATATGCATAACAATTATATCCTTGTCTGTGATGATAAAATATATAATCATATATAATCACTTAATTTGTTTCATTATTACATCATGACTTCCAGTAATGAAATTTTCATTACAATTAACATCACTCTATCAAATTAGATCATATACACTTCCTAAAATCAGATTCATGAGAAATAACTAAATTATTGAGGACCTCTTGACCAAACTATTGTATCATCATCAAGAAAATCACCGATATCTAATAATAAGCTCAAAATTCCATTTTTAATAAGAATTACATAATATGGAAAAAAATTACCCATATCTAATGAGAAATATATTCCCACTAGGAATGAATGTTACAATAATATATGACATTATACTATGTATAAATCATTTATGACATTTTTTCTCTAAATACCTCATATGAATACATGATGAGTATTATCTCACCATGACATTAATATAAGGTTGAATATAAAATTTGTTAATATGAGCTAAGTCAAAACCCAAGGGATGTTTTAATAATCTGATCATGAATCTGATTTGGAATCTAAAATATATAAGGCCTCACCATAATATCATATTATACTAACCATCAAACATAATGGTTTATAATTTACTATGAACCACTTAATCACAGCCAAAGTAGATAGTCTGTCCCATGTAAAAATGATTGGAAGAATCTTGGATCATACTCCAACATACAACTTCAAAAAAGGAGTATGAGACTAATAGTTCCATATGATTAATAAAAATTCATTTTATCACAATGAACACAATAATATTATTTATTTGTTCCTAATAACATCAACAAACCCCATCCAATAAGAAAATATTTTTCTGAATTAAATGAATCTGAGTGTATCTTAATACTGAGTCCCCTCACCATGAACTGAGTATGAATTCATTATTAATATCCCTTTAGAAAATATTACATCCCAATTATCCATGATAATTAATTTTATATAATAATTCCTATTTTTTTATCCACAACATCCATAAATGTCTGATTTCATTATAAATTAATACACTCATTGATAACAAGGATCAAGACACATTGAAATATAACATCTGTGGAACTCAAATCAGTTTAGAAGTAGTAGTACAACATTCCATATGTTATAAATGTTTATAAATTCCCTAATAGAATGAAATAAGTTATGTAAATGTTAAATTAGTACAAAATAAAATAATTATAAACTTTGAAAGAATTGATACATTTCCTATTCACACTATAAGAAATTGATAACCCAACATAATGAGAATACAATTTATGAATTCTCAAGATTCCTAAAATTCTTTATCTATAGTAATTCCACATCATAGAATATATTTTCAATAAATCATCACATCTCCACATCCAATATTATAATATTGAAAATTGAAATATCAATAATTTGTCCCACTTCCTCAAGGATAACATCATATTTGTGACCTTAAGGAAAATGATGATACATTCTTATATCTCGCAATATATTATCCCACATAGAGTATCCATGGATATCATAAAATCAATAATGACATATCAAAATATTGAAAAAAATATATTTGATTCATAATACCCCATTACAATCCATGATATTATATGAAGGTCTCAGTCATACTATATTAATATTAGTATTTATCATGAATAAAAAAAATATTAATTTGATTTTAAAAGTTCTCTATCATGAATACTCATTTTTGTGATCGTTAGTAAGAGATAATATATTTTATCCAAACTAGTTTTATATCTCCCTAAAACCATACTCTATCATAACTCAATCATAAAAATTAATCATATATATAATGACACAAAATTTAAATGTTAATTCCAACCTATAGTAGGGATAGTGATAGAAACTACTGCTGAGATATTCACAAAACCTGGGAGTAATATCCTCTAAATAAACCATTAAATTTATATTGAACATAAACCACCACCATAACATGAATTAAATATAGAACTGATTAAGTTTTCATGCATATATATATAAATACCTCTGGAATATAAAATTGAATTAATGATGTTTATCAATGGGTATAATATTAAAGAGAATAGATTTGACCTCAATATTGATAACATGATTTAATTGCCATCATGATATATATATTCTCCACCATCTATCTGAATTTTTCATCTATCCCCAATGACAATAAAAATGAATCCACTAAATGAGTAGAACATAATGGATTTAAGGTGAATATGTGAAATTTTTTATATCATTGCATGTATAAAAATACCTAATACGTTCATATCATGTATTAATCCAGACCCATACATATCTAGAATTTGTATAAATCAATAGAATGTAATCCTTATAAAATAGGACATCACTGAACATCATAAATATGAATTATCTTGATCCAACTGGATTAATCTTACCATAGATCAAATTTATAATTATCAGAAAAAATTATTATTATTTCCTAATTAAATTAAGTTCATATCCAATTATCCATTATTTATCTATAATTTACTAATTAACCCGTGATATAACGAACTTGAGATACTAGAGTATATACACATATCTAACAATCTAAAAAGTATTTTATTAAATACACAACAACATTTATCTTTAATGTGTTAGTGAAAATACATTTATAAATATATATAGATAGATATGTTATAAAAATAGGGAAAAGTAACATATCACGGTCTAATGTTATATAGAACTATTCATTAGGAAATACAGATCTCTATCTTTTTCTTTTTATATAAATTCATTGTATTTTCCTAATTTATACATAGTAGGTGAGATTTATTTTTTCACTTAGTTATGTATATTTATTCACATTTTTTGTGAGAGAAGCTATGTCACCACACGAAGGAATAATCATCCATCACTTCATTAAAACTAGAATGATAGGGTAAATACCCATCATTTCCTATCCTATCTTTTGTGTCCACACATAATTGATTCTAGAGAATTTAATCAGCAATATTCACCATTTACATGAGATATTATATGAGTTTCTCATCTCCAAATATATATAGGAGTTTTTGGGTCATGGAAATCCTAGTGTTATTGGTACAAATATGTGGATACATATTAAAGTCAATGTTAGTGTCTACAAATATAAGTGTGTAAAGATCATATTCACATTCATCCCACTAAAAATCTATAAAATTTGTGTGTGGAACAATGAACCCCCACAACATTCTTCAATATCAGTATACATTTATAATTTACATCGTCACTCCATTGTATAGATGTGTACATCAAATTAATCACATTAAACATAAACATTTATCCCTCTACTAGCCCCAAAGGACATCACATATAGAAATATATTTTTACTCTATCAACCCAATTATATTTCTACTGACTAATCTCATATAATTCGAATAAAAATTTAATAAATCATGAATTTTAATTATTTAACCATCATACTGATCACGTCTAAACAAGGTTGATATTGTATAAACCATTTCATTATAGGAATCCATAACATTTACAATGGATTTTGAAATAAATATCTTTTATAGTTTGTAATAATAATTAAACATAGATAAAAAAAAATTATATATAATTATCTTGGAACAATATACCTAGGATGATATAGAATTTTTTACATGAGGATCCATAAAAATTCTCTAAAATAATTATGTTTACCCCACTATGTTAACTAATCATTCACAATGATTTCCAAAATATTAATTAGAAATATTCCACTAACATAGTCACTATTGTGTATATCACCATTTATTATTATAATTTTTTTATATAGAATACATACCACAATGAATTATACACCCATCATAATTATGTTACCCCATTTTGGGAAATTCCCTTACATAGTGTAATATATTCATTATAACTAAATAATTAACCTACACAATTTGACATGATTATCACCATTTATAGATTTAGATATTTAAACATATTAATATTATTATTAAATTTCATTGCATTAACTAATATAGAGAATATAATTTGAAAAATTCATTTTAATCTACAGTTTTCCACTAAAAAAATCTATTTTTTAATAAAATACCGTGTTCCATATGCTTAGTATTCTAGTATTGTAGTTATATTAATATTTTCATAAATTATTAAAAATTTATTTATTTTTCTTATATATTCACTCGTTCATACTATCCTTTCAATTTAGAATATTATTCCAATCAACTCTGATTGTATCTCATGAATAACAATAATTCATTATTTCATAATATATTAAAAATTTTCATAATTGATTTGAACATATTTCAATATAAATTATTATAAGGATGAATTATTCTCTACAATTTTTTATTATATCTTATTGCACAAAATGATGTGGTGAAAAAAATAACACAACACATAATGTACTTATGAAACAAATTCAAGTTGGTAGTTAAAGATCCTCACATGAATAACAAATAAATAACTAAAAAATATTTATATAATAAAATAACATTATTATATATGTATGACATAAGAAATTTTGATGTGAGATCAATAAACATTCACCTAGATGGGTTCAACTAGTCTATATCCATGATACATAGTGGTTTGTAGTAATAAAGAACACATCACAATTGTTTCCAAATTTATTATTTAATTATTATTTCATAATTAATATTAAACCCCTTATATAAAAAGTAAAATCATAAATTACAAATAAAATGGAATAATATGACCCAAACATAGGTCGACATTATATGGGGTGTCTCAAGGAATATATGAAAATGTGTTAAGACTCTTAGTGATGTAAATTAAAATGTGTTATATTTACCTCATCAATGGATTACCAACCATATATGTTGGTTTTAATGATTCATTTCAACCAAACAATGGATAACGAATATATAGAAATTTCTAAGAACATCCCTTTGGGTTTTATAATTACCTATTTTTTAAATTTTGACCAATAAAAATAAATTGGATTTATTAAGATATTGGGAATAACATTATTAAATTTTATAATAAATATTCAAGAATATATATAGAAAATGGATATAATATTTTTTTTATAAAAATGGATTTATATTAATAAACCTGACTTTTCCTCGATTATTAGGTGATCTCCAACAATTCTCATTAAATCTATAGAGAAGGCTCTCCCTATATTATAGTTTTCACCAAATAATATTAAATCTAACATAATTTCCTATGAAATGAGATTATTTATAGCAGTCTAGTTCAAATATTAATAAAAAATATATTATTATTTTTAAATAATGGATCACTATCACTTTTCACCATCACAACCATGATTAAAACTATGAAACACCAAACCATAGTGAATCACCTCATTCCCAACCCAATAACATTGTACATATTGAAATTAAACACCCTAATAATGATGAATTACTTATTTTTCTCTTCTTAATCATGATAAAATATTTTAAATAGAGTAGAATTTAATTATCATTCAAGCCCCAAAGGTGGCCCATTTAAATATAAATGATGGTTGAAAAAATACATCATCGCTAAATTAGGCACAACTTCAATTAATTGGGAAATCTATTCATAATTTAAGACCCATAATATTACATGCAATATATTCATTACCAATAAACAGAACATGTAATAATGAATGTATTAGTTTTTTAGGATAAATGTTTCATTGTTGTTTAAATGGAAAAATTTGTGATATTTTTATACTTTTAACAACATATTTTCAAATATATGACATAATAAACATGGGATGATTTATTATGATCGTATAATGGCCATGTAAAATGAATCCTAAAAAATTAAAATATATGATATCATATTTCCTTAAACCACCTTCTATTAGAATTATTCGCTCAATGATCATTGTTTTACATTATATATCTATTTTTTCATTTTTCTTTTTTTAATGAATAATTTGAATATTATGCAATTATTTCCTTCATTTGATTTTTCCATGTATGCACTTTTTTATTTTCATCATTTAAGAAGTCATTTTTAATTAAAAATGTGATTTATATTTCATTTATTTTCCTGTTATTTTAGCTTATTTTAAATTTTTTTTTATTTTATAACTATATAAAATATAATTATTCGAAATATAAATACAATTAATAATTATTTTTATTATAGTAAAAAATATGCAATTATTAATTTTTTTGAAAATAATATATAGAAACAATAAGATAGAAAAATTTAGATTTAATATTTTTTAAAATGTAAATAAAAAATATATTTAAATTTTTAAAATTATTATAAATAAATATTATAAATTAATACTATATTTAATCAATATATGTACTTAATAAAAAAATATAGTTACTGTAAATATTTTTAGAAAAAATAAATATTTTGATAAAGTTATTTAAATATAATAATTTCATAAAAATATTATGTGATTGAAATGAAAATATAAATGATATTATGGATAAAAAATTATGTTAAAAGTGTAAATATAGTCATATATATATATATGTAATATTATAAATGATATAAATAATTAATTTCTAAAAAAATATATATTTACACACATGTAACATGTAAATATGTCATTGAAAATATAAATAATCTAATCTAATTTTATTTTTAATTAATGGTTGTAATTTATAAAAAAATATAATCAATTATTTTTAAGATATAATATTTTCTAAAATTTTAAAAAAATAGTTATTTTTCAAATTTTTAATGTTGTATATAATAATAAAATATTAAATAATTATTAATATAATTAGATAATCTTTAAATTAAGGAAAATATATATTTTTAAATAATAAATAAATTAATTAAATTATATAATTGATAATTATGTTTTTTTGTAAGTAATTTCAACTAAATTAAATTAAATATTATCCCTCAAAATATATATAATGAAATAAAATTAATTATTTAATACATTTCCATCATATATTTGTCTTATAATATATAATAAATAATTTATATTGATATTAAATAACCAAAAACATAAAAACACATTTTAAAATACTTAATGAAAAAACCTAGAATAACAATTTTAATGTTCTTATAAATTATAATGAAGTAAAAAAATTAATTAACAAAAATATGAATTATAAATAAAAAATAATAACATTTTATTTTGTTTGTAACATATATAAATTCAGTATTTCCATTTATTATATTTTAATTAATATTATAACTCATAAAGAAATTGATATTAAAATAATAATAATATGACCCCATATTTTAAACTTAAACTAAATTTACATGATAATAATATACATATTTTTTTTATTAATTCATGTATCATAATTTTTTTGAAAATAATGTATGAAGAAACATCAATAAATACATGATTCTCACTATAAAATGACCATTCTATGAAAGGTTACTAATATCTTACACGATTTATATATAAATCATGTCTGTGTATAGGTGTTTTAAATATGTTTTCAAGAAAATACACAATCAAAATTTCTTCCAAGGAATGATTAAACATGTTTACATAAAATTTGATCATATAAATTAAGAATCTATGAATTATACTATATTTCAACTATTTCAATATAGATTTTTATTAAACCATATATTCTATTATTATCATGGTAAAATTCATCCAAAACAAAATTTAGTGTATTTTAATGATTTTCCAACACGAATTCAAAATATATTACATGAGGTTATTAATTTATTTAATTAATAATCAAAATTTAATTAATGTAATGAAGTGGAATCAAATTATAATATATCTAAATTTAATTAAATGTTAAAATTAGATAAGGGATTGTTGTAACTTTATTTCAAGGATGGAAACTAAAATAATTATAAATTTAATTCCTATGAAAAATAAATTTGGGATATTTAATAATTTTTTTACAATGTACATCGGTTTCTTAAAATTGTTTTATAACGAAAAAAATAAAATAAAATAATTATTCTATGAATCTAAGATAACAGTGTATTATTTTTCTCACAGTTATTTGAATACTTCTTTAGGAATAACAAAACATAATGATTTTTTTATCATTTTTATCTACTGTTTAAAAATACATAAGTTAATAAATCTTGCAGAATATTTTGGTTCACAAGTTATAAATATTTTACTCAAAATAGTATAGAGTTTTTGTGTCTATCGAATGGAATTTTAATGCCTGAAATAGAACGATATCAATCTAGATTATTTTATATAGGGAAATATTTTATTCATCCTAATATATATTTTCATTGTCAAAAATTGGATATTTTCTCATTATAATGTGTTTTTTGTATTCTAATTTTTTTTTATAGAAATGAAATGAGTTTTTATATAAGATATGAGTTATGAAATATTATTCTATTCAACATCCCTAACACAGCTTTACCTCTTGTGACCAAGTTTTATTGGCTATAAGACATTAGGTGCACCTCCCTGTATAATAGAGGTTTCTGACATACTGTGATGGTGTAAGGAATATAGTCGGGAGACAATAAACTATAGGATTTAGTTGAAATATACTATAAAATAATTAAATGTTATTGAATGTTATGGAAACTATATACTCCACAATCATGCATCCAATGAATAATTATGAACACATACAAAAAATAAATAGTTATTAAATCATGTAATGATAGAATGGAAAGTATCCAAATTATTTGTTTATTTACATATAAATTGATACCTAAGAATACACAATTAGGAATCGAAGAATCCTTATTCCGAATCCTGTGATAGTCCCATATCTATGCACAAACACATCCAGCATGAATAAATCAAAAACATGGTCTCTTTCTATTGTCCTAGCATGTATCGATGAAATATTTTCTGATAAAAAAATGAATCCCATTTAGGGTGTGGTTATTAATTAATAGTTGAACACCGTGTCTAGAAAAAAATGTTGTCTGAGCTATATAGTGGAAACAATAAACTAATTTACATTGTACTCATTAAATCAATTAATAATTTATGTGAAATAAACCCACTTACCCTTGAGCTCTGGTTTGAAACCCGAGGTTATAAAAACCTTAATTGGCATAATAATATATTCTTATGAGCATCTATTAGAACCATTAAAACCTTATCAATGACTATCCTATGACTTAATGTATAATATAAGTCTCTTAATAAATGGTTATATCCCAAAAATATTTTCCACATGACAGGTACAAGCCCTAAATTCAGTGTAAATAAACATCTCCATGATCTATAATCGTTACCACTTTATTGTGTAATTCCTTATAATAATGACATCCTAACCAAGTAAATATCAATACGAATTATATTATTACCATGTTATGACCTATAATATTTAAAACATAACTATAACAATATAGAACACATGTTATCTAAATGAATCATAACATATTATTCAAATTTCATTTTTATATCCATTTATACTCTATATGGTCATAATCCCAATTATCATCATAATTAAATCAAATCATATTCCATTTATCATCTAAACCCATATAGATGTTAGTATTCTAGTTAACCAATAGTTCCCCCATGTGATTCTATATGATACAGCCACAACAATTTCACATGTAATTATAATTTGAAATAATTAGAAAATGATAAACCATAAACAAAACATCATTGGGTGTGGTGTTCAATATAAAAAAGAATATCACTGGGTCAAGGGATATTTTAACTATATGGTGGTAATATTTATTAGTAACAACATCAAATAACCCGAAAAGGTCCAATTAGATGTCTATATAGGGTTTTACCTTCAGAAAGAGATTAACAAGACAATTAAAGTGACACACAATGAGTAATGGATTGATCACACATATTTTCAATAATATGATAAATTAAATTAGGAAATTTGGAAGGAGTCTGAGACTACCCACTGTAAAATAATGAAGTTATTGAAAAGAATCCCAACGTCCAATATGGTGTTAAATCCATTTTCCCATATCATTATTAATGAAAATGAAATATTTCAACATAGATTCTGTAGGAGGAAACTAATAAAAAATTGATAAAAAGTTGAATATAATGGATTATATTAAATATCTTGGTCTATAAAATAATGGTTTGAATAATGGGGTTGAGTCTAATTAAAATAAGGTCGAAAAAACTTCAAAATTATATATAGAGAACCTAGGGGTAGACATGAAAATGTAGGATCAAAAAGGCTTTTTATTAAATCATGGGTATTTATAGAAAATCTATTAAAATGTGATACTCAGTGTATCCCACTACGCCATTCTTCCAAATCACCTGATATGGGGTACACAATGACACTACCCTAAAAATCACACTACAACCTCCCTTTTTCATTTTTTAATTGATAAAATTATGAGGTTCATGGTATAAGTCTGATTTAACTATTGGTATACCATTCTATGGATTAGGACACCAAGTTGTAGAAATTCCTTTTTCATGTTATATGATTCTCCACTTCCTACTGTCACACTATCAGGCTTCTTTTATTGGAAGAACAAATCAAAACCAAGCCAAATATCCTTGTAGGGAAACCAACATCTCATTTTCATAGAACTAAAATTTCATAGTTGGTCCTATATCACAACATGATTGACATTAATGAAATTATTATTTTTGAATTATCTTGTATTTTACTCCTCTCATGAACCTATGATGTATCTAGTATCTCCATGCCACATCAACAACTCATATGGAACCATCATTAGTTCCACAATATAGAATCCTATATAAGTGAGTGTTTCACCACAACTCCCATATTTCCCCCTCCTAGTGTAACTAATGTTCAACAAAACATGGAAACCAATCTACATAAAAATTTACTATAGGAAAAATAAATAGGGAAATAACAAGATTTTTTTTATCTTACAACTTACCCATAATATGAAAACTCATCTCGGAGCTTCTCTAAGTCTCCTTGTGGAATACCCATGATCAATTATAGACACATTATGTGTATACCAGATACCCTATCCTATAACATATATTTTACATTCATATTCCACCACTGGACACAAAATAGAGGAATATTCTTCCGTCGAAGAGATTCTCATTGGGATTCATGATATAAATTGGATTTTTCTAATTTGAAGCATTAACATCAAGATAAATGTCATCAACGTCTATCACTTCAGAAGGGACATGATGAAATATTAGTAACTATGATAAATTAAACATATAATAAATTCATTTTTAGAATATGGGTAATGAAAAATGGTATTTCAATGGACTGAACCATTCTATATCCTCAAATTTACTGTTAATCCTAGAGGTTAGCTTACCATGTTTTCATATATGATGATTTTCTAATGAAGGAGACACTAAAATGAAAACCTGATGAGAAACCACAAACTCTAGATGATGTGTATGATGGTTATATTGTGAATTATATCATCTCTAAATTGTCACCAACAACTTTATGATCAAATGAACCTACCTAGATGTCTCCATCATGAAAATAGGTCAAACGAGCACTAACTATAATACATATAACTAAAAAAATATTATTGAAAATGTATTTTGAATAAATCTTAAAATGGGTTCATCTGGATCAATGCATAATGAAATTTGTTATAATAAAAATCCATGATGGTTATATATTTATCCTAGGATCCACCAAAATCCATTAACAGTCTTCAAATATATTTTTTCATATAAAAATAATCCACTCTGAATTTTCTTCAGTCTGAGGTTGAAAGGATATACCCAATAGTTATTATGACCCTCGATCCATGTAGAAGCCCATCCAAAAACAAAATGTGGAATCAGTATTTTGGTAATAATTTATACTCAAATACACATTGTGTAGTCGAACTATCTCTTACATATATAGAAAGACTAGATCATCAATTGTTAATGCCTCTTTATTATGAAATAATTGAGGTAAATTCATTAGTATATCCAACGTCACCCTTAAAAAAAATTTTATGGGTTAAAATGGTTAATATACTAACAAAATCTACAGTGACATAAATTTATTTACACCCTAAAATAGAAAGCAGCTAAGAAATCCTATAAGGACTAAAATTCATTCCCAACACTTGTTAAAAGGTGAAACATCTCACCATGAATCCCTCTATCTCATTATTTATTCTTGAACACTAGTATCGACTACATTGATCAAAATTCTTCACTGTTATACTAGTATGTACCAAAAAATTGGAAACATGAATATCCCTCAATATCACCTCATGGTAACCCATAGAAACAATCAATATGTTTTGAATAAAAGTACATTTTTACAGCCATGTAAACATCATGATGCTGAATCCCCACTATATATGTTTTCCCATAGATCTAAGAAATATATATTATATCACAATGTTATCTTTTTATATTCTCGAAACATGATTTTGAAATATGATGATGTCAGATATACCTATCCCTAGGACTCTCAAACCAAAATATACATGAGGAAATGACGGTTAATTTCCGACACTCATCAAAATACTCCCTAATATCATATGTCTAACTATTTTATCTCAAAGGAAAAAAATGAAATTTCAATTTCCTACTTTATAAGAAACCTTGATATTTAAACATTAAAAATAATTTATACAAATCATTTCCCAAAGGTTTATTTCTCTTAGAGAAAATATCAACATGATGCTCTTGTATTCTTTGTAATCCCAATGACTCTATGATAATAGATAGTGTATCCCACACCACAAGGCATGTAACACCACTCCTAACACCAGGTAGAGAGTATTGTTTTTCCTACCCTGTGGTCCAAGCTATATGGACCCATATTTAACCAAATGTATTCCAACATTATATTTTCTCTGAGTCAAACTCAGGATTCAATATAGTCATTGTCTTGGTCTACTCATAGAAACAGAAGAATGTGGATCATTACTAAATTAATCTTGATCATCAACTTCTCAAATGATATCTCATAAGAATCAATCCAATCATACTTATCCAATATCATGGTACGCCTCAACATCATTGCTTCCAAATTGGTGAATTGATGAATAAGATGAAGATAATATACTTATAAACATATACTATATTTAATCTTGAAGACATAATGTGGATAATCCCTAAATCGACTAGGTTAGTAATTCTCTAGATACATTTCCAATATTCGCTCTAATATAACATTGCCCAATATGTTCACTTGATCAATATATATGTTTAATTTATATTGTTTGGCATAAATTCAATGCTCAATAATTATAATCAAGATGATTATGAGATACGGGTCTTGGTATTCTACTTATTTTTCACACAATAAATATTTTTCAAAGATAACTAACACAAAATAATCCATGAATTAATGAAATATTCAATTCATCAAGGATAGTAATTTTATTTCTAAATTCGTCAAATAAAACAACAGTTCAAAAAAAAACATACAAAACATTGCTATTTTAAAATTCATTTCATGGTATGTCTAATGTTCTCATTCTGAAATATTGGTACCATGAAATCGTGATGACCATTGATAAGATGCTTTCACCTCATTGCAAATTGAAGAGCTAATCTATATGAATCAGTGGATATCAGTTCTTGACTTTCATTTGGATTAGCCTCTAAAAATACACACATAAGAGAAAATTCATATCATCATTCTTTGAGAAAAACAAGTGAGAGTACCATGGTGAAGAAAGAGTCCATATTAGACTTTTAGAATCGTGGTCTTTAAGCTAATCATTCAACTCACAATGCAGTGCTTTTGTAATTCTATATGAGGAATAAGAACTATTTTAGTTCCCAACACCAACTCGATCATATTTTCTATATATATGATGACTGGTAAGTTACATAAATATTTTAGATATAAATAATTAAAATACTATACGAATGGTGAAAAATTATCCGAATATGTTTCACTATTAACAAAAACAAGGTTTTTTATCCTTTCCTTGAGGTGATTTAGTTGTAAATTAATTATCCCTTTACGATTGGCGTATAAAACCCACTCTCCCTAGTTGATATTGCTTCTCCCTAACAGAGATAAAAAAGTTACTATCCTATGATTTGATTCGATGAAATAATAGAGTAGAAACATCCATTCTATATGATGAATCAAATCAAAGCCTAAAATTTCCAGCACAAAAAAGATCCCAAAGGAAATAGTAGTCACCATTGTCAAGAGTTCAGTTCTTGTAAGGCATGTTACACTATATTTTTTAATCTTAATGGCATGTTGATGGCCATAGAACCATATAAGCCTTCCTAACCAAGAAATACCCATTTTATATTTGATCATATAAAGAATAATTTGATTCTATAATATCAAAAAAATGAATGAAATTTTGAATGATATTATAAATTGTACCACTTACAGTAGAAGCACCTATACCCAAGATATCTATAGTAGACTGTATTTCATGTATTTGGCACACCCATCTACCTTGGGTTATATAATAACTCCCTTAATATGATACATATGAGTTTTATTTTCACACCTTCACTAGGGTATAATATACCCTACATTTTCATGACCATCTGGGGGCACCCTATATACTAGTGTATTGAGGAGTAGTTGAGTCCCACACTAAATCAAGTTCCTTCCCTCATATTCAATAGTAATCATAACACACCACAGTGTGGTATGAACCCTATGGGAATTAACTTCCATATATGAAACAATAAAATCTCAATAAAGAGACATAGTTAGAGAAAATTCATAATTCCTTGGATGATCTTTAAACTATTTTCCAAATGGTAACTGTCATAGAATCACATCTTACATCCATATAAATATAAAAAAAATTACCTCACAACCACTACCTAGTAACCACCCCTGACCTCTCTCTCATATTCTATTTTGTGAGGCGATCTTGATCCCACAAATCCATAAATTTTATTACCAATAACGCATTAAAATATTACCGTATCTCATAGAAAATCCCTTCTTGAAAATCATTCCCTGGTGAACTCGTCATATAACAAGTTTAGAACAGTGTGGTAAATGTCTATGCAGAATCCAGCATAGTACATCACTGACATATCATCATGTTTCCATGGAATGAATTTACTACCCTCATCCTCCTTCAATGTTTGTAGTTATAAGTGTATAGATCCATTTCCATGAATTCCTTCTATTAAAACTCATCTTTCTGGTAATCTATATCCTATAGGTCTCACAAATGATATAATTTTCCTAGAATAAAATAAAAAATAACCATTACTAAAAAATTTGTTGGTTTATCAAGGTGCATGATGATAATATGGAAAATATCAATACAAAAGACAACTGCTAGGAGCCTCCCTCCCTTATTAACAAAAGTGGAGATTCTAGTTGTGACTCTCACATCTTCTGTTACATCAAAGGTGATGTGAGAGTAGTCTCCCTCTCCATTTGTCTCATGATTATATAGAATATATTGTGATGAAAATCATCATTCTGTTTATCTTAAGTCGTAGGTAATTTAAGCATAGTTTCATTATGATTTTGAATATCAAGAATCTCCTAAGGCATAAAGTAAATATTATATTGATGAATATTCTCTACATGAAAAATTAATTTTTTATCTATCATAAACATAACAATACAAACATCAACATGTGATATAAAAAAAGAAACAGTGAATCAGAGTTCATTGTACTCGTCCTAGAAATAGAATTGGAATAAGATAACAATTTTCAAATATATCATTTATCAAACATAATAATTGATTTTATTTTACTTATCTTATGTGAATGTATGACTCATGTGTTAAATATGACCTGATTGTAAACATATCATGTCAATATATATCATTATTTTCCTATCATGATTAGTGAATATTTTTTCCATATGTACCAATCCAAAAGTAAAAATATTAAAAAAACTGTAACTCCACACAAAAGCTTAATCACTCATTGAAAATTATCCTCAATAAATTATGAAGATAACAACATGAACACATCCAAAAAAACTGTAGTAATAAAATAATGTAATGATAATCTAAAATGTATCTAGATGAAATGATGATTTACAAGAAAAATAAAGACTAATCAAAATAAATAAGCACACCATAAATCCTAATTATTATCCACATGTCAGTCCTTTCTCTATGATTTAATCCTCTAAATATGTAGTAATCATAAATAGGCCTCTCTCACTTGATGAAACATATTCTCATGCAATCAATCTGGATACCAAACCAAATTCGATCCAGGGTGTGAGTAAAAATCAGTAGGCCAACATGACCATGTCTAAATAAATCGTTTTTGATATATAGAACTTATAATAATGTGATAAATAATGTATTAATTAATCAATTAGTACTATACAATAAACAATTCCACAATCCCCCAATATCTAGGTTAGAACTTGAGGTCTGCTAATCCCACTTTGGAAAACTTCAGGAGATCTCAATACATTTCACAAGACCATGTCAATCCTAACTATACCCATCTCTAGTTGTAAAAATAATAATAAATAACAATGGAATTGGGGATACCCCATTAATTAGAACAACAATATCGATCAAAGAACTATAAGAACTATATCACAATCATTCTATTATAAGTAACCATTACAGTGTAACCACATCAGGACCCATAAGATATACAATATGGATCGGTCAAGACCTATAATAATTACATCATGAACAACACAATTTATAACACATGTCATCTTAATCCTTCGTAATAATTCGACAAATTTCTATTTTGGGTCCATTTATAGTAAATGTAGTCAAAATTCCCAATATCATCACAAATACATCAAATCCAAATTCATTTTAATATAATCCCCATGGTTGTTAGTATTATAGTTAACAATTTTTTGTATATTATTCTCCCGCAATAAATCAAAAAAAATTCCTAGGTTATTTAAATTAAAAATTTTAATCCAACAATCAATAAAATACCCAATCATCATTGGATGTACTGTTTAATCTAACCAATTCTCATGAAATTTATGGTGTTGTACCACATATCAGGTGGCACGTGGATCAGGTTCAACACCATAAAACCATAAATGGTCAATCATGGGGCCTATATAGGTGTTACCCATTATATAGAGGATAATTCAATTATTTTGGGTTTCACATGTTGTCACAACACATAATCACATATTTAACATACTATGATAATGTAAAACATATAATTTGATATATTATCTAGATAACCCACCTCCAATGAAGAAGGTATAGAAAATATCCTTACATCTATCATAGCATTTCAATCATTCTCTAATAAATACATTGATGAATTTGAAATAAATCAACAGAGGTTATCTAAGAGGAATACAATAAAAGAAAAGAATATGATTAATTGGAAGGATTATATTACAGATCACGCCATACAACATTGTAGTTACAAAGAAATGGATATATCTACTGATAAGAATTTCCAAAATCAGTTAAAAATATCTCAGAGGATCCATGATTTTGAAAGTGGATTATTGGATAAAAAAATATTTTTAGTGAATCGACAGTATTTATAGAGAGGTTATTAAAACATCAGCAATGTCGAAACCCAAAAGACCACATTGGAATACTAATAAACCTATCATACACTATGGTGCAACCCAAGGGATCACGCCATTTACTCCATTCATCATAGGGAGTTTTAATAACATTAAAAGGACCAAGATATATATACAATTTACCTATGGTTAGACCATACCATATAGATGTAAAACAATCCACAACCATTCCATTTCTAAGATATATGATGAATTTACACATACCTCCAAAACATCGGGATAATATATTTGATAGAACAAAATAAAAATAACCTACATACACATAAACTATTACCACCTTATCTATGTCACACCAGTAAATCGCCATGTAAGTGAATATGGAATATGAAACTTAGACATAATTGTTATACCCGAATTTACTATAGCTTATAATTTCCTCCTCCCAGGACCCTTCACAGCAAATGGTTGCACTATGCTTCAAAAAACATTCTTATAGCACAAATTTTTAATCGGTGGTGCAGAATCCTCTACAACTATGTTTTTTAGAGTGACACCCCTCTATGTCCATCCTTGAGAATCTAAGGATCAACCTAAAAAGAAAAACAACATGTGTTAAAATTATTTACTAAATCATTCATGTCATATTCACATAGAAATATACGTGATCATAAATTATATATAGTTAATTTTTATGATAATTAATGATCTATTTTTGTCATTTTGATGTAGGGTTTCAATTATTTAATGGTGGTCAAAAAATTTCAATGAAATTGATGATAAAATTTCGTTGTAATTATATTATAGATACTATAATGTTTGATGTAATCTATACAAAAATAATCTTGTGAGAAATAGATGAGGAAATTATATTTTACCACTTCATCAATAAGATAAAAAATCCATAAAAATAGTCATATCAATGTATTTAAAATCATTTAAAAAATCTAAATAATTATTCAACATTTGACGCCATAAATGTTATTGAATAGTAGGTTGGTTTTCATGAAAGAAATATATTCATTACAACCCATTATCTTTGGTTCCACCATCATGTCTCATTTTTTAGTTTGGAGATCTTCTCAAGTACTAAAGGATAATTAATATTTTTCATATTCAGTTTCCCTTACATATAACTACGTATTTGATAGATACCTTCCCATATTTTACAAGATATTTTTCATCATTTTGACAGATTTATATTCCATAAATTTAGTTGGATACCTCATCGTAGAATATTTTAAAAAAACATTTAAATAATATAGTGTGGACATATTTTTCTAAGGCCTCACATGTTATATTATTCCAATCCCATGTGTTATTTGCATCATTTTGGAATCATTGACCTTATAGTGGCAGTTTCAATGCCCCCATCACTACTCCTCTCATCCCACACACCCCAGTCCTGTAATATCAATGGTGGTATGGTGGTCATTGTCAAAATGAATATAAACATATATTTTTTATCCTTGAGCATGTATAAAGGAATAATTTCCATTGTAAATTTTGTTCTCTATTATATTTGAACATTATTCTAGTTAGTGAATCCCTCGGGTTAATTGAATTGAATTAAGACATTTAACATTATCAATACATTATGTTTTTCATTAAAAATTCCACATAATGTATTTTATTAATTATTTTAATATAATGATAATGTGGATGGAAATAAATTCTCTAAGGTTTTATCCGTGTTAAATAAATGATTATAAAATCCACCATTATTAGTGACCGTGTTAGTACAGATTTAATTCAACTACTATCAGTAATAATTTTATATCCAATTAAGGATATATTGGAGACATGAAAGTTAAATTATATAAAAAACAGACAATAGTAAACAATCAATATAAAAACAATATATTTGTTATATGAATTTAACAATTTTCAAATAATAAAATATATATTATAAATAAAAAAATTAATTACCAATAAATTTCCATTGTACCACTCACTTACATGAAATAGAATTGAGATATAAAATTTACTATATGTAATTACAATTTCCAAACAACATAATATTAATAAAACTTATATAATTCATTTTCAGTGAATCGTAAAAACTTTATAGTTTTTTTACCTATACAAAAAAATACTCATTTTAATAATTCTATACAAAAAAAAAAATTAAACATAAATATGATACAATAATTAAAAAATAAAACATATATAAAATCTATAATATAAATGGTATTAAATATTGGAGAAATAAATATTGTTTAATAACACGAAAAGAAAAATATTTTAAATAAATATGACAATATTAGAAATTTTATTTATTAAATGAAGGGGGATTATTACACCCTCCCCATAATCCATCATGAATCATAAATTGAAAACTAGGTGGGTGAAATTTTATATTATAAAATTGAATAATTGTACCTCTATATTAGGGTATATTGTATATTAGGTACGATAATGCACTAAATCGAACCACCATGTCTTAGATAGAGAGCCACAAGACCTAATAAACTCCGCCCTATAAAAAAGATCATTCCAATATAGAGTGAGGTTATGATTTCCTTAAGTATGAAAATTATATCATTGATATCATATAATTTCAACAAGAATATAAATAAAATATAATACAATTTATTATAATGAATGAAGAATATGATATATAATAATGTAATATCAAATGTTTAAAATTTCAAAAAATAAATAAATATTGAAAATAAACTAGGATACTTGTGTGGAAATCCAAACATAATTAAATTTGACTGAATTTTAAATTATAAATCTATTATAACCTTCGGTTTATGTGCTGGTATTGATACAATAACTATAATCCTTATCTCAACCATCAAAAATGGGAACCTATCCCAATACTAGTACACTATAAATGAACTATACACTAACATTTTCATTCCCATGTAACATGTGAGAAATAAAACTTATTAGGAAACCATCAATGTGTCCAAAAAAGAGTTTATAAGTGAAAAAAAATATTCCATGATAATAATAAATATAAAATTATGAAGAAATAATCATATATCGATCACCGATGTAATAAACAGGTCTCCACATTCCCCAACTACACCTGCCTCAGTTCCATGATAGGTGGATGAAATAAGATGTCAGAAGTGATAATAATATATAAAAAATGATTGTGATATGGTACCTAAAATATATAAGGAATCATGGATTTTCATTGGCCACATGGATGACTTGTTAACATGAACATGGAATACCTATGGCTTTGAGTTATGGTACATTACTCAATATCCTCCCAGAATATATTTTTGGCCTATTCTCGAAGGTTATGCTTCTCCTATACTCTAATGTTTTCCTCTATTCTCATCATAAAGTTTCATATAAACTCTCCCTATAAAGGGTAATCACATCACAATTGTCCACCGATTATGAATACCAATACTATACATCGTTGCATTTTTAAATAAACTCAATATGGTTGTGAATATGAAAATAAGAATATCACATTATTAATGGAATATATTAGCAACATTTAACTACATGTGATAGACATAAATCATTGAAAAAATATACATTATAAATATAATTGAAATAAGAATCATATATGTATATCATTTGGTATACACACCCATAAGAATACACCATCAAACATCGAAAATATTCAATGCCAACAGATCACGAATCAAAAAAACATGAGTATCCACCAGCTTCAAATGGTCTGGGACATCCAAAATTATGTTCCATGATGAATAAAAATAAATTTAATCATATTATCCAATCTTAATAATTTTTTCAAAATCGTGATAACATTATTATATGTTAAGGACATTTAAATTGGATTCTGGTTCAATAATAACAATATTACAAATAAGGGACCTAAGAATATTCCATTTCCTGAATTCTATAACAGAATTGTAAAAGTTATGGATTATTTCAAAAGAAGTATTAAATATATTTCAATGTGGAGGATTACAACTTCATAAAACCATTTTCAATTATAGAAGTGATCAAGAATCCTTTAATAATTGTAGATGATAACCATGGTTTATCTAATGAACATTGATCAATAAAATATCATCATTGGGAAAAATAATCACGATTATGTTCAAGATGTAGTTGATATTAGCTTTTTTAATCTAAATAATCTTACTTATAAATTTCTATTGATAATTGGGAATAAATATATAGTTATAGGGATTTCACTAACATATTGAATTCAACACTAGTATACCAAATCATTCGTAATTATTTATAGTTATATTAACAATAATCCTTCATGAATAAGTATTTAAATATGATTTATAAACTAATACAAATAAAACATATATAGTTGATGGTATTTCTTGATATGATCAACCGGAATCATCAAAATAATTAATTTTTCACTAATCTATAAATGTAGGAGAACTAATCATCATGGAATCATAAAAACCGTATATACATCATATATAAAGTCTAATATCTATAAAATACGAGGATTGATTCATATATATGGATGAAAAACAATTATGTCATCCCTACATCTCTCAAATGAATGATAATCAAGAAGAGATGAATTATAGAGGTCGTGGATCAAGGGGAGATTCTTGTATTTTGAAATTGTGTTTTGGATTGAAATTGAGTAATTAAAAGGGAGGGAACGCTTTTGTAAATAAAAATTTTAGAGATAATTTAATTAATCCTCTTGTTGGGTGTGACAATGAGACAATGACCCTCACCATATAGTTGGTGGTAGCTTCAGGGGGCTGTCGTGCCTATCAGAACCAATTGGTTTCTAAATAGACCATGGGAAGGCTAGTTCCACACCAATGACCACTAGATGTGATCAATAAAAATATATAATCCTATGGGAGCCCCACCAGCTCTAAAATGGGATCCACTAGTGATTCGGTGGCCACATTTATTCTAGAAAATATCCACTATTAATCCCAAGCTACAAAATTAGATTTCATGACACATTTTCACTAAAAACTATCATAAAAACCATACGATAGAAGAATGAAAATAAACTGTTGAATATTATAAACATGAAATATCTCATAAAATTAAATAATAAATGATCGTACAATTATACATATTGGATTAATTTTTATCCTTGATAATTTACATCAATGGATCTGCTCAAACAACTCAGGTTATAAAGGATTAACATCTTCAAGCACAAATAACTATCCTCTCTGTTCTATCATAGATTCCATATAATCCATGAATGTTTTACTTAATAATCTTATGCTATGTTCACACATTGGTCCAAAATCTATATTGACCACTCCAAATATGATGTGTTCGGGTCCAACTCGACATCCTTGCAGTCAATTTCATCTATTGGATCATGCATGTACCATCAAAGCTGATGTATATAACCAATATCATGCCTACAAAGATTGTGAGAAGTAATATATAGATTGTACATTACGATTAAAATATTTTATATTAACTAGAAGGGTCCATCCTAGAGAGGTTTTAGCTCCACTTTCTGTCCCAAACATCTACGTTGTAAACATGGAGTCACTCTTAGAAAAATCAAGAATCCTATCAAAAACTCCAATAGTGTCCTCCATGATTTCTCATAAGTGTTTTTCCTGCTCTAATCTATAATAAACTTCATATGAGTCAACTATAATCTCCAATAGGTCTACTATTATATAATACAACCCACAGTACCTATTTACTAGTCATGTTCTAATAATGTTGGGAATGAAATTGAGTAACATTAAGTAACTCATAAGGTGCCATCTGAATCTAAGACTCATTTTCATTTTTAATAATACCACTACCTTGTCAATGTTATCATCACAGTAACCATTGTAGTCCATATAAAAAATCTAAATCCAATCATAGAAATAGTCAATCATCAATTATGTATTTTTTTCATATTGGGCTGGTACATTGTTCTCAATATCATAAACTCCCTCTGTCCTTCAACGTGTCATGAGTGAAAAATTATTTAAATAATTATTATATGATTTATAAAAATAAAAATTTATCTCTATTTTAAAGTACCATATAATTGACATACATTATTACCATATCATCCACTGATTTATTCTCATATATAATTGAGAAATGTCAAAATTTCATTTATCAATTGAAAATTATATATACAGTTTAATGTGTCCTCACGGTCATTGGTAACCCCAAAAAAATTCCATCATGAAATCAAAACACGTTCACTTGGGAACATGGTGTGTTGGAATAAACGATTGGGTTTCTGGTGATAAATTTTAATCCGCTGGTGGTAAGGTATCTGGAAGAAAATATAATAATAAATCCCCTTCACCTATGGCCATTAGAACTGCCAAATAAACTCAGAGTAAATTTTCGTTAATATAGAATGGAACAACCACATATAAGTACATATGTTTTTCGTCATGTCTTCCCAAAAAATAGACATCAAATATAATTTTTTTAGGATCACATTATTATTTTCCAACAACCTCTTTAGTATCATGTCACAACCCACAATATATCCCAATATGATAGAACACTCTGTGTAAAATTCCTTTCTAGGTTCCACCTAATCTACTAAAGCATAATTGATCATTAATGGTGTACACATCATTATTCCATGGTTCCTAGAAGAATCCACAATCTAGCCATCCATCAACCAAATCATATTCAAATTTTCTATTGATTTCCAAACACCAATCTCTTGAGCTACCTTTTTCTCAGAAAAAAAATTCTATAATTATGTTACCTTTAACTGGTTCATAGAACATAAACAATTAAAATTTGTTCAGGTACCCTAGCATTTTCTATTTTTCTAATTTCATTTCTCATCGATTAAATGATATAATGATAATTATGTTGGTTCATGTTGACAAAAAGCCTCTCACAAATGAGATGATCCTTCCAACAAACTAAGGCATGTCCCATGACAACTATATAATTTTAATTGGATAAAAAATTTCCCTCATGAATTCATAGATGTTATGAACCACAAGATACTACTGATTGCCTCTATATCATTTTTACTTCTGAACTAATTCCTAATGTATTATAGTACATGAAAAAACCAATCCATTTATTAGGATATATCATAATTGGTGTATTCATTATCATCCCCATCATATAATGAAAATACTACTCACACAAGTTTCATCATTTATTCTTCACCCTTTTCATTATCATTTAATTAATTTTTTTGACTAGATGGAGAATTCCTGGAAAAATTTCAGAAGTATCATTATAATCCTAGAATGATCATGATCAAAAAATTGTTATATTGATATTTCTTATAAATCAATGATTAATATTCTTCTAGGTAAATTAATATACCGATATCATTATCCACATTCGCTAATAATAAAACCTCTAAATTTAAAAAGTCACACTTTGACTAATTTCTATAAAGATGATGTGACCCAATTCTTCTTAGGATTATCTCAAGTTGTTAGTCATGAAATTGTTTGGTGTGTGTGTATATAATGAGGTCAATAATTAACACCCTAATGAATGATAGAATATATTGGTGTATAATATTAATCAAGATATATGTGACCATTGTTCCTTCATTCATCAGTCCAAACAACATCACCATGTACTCATATATCATATAAATACTTCAATATTCCATTATTACGATTTCCTATTCACTAACCATAACTAGTAATATCCAATTTAGAGTATAATATTAGATATCCCCCATGATACACATAATTTATCAAATATATTACCGATTCAGGGTAATGGATATCTATTTTCACCATTTTTTTTCAACTTATGATAATCTATGTAGAGTGAAAGTTTAACATTGTCTTTCTGGGTGAATAAAACTTGTACACCCTATATGGATATAATCTACATATCTAGTCCCCTTTCTACAATTATCGAAGATGAATCTTGAGATCAATGAAATTAATCTAGTACCATATGATAATGGATTATCGAAATGTTATTTGTACCGAGAATGAGATCTCTCTTGATTTAACACCTCTATGAATGGGGTGCCTGATGAAATCATTTGGAAATATTTCATTATATAAATACACTAATAGAAGAAATGATGGGAGGATTACAACAGTTACAATAGAATTATTTAGTCTAATAATATTGTTTTTTATTTTAACACACTATGATTTTATATATATAAAACATGACGTATTTGATTAATTTCCTTCTATGAAACCAATTATTTATATAGACCATGATATTAAAAATAATTATATATAGACATCAAATATGTTGGTCATAATTCTAATAAATTATTTTTTTAAAAAATTTAATTATTTTAATCATGCATATATACTAATTAATTGAACGTAATAAATCAAGTTGACATTAATTATGTCATTTTAAGCATCAAAAATATGTTTTTTTTCAACAATGGGTTTTATCGTATTAATACTCAAGAAAATTATAAATAATTTTTACCATTTTACAATATTTATTTCTATAAAAGAATAATTTTTTTAATTCTTCTTGACCATATTATCTGTGGATGAATTTAAATGATTTTTAAAAAATATTTATTTTCAGTTATTAGTTAGAATATATGTTTTTGTAGAAACTTTATCTTATTTTCCTGTAAAATTATCATAATTTTTTTATTTTATCTCAAATGATAATAAAAATGATTTTGTTATAAATATTCTAGTCAATTTCATAAGAATCTTAATAATAATTGATATGGATATAAGATCATTTATTTTTCATAAAAATGATATTTTATAAAATCATTTTTATGTGGTAAATGTGTTTATATCAAATAAAATTTAAATAATATCTACTAAATAATGTTTTTGTTGAATGTTATAGATTATATATTCAATATTATATAGTAAAATATTTTTTTTGTTTTAAAATTAATGTAATTTAATAAAATTCTACTTTTGGATTAAAGATTCATTTATCAAAAACATGTTTTCAATAAAGGATGAACACTTATTTAATTTCAAACAATACCATATATATAATTTGAATATGATGACATATTTTCAATATTTATAAAGATAATTATTAATATAATATAATAAGTTAAAATTAATTATAATTTTTAGAGAATTGTAATAATATAAATTTTTTATTACCATGGTTAATGTTTAAATGGGTTAATCGAGGGTATAACCTAGAGTAACATTTGGTATTCCCACCCAAAATAGATAAAATTGATATTTATTGAAAATTTTTCATCTTTAGTCTATCTTAAAATATAATCCTTGACCATTTTGAGCCACATTATGATCATAGTTTCCACATATCATTTCAATATTTTATTAAATTATATAAATGTCCCTCCTTTAATTAAAATATAGAACTTCTATGACAATTATATTAACAAAATTTTTTACATATAGATCTCTAAAATGTATCACTAAAACCTCACTATAATATTTCACTTCATCTTAGAGCTTATTTTATTATCCATGTACCAAACCTTCTAGGAATTATGTGTAATCCATATGGGATCTCTCGTAGAAGAGTTACAAATCTTAAGCAAACACTTTAAATTAAATTAATTCTTCTAAGTAATGTAAAATTGTTGTATACAAGAAATATTGATAACTAACATATCATAATTATAGAGATATATTTTTTTTAAAATAAGAAATTCATTTACCACCTCTTCTAAATCATATTTGAGATGAATGTATAATTGGATCATATAAGCGGTCTACCACCTCCTATTAGTGATGTGATTCATTTGCAATAAAGATAATCCATAGATTGATATTATGATATATATTAACGTTTATATATGATATTTAATTTTTAAATAATTATTCTATAAGTGTGAATTAATATTTACCATTCGTTAATTCAATCTAATAAAAATGGAAACCTCACTCATGTGTATATATTCACAATCATCCCTGTATAGTTATGTGATAAATATTTCACCATAAATTCATTTGAATAGAAAAAATTATGTATATAATGAATATATATTGAAATTATAATTTTTTTTAATTTATTATATGATGGAAAAATTATTTATGTTCACGTACCATAACAACCAAACAACAACAAACATGAAAAACAAAGCAGTTAACACCTAAAAGGATTATGACAATAAAAGATTGTTCATTAATGGGTGATAATATATTATGATAATTACAAGTATTTTATTATAGATATGATTATTGAGATATTATATATGTTTTAAAAAAAAATATTTTATTATATAATGGTTCATAGAGATTATCAATAAATAAATAAATGATGTAAGGTATTTAGTTAACAATTATTTTTACCAGGATTGCTGGTGATTAAATTTATAATGATAAAATAATAGGATCTATCTCTCAAAAAATAATATGTATTTTAATGTCCTTTTTTATATCAATATTTTGAATTTTTTCCTTTTATTTTCTTCATATTAAGTACGAATGTGATATAAAAAATATTTTATGGATAACTGTCCATGTTTTTATCTTTCATCGAGATTCATTTAATTAATGTTCATGTTTTATTTAAAATATTTTCAGCAATTTTTTCATTTATCTACAAACATTAATTAAAATCCATTTTGACTAAATAATTCATTCATTATTAATGTTTATAAGTTATATTCTTATTAATTTCCAAATGTGTTAATTTTGTCTTTGTAATGAATTTTTCAAAAAGAAATTTTTTATCAAACCCCACATGAATGTCCCACACATCCATCATAATTACACATTTAATTGAATATTAAATTAAAATGTTATTTTAATTTTTAAAATAAAATATATTCCTCCATATTTTGAAATCTTTTATTCTAGATTTGTGAAACCATTAATGGGTATTTTCCTGATGAAATGTTCTAGTGTCATTTTTATAGTATTTTTGTCTATAGTTATATTCATTGATTGATGTAATGGTTGTCTAGGGATATGATCCCATGTTACTATAATTAGAATTTCTCAGGATGGTTTATTATTATGATTATGAAAATTTCATGAAACCCATATCGTTTTATGGATTATTATTTGATGATTATGGGAATATTTTATGATCTTGAAGAAAATATATGCATTGTTATTTTATGTGTTGGATAGGACCAGATTATAAAATCCATACACTTCATTGGATAAAAATGATATCTCACGAGACAATGAGAACATGATGGGGGTGAACCAAAATGTTTAATGGTCCATTCCCTATATGATAACCTTTAGAGTGACATGTGACTTTGAAAATAATGGAACAAGTAATGAACCCAACTAAATATTTTAGTCTTATATTTACGCCATGACTAAGGAAATGATTTTTTATGAATATTTAAATTTCAATAACATATTTCTTATATATAGGATATTTTTTCATGACATGTGATAATTATTTATTATTCTAGAAATTTTTCATTACATAATTACATTTATAAGAATATATTCTATGTTTTATGATAATGATATATCAATTCATAGGTTTGATGTTTTATTTATTTACTTATTTTATCATAACCTTATGTAAATCTTATTCTCACTTATGATTATTTATTTATATCTTTTTTGTTTACCAATACATAGCATCTGATCTCTACCATTCCTATGTTACCAAACCCCTAGTTATAGAGAATGGTTTTATGAATTTTATGTATAAGAGGGGTGATATATATTATTATCTAACTAGAAAATGATTTTTTTATATAGTAGTTTTTTTTAATTCGAGTTTCAAAAGATGAAAAAACATTTAGGTTATTTTTTATATAATATCAATATATAATGGATATTTTTACAAAATAATATAGAGTAATTATAAATTAAAATTATGGATCTCTGTAGTTTATATTTGATAAAGGTTTAGTAACATTTAATAACTACGATGAATAAACTATAGTGATAACTATTGGAATAAACCTATGTAATGGAGAATATCATACGTGATGATAATTAATGGAGATTGTTTTTCCTAATTAAATAATTCCATCTATAGATACTACATGTGGAAATGGTTTTGGTATGAACAAATCTAGTAGTGATAACCATAAATAGTGTTAATCAAATATATATCAATAATCACTTGGGTTATTTTTGAATTGAACAATACTATGAACATTTTGTGAGACTCCTTGTGGATATTCAGAGTACAATTGGATCTTGTTTAAGAGATTTTTTGAATTACATGAATAAATATTGATCAAAGATGACATCAATTAATCATAATTTACCAATGTTTGAAAAGATAGTGTCATAATTTAGTAATTAAATAATTGATATTTAGGACCAAAAGCTTTCTCACTATGATTATTGTTTCCCAAAATATGATCTTTTGGATTCAATCAATAGATTGAACAAAAATATTTTGTATTAACATTAATTTTTTTTGAAAAACTAAATGATTGTACACCTATGAATATAAATATTATTAGATTTGGAATAAAAAAATTATTTTTATGTCGACCTAACATTATCAAAAAAGGAATCACGATTAGACTTTAGATAATAATAAAAATGATAAATGTACAATTGATTCAATAATGGTGAAATAACCACCATCATTTAGTGGTCTTTCCAATAATCTAATAGTTTATAAATGGACCAGTACTAACAAAATTATATTTTTTATTCTCTTGTGCTTGAAACATGAAATTATTACAATAACAATTTATCATTTGGAAGGTTAATAGTGTCAATATTAGACACTAATAATCAATATAAATAACCAATAATAAATTTACTCCATTGAGTGATAATGTAATAAGAGATTATTTTTTAGTAATTAATTTTCCAATATTATTAGTATGAATATCGAAAAGAAATTACCTAAGAAAAATTAGATGTATGATGAATCAATTAGTACATATGTGGAAAATTTTACAAGATTTGAGAGGTATGATTCTGGTATTGATAATTTACTATAATATATGATTAATTGAATCTTTAGTGGCTTAAAATCAAGTCTATAAAGGTTGATACCTATAACGGACATTAGAAGATATAAAGAAACCATTTGACGGGCTATCAAAACTGGAAATGGATATTAGACTCTCCCATAAATAGCATGTTTTTACACAAAAATAAATAAATAATAATAAAATAAATTGAAATATTGAAAAAAATTATGGTATAAGATTATTTTTATACTATTCAAGATACCTGGAAAGATATATAGAGGTAATTATCATTGGGGGATAAGTAATTATTTTATGTGCTGAAATAATGTCATCATCCAGTAAAATTATAATGTATAGAGAATAATTTTGTCAATGAATAAAATGGAGAGAGGCTTCTACATAATACACCTCATGAACTATAATTCTATAATTTAAAGCACAGTTTATGTTATTATATTCAATGCATTAAACCATTTGATAAATAAAATGATCACTGAAATCAACCTCATATATTTGAAGGAAAATGGAAATCACATTATATCATATTTTACATTGTGGGGTTGAATAATAAAGTGAGTAAAGGTACACTATACTTCCACTCAAGAAATACTAATATGTAATGTGTTTTTTATATTCCCTCTCTATTATATTTGATCAATGAACTAATGTAATATCATTATAATCTCAAGAATTAGATGTTTATGTTGCATTGAAATATTTTACTAGTGTGATGATTGCATCATAAGTCTATGATTCCTCCATATTTGATTAATGTGTTAATCTGCTCTTAGTAAATATTTTATTCTTTATCTTATTTTACTTAATGTGATTTTTTACAGAGATTATATTTCTTTATAGAAATCATATGTTAACTATTGAGAAAGGGATGTAAAATTTGATATTATAAATTAACCACTGATTGTATATCAATGGAAGGATATATATATAAAACTTCAATATAAATTACCATGTTTTCAAGAGTATTAAATCCTATTTAAATGAGGTATTAGTCTCATATGGTATAGTAGGACCTCAACATCAATGATATGCCTATTGTATGAGAGTTTTTAAATTTTGTACCAAAAGAGTTATTTAGTCTTCCTCTGAATCATGAACTATATTTTTAAATAGGAATAATACAAGGTGATATAGATATATCAAATACTCTATAATTAACAGATTATATCAAGTTACATAAATTAATGATGAATTTATATGACAATATTGATAATGGATTCATTCCCCCAAGTGTGTTTCCTAGATGCAACTCCCATTTTAATTAAGAATATTTATGTATCAATGTGTCTCTTCAATGATTATTCATAGAATAACAAGATCACAAAAATGAATATTTATCATCTACCCCATATTGATAATTTTCTTAATCTATTATAGGGATATTAATATTATTTCTCGATTTATCATTAATTGGATACACTTCAATAAGGGTAAATGGTGAATACATAATTGAAATAGATTTTATTTTTAATGCATTGGGACTATGAATTTATATTGGATCAATTTAACCTCAATATTTACTCTTTAATAGAGATATATATAATTAACATAGTCTTAATTGATTACCCTGATCAATTTGTGGTTATTTTATCATTAAATATTCTCTTCAATTACAATATAAATTAAGAGATTTAAAATAACATGGGTATTATACAAAAGACTATAATGAGGGAAAAATTGTATGAAATTTTTTTTGGGTATGAATTTTGGAAATAAATTTTTTCAATTTTTGGTAATATAACCTTTTTTAATGTTGTTATCTTGATCCATCAAGGGAAGGTGTTATAGAAAATTTAGTCGGACCAATGAATATGGTGGAGATATATAGAATTCAAGGTTTTTTTGGATATTATCAACTCAATGTGAATGATTTGATGTGAATACATAATCCACTAACTATATTAACTTTTATGGGTGTTATGTTACATTGTAGTACTAATTGCGGGATAAAAATCAATGAAATGAAGTGAAAATTTTCCAGTACAACCCTCCTCACACTACCATGTAGTAGACAAGGGTCGGTGATTAATAGTAATTCATTAATGAATGTTTTGAGATATTTACTTATGTATAATGATATGGTGATAGATTATGTCTCATCCAAATTGATGTGACTTGATAAAAAATACACAATTTTTTTTATTCCTATTGTTAATCATTTCATTAAGGATTTGGAGGATATTTCCCTATGGAAAATGGTGTGACATATATTCTAATCATAAAATACAAAAGTATATATAACACAAGATTGAGTTGAATATGTTACAAATAAGATGCTCAGTTTTGATTATATATTTTCAATACCAAATACATTTCCACCATATTAATGTAAACAAGGTAAATGATGCATTAAGTCATAAAGATCATATTATCTTATAAATCATGTAGATCAAAATAGAATGTTTATTTTTGTATTTTCAAAATATGGAACTAGAAATCCTGAAAGAAGGGTGAAATTAATATCTTTGTTCAAGGAATTTTCAACCATCTATTTATATAAATATATAGGAGGTATCATAGTAGGTTCTGTACCTATGAACTAATGTCATAATTGTTTATTATTTCAATATTGATTTTGATAGAATGATAAGGTTCAAGATTATTGTTTATCTCCCACAAATAACATTCCTAAAGATGGATATATTGGAAGAATGTCATATATCCCAATTCCCTTTTCATCAAATATTTATAGTAATAATAGGTATCTAAAAGAGTATTAGTATAAGGATAACATTAAGAGATATATTGCATATTTTTTACGAAAATTATTTCTAAATAAGAATTTTAAGCATGAGATATAAAAGTCTAAGAGGATGTTAAAACCATTACCCATGGGAGAATGTATATAGGAAAAACATCCCCATTTATTTCATTATTAGAATCCCCAAAACAACTATGGGTTGTAATAACATTTGGGTTGTATTTGACAGTCTTACACAGAAAAAAATTTCATCGGTGTCATATAATATTTCCATATTGATCATATTTATTTAATATACATTAAAAATGTGGTAAATTTACTTGGAGTACAAAATCATATTTTATCTGATATGGTTTCAATGTTTACATTGATGTTATGGATAATTATTAAGCAATATCTTTATATATAAATATATTTAATTTCTCCATATCATACTCAATTAGATGATCAATATGAGAAGGATATTCAAACCAAATGGGATATAATAATATCATGATCTTTATATAACAATTGTGGTTGGGAATAACACTTTTCTATAGTTTGGTATTCATATAATTATTTATTTCACTATATAATTTAGATGTCTCTATATTAAGACCTCAATAGAAATATGTGTAGAGATATGATATGGTGGGATTAACTTAGAGAATTAATGTTATTTGTTATTGATATAGAATAGGATATTGTAGGTAATGATATAGTCATTCAACTATAAATTAATACATTAGAGCATATATAGCTTAATTTTGATGAAAATATATAGTGAGATATGTTATTTTTTATTGTGAGAGGGTTATACTATTAATTTTTTCACGAAATAAGATTATTTGATTTTGAAATATTGGAAATACGATCTGTAGGACTATAGTTCACTTTGATATAACCAATCAACTAGGGATATAGGTTATCTATTGGTATTGTTACAAAACCACTCTCAATTTCAGGATGTGTTACATGTATTTATCATGAGGAATTATATAATTTATCCCTTCCATGCACTTAACTTAGAAGTTATACGACTGGACCATGAAATGTATGATGATTAATTTCCAGTTAAAAGGTTCAATAATTGAAATATTGTTATACTAAAAAAGATTACATATCTGATCAATTGTCATTAAAAGGATCATAAAACTGAGAATGTAACAGGTGAATATATGGTTCTTATAAGGAAAATATATCCTTGGTTTTTTGTACCACTGTGATGAAGCTTTTATGAAGAGTCTCATTTTAAGGGGATGAGAATATAAAAATCAACTTTTCATAGGTAAAAAACATGAACTGTTCAGTAGCTCGCATTACATGCAACACCAACCCTATATGAACCATGAAAAATTAATCCATTATAAACCAGACAATAAATTTTCTAGGTATTAACAGAAATAAAAAATTCAAGAAAAATATGTATAATTTTTTTAATAATTCAATTAGATTCCTTAATTAATAATAAATAAATAATAAATTTTCATAATATCCATTTTACATTTAAAAAATTATTTTTCTTCTAAAATATATTTATTTCATTTTTTATTTCAAAAATATTATTAATTTCTATATTTGTTATAAATTATATTTGAGAAAATTAATATAATTTTTGAAAAACTCTTGTCAATAATATCTTCTGTTCAAGTGTGATTATTTTTTAAAAAAAGATTTATTTTTTAGTGAATGGTTGAAATTAATAAATTTTGAAATTATAATTTTTGTTTATTTCACGTAAAAGTCTAACAAAGTATTAAATAAAAAATTATATTATTATAAACCTAATTTAATTAAAAATAATGGAAATATTTACATATTAATTTTCATTATACTTGATTGTTACATATGTTTTTTTGGCTTTAATAACAATGTTTTTTAAAAAATTTATATTCACAATGTGTTTTAACATAATAAGAAAAATTAAAAATTATTGACTGATGGTTTTAATGAAATATATATATTTTATATTAAATAATATAATTTATTAATTATTTTAATATTTTTACAATGAATGGAATTTATGAAAATTATGTTTTATTCATAAGGATTCATTCTTATAAAATAAGTGTTTTTTAGGTGTTATAGAATTATTTAAAATTAAATTATTACAATTAGAGAAATTTAATATGTTAAAATGTATTATCTGACTTATAATCATCATAATTAATATTATTGAATAATTTTATATTATTTTATGATCATACTGGATATTAAAAAACATTTACCTCGACTAAAGTTGAAATGAGTTTATAGTTGGTTAATTAAAAATAGTAGGGTAGTATTTTCTACCAAACGTACAAAATTATTAATATTTTAACAAATTTTAACCACATATTGTGATGTATTCCAATTTATGAACATTTTTACCCACATTTCCATGACTGTGACCTTATATAATTGCAAACATTTGTGAAATTCCATTTCTGTCCCTCCCCAAACTTATAATAAAGAACCAGTTATCCTCCAATATAAACAAAATATGATCCTATTATTTTTAAAATTACATACTTCAAATAATATATATAATCCTTTCATTTGTCCTATAAATTATTTTCTTCTAATATGACCAATCCATCATGTATTAATATATATACCAAAGGATTTATCTCATATCTTAACAATGATATATCAATTTTAATTATACTTATACTTCCAATAAACATATTTTTTCAATAAATGATTTCGTATAAAATATCATCAATATACTGATATTCTATTATATAAGTCAAAAAACTATTTACCAAATATTATCAATAAAAATGAATTTAAATTTATCCCATTCGTGTATGTGAACATAATCACCTCCATGTTGTGATTTGATTTATTTATTACAAAATTCATTCATTATATGTGATTATGAAAGATTTATGAATTATAAAATGTATTAATTTTTAAATAATTATTTTATAAGGGTTAATTTTTATTTTTTTATCTTTCATTTAATCCACCAAAAAATAGAAACATCACTCACACATATGTACAAACTATCATCTCCCCATAGTAATATAATTCAGATTTCATCTCCACTTTATATGAATGACTATAATTAGACATATAATGAATATATGTGGTACTTATGTTATTATTAAAATTATGGATATTAATTAATCATAATATATGTGCATTGAGAATAACTATCTATCAAATATATACATATATCATGACATAGTTAACACATGAAATGATGATGATGATTGATGATTGTTAATGTATGGAAGATAAAATGTAACATATAAACCATTTATTTTATTAGAGTTATAGTTATTTTTATCATATATAAGTAGAAGAAATTGAAATATCTTATGTGGGATATTATAGTGCTTATGAATAAATACTAACATGATATTAGATATTTATTTTTCAATAATATATTAATCAGGATCGTTTGGGATTAAATATTCAATTTGAAAAAAAATATACCACTCCTAAATGTTATTTATTTAATTGTAATTTTTTTTAAATTATAAATATTATATTTTTTTCCTTTTGTTCTCATCCATTTTTGTATAAAGTAAACTGAAAGAATTTTTTTCAATAATTGAAAATGTTTTTATCTTCAGTTGAGATTCTTTTTTCAATTTACATATTTTAATTAAACTTTAATAATTAAGGTTTTAATATTATAAAAATATTAATTGAATTCATTTGTGACTATATTATAAATTACTGAAAAAATATAAAAATTAATATTCTTATCATAATCCAATTTATATACATATTGTTTTCTATATAAAATGTAAATGGAATATTTTTCTTTTCACAAACACCATATAAAAAGCTTCCCTACCATTATAAATAATATCTTCTTCAAACCATACATTATAATTTCCCTAATTTTTTTTATAGAATACCTTTTCCATAATGATTTTTAAATTTTTAGATTTATATAATTAATTTAAAAAAAATTATTTTCTTCATAAAATATTCTAGAGATATTTTAAAAATAATTTTATGCATAACTATATCCTTCGATGATTATTATGATTTACTGCGAATAATATCCAATTATATCATCATTATTTTTTCTTTGTATTGATTTTTATTATCAATTTTAAATTTTTATCATACCCATATCCTATCCATGGGTTTTGATTTGATGATAAGATTATAAATTTGGGATCCTATGGTAAAAAATGTTTAGTTTTCATTATGTATTAGGTGGTATTTGAATTATATATCCGTACAATGAACTGGACTAAAAAATATATGTCATTAGATAATAAGGACTATAATTAGGTTTTGACCAAGTTTATTAATGTATAATGTCAGATAATATTTGTTTGGGAATAAACTATGACTAAGTAAATTAGAGAATGTGGAGTGAACCCATTCCACATTGATTTTCATTGAAATGTTCATTGACTATGAAAATAATTTTTAATCATTTTTTCAAAAACTAATGACTTATCCTAATGATATTTTTCTTATCCTGTGATGGATTATGTATGATTCCACACTCTTAGATATTTTTTATTTTAAATTTATAATTATTTATTCTATGTATTTTATTATGATACACGAATTTCGGGGCGTGATTGTCTAATATTTATATCACGTTCTCATACCATTATTCTTATAAAATGTCCCCTTAAGAACATGTAATTATATATCATATTATTAAATTTTCTGAGGATTTTAGATCAACTTTTCTAATTTTTCCATTCCCATGCCTATGTTGAAAGATTCAAAATATGGTATGCATATGAACGAAGATATTTGTTAATAAATAAATGTGAAATTATTTATATCATTTATGTACTTTTTTCTATTATTCCAAATACAATAAATAATTAGAGTCTTAAATTGAATCTATTTATTTGAAATTTATATTTAATCTAATAATATGTATTATTTTTATATGAATAAAATTTTTCACTGTAGTGATTATCCAAATCAAACTCAGGTCTTGACCCACTCTAGTTTCTCCTATTTCCCTTTCTCAAGTCATCATGTTTACCACTCCTAAGGTTGATTTAAATGATAAATTTATTTTAATGAAATTAATTTTGGGTAAAAAATTATTCATATAATCCATGAAAAGAATCAGATTGATTCCATTAATCACTATAATCATAAAATCCATTACATTTTAGTAATAAGAAAATACTGTATGACAATTTGGGGTTCCAATATGATAGTCTACTATCTATCCTATTGAAATATCAAGATAATGAAATTTTGAAGACATATTGATCAGTAATCAAGCCTAGGAATAACATATGTAGATATAATTTATGTGGAATAACACGACTAAAACAAGGAAAAATACAATATATAAGTGATCCAAAGCACATAAAAAATAGTAGAATGTCACTAGCCACTATATAGAGGGGTCTTATCCACTATATATAATCATCTTTTCTCATATCCAAAAACATATCCATAAAATTCATGACCATTAGGTGTCTTAATAATTTTATTTTTCTTTTATGAACCCCAGGTGAATCCCTAATCTATAGATCATTCAATTTCATTATTACTTTGGATGGTCGATTGATATGTTTTGATGTATAACTAGAAAAATGGTCCCATATTGTCATACAATCAAAACTTTATATAAGTTTCTTGTTGATAATTTTATAATTTACAACTATCCCATTATTTATGTGTTGAAGTGATCTTCTTGTGGGGGATTACGAGGGCATGGTCTCCATTACATTAACATTACTACCATGAAAACATTATTGATTGCAATCCTAATGATATTATTAGTGAAAAATATAGAAATTGTAGGGGATAAAACTACTTATACACTGAAGTGTGAAGATGAAGAAATTATTGATCATACATCAGTGCCATTACAGTAGTCGAATCCCTAGGAAGAACCACTTGGATTTTCATTAGCTCTAATCACCTAACATATCATATGATGTTTGGATGATGATCGATCTTAATATTCCTATCCTTTGGACTCTAATTTCAAGACAAAAGTGGAGAAAATTGTAGTATCATAGTGAAGTGAGTGTATAATTTTGAAACCATCAATTAACCCTATTACATATCTATGAGATCATGGGATTGTTCTAGATTTTTCATATTATGAATGATTTTCTAGAATAATATTCCATTGAATGCCTCTCTGGTGAGAACCTCACATATTCCCACATGTCCCATCATTCTCTACAACCTCATGAAAGGTACCTATTGCATGAATGCATCAATATATACCTTCTTTTCCTTATGTGTCTCAAAAAGGTAAACAATGTCAATGAGGATTTATATCAAGTACATAACATCTCATATCCATCTAATTCACTAAAAGGCTAGTGGATACTATAACTGAGAGTAATTTGTAAATCCAACAAAAAACCACAGTAACTCTCATACTGTTTTAGGAAAAAGTAGGTGGAATCCTGACTAATGATGTTCTGATATATACAAAATCGGATTAATTTTAAGAGATTGTTCTATTATGACATCCTACACAATAATAGGTGGAACAAGGGAATCATCCATTGAAGGAGATCTTCAGCTACACTAGATGTAGGTCCCATCATTCTCCTTCCATGAATCATCTTTCCAATAATCAATGTAAGAAATGTAACATCTATAACCATTAGAAGAAATTCCAATATATAGGCTCATAGACTCTTCTCATAAGATGCAACCTAATACCCAAGGTATATCCCTCCTGAAACTAACCAAAATTATCCACCACTAAACATTAATCATCTTCATATATTTAAAAAATATAACATCATTCTCAGGATTAAATAAACAATATCCACATAGATATATCAAATTTACAGGGAAAAATAAATATCACATAACCAATATAATTGGTGTATCTCAAAAAATAAAAAAAATGAAGGAATTCAATCAAATAACTACTACATGGTTCATGATAGGGATATATATGGAATCTAACACGTCCTTCCAAGTCATGATTCATGAATGAACCCAAAACAAGATATTTTTTATTAAAATAACATAAATTATACACAAAGTTCTAATACACGTGATATTTTTTGGATCATGTAAAATCCCTCAAATGAATCTCACATAATCTATATCATTTCTACCATCATCCAATTTAGTGAAATGGGAAAGAATATTTTTATCCCAGAACTTATTTTGTATTTCCTTAACCTGAACACACTGTTCAATATTGGAGACCCATATTTCCCCATTCATGCCACTCCATATACAAGAGGCTACTAACTTGATGCAGGAATCAAAATTAAATCATTGTGGAGACTATACCCAAAGTACCATTTTTGTGCCCCAATAATATAAATAAAATATAAAAATTCATATTAATCAAGGTGGAAGATAATAATTCATTATGTAATATAAAATTTCAAATATATCAAATAAATAAATAAAAATAATTTGGATCCCTTTGTGGAACACTAACCTTCAGTGAATGTACAAGATGATAAATTAATTGAAGTGAAATATCTTATAGAGTACATCATAGTACTTGGTCCACAACCTTGGGCCTTGGATAAACTATCCACTATGGGCCCATTAACATTTCTCATATCCTTATATATGAATTCCACATGTGCATCATGATTCACATGCTAGTTATGAGTAATAAAATACATTATGACAGCAATAATGTGTCTATAACAATTGTGATGAAGTATAACATGTGCATTACATAATAATAATAATTGTCAAAGTAATCAGAAATAATTAAATTTCAATCACCTCTTCTCAAACTTGGTCACCACTATAAATGACGTAACATTGTTTTGTTACATATTAGAAAGAAGAAAAATGGGGTTCATAAGTGATCAAGAAGAAGGAAACAGGATGTCAACATATTACTAATCCTCTATAAGGATTTTATTCGTGGGTGTGTCCACAATAACAACTACTGAACATTTATTAAGTATCCACATGGTATCATGTTTGTACATGTTACATGGTACCATCAAAGAGTTTGTATTCTGGCCAGGCCAAAAGCCATTCTTATACATTCACTATGTATGGGTCAATTCTTGTCTCTACCACATGTCTTTCACACTCCACCATTAATGGGTAATCAAAACATGGGTGTACACCTAATAATAATACAATGAAGAGAAATCTATGTCATGGTGGATACACACCAAGGATATGGTCATAATAAAGTATACATATAACAACCCCATGATCATATAGTTTCAACTTATAGCAAATTTGTTCAACATCAATCAATGTAACAAGTAAATATTGTGAGGTGAATATTTCAATTTTTTGTCTTTTATTGAAATAAAATACCCCCATATTAACCTAATTCCAAGGTAATAAAATATTTTCATCATGATTTTGGGATTATGGAATAAAATATTTAAATATATAAACTGGTGGTTTCAAATGATTTATTTTTATACTTTATTAAGAACACAGACATTTGAATTTGGAATCACAAAAATATTATTATTGTAAATATTGGTCTACAGAATACACAAGAATCCTTCAACCAAATTTTAGAATATACAAGACACCTCCAGCCCAATGGTAGAAAAATTAAGCAATTGTCTATCTTGTAGGTACAAAAAAAAAACTACTACCAAACAAACGATAGAACAAAAAATCTAACACTCCCCTGATCCTTTCAATCCATTCCACAATAGTATCACTCCCAACCTACCATCATTGATCCTCACTGGTATTAATCCACCACTCCATATTCAATTTTTTGTTACCATTAGAGCCCCACCCATTTTATCACAAGAAAATTCAATTGTGTTTCCCCCATCCTTTCCCCCACTGTGCAATCCCTACTACTATCACTATTCATCAATGGTAGCTTTTCACTACAACCCCTCTTCACCCATGATTCCACCATGCCCATATTCTTCCATGGTACTATAGTCATCATGTGACACAACCACTATTAATTATGGTAACTCCGCAGAACTACCCCTAATACTTCTATATTATCAACATATATTCCACCCCATGGATCTAACATGATGAGGAAAAGGTGGGTTCTGGCTAATTGAGTTTTTCTAGTTGTTCAGCTGCTAAGGATAATTTTTCATTCCACTCACTTCTGAAGGAGACCAATTCTTACATCCACAATAGTCATTCAACAAAGGACCAATTTCCCATGAGTTGATAAATATGACACGTCTAAGAGAATTATAATATATAATCAACCCCTAACACCTAATAAATAAACTACTGGGGATGTATTTTATGATCTTGAGTTAAGAATGTAACATTAGAAGCCATATTGATAGATGAAATTTCCTATTTCACTAGATAGTGAGGAAATAATTGTGTTTAAGAAAATCAATGTTGAGTATGATGTAATCAAATGTAATAACTGTAATTTCTATTATTATACCTGAACTGATAATGTGAAGAACCTCGTAATCCAAATCCCAAGACCATTTTCTCATTATATCCCTCAATAAAAGATGATGACAAAAAAATTTTTGTGATACACTAGAACACTTAACCTCCCAAAAGGAAATAATCCTTATCATATGTTGTGAACTAGACAAAACCATATATTATTTGAAAAATTCTCCCAAACCCTCAATTCTCAACACGTACTTATAATTTATCAAGGAATAAATTTCTTATCAAATATTAAAAATAGGAAATTATTAAAATACTAGAAAAAATTACTACTACTCATGGGTAGAGTTTCATAGAGCACCAAGTTCCTATGATAATAATAAATATTTTCTATCATTTCACTAGATTGTGGAATTGGGGCTGATCATTTGTACATGCTATCTCTTGATGTCTTCTCCCTCAAACTGTTGGTTTTGATAAAATTTTTATTTCCATTTCCTATTGATATAACTCCATTGATATCACAGTATTACCTTAGTAGATCAGATAATGGTATTCCCTATATCACCTATGGTTTAATTCCATGATTTAAAATATTAATTTCTTCTATAATTATTTGTTACTATTTTAATGTGCGTCAGAAATCAGATACCATCTATTTATTTAACATATAATTTATCTTCCCATATTCACTAGATCACACAAAAAGGACACTTATGCCATCTCTATTTCATGAGATAACTAGTATTTGGTTAACATATAATTAATTGTAAATGAATTATTACATTGATAGGTCAGATTTCAGGTTGATGTGAACATTCCAACAATCCAAATAATCTAAAATTATAGGGTAGTTTGATCGGGTGAGATTTTCAGTTTTTTAGAGAAAACATATTAGAGTATAATTTTAATAATGATTAAACATGTTAGATAAGGGATACCAAACACTAGGAAAATCTATTAAAAATTGATCATTAAACTAATTATAGACTAACATTTTAACCGTTTCAATTAATTTTTAAACACAAAACAATAATTCAATATATCCATAATGTTTTATTATTTTAATAATACCCATGTCCGACTTTATTTCATTTTTACGAATATCATAAATTTATTTTTATAATTCTCGGTGAGAAGCATGCATCAATGATAGTAAATAAATCATGGAATCATGAATCAAAAATGGGTAACATCAGCGATACTATAAGGAACAAACCATAAAGCATTACTTAATCTTTAATTAAATGAATAATTTACATTGAAGATATTTTTAGGTTATGAGTTTTTGAGAATAAGGAATTACCTATTACATTACATCTCAAAAGTTACAAGGTAGACACTTTTACACATTTCCCAATTCATTTACAAAATAAAAACTCTTATAAAAAGATTCATGTCTAGTTCCATGTTTTAGATAGCACGACTCTTCCATGTTCCCATCCTTGACTATATTTATCATTATGTCTTGTGAAAAACATTTCAAAAAATGGGGTGCTCATAAAAAGATCAGTAAGGGTTACAAAATAATGAATGAAAAATTTAGTTCGTCATTACATACATAACATAAGCTCCATAATATATCTAATGAAATCATATGAATTATGAATCACGTGTAGAAAAAATAAATAATAAAGGTAACTTGCGGAATATGTATCATACTTAAATTGTATATATCACAACCATGTAGGGAGTTACATTTAAAATACCCATCACAGTATATTACCTAAATCCATTTTGAGAAACATTCAGGTTTTCCTCCATCACATTACAGAATGAATTGGAGAGCTATATCAGGCTCACCCACCCAAGGATTATCATGGAACCACCCGTATACGTTACAATGCCTATGAACGATATCATATTCATAACACGCAAAAAAAAATGTAAAGATATCATTTCCACATTTTAATCACAATATATCATTTTAAATTATTGAAAAGACAAATCTATTATCCAAACCATTTGCAATACCAAAATACTTAATAGAGTATATGGTATTCATTTTAATTTTAAAAACATTACGACTTGTTAATGAATACATAGATCAAATAATACCCCTGGTTACGGAAAAGGTTGTTTTCACCCCTTATGCTAAAAGAAACATTTTTTTTTCATTTAGTAAAATGACTCATAGAAAAATAATCCCTTTGAATGAAATGAACTGTTAATGGTTTTCATATAGAGTATACTATAATGTCATGTATTAATATAAAATATGCTTCAATTAAAGGATATTAAGATGAAGTCCCTTACCTTGTGTACGACTTGACTTGTTCTTTATTTAATCTCCTGAATTATAAAATTTAGTTAAATTCTATTTTATTAATATCATTTTACATCTATTAATCCTTTAATATCACATATTATCATGTAATAAACATTATGTACTAAATTATGTTAATAATGATTTTTTGTCGACATTTGGTATTTGAGTAAGGAATGAAGTTCTTATATTTACAAGTTGCCTATGGGGTAAAAATTAATTTATCTCCATATTTATATTAATGATTTAGATATAATATATATCTTATATATCTAGCATATATATGTTTTTAAAACATCATATAACATTTTTTTGTAAGAAATGAAATGCACTATTCTTGGAGACGGTAAGCACTACGTACGCATGATTGCTAAATTCATTTATATTTATTATTTTTGTGGCATTAAAACATAATTATAAATAGATATATTATAATTCAAGAATGATTTCATATATAATATCATTAAATCCATAATTAATATGTCCCACCTATGGCATTAAAAAGTCATATCACTTTGAGGGGGTGGAAGTCCGCACTTCCAAAAATGAAATTATCACATTTACCCCTAATGGAAACCATAATGATATGGTATAAATAAAAAATAAATTATAATAAAGAAAAAATAAACATAATATGTATCATATATAAATGAAGTGCCATCATAATGGATCCCATGAGAGGTTGTTGTAGATAATTGAACAATCATCATTTCATGAGGCGTTAGTTTTCCATCAACAGAAAAAGTTGGTTCTTTACACATTAGATGGAATTTTGTGTCAGTTTAGATATAATAATTCTCATAAATATATCCTAGTATATTTATAATAAGTTAGTTGATATATAAAATGAATAAAATGAGTATTTGGGGGTTGGATAAGTAAAATAAAAGAAAATAATTTAAGAGAAATTATTACCTTTAATTCAGGTAACTCCCTTTTGTTTAAACCAAAAGGACATTTTGAAGTTACTTATAGCTTTGTTTTGTATTATAGATGTAATATAAGGATCTTGAGATATTATTTGGGTTAGTTTTAGATTATAAAAGGTGCTTAAGTGGTTTGAGTAATGGGTTAGAGGTGAATGGTTTTTATATGGGGGGGAGGGGTTCCTTAAGAAAGTGTAAAAATATTATTTTATTATATTATGATTTTTGGCATCTAAATATCCCAAACTAATTAATGTCGAACATAATATTACTAATGGTGGAAATAAAATCATCCAATAATAACAGGATAGGTTTTGAATATTTTTGTAATCATTATAATATTATTTATTAATATTATTTATTAATAATTTAAATGATGCATCATTATTGTGTCATAAATAATTTTATTTATATGATGTATAATAATTTTAAAGTAAATACCATGACAAATGAAATAATTTCATATTACCAAAGAATATTTTTATTTGAAAATTTAACTTATATAACCCTACATAAAAATTAATTTACTAAAAGATATTTGTTTGTCATTTTTACCATTACAATAAGTTAATTAATATATTGTGTTATTATCACTCTAATGTGGCTCCATGGGGTCCCAAGATATACCCATGGAAGCCTGTGGTTGGTAATTACTCATTAAATAAGGTTAGAATAAGTGTTTAGTTAATTTTTGTTATTATGATATTCTTTTAACATTGAATTACCCTATTTATCATTAAGCACGATAAAAAAAAGTCAAAACTAACTATTCACAAAAAAATAATTAATCATATTAAACCACATTTTAGTTACTAATAACAAATATGTATGTCAGAATTTATAAATTCAATTCAAATAAGTGGTATAATTTCATTTGAATGAAAAAGTCAGTTTATAACTAAAACATAGTAGTTTCACAATTCATCAAAAATTTATGTTTTTCTGAAAAATACCAAAAATTGCACCTAAGATATATTTGATATTCTGAATTAATAATTTATTTCTATTTAACAAAATTAATAACATATATGATTAATTATTTAATTTAAAATTAATTCCCACTGTTAAAACAAAAAAGTGTGTTTTTATGAAATATTAACTATCAAAAGATTGACACTTGTTTATGATCAATTTCAAAGTGAAATTAATTCAAATGACCAAAATTGTATTTAATGGTGAAAATATAATTGAATTAAAATTTACATCCAATTAAATAGATAATATAACCATATAAATGAATTATATTAAAATGTATTTTTGAATTAAAATATTGAATTTTCCACTAATCATCCAAAAATTGAATTTTATCAGGAAAATTCTAGAATTTAACCCAATGTGAATTCTGATGTCCGGATTCTAATAAATAATTCTACTGGGTATTATAGAACATATAAAAGTGACAAAAACTAGATTTAAATATTGTTCACTATAAAAATATGGTAAATCGACCTTTTAATGTAAATTATGATTAAAATTTGATTCTTTCACATTTTAAGGCTCTAAAAATTATTGGAAAAATGTAAAAAAAATTAAAAAACCTGCATAATAATATTGTAGTTAGTTCTATTTATTCCAACAAATACAATTTCTTGGCGTTAACTAAAATTTGAAATAATAATATTATATTACTATTATGCTACATAATATTTCAAAGAATCATGTTGTGACGTATCAGGTATGATGTCAAACATAGAAACCCCATGAATATAAAATTAATATTTATTTCAAAAATATTAATAACTATGAAAATTTATTAATTTTTATTTACATTAAATTTTATATCTTTCATCCATTTTGGAAATTGCGTCCTTACAATTTTTATTCACTTATCAAATAAATGGGGGTATTATTCCTTCATAGATTTTTCATATTCCCATATTGCCTATTCAACCATATGGTTTTTCCACAAAACCATTACCTGGTGATCAAAATTATTCCTCATTACTTTCTCTCTAAGATCATGAATCTGGACTGGTTGTTCCTTATAAGATAGATTCTCTTCCAACTGAACTACCTATGGCAATAAAACATGAGATGGTTCTAGCATATAATTTCTCAACATTTAAACATGAAAAACATTTTGTACCTAGGAAAAAATTAGAGGTAATTCTACTCTGTATGCAAATGATCCAGCATTCTTCATGATTTCATAACATCCACTAAACCTCAGACTCAAATTTCCCTTAGAAAAATAATGCATCACAATCTTCCATGGTGAACCTTTAAGAAATACATGATCACGTACATCAAAAGAAATATCTTTCCTCCTATTATCTGAAAAACGTTTATGCCTTTACTAAGCTGTTCTAATGTGATTCTAAATCAACTAAACCTTTTATGCCATCTCATCAACCAATTATGGTCATATCATCTTCCTTTCACCTACATCATCCCAAAAATATTGTGTTCGACAATGCTTTCTATATAATTTTTCAAATGGAGCCATTTGAATACTAGAATGAAAATTGTTATTATATAAAAATTCAACCAAAGAACAATTTTTGTCCTAATATCCTTTGTAATCTAGTGAACTAGCACATTGCATATCCTACATGGTATGAATTGTTCATTATAACTTCCCATCTGATTGTGGATGAAAATTCATTCTGAAATTTAATTCAGTACACTTTGACTTCTGAAAGCCTTTCCAAAAGATAGAATTTAACCTGGGGTAACGATCAGATACAATGGAGAGTGGAACACCATGGAACAAGCCTATCTCATTAATATACAATCGATAAAGTTGATCTTGATTCAATATATCTCTAATTGGAAGGAAATGATCATATTTAGTCTATCAATAAACAATAACTCAAATTGAATTATTACCTCGATATGTCTTTGGTAATACCCCATAGAAGTCCATGGATATATTTTCTCATTTAAACTCTGGCACTGGGAAAGGCTGAAGCATCCCTTTCAGTAAATTCCACTCTATATTAACTTACTGACATGTTAAACACTTCAATGTAAAATCAGAAATATCTCTTTTCATTCCAAACCTCACGTAATACTCCCAAACATCTTGTTACATATTAGTAATTCCAGGATGAACTGAAAACTAGGATCTATGAGCTTCATATAACAACTCAATCTTCAATTGTGAAGAAGTCAAATCATCAGCCATGTTGTTTTCATTTCCCGGATGGTAACAGATCGTGCAATGATAATCCTTGGTTAATTGGAACCATAACATATGTCTCATTTCCAATTCTTACTATGTGAATATACATTTCAAACTTTTGTGGTCAATATATATTTCACATTTTTCTCCACAAAAATGATGCCTCATAATTATTAAATCAAAAAATGACTGCAATTAATTCCAATTCATGAGTAGGTTAATTTTACACATGAGGTTTCAACTAACGTGAATCATAAGTAATTACCTGATCATTATTCATAAGAACACAACCAATTCCTTTCAGTGAAGAATCCATGTAAATAAGAAACTCACAATTTTTGAATGGTAGTGACAAAACTATAGCATTCACTAATATTATTTTCAATTCCTGAAAAAATCATAACATTATTTTTTCTAGATGAACATAACACCTTATTGAGTTATCTTAGTTTTTGTGCTAGATAGCCATGAAAAAATCTAAACGAACCTCTAGTAATAACATACCAAACCCAAAAAAACTACAAATCACTGGTATATTAGTGTGTCTTGGCCATTCTTATACAACTTTTTTTTCTAAAGATCAATAGTTATGCCATTTTTTTAAACAATGTGACTGTGGAAGTAAATTTTTTGTAACTAAAAATCACATTTTATGAATTCCCCATACAGTTTGTTTTCATTTATGGTTTGTAAGACAACACATAAATGACATTCGTGATCCTATTTACATTTCAAATAAACCAAGATATCATCAATGGACACAACTAAAAACTTATACAAGAACTCAAGGAGAATTCTATTAATAAGATCCATGAATATATCAGGTCCATTGGTTAAACCAAAAAGAAAAACTACAAATTCATAAGGCAATATCTAGTACGAAGCAAGGTATTTGGAGTGTCTGTTTCCTTTACCTTAAATTGATTGTACCCCGACCTCAAGACAATCTTTGAAAAATAGTTTTCTCCCTTGAGATGATAAAACAAATCATTGATATGAGGTAAAGGATACTTGTTCTTAACACTGATGTTCTTCAATGATCTATAATCAATGCAATTTCTCCTTGATCCATCATTCTTTTTAACAAACAATATAGGTGAACCCCATGGATATATTCTAGGTCAAATGATTTATTTATCTAATAACTATAGAAATTGATTCTTTAACTCTAAATTTCCAATTTGAGACATTTGATATAGGGGTTTTGAAAATGTATTAGCATCAGGAACTATGTAAACAGTAAATTTGACTTACTGATCAATTATAATACTAGGGAACTCATTTGGAAAAACATTAATGTAATCATCTTCCATTGCCACGTCATTAATTAGAACAGTTCCTTTGTTTTCAACAATATGTAAAATGCAACATTCATTTTCATCTTTTACATGTTTTTAGCTTCGTGATAAGTTATTAAAAGTAAGGGTACATTATTTTACACAAACTATAAATCTTTCTTAAAATAAACCACTTTAGGCATGCAATTTTTCATATCATGATAAACAAAAATCCAATCCATACCTAAATTAATATCAAAATCTACTAGAGGAAAAAAAATAAGGATTGATCGTAGATTCATTCAGCACACAAGGAAATGATGGTTCATATAATTTCATTTTGTCATAACATTTCCTCCAGGTGTTATTTCCATTAGTTTAGTATTCATCTTGTGATAGGGAATTCCCAATTTACTAGAAAAAATATTAGAAATGAATGAATGTGTAGACCCTGAATAGAACAACACATTGGCATAATCTGAAAAAACAATCAATGTACCTAATACTACTTTATTTGATGGTGCAACATCTGTGGAAACAGTTTAAATAGATTTCACAACCCCTTTTGTCGTGTAGTTTGGCTTTTTTGAAGAGTTTTTACCTTTGATCTTCTACCTCAACCTATTATTCTATATTTTGTCAAAGAGAATCAGATCATCAAAAAACCCAATTTCCACCTTCATGACAAATTGGAAATGTTTTTCATAATTTTTGAATACATGAGAATATAAAGAATTTCGACACTTTAGCTTCAATCTTGAGTAAATATGGTTGATTTTACTGTAAGTATCTTGTATGAAATTTGGAGAATACCTTACCAGTCGAGTGAATTTTTCATCATAAGAAGCCACTGAGAAATCCTACTTTCTCAATTCCAGGAATTGTTTTTCCATCCTAAAATGAACCACATTTGGAAAATATTTCTCAAGAAACATACCTTTGAATTCATCCTATTAAAGAGCATCAATCTCCTCAATATCCTTGATATTTTTCACCATTGACCACCACTGATCATCTTTACCTTCAAAATGGTAAATAGAGAGACTATCCTTTTGATGTTCTGAACATTCCATGACATCAAAAATCATATCCAGTGCATTAATACACCCTTTATCAAGAACATGGTCAAATGATCCTCAGAATGTAGTGTTATATTGCCTCATGAAATGCCCCACTACTGAAATGTTCCATTTCAATTGATCTGGATGATCTCATGCATGGATACCACCACCATTTATAGCATATTTCAATTTTTCCATCACTACAACAAATTATTCAGTTCTTATTCCAACCATCTACGGTTGTTGATTTGGAAGGTTGTCTTCCTCCTAATGTCATCCCAACATAGCTGTCTTATTTCCTATGTGGAAAACTATTCTAAACATAGAGATATCTTAAGAAAAACAACATGGCAATCTGTAAATTATATCATTTCAATATTAACATAAATTAATTCAATGATATTAATTTAACAATAACATAACTCCAAAAGTAATTGAAACTGAACTTTGATACCAAATATATAAACTTATCCTTAAAAAATTACATTAACTAGAATTAAATGAATAATTACCATTAAGGATCTCTTTATGTTCATAGTTTTAGATAATTAGGTCATAACTATTACATAACATCTCAAAATTTACAAAGTAGAAACATCTACTCAGATCCCATTTTTTCACAAAATAAAAAAAATTCAAAAAATATTCCTGTCTAGTTCCATGTTTTAGAAAGCATGACTTTACCTTGATCGCATCCTTGACCATATTCATCTGTAAGACCGATTAAAAGCATTTAAAATCATTGGATGAGAATAAAAATCTCAGTAATAGTTATAAAACAATGAAAGAAAACATTATTTCCTAATTACATACATAACATAACCTCATTAACATACCTCATGAAATCATAATATTTATGAATAACATAAAGAAAAAATAAATTATAAAGGTATCTTGTGGCATCTATATCATAATTACATTGTAGCTATCACAACTAAATAGAGAGTTACATATGGAATACTATTACATTATATTCCATAAATATATTAGGAAAAACATTCATGTTTACAACTATCAAATTACCCAATGCATTCGAGAGCTATCTCAGGCACACTCACCATGGTTTTATCATGGAACCGTCTATATACATAACAATTCCCAATAACCATAACATATTCATAACACAGAAAACAAATATAAAGGAACGAAAACATTTCCACATTTCAATCAAAAAATGTCATATAAATATATTGTCATTAAAAATCCATTATCAAATACATTTTCAATACCAAAATACAAAACATATTATATTGTATTTAGTTTACTTTTAAAAATATTATGACTTGTTAAGGAAGACATAGATCAAATAATACTAGTGGCGGTAGAAATGGTTGTTGTCACTACTTACGTTTAAATAAAAATTATATTTTTTTTTCATTTAGTAAAACGACTCATATAAAAAGATCCCCTTTGGATTAAATGAAAAGTAAATGGTTTTTATAAAATGTATAAAAGAATTTCTGATATTAAAAAAATATGCCTCAATGAAAGGAGATTGAGACGATGTCCCATACCTCATGTCCGACTTGACGTGTTAGTTCTTTCATCTCCTGAATAATAAAATAAAGATAATTTATACATTCATAAGGAACTTTTTAATGTTTAATATTAAATTTATATCACATATTACCATGTTATAAACATTAATTAGTCATTTAAATTAATAACGGTCTTTTTGTCGATATTTTGTTCTTAAGTCAAAAATGAACTTCTTATATTTAACAGTATACTTTGTGGTCAAAATTCCATTATCTATAGAATTATATTAATTATTTTGAAATCATATATATCTTATATATGCATTATATTTATGTACTTATAATATTACATCACATTTGGAGATAATAAATGAAATGCACCATTAATGGAGATGGTATGTCGTACGTACGCATTAAAACTCCTTCCATTTCTATTTATTATTTTCATGGATTTAAAATATAATGATACATATTTATGTTATTATTACAGTATAATATCATATATAATATCATTAACTCCATCCTTTAGTCATCACACACATGTAATTAACAAGTCATATCACCTTATGGGGGCGGTAGTCTGCACTACCGTAAATGAAATTATCGCATGTAACCATAATGGAAACCATAAAGGTATTCTATAAATGAAAAATAAAAAATCATAAAGAAAACATAAACATAATATGTTTCATATATAAATTTATTTACATCATAATGGTCACCATGATAGGCGGTAGGAGATAATTGAAAAATCATCATTTTGTGAGGCGTCAGTTTGCCATCCACCAAAACGGTTTGTTCTTTACACATTAGATAGAGGTGTGTGTTTGTGTAGATAGAATTATTCTCATAAAAACATAATGGTATATTTTTAATACTTTTTTTGTTTTAAAAAAATGAGTAAAATGGGTTTAGGGGGTTGTATAAGGAAAATAAACAAAAAAGAATTGTAGAGAAACCATTAAATTTAATTTGGGTAACTATCTTTGGATTAAACCAAAAGGACCTGTTCAAGAGCCTTATACCTATGTTAAGCCTTATATGTGGAAGAGAGGGATATTGAGTGATAATTTTAAAGGGTTTGGATGATCCATGGGGCTTTAGAGGCATGATTAAGGGGTTAGAGGTGATGGATTTTTATAAGGGGGGGAGGGGTTCTTTAGGAATGTATCAAAATATTATTTTATTATATAAAGATTTTTGGTTTCTAATGGTCCAAAAATAATTACAGTCAATAATTGGATAACTCGTGGTAGAAATAAAATCATCCAATACGAATTGGAAAGGATTTGGATATTCTTTTAAACATTATAATATTATTTATTTAAACCATTTATTAATGAGTTAAACATAGCATCATTATTGTGTCATAAATAATTTTATATATATGATGTCTAAAAATTATAAATAACATACCATGATGTAGGAAATATAATTTATTTACAAATAATATTTATTGTACAAATTATAACATAAATAACCCTATGTAAAAATTATATTAATAAATGATATTTGTTTATATGATTTTTCCCATTACATTAAGTTATTTAATACAATGTGTCATTATCACTCTTAAGTGGCTCTATGGGGTCCCTAAATAGACCCAAGGATGCCCAAGCTCATCCATGACTCATCCAATAAGGTTAGGACAATTGTTAAGGTAATATTTTATTATTATGATATTACTTTTACATTGAATTGCCTAATTAACCTTTAACCGCGGTAAATTAATTTCAAAAGTTACTATTCACCACAAATTATTTTCATCTTATTGAACCACATTTTACATATTTATGAAAACCATATATTTGGGATATTCAAAATCAAATTCACAAGGGTAATAAAAGTTCATTTAAATGAAAAATTCATATTTCACTACTACTTAGTGGTTTGACTATTTGTCAAAAATTAATGTTTTTCAGAAAAATACCGAAAAATCACCTTAATCTATATTTGATATTCTGATTTCAAAAAGGAAATATATCTTACTAAACTCATAAAAAATATGATAGATAAATTAATTTAAAATTTATTCTCATTTTCAAAAAAAAATAATGTTTTTAAGAAATATTAACTAACAGAGGTTTGACACTTGTTTTTGTCCAATTTCAAAGTAAAATTAATTCTAATGACAGTAATTAGACTAAATGGTAAAAATATAAAATATTTATACATTAAAACAAAATTAAATGATAATCTAACAAAATAAATATATTATATAAAAACGATGTTTTGAATTAAAATACAATATTTTCTACTATTCCTCAAAAAATGAATTTTATCAGAAAAATAACAAAAAAATCCCAAAGTGAATTTGGATGTCCAGATTCTAAATAAGAATTTCATTTCGACAAATAGAACATATAAAAGTGACCAAAACAAGATTTAACAATGGTTCTCCATAAAAAATCATAATATCTACCTTTTAATGTAAATTATTTTAAAGATTAGATTCATCGACATTTTAACCCTCTATGTTTATTTTCATAATTGTAAAAACATTTTACAAAAAATGTATAATCATATTATAGTTAGTTATATACATTCATGTCAATACAACGGCTAGGTGTTAACTACCATTTAATATAATAATATTATATTACTATAGTGCAATATACGATTTCAAAGAAACCCATCGTAGCATATTGGATATGCCATCGAACATTGTAACCCCCTTAAAGTAAAATTAATATTAATTTCAAAAATATTAATAATTATGAAAATTTATTATTCTTTATTTACATGGGATGTTATAGATACACAACCAAAATCAATCACTATCAATCCAAGAAACAATTTATGATAAAACATGGCGAGTCATGGAAAAAATATTATAAAAATGTCTTAAAATGGAAATTATTTTCCTACATCATGGTTGTTAATGATGAATCGCAGTTTCCACTAGTAGAAAAAATCCCGAACAATATTTCATACACATAAAAAACATTCTATTAATTCAAGTGTACCTAAATCAAGTTCCATTTCATCATTAAAGTGTTTAATAAATATGGAGCGTAGAATATTCCATGTGAATAAGATGATTTTTGAAATTCACGCAACATGAATTATATTCAAATATCAAATTCTTGAATATTTTGATGGATAGGAGAAAAAATAACCTGATAAAATATCAATTTAATGAGGAATTACTAATAAATTATACAAGTGACCCACTATTATAGATAATAAATAATGATCCTCATATAATAGATCATGATAAATGATATTGAATATGATATTCATGATGAAGTATATATCAAAATTATCAATCTATAGAAACATTTCGGGAAACATCCACCAATAAATAAGAAATAAGCAGTGTTAGAAGTTATGTCATTGACATATTGATTCGGCCATCAATATACCAAGAGATATTCAATATATTATATTTTTACAACCAATAATCTATCAATAATATTTATAAGAATATTATTTAAAAAAACATAACTGTAAAATGTTTTTAAATTATTATAGATATTAATCCACCCAAGAGGACTAATCAAAATTCATGTTTTGGTATCTATGGTTTAAAAAAGATGAATTCACTAATGGATTATAATAATGACACCAAATCAATTATAGAACCATAATAATATTTCCTGAACAATAATGAAATTGGAAGAAATCATGTGAAAAATCAAATTTATATTATCATCGGATCAGTACTACCTCGAAGAACCATGGAAAGATGAATTAGAGAGGAAATTACCAAAGTGGATGGGTTTGTAATTTGAAAAGGTTGTTCTCGGTTATAATTTTGTATTTAAAAGTTAAAAAACTATGTATAATTAGCTATTGTGAGATTTATTTATTAAACCATTATACTAGGTGCACCATATGGTTTGTGGTATTTGATGAGCCAGTTAGTTACTTATATCCCCACTGAATAGTCATTAGGGATGAGTTAAATATACAAACCCATTGAAGTTCCACTGGTTTGATGGCGGAATAAATGTGAAAGCTTGTGGTATCATTCTAGTCCCTAAAAAAATATTCTACTTTCAAACTCAATTATTCAATACATTGATTCCATTTTTCTAAAAAAGAACACACTAACACCCCATAATAGATAATAATTAATATAAAATTAGGGAATATATAAATAAGAAATATCGTATACACAAGAATAATTAAGGATAATATAGGTACTATAGTGGGTTATGATAGTATCAGTACTATTCACTCAAATAGTTCTTTTAGGCCATGTAATAAACCTTTAGGCCACTATGTCAGTAGACAATTAATGTAAGTATAATTGAAACTACTAGAGTTGCCATAAGATGATTGTTCAAGGAAGTAATTATCACAATGTGGAACTACCTAGACATATTAAAATGGAAGGATGTGGAGAACAAGACACTAGTGTTAGGTTCCATGCTACACTACATAGTTCAATGAAGATCCAACCACATCATTAGGTGGTGATCTTGGTGATGCCAATGAATTCAAAAATTAAAGGATTTGTTTTTCTGAAATTAAATAGAATATAAAAAAACATTCTTGCATATGGTGCTATGGGTTTGGTATTATGGGCCTATATATCATGTAAGGTTTTCCTCTCAACCTAGATAAAAGTTGGAATTTTATGAAAATAAAAAATACAGAAATAGAATTTATTTTACACATCACATTTTTTGTTGTTGAAAATGTTAGGAATGATATGAATAAAATTGATACTTATAACTTAGAATCCCACACATTCTATGAAATTAGGCAAACCATGTTTCACATTAACATGAAAGCTGTTGTTCCCAGCACAATAGAATCTTAGATTATAATCCTAATTTTTCATTTCAATCTAAGAATATTTTACTGGGTTTGAGTACATTATGTGTATTTGGAACAAAAATGGAACCATTGAACTAAAACTGGTCATACCTTTAGTCAAATTAATATGTTTTTTATTTCTATATATCAGTGATGGATAAAGAATTTTTTCCCAATGGTATAAAAATAATCGAATTTTGATTTACTACTTTTTCAATACATGAAATTTGTTTTTAAAAAAATGAATCATTTTTCTTAAAAAAAACACACATTATGTCTTACAAGACATATGTCCCGTTAAAATTATGTGTATTTAATTAGAAAAATAAAAAATTTATTGTTTTATAATTTTATAATGTATCTTTAAAATATAATTCCATTTTCTTCGAATATAAATTATTTATTGGAATTTTGATCTAAATTGTCAACAATGAATTTATACAAACACCTTTATTCAAATGAGCCCCATTGTGTGTGTAATTATTGTGATGTTAATTAATTTATATCGAAAATAATTAACATATAACTATACTAATGTATCAAAAATATATGTGTGTTCTTTCATAGTTTTGATTATGTTATGTGGGATTTGAATTTAATTATATCTTTTAAAATTAAAATAAAAAATTTATGTCATAATAGACACACCAAATGTAATAATTCCATGTAGTGAATTATTTTATGAATGAAATGAAACATTAATTACATTCATAATGTTTCTACACATTCTGAGTAATGTTTCCTAACATTGGATTTTTAGAAAACATTTTAAACTAAAATATTAATTTTAAATTGAGAATAAAAATTTTAAATCAATATTTATTGGTTTTTTTCTAGAATAAAATTTGATTAAATCCAATATAAAAATGACTAAATGATCATATTCAAAAAGGTTCATCAGATTCCAAAGGTATTTTCAAAATTTTGAGTATGCGATTCATGCTTTCAACTAAAATATTATATCTAACTCACTAACATGACCTACATATATATGATAGAATCCACATATTATAATGACATAATGTTCGTTATTACACATAAAAAATTAATCTTAAATCATTAAACTAATTTATAATAAATCGTGGAGAATACTTTTAATAATTTTCCAATATGATACACTTTTTGAACTAAAAAAACAATTTCACATTCAAAACACCAAATTTACTCAAAATAAACACAACGTGTATAATATTCAAATTTTTTTAATTTCGAAAATAATTAATTATCAACTGAATTTTTCATATATTATCCTTTTAATTAAGAATGATTTATCATTTTTCATCATGTGACATGTGATTTGAACTAAAATATATCTTTTAAATTTAAATCATGAAAATTTAGTTTTATTAGTTACATGATATTTTTTATTTTTTTAATTCGAAAACATTTAGACTAAGTCATCAATCATTTTTTATAGTATTATGAAAATAATATTAATTTTTGTTATTATATAATCTTTTGAAAATAATTTAAACAATAATAACTCTTTAAAATTGAAAAAAATTAAAATTAAATCATATTTACAGTAATAATAAAATTAAACAAATTTGAGGTATATAAAATATCTATGAATGATATTAATGAAAAAATAACAAAAAATGATTTTAAATCAACACTTCATGATGTTTATAGGAATTCTATCACCTCATATGATTCCCACTTCTTGAGAAACAAATCTATTTACTTCTATGAAGATATAAACAATCGATAATGCTAATTTTTCTGAAAGATTTTAGAGATTAAAAGATAAATAAATATATTGATTTTTATTATAATTACCTTGAAACTTTTATCATCATTGATGCTATATGTAGATCAAATGTGATATATTATAATATTTTACTATCATAATAACCACAATTTATATGTTTACATTATTTTGGGAACTATAAAATACATTCATAAATATATATAATATATTTATATATATTATTTTATTGTTATTTATTTTATATATATCCCAATACACATAAAATTATAAAAATATGTATTTTTCTTATTCATATTAACAATACATATAACATATTTTTTATGAAAAATAAACCCCACCAAAATAATAATAATATATTATTAAAAACATTATATAAACTAAGTAATGTAATATTTATTTATAACAAGTTGAATGTAGTATCTAAATTTTTTATAAGGGATATCATGTGTAGATGATTTCCTTGATATATCTACATTTAAAATATATATAACTTCATACAATTCAAATTAATCATAATGTGAATCTGTTGTGCCCCTAAAAATAAAAAAATAATACGTAAAAAAATAGTTCATAAAATTTTTGTATAGATTTTTTAATCCACATTATTGGTGTTAAGAAGATCTTATCATCTATTTTTAATATTTTAAAATGAATGTGTTCTATAAAAAATATCATCATCATTTATTGATTTTGTTAATAATGTGATATCAAAATAAAAAATTAAAAAAAATTATGATTATCTTTCATAAGTATGATTGATATATATTATATTATAAAATAAGAATAATATTATAATATATTTTAAATATAACATCAATTATTGCACAAATTAAATATATAAGTGTAACTCATGTACACACTTACAATTGAGGATCACAACTGGTCATTATGTATAAATTCATTTAAACCTCATGGTCAATTATTTTATTTTTGGATTCTCTATAAATTTTATCTTAAAAATTAATATTATTCATATGTTGATTTAGAATCATCAAATATTCTATAATATGTAATGTTAAAATATAAAACAACTCATCTGATTGGTATGGGTTCCCTCATTACTTCTTTCTATTAATTGATCATTTATATTTTCTTCTCTAAAAGTTATATTTCCCTTCCTATTTCTCATTATATAGTGATATTCAATATCCAAGAACATTTTTATAGTTGTAATTTATTTACAAATAAAATTATAAAGGACATACCATGTTATCATAGTTTTTCATTATAATAATAAATTGAAAAACAATTAACATTAAAATATATTGATATAATAATGTAAATAGGGAAATCATAAAGTGTAATAACTAGTTTATCATGCATCTCATTATATATTAATGTTTTATATTATGTATAATATTTACATTGACATTTTATACAATATGTCCTACAAAAGTTAAATTTTTTGTTGTTGATAACTGTAAATAAAAACTAATTTTCACCAAAACAATTTTTTATTAGAATGTTATTTGTAATTATTTTAATCTCATATATCATTAAATATTATGAACTAATTGATCATATTAGAATTGAATAGATATTGTGGGGAATTGTTGCCCTTAAAATTAGGGTTGTCTCTTTATAGTGAAGTTGATTTTGTGATGTTTCTTCCCATTGATCCCTTATATGAATAAGGTTCATCAACATATCCCAATAAATGCTTTTATCTATTATGATATCTAATTTCCCTGTATCTCTTTCATATAATTGACTTTATCAACTAATCTATTTTTTTTTCAAAATAATCCCGTGGTGAAAATAGATAACCTACACATATAACATAGTAATATTATTCTAGAAACATATAATAGACAAAAATAATTATTAATTCGGATATAGTATATGAAATTTCTTATGTCTATAACAGATAAAAATATTAAAAATAATGACTAATTGTTATATACTGTAATTTTTATGATAAAAAAGTACCTACTATGTCATAACTAAAAATGATTCACATACGTTGTTGGTGTTTTTGAAAGGGAAATTCCACAAACACATTACACAGAGGATGCATTTTTTTACTTTATCATGTTGTATGTCATAGATATGTAATGTGGTATTAAATTGATGAAATTGAAAATTGTTTTATTGATTGTATGGGGAGAAAATATTAGTAGGATATAATGATATTACAGCCAAACCTTTGTATAGAATACTATATTAAGATTTCGTTTGTAAAAACAAAGACCCCATTTTTCCATAGTTAGTGGTTATTTTTTTTTACAAACGAATAGATTCAATAGATCATATAACCAATGATTAATCTATTTAGTATTCTTCAATAACTAGATATTTAAAATTTTCCCTTTTTGTATTGGTAATTATATATATATCACAATAAATATAAATAAAATACTTCCATAACACTAAATGAATGATTCCATCTATATATCAGTGGGATGAAAAAAATAGAAGGGTGAGATATAAATCTCAGTAAGGTTAACAAAAATCAATAAAAAGTGAAGAATAATCAATATGGAATAGTCTTTATGGAAATCTAAGTAACTAAAAAACATATTCCATCAATAAAATGGGAATGAAAATGATTCTATGGATTACGTCACAGTGGAAACCACATAGAATGTAATATATTAATAAGGAATAAATAAAATATATAATTATTGGACATCATGAATCTGGAAAAAGAACCACAATAATATATACCAATCAAATAATGGTTTCTATTTTTGCATTGAATCTTGTCTAATTTTTCATGGAAAAAAACATGATGATTTTGTGTCCAACTATATTGATTCATAAGACATGTTGATCCATCAAGGGGATATATTATGACTGGCTCCACCCATCTCTAATAGTCAAACTAATTCTCCATAAATATATTTAATTCAAAAATAATTATTTCTTGTCAATAAATCATTATTGTGGTGAGTATACGGATTAATCTTTATTTCCCCTGTAAAAACCATAATAAAAATAAGCACCTTATGTAAAAAATGGTATATGGATATACCCATAATCATATCCATGACAAAAGAAATTCTGATATTCAATTAATGATGGTAACAAATTAAATGGATAAGTATACATATTCCAAATATAATAAATATTTTACGAATAATGAATATATCACATAAATAAATTTGAGATGAGAAACCCCTAACATTATGTCCGAAAGTGTTTTGCACATGTACATAATATCCTTGTTAATCAAATTAAATTAATTTATTAATTAATTTAGACACATTTTTACATGTATCTTATTATCCATTATTGGTGTAGTTATATATAAGGTAGAATAATGAAGCCAGTGATCAATCATTATTAATCTTTTCACATCTTAGGATGGAAATGTTCAGTTTGGATCCATCATTGTATTTTCCTAATAGTGTTATGTGTTGGCTTAAAAATGAATTTTTATACACATCATGGTTGTTGTTTTTGAATATTTAGAGTAAGAAATATTGATTTCATGTCGACCACCATGGTCTCAAGGGGAAAATCATTATGGTGGGATGTTTGTTTTCACCCATGTTAGTATTGGGTATGAAAAGAATATAAAAAATGAATTTTTTGGTTTTAGAATCACATGATGGGTAATTTAGTTATTTTCATGAAGTATATGATCTTGGATAGTATTTGTGACCACTCAGTTGGTCTCAAAATAGTATTATTAACATATGAAATGAATTTTTTAATGATCTTCATTATAAATATTTTTTTAAAATATCTAATATTAAATTATTTTGATATAAATATATTTAAACTCATTAATTTGATGATATATCCTTAATGGAGTGTTGTTTTTGGATTTTAACGACATTATTGAGTCCAGAATGAGGTTTTTTTCTTATGTGAGACATCACCTCTCTATGAGCACCTTGTTTAGTCTCAAGACCCATTTTATTTTTTGTTTTAAATTTTTTTTATTTTTTTTTTCACAGTTATTTTTCCCATCTCTAGGGATCATTATTTATGGTATAAGGTCCTATAACGTTTAATTATTTTTCAAATAAATAATGAGGGACAGATAAAGAGTGCATCAATTCCTTGATCCATGATGAGGCTATATCATGTTTGTGTAGTAACATCTCATGGATCCTGAAGTAAAGCTTTGGAATTATCAACAGTTATATTGCCTGATTTGTTTTCACACTAAAATCCATATAATATATTTTATCATGTTTTTTAATATTTATTTGCCAATTTGTGACCTATTATGGGTATAATTGTGGTTATTTTTGGGGTTGTAGGTTTTTAGGATGATTTTAATTAGCTTATCATTTGGAATGCCAACTACACGATGTGTTTTTTCAAAACACATGATGTTTGGTAATATATTTGAGTGTGAGATAATGGTGATGGTTATAGGGTGATTGTGGTTAGGACACATGATATAGGGTAAAATCAGGTTTTGGTTGTGTTCTTGGTCATACACCCCGTGTCGAGGACACATGGCCTTGTAAGAAACATGACCAGGAACCATGTGATCAAAAAGTCCAATGGAAGTGTATGGTGGTTGGATGGACCCCATGTGGGGTATGTGGTTAGGTTATTGTGTGAATAACCATACTACCGACCTGTATTTTATGGGAATTAATCTATATGTACCTGCGATATGTGAATGATATGTTGTCTTTAATAGATATCCATGGAGGGCTATTAATGGTATATGTAATTTACATTAGGTACATGCCTTTTACTACATCATTGGAGGTTGTTTCCAATTTTTTTTCATGGAATAAAAATTGTACATTATATTAGACCATTATGAGCATGTCTCCATGTAAAATGGAATGGTGGAACCACTGGGGTTTTTTTGGCATTCTAAGAGGTGATTCAGGGAGAACAAGTTATGATAGAGATTATAATTAAACATTAAATTTATCTACTGGTATCTAAAGATAAATATATATGGGATGAGATCTATGTGGGGTCTAGATAATCAAAATTGGTTTTATAATAGTATTACCCAGGACCTTGGATTACTGTAACACGAGATAATCCATGGGTTATGGGACTTTGTTATGTGTTGAGAAGAAATATATGTTGGGTAAATGTGTGTCAAAAAACGATTACTAAGGATATGGTACGTGTTTAATCCATATAATTAGAATAATTCCTATTATTTTTAATAAGATAGGTTGTAATGAATATATTTTCTATGATTATAGTTCCTCTAACTAGAGGTTGTTTCCCCGATAGATGGGTTGTTGATTAAGGTACCCAAATGAGGTTTCATGTCTACGATGTTGTTTAGGGCATCCAAGTAGGTGTTTAGATATGTGATGAATGTTGAGAGGGTTTTTATTTTTTGGGTGTATGTATAACATTTTCACTTGAAACATGTACCTTGTGTGTTATTTTACAGGTTGTGGATAATCATTATGGGATAGGTAATCCACCAACCCTTGGAAAAAAAATATATTTTTTTGCAAAAAAACATTAGGGATAATGTAAAATTTATTGAGAAGGAATATTACCTTGGGTCAGTTTTTGGTGGAATGGGGAAATGTTACTAGGGGTTATAATATATGTATATTGATAAAAACAACAGTATTTGAAGTATTTATTTCGGTTTGTGGAAAATACTCTTACGTGAACTCCAATATTTATGTATGAAAAATATCCATGGGGTAGATTGTGATAACTGTAACATCCGAGGTATATAAAGAATAATACATATTTCATATTTATTAATATTGGTGAATTACATATTAATTTTAGTTTAAAAGGGTTTCTATGTTCGATAGCATACCTGATACGCAACAATGGGTTTCATTTAAAATTTACATTGCACATTAATAATTTTATATTATTAATATAAATAGATTTTAACTCCTAGAAGTTGTATTTGTAGGAATGAATAAAAATAAATAAAATATTATTATAAATATTTGATAAATGTATTTAGTTTTACCAAATAAAATATAGAGGCATAAAATTTGAATAAATCTAACTTTATGAATAATTTTCATTAAATGGTCGATTGACCAAATTTTAATGGTCACCCTTCTTTAAGTCCAGGTTTTTTCACTTTAATACATTATTTTGACCGAATAAAATCCTTCTTTAAAATGGGGACATCAATATTTACTTTGTGTCAATTTTTTGGATTTTTCTGATAAGGTTCATTTTTTAATGAATAGCGAAACATATTGTATTTTTATTCAAAACTGTGTTTTAATCTAAATTATTTATATGGTTAGATTATCTTTTTAATTGGATTTAAAGTGTTTTTAGAATATATTTTTATCATTTAATCCAATTTTGTTCATTATAATTAATTTCACAATGAGTTTGGACACAAACAAGTGTCAATATTTTGATTGTTATTGTTTCTTAGAAAGACGCTATCTGTTTTAACAAAGAGAATTAATTTTAAATAAATTAATGAAACATCAATGTTTAGAATTTGGTAAAATATTTATCATTTTTGATTTCATAATATCCAGTATATTTCGGGCTGATTTTTTTTGGATTTTTTTGAAAAACATCAATTTTTTATGAATAGTAAAACCACTTAGTACTATTTAAAAAAATAGACTTTTTTATTTAAATGAAATTTCACAAATTCACTGAAATGAATTTAAAAAATCCTACCTACTTGGTTGTTGTTTGTAAGTAAAATTTTGTTTAATAAGATGAAAATAATTTTTTGTGAATAGTAACTTTTGACTTTTATTTACCATGTGTAAAGGTAAATAAGGTAATTAATGATAAAAAAGAGTATTATAATAATTCAAAATAACATTAGAACTTGTTAAAAACTTATTTTTTGAGTCATATACAACCATGGGCATATTTGGGACGATTTTGGGACCCCATTGAGCCACATGGGATTGATAATGACACATTACATTAATTAACATAAAGTAAAGGAAAAAATGGATAGAACAAATATCTTTTAGTAAATGAATTTTTACAAGGGGTTATATAAGTTATCCTTTCAATTATAAATATTCATTACAATGATAAAAATATTTCCTAAATCATGGTATTTGTTTTATAATTTTTAGACCACAAATATATTAAACTTTTTATGACACACTAATGATGCAATATTTACCTCATTAATAAAGTATTTAAATAAATAAGATTATAAATATTAAAACAATATTCAAAACCTGTCCAATTCTAATTGGATGATTTTATTTCGACCAAGAGTCATCTTAGCTTCTACTTTAATTATTTTTGGTCGATTATAAAACTAATATCGGTATATAATAAAATCATATTATCACACTTTCGTAAAGAGCCCCCTCCCCCTTATAAAAAGCTCTCGCATCAACCTAATTCCTTAGACCTATTAAGCCATTTGGCTCATCTATCGTCTTTCCAATTATGCTCCCCACATCAATATACTCCTCATATAATCCTTACCAAAAGAAATAGGCACTTCAAGAAGTCTTTTTCCTTCAAAATAAAGGATGTTACCCAAATTGAAGGTAAAGGATTTTCTTATATTTTTTTCTTTTATTTTACTTCTACATCCCCTAAACACATTTTATTCCATTATATTATATAAAAAATAGTATCCTCAATATACTAGGATGTTTTTATGAGAATTATTCAAACTACACATACACAAACCTCCATCTAATTTGTGATGAACATATTGTTTCTGTGGCTGGAAAACTAAAGCCTCACGAAATGTTGATTGTTCGATTATCTCCTACTACCTATCATGGTGGCCATTAAGATGAAAAAATATATATATGATTTTTTTTTTATGTTTTCATTATTATTACGTATCTTTCTTTTATAGCATACCTTTATGGTTTCCATTATGGGTAAACGCGATAATTTCATTTGAGAAAGTGTGGACTACTGCCCTCTCAAAATTATATGACTTTTTAATGCCCTATGTGGGAAATATAAAGGATAGAGTTAATTATATAATATATTATATTATAATGGAAATATAATATACAAATTTATCATTACATTTTAATTCCATCTAAATATAAAATATAAATGACTGTATCGTTCATGCGTACGTACGACTTACCATCTCTATAAATAGTGCATTTAATTTCTTACCTTCAAATGATATGTACTATTATAAATAAATATATATATATATCTACTAGATATATATGAAATATATAATATATAAATAATGAATTTCATTCTGGATATAATGGAATATTGACCACATGGTGAACATGTAAATATAAGGTGATCATTTTTTGACTCAAGTACCAAATATTGACAAAATGAACGTTATTAACTTAAATGATTACATAAAGTTTATAACACGGTAATATGTGATATAAATTGAATAATAAACATGATAAAGGTTTTTAATAATGTATAAATTAACTTTAGTTTGTTATTCAAGTGATTAAATAATGATCGAGTCAAGTCGGACATGAGGTAAGGGACATCATCTCAATCTCCTTTCATTGACGCATATTTTGTTTTAATACATAATTTTCTATTATATGCGTTATAAACACCATTTAATTTTTATTTCACTCAAAGGGAATATTTTTCTATGAGGCGTTTTACTGAAGGACAAAAAAAGAATGATTCTTTTTAACATAAGCAGTGACAACGACCTTTCCACCGCCGCGAGTATTATTTGATCTTTGGCTTCCATAAAAAGATGTAATATTTTAAAAAGGAAATTAAATACTGTATACTATTTTATGTATTTTGGTATTGAAAATGGTTTTCATAATAGATTTTTTATGTCAATATATTTAAATTATATATGGTTATTGAAATGTGGAAATGTTATCTTTATTTTATGCATGTTTTATGTGTTAGAAACATGTTATGGTTCTTAGGAATTGTTTACATATACGTGTGGTTCTATGATAATCCTAGGGTGGGTGAGCGCATGTTATCTCTACAATGCATTGGGTAACATGTTGTAGGTAAACATGGATGTTTCTCATAAGAAATTTTGGGTATATACTATGATGTGCATTCCAATGTTACTCCCTATGTACATGTGATAGCTATAATGAAGTATGTTACAGATGCAATAAGTTACTTTTATGATTTATGATATCTATGTTTCATTCATAAATAATATTATTTCATGAGGTTAGTAAAATAGTTTAGGTTATATTGTATTCATTCATTGTTTTATACACCTTACTGAGTTTTTTATGCTCATCCCATGTTTTGAAATGTTTTTCACATGACATAATGATTAATAGGGTCAAGGATGGGATCAAGGAAATGCCATGCTCTCTAAAACATGGAACTAGACATGACTCTTCTTTTCATGTGTTTTTATTTTATGAAAAAATGGAAACTAAGTAGAAGTTTCTACTTTGTAATCTATTGAAATTCAATAGTCATGTCCTAATTCTCTAAAACGCTTAACCGAAAATGATCCTTAATGTCAATTATTTGTTTAATTAAATATTATGTAATGTTTTAAGGATGAGTCCTCATATTTGGTATCATAGGTGGTACATAGCCTTATGTGTGGTGTAATACCTAGGTTGAGGGGTAGGTCTCACAATGAGGATGTTGTGCTCTAAAGGGGGGGTGATTGTAACACCCCCATATGATAAAGGGTTAAATGATTAAATGATATGACTCATGTCAACATGGTGCACCTTCCTTTTCAGGAGCCTACCTATTTAGAACTCCACATTTAACCGTACTTGTCCTAGAGTAATGGTCAGGATGGGTGACAATTTTAGAATTTTCCCAAGGATTGTGTGAGTGAGGACTAAGCACACTAGAATGGACAAGTGTTGGCCTGTGGGGATTGTCATTAGTCAGATGACCCGTTCAGGCAAGTGGGTGGACCATTAGGTGGGGACCACGTGTCTGTGGGGAAACTGGTGGTACCTGGCAGGCTGGGACACGACGAATATGTTATAGTGAGGTGGTTGTGCTGTCATCAGGACCGAGTTGTCACATTTGGTATCAGAGGAGGAACCCATCGTTAATTGTGGTGCATTGCCTGGGTTGAGATATAGAGCCCAGAATGAGGACGTTGTTCCCTAGGGTGGGGGGGGGGTGGTTGTAACATCCCCATATGATAAAGGGTTAAATGACTAAACGATATGACTCATGTCATCAAGGTGCACCTTCATTTTCAAGAGCCTACCTGATCAGAACTCCATAGATAAGAGTTCTTGGTCTGGAGTAGTGATCAAAATGGTAGACCATATGTGTAGTTTCCCAGGATGTGTGAGAGTGAGGAAAAAGAACACAGGAAAGGGCATGTGTTCACATGTGGAAACTATCATTAGTCAGATGACCTGTTAAAGCAGGGGCCCAGGGTGGGGACCATGTGTCTGCGGGGCAGCTGGTGGTACCTGGAAGGGCGGGACCCGATGGCCATGTTAAATGTGGGGTTCTGTGCTATCACTGGCGCCCAATTGTCACATTTGGTATCAAAGGTGTACCCAGCCATGAGTGTGGTTCATTGCCTGGTGTGAGATGTAGGTCCCACAATGAGGACGTTGTGGTCTAAAGGTGGGGATTGATTGTAACACCCCAAAATGTTAAAGGGTTAAATTATTAAATGATATAAATTATGTCAGAAAGATGCAACTTCCTTTTTGGGAGCCTGCATGATTAGAACTCCACAGTTAAGCATGTTTGGCTTGGAGTAGTGGTCAGGATGGGTGAACTTCTGGGATGTTTCCCAGGGTGTTTGTGAGTGGGGACAAAGCACATTATAATGGACAAGTGTTTCCCCGTGTGGACTATCATTACTTAGATGACTCGTTGAGGCATGTGGGTGGACCCTCAGGTGGGGACCATGTGTCTACATGCCAACTGGTGGTACATGGCAGGCCAGGACCCGATGTCCATGTTAAAGTGGGGTGGATGTGCTGTCACCGAGACCCAGTTTTCACAATAACTGATTGATAAAACTACCACATGGAACATTTTTGATAATATGGGAAGATTAAAATGCAATACAGGAGATTTCTTATACTTCTATCCAAAAAATCTCCTAGGGGTGGTCTCTTTTTGTTTTTTGGGGGAATCCATTGTTGTTGACAATGGGCGAAGCCAGTATAATAGGATCCATATTTGAAGGATATTTACCTTAGTACTTGATATTATATTATTATAAGGGATATATGAATTATTTATATGGTTGGTGAGGTCCCCATAACAATATTAGAGACACCCATGTCATAGCTAAAGTAGGTATGGTAAATCGAGGTCTAATTATCGAGGATCGATGATTGTTATTTATCTTAGTTTGGGAAATTTTTATTTTCCCATGAGGTGTCTGTTATATTATAGTTATCATAGTCCCTTTGATGTTCTAAGAGACACAATATCACTTGTCAAAGTAGATAAAATTAATCATGGTCACAAATGCGAGGGTCAAAATAACCTTTTTGGTTTCAGGATGGGACTTTGTTCCACTATGTGGGATTTCATTAATGATTAATTTATTTATTTACTTCATCATGTTATTTCATAGATTGGTTTGGTATTTTTTGAGCACATAGTTATTAATTAATATCATAGATACTCCATTGGATATATTCTAGTAATGATTATATTCTAACATAATAAATGGTCATCATGGTTCTCATGTAGTCCTTATCTCTACATTCATTATTTAGAATGTATTCATGACAGTCTAGGAAGAAAGCTATTATTTCATGAATAATAGAATATAATTATTTTTATTCTGACAATTCAGATGGATAATTTTTACTATTATGGAGGTTTTGTTTGTTGTTTGGTCTTTCCATTATCACAGAAACTTGTGAATTTATTTTCTTTTTTATCTTTTATAAGTGATTGGCCTTGAAATTGATCATTTGTGGGATTTCATAATGATTGTTAATGAATGTATTTGTACATTATTATTTTTATCATGGTTATTTATTTATAAATCTTAGTATTATGATTCTTATTAACAATGTATAATGGTTTTAATTTTATCATTATTTTTTCACTATGATATATGGGGTTGGTTATCGTTATAATAACACCTTAAAAACCTATTATTTTTCAATAGAAATTATTGTATGGTGAGGAGAACATTAGGTATAATAGTATCCATTGTTATGGGACACATTTATTGATTCATGGTGGCATGACATTATAGAGTCTGGGTTGATGACTATTGTTTCATGAATGATTGGATATACATATGTGGATTCTAAAAATTGAGCTGGATAGTTTTTACTATTATGGAGGTTTTGTATGTTTTTTGGTCTTACCCTTATCATAGAACCTTGTGAATTTATTTTAGTTTTTTTCATTTATAAGTGATTGTCATAGAAAATGGTCATTTGATGGATTTCATAATGAGTGTCAAAGTATGTATTCATAAATTAATTTTTTTATCATGGTTAGTTATTTATAAATTTCTGTATGGTGGTTCTTATGAATAATGTAGTAGGATTTAATTTTATCATTAATTTTTCACACTGATATATGGGGTTGGTTATCATAACAATGACACCTTCAAACCTTCTATTAATCAGTAGACATTAGTGTATCGGGAGGAGATAATGAGGTATAATAGTAACCATTCTTATTGGACACTGTTATTGGTTCGTGGTGGAAGTACATTACACATTCTATAATATTTTCAGAATATGTGAATTGAGGATCAATGATTATTTTCAAATAAGATATGTTCTAGATTCATAGTGGCATGGTTTTCACATTACAATTTATTATTAATAAATTCCTGTTTTGTATTATTTATTTATTTATTTATTTTTCATTCAATGAACTAATAACTTTTTCCCTATTTGAAGTAGCCCATTGTTAGTTACTTTATATAATTTATTCCCCCACCATGAACATAAACCCTATTTGGCATGTGGAATATATATTATGTAAATTTTTTTGTAATAAATCATTCTATAGATAAATAGGATTCTTAATGATCTATGAATATGTCTCTTAGAAGAGGTTGGGGATTTTGGAATTGGGAATCAATATTTCATTTTTCTATTAATTAAATTTGTATATCATCATTATATATGTAAAATACACATCTATTAAATAAATTAAATTATTTCTCATAGGATTTTTCATTATAGTATTTTGATATTTTATTTTCATTTTAACTCAAAAATATGATTCTCATAGACATATTATAATTTTATGTTTTTGAATGTTAATTTTTTTTAATATATTGATTTATTTTTATTGTATGTTTGGGATACTAACTTTATAGTATCACCTATATTGATAATATACTATCCCCCATAAAATCCAACATTTAGCATACAATGTGGTGTAACTATGGTCATATATAATCATCTACTTTGGTCTTCATTGGTTTGACTATTTCATAAAATTACGAATGGTATCATATTCGTGTTTTTATTTTCCATACTAAATGGGACATGAAACATGGAGATGTGATTATTTGTGACTTGTGATAAAAATTGACTATATTCCTAGCTAACACCTATATTTTAGATGTCAATGTTATTATGGATATGGGATTATTTTATTTACTTTAATTATTATATATATATGATATATTGGGATATCTGTATTGTTTTGTTTTGTATATCATTGTTTTATAAATGAACCAGGTGGAAGAAGGTGTGAATATAAATATCATACTTGGAATATTGGGGAACCTGGCATGATCAAACATTAATTGTTTTGGAATGGTTACAGAAAATAATGTAGGGAAATAAAATATTTCAAAAAATAGGGATTTGGGGTTAAAATAATTTTTTGATACCATTTTCAAAGGATGTTTACTAAAATGGGGGTTTGGATATTTCAAAGTCAACAATAAGTTATTAAATATTTTCTTAAATAACATACTTGGTACATATAAATTAACCTAATAAAATTATGGTTACATTATACATAATTATGGACTTTGATTCGTTTTATATGTTTATGTGTTTGATTATATCCCTATAATGGATGTCTGTATGCTTATGGTTTCATGATATAGATTCATACTAGAGATTAATCTCAAGGGAATTATTATTAAAATGAATTATATTTTAAATGGTTTGAAGCTCACTAAGGTGTGTCAATTAGGTATGAGTAAAAATATGGATTACCTATCAAATTATGTGATTGACATAAAAAAGTTGTTCTTATGTGATTAGTGGTGTTTTTATTATTTCACTAGTTAGATATTGGCCTAATTGTGAGGTTATGTTGCAAGTATTATATTGAAATAACTCTTTGAAATGAAATCCTAAATTATTAAAAAGTAATCATAGGATAGTATGTATATTTTATATTTTATATGAAATGAACTCATGATAGTATTGATAATATTTTTAACATTCCTTGGATCATCTAAGAGATTATTCTTATAACAAATGAGTTATGATAATTTTTTAAAACAATTAATAGATAAGTGGTTTTTATGTTCATTGATACTATTAAAAATGAGATTATGCATTTTTTCCCCATTTTATGTTTTATTATAATATGAAGTATATTATTAAGTCGTAGACTTGTTTTAAATATCTTTTCATAAATGTAAGAGAAAAGGTGTTGTTATATTATGTTAAGGGAAACATTAGTTGTGACATTTTATAACACTATAAGAAATATAGAGTATAATATAGAATCATGTTTAATATATAGAATTGTGTAATAAGTAACACAAAGTTTAATTATTTTAAATTTTATTTAATTATTGTATATTCATACAATTTTTTTGGATTTTTTTTTGATTTCTATTAATTTGATAATGTTTTTGATGTTTCATGGTTTGAAAATGGTAAGAATAAAATAAGGGTTTATAATTAAATATGTGATAAAATATTTATATTTTGGATATTGATGATTAGTAAATGTTTGAATGAAACCCTTTGTATCTCTATAGGTTATGGTGTGAGTATATTGGTTTTTTGGAGGGACTCGCCTAATTAGTGCATAGTTCAAAAATACTGTGAATCTGAAATTGTGTGGATTATTGTGACCTTGTTAGTGGATCTTACACATTTGGAATAAAAATTTGTATGCATTGAAAAAAAACCATTGATTTTTCAATATTTCATAATATTTTTTCAAAATTTACACCTCCTAATATTAATGGTTTTTCAATCCCTTTTACCTCTAATTTGTCTTTCCTGACCACAGTCACGTATACCCTCCATTTTTATCCAACTTTAGGTCTTTTAAATGGGATTTTATAGATGATTTCTGGTTGGTAATTAAAGGCGATTCATTGTTATATCTTTCACATTATTAATTATGTAACACACCAATGTTTTAAAAAATAATTGAAATGCATGAAACTATTTTTACATAGATATTTATAAGTAACATTTAATAATAATTTTTCTCCTTTTATGTTTTGAATTTCAAAAAATGGACATCTAGAATTGTGTTCAGTCCGTTATTTGGAGTCTGATGTAACCAAATTATTTTTTTGGGAATAATAACATACCCTTATTAATAGTAATGTGACCCTAATTAATTATAATCTGAATAATCATTTTATTTTTTAATTAATTAAAATAATAACATATTGGTTATTTTTTAGTGTCATATAAAGGCAGTTATAGATTTAAAATTGATAATTTTTTAATTAAGTATTATTTTATTTAAAAATTAATTTAATTAAATGTAGAAAATTATTTTTAAAAAACGGAGTACATTTTTTAATTCTACACATTGAAAAATGGTTATGGTGAATTTTTTCATTTTTTCACAAATAGTTGAAATTTCACTGAATAGTAACAATACAGTTTTTTGTTTTCGGTATATTTATTGAAATTATTAATGATATCAAAATTCTTTAATAATTTTGGTCGACATTACTTCAGTAAAATAATATATGAGGTGTCCCAAGTGGTTAACACCATGGTCAAAGACCATGGGCAAGCCCAACGCATTGGAAATACAACTAATGAGGAGTCCCTAGGATATTATTAAAATATTCCCTCACTTTTTCTATAAATTTGAACCCATTCCTTCATTCCATTTATTCAAAAATATTCTTGAATTATCATATCTGATTCTTACTTCCCTATTTTTGCTCCCAATGTTTCCTCAAGCCCCGAAGGACCCATCATGTTACTCTACAGTGTAAGAGAATCCTTATATTTTTCTTTTTCCATTTGAGTTCTCCTTTATGTGGGTAACATTACATTTTCCATACAATGTTATTATATTCATATTATCCTTTATCTATACTATATTATGATTCATTTATGTATGGGTTCCTATTTCCCCACTAATTTTTATTATTTTCTAAAACCAGGTAGCATAGCCATTAGGCTGCCGAATTTTCATAGGGGATTTATCTATTATTATTTTATTTCGAGTTTTTTATCATATATTAATTTCACCACCAAACCTTGTCCAAGAAGAATGAATGAAACATTTTCTTCAATATTGTGGAATTAATGATGTTTATGGAATAAAAACCAATACATTTCTTTTCCTCTCCCACTTATTCAAGAAATTAAAACACCCATTGTGATGTGTCGCCGCTGCGTGCCGCCATGGGCCACCCATGCTGGCGAACCATCCGAGGTCCTCCGGAGGCACCTCGGAGGTCCAAACGCAGATCCGGATGCATCTACGCTCCCCAGGACCCGATCTATCCATCTATGGGTTTAAAATAGTGAATAACCTAGAAATTTGGGATCTGGAATTTTCAATACGTAAAACTCCTAGCTCTTGGAAGATCGTCGACGCTTTGGGTGCAGAACAGCGCCCGTGATGCCCTAAAGATGGATCCGTAGACGAATGACACTGAAAACGGTCACCCAGAGCTCGAATCAGTGAAGAACAGAGAGGGGCGGGGTGTGGTTAACCGTGTGTGTGAGGGAGGAGGGAGGTGAGGGATGAGAGATTTCCTTTTTTTCAAATATAAATATCTCCCATCTCCAGCTCCCGACTCGCCTCCACCTGATGCTCGATACAGAAAAAAGTAAGATCACCGCTATGGTAAACGCTCCATTCTGAATGCAACGACAGAATCATATTTGCGATCTGAGACTCTTTTCAGAAGATATTCAAGCCGATGCTCATAAATGAACTTTTCCACTTATTTATGAAAATTCCCACGGTGGAGCTTTCCACCGCAGGACCACGCCCACAATGTTTACACCTCACCTAGGCTAAACGGCACGTTCCAGATGCAACCGTGCCCACAGAATACAACATTGAACTACCATTTGGGAGATATCACACCCCCGACACTTGCATAGAATAAAAATAATTATATTTTTATAAAACTAATTTCAGACACATCGGGCGTCGGAATCGCACGCCATCTTCACGCCTCGCTATGGAATTATTCGTATAAATAATCCAATGTTTGATAGGGCCAAAACCTATGTTGATACATTCTCCCCCTTCGAACTTTTCATCCCCAAAATCTATAAGCCCACGGAAAGTTACTGGACTCTCAATTAGGTCTCCCACACCAGTGAGTTCGCCAAAAAACACACATGCCCGAACACATAAGTCGGAGGGACTCATCAACCAAACCTCAACACTATCCTCTTTGGACGACGCTGACTCAACCACACGGTTTTAATCGCATAACAAAAACGTGTCTTGGTGGGGGAATGATCCCTCTTCTACATAAATTTGAAGCACACCGAACAACACCCAGACATGGTGTTACCAATGCCCTGAACAAAACTCGTGGAAGCAACAGAATGGAAGGGTGCCACTACAAAGTGTATATCATAATTCTGAAGAAAGTAGAAAAGACACAAGGCATACCTCTATCCATATGCAGAGCCCCTGGGTCAACAGACTCCAGGGCATGATGTTGTCCTCGCCCTAGTCCACCAGCTCCCTGATCTTGGAATGGACCACTAGGGGGTGGGGTGGTGGCAACTGATACCGCCTACCACCTCCTCCTGCTGCACCCACTCTGCTGCCATGTCTGCTGCCCTGCATACCTCCTTGCTCGAGATTCTACCTCTTCCAAGGCAGTCCATCTACCGGCGCCCTATTAGCAGCACGTCGGGTCAGAAAATCCATAGCAAGATGTCCTCGACCATCGCAAGGGTAACACCACCTCTCTTGAGGCTGACCAAAACTAGTCTGCGAACCCTACGAGCCCTGAGCCTCAAATGCTCCATCCTGGGGTCCCCTTTGGAAACATCACCCACGCCCTGTCCCATGCACCTGTCGTCGGCTACCAGATGCTGATGTCTCCGCTCTGGCGTGCCCAACACTAACAGGGGGAATCTGCTCATCCTGAAAACTCTCCACCACCAACGCTCACTCTAGTACCCCAGAATAGGTGGGTAGAAACAAGGAAACCACACCTGCTTTGATGTTCGTGCGTAAGCCCTAATCGAATGTCTGAGCCCCAAAGAATGGGTCTCGAACCACATCCAGGGAGTAGCACGACATGTCTGTAAACCTCGCTGAGTACTCCGACACAGACAATCCATCCTGCCAAAGCTGCAGAAGCTCCTCGATCCGAACTGACCTCAACGTCACGGAATAGAAATCCTCCCTGAAGAGCCACTCAATCTCTGACCACGTGAGTATCTTCTAGTCATGGGATTTTGTTACCAAACTCCACCATCGCCCGACAGAACCATGTAGAAGGCTCGCCGTTAGGACCACTATCTGATCTGGAGGTGTCCTCCCATGCTAGAAAACTCAGGTGACTGCCTCAAGCTAGTCATCAGCTCCCTGGGTGTTTGGACCCCCCCAAATCCTTAGAGGTCGCTGCCTTTGTAACTCGTGCAGTGCACTCAGCCTTCGTGCAACCTCATCCTGCACTACCGACACAACCAGCTGCTCAACAGGCGGTGGATCAACTGGTGGACCACCTAGAGCTCCAACCTCAGAACCAGTGGCCTGGTACATAGCCTCTACACGGGGCAGATCGTCACCACATTCCCACTACGGAACCCTCGCTGGCTGTCATCGTGGAGGCATCCTTTTATAACTCTCTTTAAACTAAGTCAAAAGGATTGTATTTTTTATATGTATATGGAATACATGGTTTCTTATGATTTTAATGAAATTTAATACCCTGATATGGTCCTTGTAAATTATTTATGTTGGGTTGAGCTCATTATATCTCAATATATGTTTGGTTGAACCCATTATAGCTCAACATATGACAGATGAGCCCCATTATGTCTCTCCAATGCATTGCGTACTCAGGAGGTGGAAGTTGGCCAAAAGGTTATCTTATATGTAAGGGTGAATGTAAAAGTGATATGGTAAACATTTCCTAAGTAATATAGATTATGTTTCTATGAAAATGAGTTTTTATGATTAGGGGTTTTATTGGTTTTTATGTAATCATTTTACTAATGGTTTCTATCCTCATATACCTTACTGAGTTTTATAATAATCCCCTATTTTTAAAATGTTTTTTTATAGGATATAAGGATGAGTAAGATAAAGAAGGGAGTCGTGTTGTTTAATATTGATTTTTTTTACAAAATCATTTTTTAATTATTAATGTTTTATATTTGAAATAATGGATATTGTTTTAGTTGTATCCTCTTATATGAATGTTGTATGTCATGTATGTAAGATATCCTAAATCATTAAAACTCGAAATCCAAAAGATCCTTAATTTGTAATAATGCATGGGCTTATATAAAATATTAGATTAAGTAACATTTTAAGGTTTATCCTTATTTTTGGGATCATAGAATGATTTAGATAACATTAAGTGTTGAAATTATATTACCATAATACCATAATTGATTTTTACACTATAGTAAATTTAAAGGTTTTATAATTTATTGATAATCATGTTGATTTATTGAATTTATATTTGTAAATACTCGTTTTTCATAGAAGAAATATGTATTACAAATAAGGATGGCCCCAAGAGGTTTATGTCTGTCTGAATCTAAAGCCCGAAATTCTAGGAATCAGAACCGATCAGTTTGCGACATCAATGGATCGGTTGACACCAGAAATAAATGGGGGTGGTGACCATGCTGGAGAGGGAAATTATCTACCATGAAGTAACATGTGTTTTGTGGAGAATTTTATGAGGAAACATCCTATAGAATTCAATGGAACCTCCAATCAAGTGATAGCCGTAGGATGGATCAATCATATTGAAAGGATATTTTATGTCATGGGATGTTCGGAGCATCAAAAGGTAATATAATTATTTTATCACTTGGAAGGTGAGTATGATCAATGGTGGTATCTGGTTATGAATAATTGAGAAAGAGGTGATGTTGATGGTATTTTATAAGATTATATTTAGAGTCCTTTTAATGAAAAAAATTTTCCCAAAAAATTTTTACTCAGAATTGAGAAACAATTATTGGAACTGAAGAAGAAAGATGAGGATTCTATGGAAACCAATGAATACAATTTTAAAAGACTGCCTAGGTATGTACTAGATTATACTAGGTATTTTGAAATTAAAATTTACAAATTTTACATTGTTTTGAAACCATTTTTGCAAAGATATTTGGATTCACGACAGTTTAAAAGCTAAGTGAAGCAAAAATATTCATGATAAAAAAATCTGAGATTGAGTTATCTGAAAAATATATTCCTCTTGTTGAAAAGAATAATAAGTTTTCAAGATGGTATTATATCGAGAATCACTCATCAAATAATTATAGAGGTATGAAAATGAATTTTCCTTTTTGTGAAATGTGTGGTACATGTTATCCTAGTGAATTTATGTTAAATTCTGTGAAATACTACCAATAAGAAATTTTTGGTCACATGTATCATTAGTGAATGGAAAATGATCCGAAAAAATGTGAATATGATGGTGAGAATCTTTAACTATAAGAAATTTTGTCATTTTTCTAATTTTTGTCCGAAGATAGCTACTCAAATAGAGAATAATCTTGATTAGAAGCTGTATGGATTGGTAAAATCATTGTCAACCACATAAGTAGATGTAGAGATGTAAAATGACATGGTATCAGGTAAATTTATTATTTTTATAGATTTTGAAAATGTGTTTTCTGATTAATGGTCTACATATTCTATCATTTCAATGAAATTTTCGTCAATATTTGGATTTCAGCCTTATGAAATGAAACCAGATCTCACAGAAATTACATATGGAGGAAATATTATGGCAATTAGAAATTATAAGAGTCTTACTATTAATTTTTTGGAATTATTTTATCTACAGTACTTGTTTTTTCCTCTAGTATGGTTTGATGTTATTTTTGGTACGGAATGGATTTCATTTAATCATGCTATGATATATTATATAGTAAAAGAATTTTCTTTTCAGAAATAATTTTAGTTTGTGTAAGATAATGAACCCATATAATTAATAAAATATATGGAAGCTATGAAACTGATAAATGATGGAAATGAAAATTATTATCCTCGTATATTTTAAGATAATGTAACTATCCATATTAAGGATGCATATGTAGTAAATGAATACGTAGATGTTTTACCTGATGAATTTCATGGTGTTTTACCAAATCTAGAGGTTCAGTTGACTATTTACAAAGTTCCAAATTTTAACCAATTTCAAAACTCCATTATAGAATAGCCCAAAAGTAACTTCTAGAATTAAAATGATGTTGTAGGAATTATAATATTAAGGCTTCATATGACATAACACATCATCTTGGGGTTCTCATATCTATTTTTTTATTAAAAAAGATTGATCAATGAGACTTGTCATCGATTAAAGATCCTTGAATAACATTAAAATTATAAAAAAGTCTCATTTTTCTCATATCTAAGCTATGTTTGATTAGTTCTAGGGAGATTTATATTTTTTGAATGTTGACCTGAGGTAGGGGTACCATAAGTAGAATGTAAAGGAGGAATACATCCCGAAGACAACATCCCATACTAGATATGTTCATTAAGAATTTATAATGATACTGTTTGGGTTAAATAATTCTTATTTTTTATTCAAGGATCCTAGGAATATAATATTTGATGATATCTTGGATTTGTTTGGGGTTGTGTTTATTGATGACATTTTGGTATATTATAGAAGTAAAAAAAAGAAGCATGATAAATATATAAGTGTTGTTTTTCAATCCTTAAAATAAATAAATTTTATGGAAAATCCAGAATGTGTGATTATGGGTTGAAATTGTTTTTTTCGTTGGAATATTGTAAATATAAAAAAAATAGTTGATACTACCTAAAAAAATTGGTTGATGAATGTACAAGACCTAATAATGTTACATATATTCATAGATTTCAAGGATTTTTAGGTTTTTACTAATAATTTGCTAAACAAATTACATAGTTATCTATTATGATAACTATGTTTACACAAAATGGGGTCAATTTTAATTTGACAGAGTAATGTATTGTTTGTTTTCATGAACTGAAGAAGATAATGATGAATGCTCCAGTTTTGTCCATTACTTTCTAAAATGGTGAGTTTTTAAACTAGAATGATGCTTCTATAATGGGACATGGTAGTGTTATGATTCCAAATGATCAGGTAATTTCTTATTCTTTAAGACAACAAAAACCTCATGAGTTATATTAACCCACACATGATTTGGAATTGGCATCTATGGTTTTTTGTTTAAAAAATTGGAGGCACCATTTATATAGATCAAAATTTAAAATATATAATGACAATAAATATCTAATGTATATATTCACTCCGATGTAATTATACATGAGGAAGAGAATATAGATTTAACTATTAAATGATTGTGATTGCCCGATCAATTACCATCCAAGGAAAAAACAAATTTTTGGGATTCTATGAGTTGAAAAATCATGCATCCTTAACCATGTTATGTTTGTAACATGATCCATTCATTGATGATTTTATGATTTTGGATTAGAAGTTGTTGCTGTGAAAAATATAACTATTTTGTTTCATGTTTTAGTGGAGTCATTTTTGTCAAACAGAATTAATAATTTTCATAAGTAAAATACTGTACTACATAAAAAGTTATAATTTGATTAAATAGGTATGATTCTAAAATATAACAATCATAATTATTATGTTTTATGAATTTGAAAAAGGTTGTGTGATTCTTGAGATACCTAGATGAAGAATGATTTTTTGGGTGAAGCTCATAGTTCACCATTTTTAGTTCATCCTGGAAGTACTATGATGCACAAAGACCTTCAAGAGTATTAATTGTGGGATGGAATGAAAAGGGATATTGCAGAATTTAATGTGAAATTTTTGACATGTCAATATGTTAATGTAATCGGGCAGTTTTTGAAGGGGATTAATGATTTTTTATGTTCTATAGTGAATATGAGAGAATATATCCATGGAATTCATGGTTGTAGTACCTAAAAACTCTAAATGTAAAAATTTTATTGGGTTTATTTTTGATTGGAAAACAAAATCTATACGTTTCATTTCTATTCGAGATACAATGTCATTAGACTAGATTTCTCGATGTTACCTCAAATAGATTTTTTGGATACAAGGAGTTCCTCTTACCATTATATATGATCAACATCCCATGTTCATGTCTAACTTTTGGAAGGTTCTTCAGAAGTCATTTTGAACAGAATTAAAATTCTTTACATCTTTTCATCATCCATCCAATGGGATGTCAGAATGAATGACATAAACATTGGAGGATATGCTTTATGTTTATTCAATGGTGTACATGGGATGTTTGGATCAACATACTTCATTAGTATAGTTTTCTCATAATAACATATTTCATTCAAGTATAAATATGGATCCTTTGGAGGAATTTTATTGGATGTGGTGTCGAACACCCGCTTTTTGGAATGATGTCGATGGAAGGAAGTTGATGGGTACATGATTAGTAGAGTATGTGAATGAGAAAGTGAAGATGATTTTGATTTAAATGAGGATATCTCAGTGTAGGTAGAAATGTTATGCAGATATATGAAGGAAATACTTGTCTTTTGAGGTAGGTGACCATGTTTTCTAAAAAATATATCAATGGAAATATATGATGCATTTTGGTATGAAAGAAAAGCTATGTCTTTGATTCTTGAGTCCTTTTGACATCATGGAGAAATTTTTACTGAGTATATATTTCTCCATGTTTATATTAGGTACATAATGTTTTTTATGATTCGATGTTGAGAATTTATATGCCAGATTTATCTCATGTATTTATCCCTTAAGAAGATCATCTGGAAGAGAAACTTTTTTAATAACAGAAACCAGTTCAGATTCTTGATTGAATGTAAGAAGTATTGTGGAATAAGGTAATCCACCAGATAATGGTTTTGTGGAGAAACCTAATGGTTGATGATTCAATATGGTACTCTGAAAATACTATGAGGGAAAGACACCCTCACTTGTTTAATGTGAAAATAAAATTACGAGGACACAATTTCTAGAATGAGGAAAAAATGTATCAACCAAAGGATTTAAAAAATAAATAAAATTTATGAATCGTAGTTTTATGAAGATATTAATAACTGGCCTTCAATGATATATTTTATTCTTCAATGTTTTGAATTTTTATAACCGGTTATCAAGAATTTTGTTCAGTATGTTATTTGGATCCTGTTGGAACCAACTGTATTTTTGATGAAAAGTATCATACACTTATGAATATAAATATGAATAGTAATATGACCCTAATGAATATTAAATTGTATTAGTATTTTATTTTTATAATTATTTAATTTAATGAAATGTTGTTATATTTTTCAATGTGATTAAAAAAGAAGATATAAAATTAAATTTGTAAATTTTTAAATTATGAATGATATTATTTAAAAATTAAATTAATAATATATAAAAATTTATTTTCAAAATGGAGTTCATTTTTGAATTATAGATGTTGTAAAATGGGTATGGTGTCTTAATGGAATATTTATGATACAGTTGAATTTTCGGTGAATAGTAAAAATAGATATTTGAGTTTTCTATAAGTTTAATGATATCATTAATGTAATAATAATGATGTAATAATTTTTGTCAACTTTTGTAATGTAAAATAATATGTGAGGTATACCATGTTTCTAATATAGTGGGAATAAACCGTGGGCAAGCCCATGGTTTTTCAAATAATACTAATGAGGTGTCGCTCAGAAATTAACAAAACATTCTCCCTCTTTTTCTATAAATACCAACCCATTCCTCAATTACATTCATTAAAATTTTCACATTCAACAAATATAAAGCCACTTTATCTACCTAGTAGTCCTTACATTGTGTCCTCAATCCCCTAATGTTTCAACCTTCATTTCTCCAGAGTTACACTACAAGGTAAGAAATTTATCAACTTCTTTCTTTTTCAATTTATGTTCTCTTTTATGTGTTATAAAATTAATGATTCCATGAAATATTCTTATTAACATTTTACCATTTATATATATTGTGTTATGAATAATTTTTTGTTGGGTTACCCCTATCACCCTTTTTTAATGTTTTCTAAAACAATGTTACATAGATGTTAGGATACCAAAATTTCGTAAGGGATTTCTCAACTATTCTTTTATTTTGAGTTACATTATCTTCTTTTTATTTCTTCACACCCCCATAATCCAAGAGACTCGAATGATCCATTATATTTAATATTCAGTATTTTAGGATTAATATGGAATACTAACCATTAAATTTCTTTTCCTCTCCAACTTATTTAGGAAATTAAAACACCACTCGTGATGTAACGATTTACAAACATCATTGACTGATGTGATTTCAATTTAACTTACATCATCCTTGGCTAGTCATAAAACTATTTTTATGGTTGAAACATACTATAATTTATTTATTATATCTTATATAGGGTTATGCAATTATATTGTAAAAATATGATTAATTTATAATACAAAACTAGTTAATTATGATAGAAGAATCGCCAAAAGGATCTAAATAAATGTTAATAATGTTTTAACTTATGATTCATCCCCATTTCATATTTAAAAATGATAAATGGAATAGTTTATTATTCTGAAAATATTTTAATTTCATTTTTTTTCTAACTATTGAGTTTCACTTCCTATCAAAAATAAAATACATCATGAACCTATCATTGAAACCATGTAAATAACTCTCCCAACACAATCAGAAATACAGAATAATACTAATAAATGTGTCATATGATGTTGTGAAATGATCATATAATGTGTTATAAAAATTAATATGCTTCATTAAGATAATAATAAAAATATTTTATCCATTATACTATATGATTGAACACTTTTAATGATAGAATAACCCAAGGTAATGGATTTCATAACAATGTTATCATTCTTTAGATTAACATTCTTCTTTATTCATAATGTGGTATTATGATTATTGGTGTGATGTTTTTTTTGTTTATATTATGTTTCAATGAGTGTATTTAGAGTGAATAAATATATCTATTCCATTATATTATTTATCACACCAATTATATTATATGGGGCATTCTTTTTAAAATCAATTTTAAACTCACATTAATAAATTTCAAAAGGGTCGTATTTTTTTATTTGAATATGGAATAAGTTGTTTCTTGTAATTTTCAATATACATTATTTCCTTGATATAATAATTGGAAATTATTTACATTGGTTTGTGCCCATTATATCTCAGTATATGTTGGGTTGAGCCCATTATAGCTCAAAATAATATGGGTGATCCCATTATAGCTCTCCCATGCATGGTGTACTATGTAGATGGATGTTGACCAGAAGGTTATTCTATGTGTATGGGAGAATATAAGAGTGACGTGGTAAATATGTCCCAAGGAAACTACATGATGATTCTATGCATAAGTATTTTTTATTATTATGGGGTTTCTTTGTTTTTATGTAATCACTTGACAAACACATTCTTTCATTACATAACATTATGAGTATTAAACTCCTCCATATTTTTAATTTTTTTTAATAAGATATAAGGATGGGTAAAAGAAAGAAGGGAGTTGTGATGTTTGATATGAATTTTTGTTAAATAAAACATGTTTTATGATTTACTGTTTTATATTTGGAAATAAATGTATACTTTTTTAGTTAGATCCTATTGTATGAATGTGATATGTCATGTATGTAATACATCCTAATTCATTAATGAACTAAAACAGAAAAGATCCTCGATGTGTAATAATGTATGGTCCTGTGTAAAATTAAATATTAATTAATGTTTTATGGTTGGGCCCTTATAACCTATTTCTTTTCATTTTAACATATCTTATGAATCCTATATAACATTTCGATTAATTTTTGGGTTTAGGGAGAAAATATTGTTGGGGACGTAGATGTCTATAGATTATAGACATCATCTCCAATGTTGTATGGGATTATTTCATCATAATAAACTCATTCAACTTCAATTAATGTTATATGATTCTTTATAATATATTTTTTGACATGTATTAGATTATATTGTTTATATAATACCATTTATTATAAAATTATAATAATATATTGTGACTTTAATGGGTATTGAAATTATTTCCATAAATTTTATTCGATTTTATATGTTCACATATATGGATTTATGTTTTAAATCTTATAGTTCATTTTCTAGTAAAATACGAAAATATGTATATAATATAGGGTTTATTTTCATGTTAATATGCAAAGGGAATGGTTTTTTAAGACTCGTGTGAGTTTTCGAAGATATTTTTTAAAATTAATGGGAGATTTAAATTTTTAACGGCCATGTTAATGGGGAAGCTTCTTGATATCAAATATATTTTCACATTTAATTTTTTTGTGAATGTAATATGCATTTAAAAATAAATTATTAATGGATTTTATAAATATTTTCCTTTTAAGGGTGTTTTAAATTTTTTAATTTGTGTATGACATCCCATGATATTTTATAGATTGCTTGATTGTAATTTTTTAAATGTAATTAGGAATGATATTTTTTTAATTACCTAGATTGTATATCCCCATTGTTTGACATTTCATTATTTTGGATTTTCCATTCAAAGGTTGCGATTAATTTGTATGACAATATTTTATGCATATTAATGGATATAATAATTGGATGTTTCTTAAAGGGTTGTTAGATGTGTTCTTCTACATATTATATATCAAGGATTGTCATTGTAATTAATTTTATGTTGGAGGTCCCCTACATGGATGACTAGATGGCAATCATAAGAACTATAAAAGGGTATAAGATATATGGTAATCTCTTTATCTCAGAAACTATATATTTATTCCTGGTTGTATGTTTTGATATGTCTAGGGGAGTTCCCTAAATGTGACCAATATGGGTACGTTAGGGGGATTTAATTTTTTTAACCATAATATAGGATAACAGAAATAATTAATTTAATGTATTGTATAAAATTAATGAAAATTAGGAAATATTGATTTTATCAAGTTATAATTATATGTTTTATGATTCAAAATTATTAATTTTTTATATAGACATTATGTTAACTTTACCTTTTCAATTATAGAACCATCATATATTATTTTATTCATTTTTATATTGTTGTATAGATTCATAATTAATAGTTTTTTGTTTATATTGATTTTTATAATTAAATAATGTTTTTTATAAATATTGGATTTTGTTGGCAATGTTTTTGAAAATGAAAATGGGTTTCCTGGAAATGAATGGGTTTTTAAAAATTAAAATTTTGTTTATTTTTTATGGTTCAAATCGATCCCATTACAGTAAAACACTTTTTTTAATCAAAATGTATGTTTTTATAGAATGATTTTGGAAATAAATGGGCTTTACATGTTTTCTGGTAAACGTGAATGCAAAGGATTATTTTATATATATAGTTTTATTTATTAGGATTTAAATATCAATTTTAAGGAATTTCATAGAATCTATGTGGAGAAATTAATGAGAATGATTATTTGGAACCTTGTTTACATCTCCTAGTATATTCTACTCATATTTTTTCAATCAAGATCAATTTCATTTGTACATTTTATTTTCTATTGGATTTAACTATATAAGATAATTTCTGGATATTATGGGTGTTCATGAGAAAGATAATTTTTTAACTGATTTTAGTTGATTTTGGGATGATGTAAATCGACCATCTTATCCTGTAGTAATATATTTTTTCTTTTGATTAATCGTGTACCTATTTTCATTGTGCAATCTTTATATTTATAAAATTTAGTAGTGTGAATAAGTTATTTTTTTTAATGTTATATTTTAATATAAATGAGTTGATCTATATTTATTTGTTTTGAAATTTTTATCCCACTATTTATTTCTTCTACATTATTTATCATGCATGGTAGTGAAATTTATATACAATCCATGTCTAATGTGTGGAATGTTTTTATTCCTTATTTATTATTATTTGAGGGGAAAACAATTCCTATAATCTTATTATTAAATTACCATACACTAGTTTACCACCCATATGGTTCATCAACACTCTTAAATCCTAGTAAAGGAGCGAATTGGGTGATATGTAATGTATTTCTAATAATGTTACATAAATTTGGAATCATTCCATAGGTTCTTATATAGAAATAGGTTCATGTGAATTCATCATATATTGGGGTTGTGTCGTGATATAATAGAAAATATGATGGTCTGAACTAAGTGATAAATTAGGACTTGGAGTCTAATCATAACCTTTTATAATGATTTTATCATTTCCATGGGTAACCATTATTTGGATTCTAATATATGTTTTTAATTTTTTTTCCTTGAATTATTTCATATAAAATTGAAGGTTTATTTAATCTATAGGTAGTTTATGTGTCATTATAAATACTTCTTTCGTTATAGGCTAAAAGTAGATATATAACAATTATCTTATTGTAATCTCATATGTTATAGTAAACCATGAATATCCCATAATGAAATATTATAAAAAATTTATAGACCAAAGTGCATAATTAGGGAACAATTAACTAAACCATATGGAAAAATCTTGTACATATATATATCCATAATGAATATATTATTCTAACCCCAATGGATTTTGAGTAACATTTCTAGGTATTCTCAAGCACTGTAGATTAATTGAAATGGGGTTTTTAATGATTTTATGTGATTGAAATGGATTAGTTTTGATGTATATTTTTTTCTCATGTATAATTTTAAAATGGATAGTTTTTGGAATAAGGTACAATTCTATAAAATGCTGGTTTTTGGATGGTTTTTGATGGATTTTTTTATAAAAAGTTTCTTATCTAGAAATTTTATTTCAGGTGGTGTATTAAAAAAATAGATTGTGTTAATGTTTATTGAAATAGAATTTTGTTTTAATGGAATAATTTTGATCACCAATAAAAATAAAATTGAATGATCTAAGGGCATATGTGTTTTGAAAATATAAACTAGTATAAAAATTGAGTTTTGAAAATAATTATCTATTAATTGGAATTAAATTTATTATAAATAATTGAATTATATTATTTTGTATTATAAATGAAATGGAGTGTTTTTCCATCATTTATTTTAGAGGATTGTTTTTGAATTATTTGTTTTATGTTTTTCATTAGTCCTGAATGAGTAGTTTATTTTATTATAAATACCAATTCATTTTTGGGATAGTTAAAATAGAGAATTTTATTTACATGGTATGAGGTTTTTATAATGGTATTAAATTCTTGGGAAAGGGAGAAGGAGCTTTGGATTGAAAAAATGCAGTAAAGTGAGTTGGTTTCACGTTTCAAAATTGAATAAAATAATATCTAGTGTTTGATTAATTCAAAAACTATGTTGGATTTTCTGAAATTTGTTTTAAAATGTGAAATTTAATTTTTGTTGTGTTATTATTTTTTAATTATCAATTATTATTCATTCATCAAATTATTTTTGGACCATTTATTTGGATTATGGAACTTGATTGTATTGAATTCATTTTTCAAGAAATATTGATTTAACTCATAGAAGTTAAATGTAGAAAATTATAATATCTACTTTTCAAAATGTTCTATATTGTTATTATCATTGTTTATTATCATTATTACCTTTATTCGGTGACTCTATCTAGACTAATATTATAACGATTGTTCATAAATATTAATTTCCCATGATTCCTATCTTTGATTTATTAAAAATGAAATCAAAATTTTTTATTGGGATATATGATTTCATATTGAAATATAGTGGTTAATGAGGGTTAAGGGTCTCTAAATATCATTTCACACTCCCAAATCCTCATGTTTAAATAATTTCATTTGTATTCTAGAAGATCCTTGTTTTGTATTATAGAAATACTTTTTCCTTTTTGCATTAGATGATTTTTTGTATTATGGCAGTTTTTTATTCGAGTATTTAGATTCGATTAGAATTGTTTGGATGCCCTCATTTAGCTTTCAGAATAAGTGGGTAAATTTTATAACCTTTAGTAATATTATTATGTATTGGATATCATTCCTTGTTTTTTATCTATCTCCTTATAGTTGTTGTTTCATAGAACATGAATTTATTTTTTTACTTTTAATGGGAAAAGCCAGGAATGCCATAGATAGGTTATTGGTGATCCAGAATTAATATGTATTAGTTTTAACATAGGTTTTATTTTATTCATATTATGTTTAACAGACTATGGTGGACATTCCATGGATGAAGTATCGATTTTCCCTAATTTTATGTCATATATCCCATTGTTAGAACCACCATGATCACGGGTGGGGATGTTTTTTTGAATTGATTCCTCCATTGTTATTGGATAATCGTTCTTCATGGATTGTGTATTTTGTTTCTTAAAGGATTCCATTATTTGGGATTTTCTCATGATATTTTGACCTTTTCATTTTTTAGAAGGTCTAGTTCATCAATTAGTAATAATGTATTACATTTTTTATTTATTTATGTTGTGATTATGAGGTTTAAAATGAATGGTATGTAACCCTTTGATATATAATTTTAAATAAAATACACCTAGTGGGGATCCTTTAACAATAAAATTTGTTCAATGACATATATATCTAACTTAATTTTGTGTTTAATTCATATTGGATATGTCAGAGGAATGTTGAGGATGGGTTTTTTTTCATTAGGATTATTTTGGGTTGTCCTTTCCCTTATCTTTTGTTCCTTTCTATTTTATCCGTCTCTCCCACTAATATTCTTGTGTTTTTTGATTTTATCATTATTTTTTATTTCATATTAATTATTTATAATTATGGGGATGAAATTAACATTGTGGGGATACATTCAAAACACATACTCTAACATTTTTTAATTTACATTTAAGTTAGTATATTTTTTTCATTTGGGTGTTTCTATTATTTTCAAAAACATATGTACTGATATGTGGTGTTTCATTATGTGAAAATGGTGAGTAAAACCCTTATGGTGGTTGTTTGATAGTTGCAAGAGTTTTGAGATTTCAATTATTCATTGTTGGAACATGGTTACCCAAACTGTGTTGTGTTCGATAGGTGACCATGTATCATTGTTTATGTGTGGGAGTGAGCTGCATAGTTGCAGCATAATTTTGAGAAATATTTTTTTTTCCAAACTATGATGGATGTGGTTCTCACCATAGTGTATCCCCTATGGTTAAAGCATGATTTTAAAAATACTATATCCAAATAATATAGTTATATTATTCTTTTAGAATTATTTTTGCAAATTTAACTTATATGATTTAAAGGGGTTTTATCCCCTTCTCATTATCATTCTGATAAGACAACGCCAAACCGACATCCAATATATTTTCAACTCCTCTAGGGATTTAAATTATTACCTCTATGATTTTATATTTTTTCTTCAAGTTAATTTTTTATTCTCTATTACTATTCCATTTTCATAGTTGTAATTGGGTAGGGAGTAATCTTTTGAATGTTGGGATCCATTTTAGAAAAAATTATGTTTATGGGTAAATGAAATTTTGTTGAATTTAAGATCAATGTTTGGTATACAATAACTCCAGTGTTGTTTGGTTTTATTTCATTATAGGTCAATCATTCCACTCGATTACATTATAATACATTATTTTTATGAAAATTTATTACCTTATCTTGGTGGTTGAGTAAAGAAATATTCTTATTATACTCACTTTCTCATGTTGGATGTTCGTATGAAACACTCATCATCTTTGATAGCTTGGGATGTGTTCCATGAGAATGTAATATTTTCATCCTTGGTGATTACCTTGGTCTTCACTATTTTATTTCACCTTGAGGAAAATTTCTTTATTTTACCATGGTGGGTTATTTCCCATACTTATAAGAAAAAATCAGCTATCAGTATTGGTGCTATAGTTTCATTAAAATTTTTTCATATCAAATTATAAGTATATATTATTCCCTCGATAGGTGTTGAAATTATTTTAATGTAATTTATCAATTAACATACGTTTTTCTATATGGATTTATATTTTGTATATTAAAATGGGTTTTAGAATTATATTATAATATGTAAATATTATTGGATCTATTTTTAAATAAATTTATAATTTGAAATTTTTATTGACAACAATGAGAGTCCACTAATAGGATTTTTTTAAATTAACAAACTATTTTTAGGGGACCCAAAATAGGGAAGTATAATGATTTTAAAATATTAATGTCATTTGAGATGGGTTTTAAAACCTGTGTTGATTTTTAAATTATTTCAAAATGATTTATAGAATGTATATCTTTATAATAGAGTTTTAAATATTTGATATTAGAGCTTTGCATCCTCATCTTATTTTCTAAAGGCATGTTTGGTACATTCAAAAAGGAAAACAAATAAATATTTTTGTGATTACCTCTACTGTGAGCCCCCTATCATTGATATTCAATGTTAAGGATTTTTTCTTTATTTTCATGTAATTAATTATTAATATGAAATGAATTATTATTAAGCAAGGATTTGTAAAATCAATTATTTATAGTGAGTGTCTTTTAGGATTTATGGGATATATTTAATATCATCTATTAATTAGAGTTATTATAATTACTTTTTTTATCTCATAATCTTTATTATTGCATGTGAACCCTATAAAAATAGAGATTGGTATAAATTTATGTTATAATAGTTATGTCCCACATGTTTCGGTGCCCCATAGTTTTTTTGGTATACTCTAGAGGAGAGTACCCTTGACAAGACATGTGACGGTCTTCGAGGTGGTTTTCTTTTTTCTAATGATACGAAATTAGTGAAAATTAGGTCATGTGTTATAATAATGGCTAGAACCACCTCCCATTATGACCAAATGAGTATCATGTTTTCCACATCCATTAGCGATGATAATTATTTTGGTATTTATTAGGTACCATGTCTCTCCAATTCACTTTTTATTATGACCTCCATGTATACCCTTAATTTACTGAAATTATCGTATTAGAATGAATTATAAGTGATAGAATTTTTTAATTTTAAATATGTTCTTTTCAAAATAAGAATTTTATTTTAACAAAAAATCGTAATTATTTTTGAAATTGTTATTTTTAAAATTGGAATATGGAATTATATCTTTTCTTTGGACCTATAATGTAACAAATTGTCTAAAAATGTAATTCAAATTTTCATGGTTAAATTTTTTTGTAGGAAATTAAAATGAGTCATTTGAGATATCATATAGGTAATGTTTAAATCCCATCCTGTATGCACCTCGGTGTGAATACAAATCATATTTCTTCATTTTGGGGCCCCATTATTTCATCTTTTTTACGAAAATTTTTCCCAAAACAGATTGTATTGAGATGTTTTGGGAAACAAACATAAATATATTGTTTTTTATATATGTTTTTATTGCATTATTTTTGGATGATTATTATTAACCATCTCAGATTATTGTATTTTATTTTTTCTATTTGTGACTCATTTAAAACATTGAATTTCAGACTGTGTCACATTGTACATTTTGGTAGAGATATATTTGTTTTAATCATATTTTATATTTATGTACATTATTTGTATCATATTTTTTGGCCATTAATTTTTTAATCACACCCCATTTATTAAATTATGTTATTTATCATGTATGAATGAATAATGTATGGGAATACAAAACTGTATACTCAATATCTTTATATTTATTATTTATTATTATTCAAGGGTGAAATAATTTCCCAAAACATTTTATCATATTCTAAATCAGTATTTTCAATCCCATAGGTGTCATGAACACCATTCATTCTTAGTTATGTTGTGAGTCGGGTGGCATATCTTGTAACCCAATGAGTTTTTATTGATATTTTTTTCTAAAATAAATTAAATTTTCATTTATGTCTTTCAATGCACTATGGAAAATATTATATTAAACTGGTATCAACATTGTGTATGTTTCCAAGAACCAACTCATAGAATGCTACATTAAATATTGACTCGCTGTATATTACATGAAACACAGACTTGTTATATGTTCCACGCAACACCGTCTTGGAATACATGACATACAACACTAATGTTTGTACAAGATATCATTTTGTTGTTATAATTATTTAGTAGAGATAATTATAAACTATATGTTTGAAATAGTTATACTAATATTAAAAACTAATTTCAAAATAATTTTTATAATATATATATATATATCATATTGATAATTAAATATGTTATTTTTCATAATGTCCATTTATTTTTAGAAATTGTGTTTTCTGAATAAATTTTTTAATCTAATTAATTCAAAATAATATAACTAATTTTATACCAAATGGGAAAATTAATTTTATATAATAATCATGATTTTTGAATTTTGAATGTCAAATTTATCTTAGAGACATTTTTTTGGGAATTTTATGAGAAACATCATTTTTTGATGAATAGTGAAATATACCGTCTTTTGATTCCAAACATCTTTTTGATATAATTTATTTATAATGGTAAATTATATATTAAATTAAATTTAAATATTAATTACGTTATATATTTTTCAATTAATAAAATGTATCTCATTGATATCAATTTCATATAGATGTCGGATATAAAAAAGTAGCGAACTTTTTAATGTTTTTACATCAAAAACCCACATTAAGGACTAGAATAAGGGATTATTTTTAACTTAACTGATTCAAATTGTGAGATTGGAATTCTGAAAAATGAGATCCAAAATTTAATTTAAAATAATTTTATATTAGTTTTTATAGAAGAAAATTATTAAATTTAATTAAATTAAATTACATCGATTAAGGTAAAATTAAATTTAACTGAAAACTAAAAACTAAATTAAAGACCCAAAATGGCTTAGAATATAACGACCCAGCCGTAAACCATACATAATATTATATGAAATTAATAATTCACATTGAGGATCTTTTCAGGATTATTTATTTAGAGAATTAGGACATAACTATTACATCTCAAAAGATTAGAAAGTAGACACTTCTACATAGTTTCCATTTTTATACAAAACATGAAATCTTAAAAAAAATATTCATGTATAGTTTAATTTATTAGATCATATGTATTTTCCATGATCCCATCATAGACCCTATTCCACATAAGTCCTTTCAAAAACATTTTAAATGCATGGCATGAGAATAAAAAGAAAAATAAGGGATACACAAAGAAGGAAAAATGTTTGTTTTTTAAAACAACAGGTAAAGCATGAATAATTTATCATAAGTAATACTTTTCAACTTTATGAAGTAGTAATAACTCTTCACAACGTAAAATATCATTAAATTCCTTTTTTTAAGGAAAATATTAACATAAAACCTATATAAAGAACATATAACATCTAAAAGTAATTTGGGACAAAAACATACTTTAATGAAATAACCATGGGGTCGACTTCCACACATATCACTAAATGGAATAGCCATATGGCTGACTTCCATAACCAATGCATTGGATGTTATAACGTAACCAACCTCCCTAGAATTCACGACACCTCCCGTCATTTGGTTTATCACGTAACAACCCATCAAATGTCCAAGTACCACTATAAAATCAGAAGTCAATGAAAATATAAAGGCAAGAAAATATTTCCACATTTCAATCACAATAAATCACATAAATATATTGAAATAACAAATCCATTATCAAAACCATTTTCAATACCAAAATACATAAAAGATTATATGGTATTTATTTTCTTTTAAAAACATTACGACTTGTTGAGGAAGCCAAAGATCAAATAATACTCGCAGTAGGGGAAAAGGTTTCTGTCACTTCTTATGTTGAAAGAAACATTCCATTTTTTATTTAGTAAAATGATTCATAGAAAAATATTCCCTTTGAAAATTCCAGGGTGTTTATACAACATATAAAAGAAATTCGTGTATTAAAACAAAATATTCCTCAAAGAAAGGAGATTGAGACGAAGTCCCTTAAAAAAATAATTTTGTAAATAAAATAGATTGATTATGTGTATTCACAATAATTAAATATAAAGCAAGTATAAATAAAATATAGTACATCTGAATTAATTTCTCACATAATCATATAACGATATAATAATGATGTTTAAGATCAACATAAAGAAAGGAATTTGGGGTAAGAAGTTCCCTTACCTCATGACTGACTTGACCAGTTCGTTCATTAATCTACAAATTTATAAACTTAAGTTGATTTAAACTATCTTAATAAAGAAATTTATGTATATTATTCCTTTTATATCACTTATTACCATGTTATAAACATTATTTAATCATTTATGTTAATAATGTTCGTTTTGCCGATATTTGGTACTTGAGTCAAAATTGGAGTTCTTGTAATTACATGTTGTTCATGTGGTAAAATTTTCATTATATCCAGAATTATATTCAAGATATGGATATCATATATATCATATATATCCAGCATATACCTGTATTTATAATAGTACATAGCATTTAGAGATATGAAATGAAATGCACCATTCGTGGAGACGGTAAGCCGTATGTACGCATGAACGCTACTTCCATTTCTATTTAATATTTAATGGAATTAATACATAATGATAAATAGTTTTATTATAATTCAAGTACTGTATCATATATAATATCATATATCTATCCTTTATACGTACCACATATGGAATAAACGAGTCGTATAACTTTTTCTTGGAAGGTAGTCTGCACTTCTTTAAATAAAACTATCATGTTTACACATAATGAAAACCATTAAGGTTTGTTATATAAAAAAATACAGAAGCACAAAGAAAACATAAAAATAATATATATGATATATAAATATAGTTCCATCTTAATGACCACCATGAGAGGCGATTGGATATATTTGAAAAATCATCATTTCGTGAGGCGTTAGTTTTCCATCAACAAAAACATTATGTTCTTCATTCATTAGATTGATGTGTGTGTAAGTGTAGTTAGAGTCCTTATCATAAAAACATCCTAATATATTTAGGATGGTATTGTTGTAAAAAAATAAATGAATAAAAAGAGCATAGGGGTTGGAGAAGTAATAAAAATGAAAACAATTTAAGAGAAATCATTACTTTTAATTTGGGTAACATCCATTGGTTAGAACCAAATTGACATCTTAAATTTCCATCTTCCAAATGTAAAGTTCCTAGGAGGAGGAGAGGGATGTAGGGATCTTAATTGGGTAGAGTTTGGTTAATTCAAAAGTCTTGAGAGGTGTCGGGAATTGGTTAGAAGTGGTCTCCATTTATAAAGGGGAGGAGGGGATCTTTAGGAATGTGTGCTAATATAATTTTATTACATAATTATATTCTGTTTCTAATAGACCCAAAATAAATAAAGTCGAAGATAAGAGGACTAATAATCTAAATAAAATCATTCAATCGGAATTGGATAGGATTTGGATAATATTATAATCATTATATTCTTATTTATTTAAATCATTTATTAATGAGTTAAACATTTCATCCTTATTGTGTCATAAATAATTTAATTTATTAGATTTTTAAAAATCATAAAAAAATATGATGATTAAGAAATATTTTTAGCATTCCAATGAATATTTTTAGTCGAAAACATAGCTTATATAAAATCATGTAAAAAATAATTTAAATGATATATTTGTTTATGTCATTTTTTTCATTACTTTAAATTAATTAAAATGTCATTATTGTTCATAAGTGGCTCTATGGGGTCCTAAAATAGACCCAAAGATGACCATGGTCAGACATTACTCATACAATAAGGTTATTACTTGTGTTAAGGTAATTTTTATTTAATATAATATTATTTTAAAATTGAATTACCCTATTTACCTTTAACCGTGGTAAATAAAAGTCAAAAATTACTATTCCCCAAATTTTTTATTCATCTTACAGAACCATATTTTCATTCATGATAAAAACAATGTATGTCAAATTTTTGAAATTTAATTCACAGAAGCGGTAAAATTTCATTTAAATGAAAAATCAGTTTATTGAACTACTACTAAGTGATTTCACTATTCATAAAAAATTAATGTTTTTCAGAAAAATAACAAAAATTCAGACTAAGATATATTTGATATTCTGAATTAAAAATTGATTTCTATCTTTCCAAATTCAAAACATTGAATTTTAATTATGTAATTTTAAAATTAATTCCATTTATCAAAACAAATAGCGTGTTTTTAATAAACAATAAATTTGAAAAGATTTATACTTGTTTATGTCCAATTTCAAAGTGAAATTAATTACAATGACCATTATTTGATTAGATGGTAAAAATATATTTTAATTAAACTTTAAAAGCATTTAAAAATATTATCTAACCATATAAATAAATTATATTAAAAGTAAATTTTGAATTAAAATACAATATTTTTCACTATTCATCCAAAAATTAACTTTATCGGAAAAATACCAAAAAATTACCCAAAGTAAAATTTGATGTCCCCATTATAAAGAGGATTTTATTTTTTCAAATAAAACATATAAAAATGACCCAAAATAAATTTAAATAGTGTTCTCCATTAAATTGCACTAAATCATCCTTTTAATGAAAATTATGCTTAAAATTAGATTCATTCATATTATAAGCCTCTAAATTTTATTGGATAAATGTTAATACATTTACCAAAAACATATAATAATATTGTTGTTTTTTTGTTCATTCCCACCAATACAATGTCAAGGAGTTAACTACCATTTCAAATTATAATTTTATATTATTAGTGTGCTACGTACGATTTCAAAGAAACCTGTTGTTGCGTATCGAGTACCATATCGAACATTGAAACCCCTTTAAAGTAAAATTAATATTAAATTCACAAATATTAATAGATATGAAATATTCCTTATTCTTTATTTACATAGGATTTTACATACCTCCCCCCTTTTGGGAATCGTGTCCTCATAATTTTACTTCTCAATATAAGTGGGCGTATTTATACCTCATATAATTTTTAGATTCCCATGTTTCCTCTTCCATCATGTTTTTTTTCACATAACCATTACCTGGTGAATTACCTTATTCCGCAACACTTTCCCTCTATGGTCAAAAATCTGAATGGTTTATTTTTATAAGAGAGATTATCTTCCATCTGAACAACATTTGGGATCAAAACATGATATGGATCTGGCATATATTTTCTCAACATCGAAACATGAAAAAAATTGTGTACCTGGGATAAACAAGGAGGAAAAGACACTCGATACAAAACTGATCCAACTTTCTCCAAAATTTCATAAGCTCCGATGAACCTCAGACTCACCTTTCCCTTCTTAACAAAATGCATCACACTTTTCCATGGAGAAACATTGAGAAATACATGATCACCTAACTCAAAAGAAAGATCATTCGTCCAGTTATCTGCATAACTTTTATGTATGCTCTGTGTTGTTCTGATGTGCTTCTGAATCAACTGAACATTCTATGCCATCTCTTCTACCAATTCAGATCGCATCAGCTTCCTTTTACCTACGTCCTCCCAAAAATCTGGTGTTCAACAATGCTTCCCATAAAATTCCTCAAATAGATCCATCTGTATACTGGAATGAAAGCTATTAATATATGAAAATTCTACCAATGAATGTTTTTGGTCCCAACATCCCTGATAATCTATCGAGCAAGAATGTAACATATCCTCAAATTTCAGAATTGTTCGTTATGATTGCGCATCTGATTGGGGATGAAAATATATACTAAAATTTAATTCAGTGCCCAACGACATCTAAAGGCCTTTACAAAAGTTATAAGTAATCCTAGGATCATGATCATATACAATAGAGAGGGGAAATCCATTAATCTAGACTACCTCTTTAACATAAAACCAAGAATGTTGATCTATAGATAATGTATCTCGAATAGGAAGAAAATGACTAGATTTATTCAATCAATCTGCAATAACCCAGAATGCATTATTACCTCGAGATGTCTTTGGTAATCCCACAATGATGTCCATGTATATATTTTCTCATTTCCACTCTAGCATCAGTAAAGACTGAAGCTTCCATTTCAGTAACTACCACTCTGTATTAACTTACTGACAATACCATAACTTCATAGTAAAATCAGCCATATCACTTTTCATTCCATCCCACCAGTAATAGTCATAAAGATCTCTGTACATCTTAGTAATGCCTGGATGAATAGAAAACAGGGAATAATGAGCTTCAAATAACAACTCATTCTTCATCTGTGAATCACAAGGCACACATTATCTCTTTCCAAACCTCAAAACACAATCATTATCAAAGTCAAAATTGGGCAACATAACCTTCTGAACCAACTCTACCTTTTTTTGTAAATCATTTTCTTCATTCTGTGCTTGCATAATTTTGTCTGATATAGATGATCTCATTGACACATGATACAAAACAGAAGAATTTTCTACACCAACAACTTTTATGATAAAGTTTATCAAATCAAAAACCAATGGATCTTGTTCCAAACGTAACATAGTTAATGGAGCATAACATTTTCGACTCAAAACATCATCCACTTTTTTTCCTGTTTCCGGAGGGTAATGTATCGTGCAATCATAATCCTTGATTAATTACAACCATCTCCTCTCTCTCTTTTTTAATTCTCTTGGAGTGAATATATATTTCAAACATTTTTGATCAGTATATGTTTCACGCTTCAACCCATACAAATAATGCCTCCAAATTTTTAAATAAAAAACAACAAAATCTAATTTTAAATCATGTCTAGGATAATATAACTAATGTGGTTTCAACTGACATAAAGGATAAGCTTTTACCTGATTATTTTTCATAAGGACACATCCATGTACTTTCAACGAATCATCACTATAGATAAAAAACTCACCATTTCTGGAAGGCAGTGCTAAAACTAAAGAATTCAACAATATCCATTTCTTTTCTCGAAAATAATCATCACATTCTTTTTCCGAAATGAACTTAATGCCTTTTCTAGTTAACATGGTCATTGGAAAAGAAAACCGTGAAATATTCTCAACAAACCTCTGGTAATAACCTTCCAAACTAAGAAAACTACAAATCTTGGTTTTATTTGTGGTTCTTGGCCATTATTCAACAACTTTTGTATTAGTATGATCAACCGTTATGCCATTTTTGGAAAAAATGTGACCACAGAATGAAATATTTTGTAACCTAAACTCACACTTTCTGAACATCCAAAATAATTTCTTTTTTAAGGTTTTCAAGTTTACCCTTAAATGAATTTTATGAACTTATTTAATTTTATAATAAACCAAAATATCATCAATGCACACAACCACTAATTATCACCTGAATCAACTGATCCGTCACTATAAAAAACTGTTCAATTCTGATTCCGACCATCTATGAATACAAATTTTGAAAGGTCATTTCCCTCTGTATGGATTCCCAGCATAGCTTCCTTGTTTCCTCTTCGAAAAATAAATCTTAACAAGGAAATATCTTAGGTGAAGAATCATGTTAATTTGTAAATTCTATATCATTTAATTATTACAATAAATATGTTTATGAAAATTTATTTCACAATACCCCAACTCTAAAAGTTATCTAAACTCACCTATGATACCAATAATAAGGACTCAGACATAAAACATACATAATATTGAATTAAATGAATAATTCACATTTTGGATCTTTTAAGGTTTATAGTTTTGGAGAATTAGGACATAACTGTTAAGTCACAAAAGATTACAAGTAGAAACTTTTACACAGTTTCCATATTTTTACAAAAAATGAACTCTAAAATAAATATTCATGTTTTGATCCATTTTTTTTGATAGCACGACTTTTCCGTGATCCCATCCATGACCCTATTATACATTATTTCTTGTTAAAAACATTTTAAAAACTAGGTATGGGCATAAAAATATCATTAAGGGATACCTAAAAATGGAAAACTGTTAGTTTTTCAAAAAAACAGGTAAACCATGAATACATAATCATAAGTAATACTTTTCACCTTTATGAAGTATTATATACTCATTTCTAAATAAAATATCATTACAAACTCTTTTGTAACCAATATATTACCATAAAATCAATATAAAGAACACATAACATATAATGCTAACTTGGGACATAAACATACATAAATAGAATAACTATACGTTCGACTTCCACACATATCACTAAATTGAATAGCCATACGGCCGAATTCCATACCCAATGAATTAATGGTTATAAAGTAACCACCCATCCTAGTATTCATGGAACCACACTTCATTTGGTTTATCATGTCACCTCCCGTCAAATGTCAAAGTACAATTTTAAAATCACAAGACATAAAGAAAGTATAATGGAATGAAAACATTTCCACATTTCATTCACAATATATCACATATATATATTCACATTACAAATCCATTATCGAATCCATTCTAAATATGAAAATACATAATAAAGTGTACAATATTTATTTTAAAAAAAAACATTACGTCTTGTTGAGGATGCCAAAGCTCAAATAATACTCACGGTGGTGGAAAAGGTTATTGTCACTGCTTATGTTGAAGGAAACTTTCCTTCTTGTCGTTTAGTAAAACACTTTGTAGAAAAAGATTCCCTCTTAAAATCTTAGGGTGTTTATACAACTTATAAAAAAAGTCGTGTATTAATAAAAAATATGCCTCAAAGAAAGGAGATTGAGATGAAGAACCATACAAAGAGCGTTTTTTTAAAAAATAGATTGATTTTGTGTATTCACAATATGTAAATATAAATCATTTATAAATACAAGATAGTAAATCAAATTTAATTTCTCACATAATCATAGAATGACATAATAATGAAGTATAATATTAACCCAATGAAAGGAATTTGGGTTAAGAAGTTCCCTTACCTCGTCTCCGACTTGACCCGTTCATTATTTAATCTCCAAAATATTTAAAATAAGTAAATTTATACTTGTATAATAACCTTGTTCAAGATTATTATTCCTTTTATATCAGTTATTACCATGTAATAATGTTTATGTAACCATTTAAGATAATTATGTTCATTTGGTCAAAATTTGGTACTTGAGTCAAAAATGGACTTCTTATAATTACATGTTGTTCATGTGGTCAAAGGTTATTTATATCCAGAGTTATATTCAGGATTTGGATATTATATATATCATATATATCCAGAATATACATGTATTTATAATAGTATATAAAATGTATAGTTAAGAAATGAAATGCATCGTTCATGGAGACGATAAGCCATACGTACGCACGAACGCTACTTTCATTTCTATTTCATATTTAATGGAATTAAAACATAATGATACATAGTAGTATTATAATTCCATTATTGTATCATATATAATATCATTAAATCTATTCTTTATACGTACCACATATGGTATGAATGAGTCATATCACTTTTAGGGGGCGGTAGTCCGCACTTCCTTAAATGAAATTATCGTGTTTACCAATAATGGAAACCATAAAGGATTTATATATAAAAACAAACAGAATAATAAAGAAAATATAAACATAATATATATCATATATAAATATAGTTCCTTTTTAATGGACACCATGAGAGGCGGTTGTAGATATTTCAACAATCATCGTTTCGTGAGGTGTTAGTTTTCCATCCACAGAAACATTATGTTCTTACTCCATTTGATGGAGATGTGTGTAAGTGTATTTAGGAAACATATCATAAAAATATCCTAGTATATTGAGGATACTGTTTTTGTTACAAAATAAAGGAATTAAATGAGTTTAGGGGTTAAAGATGTAAAATAAAAGAAAACAATTTAAGAGAAATCGTTACCTTTAATTTGGGTAACTTCCTTTGTTTTAAACAAAAAGGACTTCTTAATGTGTCTTATGACAAATGTAATTCGTCTAGGAAGAGGATAGGAATGTAGGGAGCTTAATTGGGCAGAGTTTGGACGATCCAAAAGGATTGATAAGTGTGGGGAATTTGGTAGAATTGGTCTTCTTTTATAAGGGGGTGGAGGGGCTCTTTAGGAAAGTATGGAAATATTATTTTATTATATAATGATATTCAGTTTATAATGGGCCAAAAATCATTAAAGACGAATATAAGATGACTCATAGTTGAAAAAATATCATCCTATAGTAATTGGATAGTTTTTAGATAACATTTTAATTATTATTATTTTATTTATTTAAATCATTTATTAATGATGTAAAAATTGCATCATTATTATGACATAAAAAATTTAATTTATTCGAAGACTAAAAATTATAAAAAAAATACCATGATGTAGGAAATCATTTTAAATTTCCAATTAATATTTATAGATGAAAAAATAACTTATATAACACCATGTAAAAATTAATTAACAATGACATATTTGTTTATTTCATTTTTGTCATTACATTAAATTAATTAATCTCAAGTGTCATTATCATTCATAAGTGGATTCATGGGGTCCCAAAATAGGCCTAATGATTCCCATTGTTGGAAATTACTCATCCAATAAGGATAGTACATGTTTTAAGGAAATATTGAATTATTATAATATTCTTTTAACCATGAATTACACTATTTACCTTTAACCGCGGTAAATAAAAGTCAAAAGTTACTGTTCACCAAAAATTATTTTCTTCTTATTGAACAAATTTTTACATATTGATAACAACCATGTATGTCAGATTTTAGAAATTCAATTCACATAAGTGGTAAAATTTCATTTAAATGAAAAGGTCATCTTTTTTAACTACTACTAAGTGGTTTCACGATTTTTCCAAAATTGATGTTTTTTAGAAAAATATCAAAAATTCAGCCTAAGCTATATTTTATATTCTGAATTCAAAAATGATGTATATATTTACCAATTAAAAACATATAAGTGGAATTAATTAATTTTAAAATTAATTCCTGTTATCAAACCAAATAGCGTGTTTTTAAGAAACAATAACTATCAAAAGATTGATAGTTGTTTATATCTAATTTCAAAGTGAAATTAATTCCAATGACCAACATTTGATTAGATGGTAAAAATATATATTAATTAAACTTTAAAACCAATTAAAAAGATAATCTGACCATATAAGAAAATCATATTAAAAGGGACGTTTGAATTAAAATACAATATTTCTCACTATTCATTAAAAAATGAAGTTAATCTGAAAAATACCAAAAAATTACCCAAAGTAAAATTTGATGTCCCCATTTTAGAGAAGTATTTTATTTTGTCAAATAAAACATATAAAAATGAAAAAAACTAGATATACATATGGTTGACCATTAAAAGGTGGTAAATCGGCCTTTTAATGTAAATTATGCTTAAAATTAGATTCATTTATATTTTAAGCCTCTAAATATTATTGGATAAATGTAAATACATTTAAAAAACATGTATAATCATAATGCAGTTAGGTTTGATCATTTCCACCAATATAATGGCTAGGAGTTTTCTACAATTTAAAGTTATAATGTTACATTATTAGTGTGCTATGTAAGATTTCAAAGAAACACGTTGTTGGGTATTGGTTATGCTATCGAACATAGAAACCTCTTTAAATTAAAATTAATATTTAATTCACAAATATTAATATATATGAAATATCTATTATTATTTATTTACCTAGTATTTTACATAGAAACTATTACATTGTTAAATTATAGTCATTATTCATCCATTAATATTACATTATTTTTTTTGGGTATTACTTTTTGTAGTTAAAAACCTGGGTATACTGTACTTCTTTTTAAATCTTCCAAGTGTGTTCATTCCCTTCCCTATAAAAGGCACCACCTCCCCCTCCTCTTCACACCAATCAAGTCTATTATGATAAACCAATATCTCCCAAATAAACATTTCAACATAACTTTCTTACTCTTATAATCATTCCCTTCATATGAAGGAAATCCAATGAATCCTTTTGGTACAAACAAAAAGGAGTTACTTGATTAAGAGGTAGTGCCTTCTCTGAAGCTCCATTATTTTTTTTCCTTCTCCAACCATACCATATATTTATTAAATTATTTTATTAAATAATCAGTGTAATAAATATAATATTATTTTTTATTCTTAGGGTCCAACCTACAGTTACACAGACCTCTATCTAATGGGTAATGAATATATTGCTTACGTGTATGGTGAAATGTCGGCTCACTAAACAGTGATTGTTCATTTTTCCTTTATTTCCTATTATGGAGGGAACTAAGAAGGAAAATGTGTTTATATTATTGTTATATATTATATTTAATTTGAATTTATGGTTCTTTATTCATTTTAAAATAAAAATATTTTTTACTTTCCTATTGCTGTAAATACAATAATTTCATTTGATTATGTGTAGACAATCACCCACTCAAATAAATGTGATTACTTCAAAAAAAACATTATATTTATTAAAGATAGATTTAAGGATAATATATTATATATAAAACATTAATACTATCATGAATTTATATTATATTCATATATAATAATAGTTTATTTTATTTTTATCTTTTAATAGTATAATAAAAATAGAAATAATGTTAATGTGTATGTATGGAATACCATCTCCATGAATGGTTTATTTAATTTCATACTTATATATTGAATATATTATTATAATAAAAATATAATGAATATTAATTAAATTTGAAACATGGTTTCCATTTTTTATACATGATCCATGCGTAAGGACCAATGATATTAAAATGTAAGACATATGTGAAAAACAATGTAAATATTACTCGAAGTGAAATGATAACATTGGATTATTAATAAGATGGTAATATAAGTTATGGATAAAACCATAAATTTTATTATATATAATAATATGGTTATTTTAATGACTTATAATTAATTTATATTTATTATAAAGTTTATTTTAATTGGAATGTTTAAAGTCAAGACATCGAGTAATGGGATTTCTTCTCACTTTTTATTTCTATAATATACATACTATGTTAACAAATCATTCCTTTTGTGTGATGTATTTGGATCCCATGTTTGTATTTTATATATCATATACTTATATTTATGTGTATTTTCATATCCATTTTATGATATTTCTTCCATGCTGTTTATTTTTCCAATGTAAACAAATTGGTAAAATAGTTTTATCTCAATTTGCCTTCATTGAGACTCATGTATTGTAATAAACATAATTATTTTTTGAGGAATATATAATTACAATTTAATTTTAATATCATGAATTTAATTATTTTAATGATATTTTTGGATTTATTTAAATTATATTTCATTCATGAATATTATTATCTGAAGTAAACATCTTATAGTATTTTATTGACACAGTATCATTTCTTTTCAAGAATGATTACTTTTATGCTTCCTTTGATGAAATATTAGAGTCCATATATCAATAAAACCAATGATTTTCCATATAATTTTTTTATTATGGATATATATATATTTATTCATACTATTTTCCACTCCATGATACTTATGATAATAAAGAAAATGTTTTTAGGAAAATCTGACTATTTTTCTCCATTCATTTATAAACAAGTTTTATTTCAAAAACCATATTATAAAAATATTTTCAAATATTTTTTCATATGATAAATGAATTAAATTTTCAAGGAAAAATGATTTTATAAATGTTTTATGAGTAACAAATCATATATAATATGTTTTAAATGTTATCATGAAATAAAATATGTTTTCAAAAATGTTTTCAGTTTTAAAACAAAATCAATGAAATAATAATATTTTCATCAATAAATGTTTTTAATGACAATTAAAAATTATTTCCAATAAGGGATAGCTTCCAGGTGTTCTACCAATACATTTTTGGGAATATAATTATATGTTTTTATTCATATTATTTCTTCGAATTGATTATGTTTTGATTTAATGCTGTTTATGGAACCCATTTCCCTTAAATGGGTTATATTCTTTTGAAACCCGTTTCTTTTCATGGGTTATGTTTATGATGAAATGGATATGTAACTTGTATTTTTATATATCTTATGATAGGATTACATTTTTATATTACCATCATCATCTCATGGGTTATGATAAGGTTATTTAAGATCTTGTGGAACATGTATGTATGATTTCATTATGATATGGGTGGAACATATATCCCCCTCTAATGCATTGGTTAATGATTTAAATCTCATGATATAGTCATGTATAGAAAGTTAAATGAACTCAGTTTATTATTAAATGTCTGGAATATGAATGGAACTTGGTTTAGTATTTCATGGCTAGAATGGGGAGTGAATTTTTTTTTCAGTACTACAATTTTGGAATGGGGTGTGAACCCGATTCAGTAAAGGAATCTTTCAACTAAGATGGTATCAGCAACAATACGTTGATTTTTGTGAGTATCATTATATATTACTATGTGTCTTCCCAAATTCCATGTTATCTTCCAATGTTATGATTTCATGTCTTATGTTTCATTTTTCCTTATGATTAATATCTAATTATCTTCTCATATATGTATATTATTATTCATGTATATGAAATTTCATGTTTAGGGTATGATCTTCTATTTTTATGATCAAGTTATCATACCAGTATGGTCTTGATTATTCTTATATTTCTCCCTCGTTATCCCTTTGTGGGCATTTGAGCTCACCCCTTTTTATGTTTCCTTACCTAGTCAATCATGATACTTAATATAATTTATTTTTATGTTAATGGTTTTGTTCAAGATGAACCTAGTGGGTGATAATGTAGCTCACATAATTAATAGTGCTTATATTTCAATTTTTTCAATGGAACTGGACTACTATGGTATTTTGGAGTATTGTGTATATTTTTTTATGTATTATACAAAAGTAATGTAATTTTGATTTATGATAAGTGAGTGTCACTATAGTTGGTATCAACAAAAGTTATTAGTTAACAATTGGATTCTAAGATGAAAAAACCATAGTGAGAACCCTAAGGACATGTCTTGGGATAAGTATAAGGTTAAAGAAAAGTATAATAAAATTTCCTAGAATTTTGGAATAGGATACAGTGAGTATTATCATAGTAATCAATCCATATATGGATACTAAAAGTGTATGTGGATCCAAAATAGAAGTTTATGTGGGTAAAAACTGTAAGAAAATGTTTGATTCCTGACTCAGGGTAATATGGTACATGGAAATGGGACTTACTGCAAACATAGTTTGACCCTCCGAGGGGATATGATTTGGAGATTCACAAACACATCACAAACCATCATGAAGGATTTAAATTTAGTTTGGATATGAATTTCATAGGATAAACATTATTGGTAATAGATTAAGGAAGGTGTAATAATTTATACATCGTATAAGTGAATTTTTATAATAATGTGGTTCCTAAATATGATTAATATTTATTTCACTATGATTTTGGTTTTAGTCCATGAATGGAACATGAAGGAATCTTGTTAAGGGTTATTAAAATGGAAAATGAAATGATTTTCCTCTAGTGAAACACAATTATATCATATCTACAATGAAATACCTCATTGTTATTCCCACACTTATTTATCATGGTTTGAATTCAGGTGGAAATCCAAATGGGAAAATGAGGGAACAATGTTATATTTATATTTTAATGAGGCAATGTACTCCTTCCTTTAGTGGGACATAAAATCCTCATTTTCTATAACAATGGATTTGTACTATTGAAATGATGTTATCCATTCATTAGTATTCATATCATGATAATGTCATTCGATATCATTATCGGTATGAAGGTGAAGAAGATAATTGTCTTACTATAATCATGAATATGAGGCAACAAGATGATATTGAATTCATGGATTTGGACGATTTAAAGAACTTATTTTTCAATTTTTACATTCCTCATATTCTTCATATGAAGATTGAGAATGAGATCATTGAGTTAAAGAAAAGGCATGATTAATTTTTTGGTACTTACAATGCTAATTTCATTAGACTTATAAGGTATGATTCATGAATTAAAATCCAAAAAGAATGTAATTTTTATAGGTTTATCTGTGGAATAATCTCAGGTATTTGATGGGTGATGGCCATAAAATACATTAGTAGTTTGGAAGAGATTTTCTATTGTAAAATTAGGCATGAATTGGAGGTTTGTGTCACATATCAACCTCATGGTTTTTACAAGAAAATGAAGATAAAGATTAGAGGAAATCATAAAACCCATGTATAAAAGGAGATGAGTTTTCCTTTATTCTCTAAATGTGGGAATAATCATGGATAAATTTTATTAAGGGGTCTAGTAAATGTTTTATGTGTGGAAAATAATGTCATCAGGTAATTTATTATCAATGTGATAGAATGAATTTATAAAAAATTGATAATGGAGGGAAAATGACAAAATATTATCATTCCATTATTCAGTGATACAACTGTAAGGAGAATGGGAATTATGATAACCACTTCCCAATCCCAAGGGATGGGGATGATGATCAACACGAGTAATTTTTTAAGAAAACTTATAAGGGGAAATATCATGTAATTACTATTTATAATGAGATTTTGTATAATGATTTATTGAAAGGTACACATTCCATCCACTCTACAACAGTGAATATCATATTTTATTCTGGATCAGTCATCTCTTTCATGTATATATAATTTGAAATGGGTGTTATGATTCACCAAAATAAATTAAATGTGGAACTCACAATGAAAAACCCTAATGGTAAGATGATTCAATCTCATCTATTTGATTCCTCTATAGTTGATGCCTATGGGAATGATATTCCAAAAAATATTATCATTCTTCCTTTGGTTTAATTTTATGTCATATTAGGAATTGTTTGTATTTCTCTACATAATTTTTACATAAATCATTATGGAATGTAAATTAATTTTAATATTTAATACCATATTTGAATCATGCATTCGTGTTATGATATGTATGAAATTTCAGTATAAATTATATCAATTTTATGGGTATCAATTCCCATTAAAAATGGGATCTATCTCAAATAGTTGTAGAGAAGATCGACAACAATATGAATATTATTCATTATTTTCTAAATGTATTCCTAGAAGTGTTTCCCAGCCTTCCCTCAAAATCTGAAGTTGAGATCTTAATACAACTTATACCTTGTTCTACATCAATTTCAACAATTCCTAATAGAATTTCTATTATTATGTTTCTATAATTGAAGATGTAACTCAAAGAAAACCATTGAAAGTGATTCATTAGGCCAAATGTTTCACCATGGGATGAACCATTTCATTTTTTGAAAAATAAAGATGGGTCAATGATACAATTCATTTATTATTGAGAGATTTACAATATCAAAATCATGAACAAGTATCCCCATCCCTATATTGATGCCTTGTATGATCAACTATGAAGAGCTCAATAATGTTCCATTATTGACCTTCGCTGTGGATATCATCAATTAAGGGGGAAAGAAAGATAATATTCCCAAGATGGTATTCTGTACAATGTATGGATTCTATGAATATATAGTGATTCCTTTTTTATATTAAAAATTTTCATTTAATCATCATGGATATAATGAATAGAGTTGTTTGATATTACCTCAACTAGTTTCTTGTTGTCCTTAAAGTTGATATTCATATCTATTCGAAGGGAAAGTATGTGCATGAATTTTAGATCAGATTTTTATTAAGAGAGTAAGGAAGTATATGTTGTATTAAAAAGTAAAAAAGTGTGAATTGAGTCTACAATATGCTTCATGTATGTGTCACTTAATCTCATGAGAAGATATAGTAGTAGATCAATCAAAGGCAATGGAAATTGAATGCTTCCTCGACTTACCATAGAGACTGATATCAGTAACATTCATGGTTTAGCTTGATATTATTGATGGTTCAAGGATAAATTCTCATAAATATTATAATGATGTGAAATTTTGAATAATATTTGTTTCCTAAATTTGTGTGTTATATCATTTTATACACCACAAAACTATATCCTTTAATTAATGAAGTGACACTATTGTGTTTCAATTGCTATGTGGACATTTTTTAATAAGACCATTGAAAACTAAACTCTTAGTGTTATAGTTATTATTTATAAATACAACCGATCTTTGTTAGTTAATACAGAAAGTAGAGTTGATGGCCTCTTCCAGTACACTCGGGCTATACGAAGCCAATTTGTCAGAGCTTGGGAAGGAGGTATCATTTCTAGGATTTTCTCTAGACCAATCACATGCTGAGCTTCAACATGTGAAGCTTGACCGGAATAGCCTAAGTGAGATGTTCAAGCTGATAAAAATCACCACATGGGAGATGTTTTCCAAGCCACTGCAAGATTCTATCACTATAAAAACCCTTACACTTATGTCCCAATCAGGTGTTACATGGGGCTATTTAACAATGACATAGATAATTTTTGTAATACCTGGGTATAAATAAAATTTTTATTTCTTATTGTGTTTAATTTGTTGATTTTCAAATGTCTGGATAAATATAGGATGAATACTATTGATGAATTTGGTAAAAAGGGTATTTCAAAATATTTATGTAAACATTAAATAATTAATAATGTGAAATGATTTTAAAAAAATGGTCTTTTATAGTTGTGATCAGTAAGAAATTTTGATACAAATAAGATCAAATTGTTTTAAGTGAATAGAAATGTATGAATAGTAACATACCCTTATAAATTGTAATGAATAGTAAATCCCCCAAAAATATATAAAAATCACCAATAAATGTATAAATACTATTTTGACATCTTAAAAGTAAAAAAAACTATCATAGTATAATTTTTGTTATTTTTTAGGTCATTAATATTTTATTTAATTTTTTTAATTAATCCAATATTTTAATATACAATTTCATTTTAATAAAATTTAATCATAAATATTTCTTTTATTTTTTTACGGTTATATAATAATTTAATGCGACCTGGATTACTTTTTCAAGGTGTTAAAAAATAAGTTATATTTTTAGAGTAGTTTTTTTGAATAAATAATGATTTCATTTAAAAATAAAATAAAAAATTATTAGAAAATTATTTTCATAGAATGGAGTTAATTTTTAAATTTAGAGCTTCAATATTAGGATAGAGAAAATTTTTGGGATTTTTCTAAAACAGTTAAATTTTAGGTGAAAAGTAAAAATACAGTTTTGAGTTTTGTGTGTTTAATGAAATCATTGATGATATAATCATGATGTAATCAATCTGGTCGACTTTAGAATAATATGATATGCTATTAGGTGTCCCAGGTGGCCAATATCATTGAAAATATACTATATAAGCACATGGTTTTGCAAATACCAATGATGAGGTGTCCCATGGAAATTAATTATATATTCCATCCCTTTTCCTATAAATACCAAGCCATTGCCTCATTAATTTCATTGAAAAATCCTCATCAACAATGTATTAGTTTTATTACCTCTCAATGAATCCTCCAAAGGGTCCCTCAAGCCCCCTATGGCCCCAAACTTCAAGATTATGATGTTACTCGTCATGGAAAGGGAACCCTTCACCATCTTCTTTTAAGTCATGACTTCATTTATGTTATGAATTTTTTTTATTTTTCATTATGTGGGAGTATGTTCTTATATATCATCATTACTGTCCATTTAATTTCAAATTTAGCGGATACCATTTCCACACTTATCAACTTATTTTTCTAAATTATAAGCGATGCCCTTAGGATGCCGAATTGTAGTAAAAGAAATCACATTTTCTCTTTTATTTCAAGTTTTCTTTTCGTGTGTTGTGTCATTCCACACCATGATATTATTTCTTTTTATTCATCACCTCTACAATAAATGAATAATCTATTCAAGGGATACCCTTTTCCCCTCTCTTTTTATTTGTTTTTCTTTAACCATTTAATATACCCGTTATGCAACAGAAGTTTTTTCTCAAAATATCTCCCTCTTTTTCTCAAGAAATTCACTTGTTTTAATAAATTGAAAATCCAAATATAATTTCATATCAAGATGTATTCATCAAGATATAAAATTTATCCATTTGATTCTAGAATCTAAATACATGAAATCCTATTTCCTTTTCCAAGAGTTATAAAAGACATAATGATCATGTTTCTAATCACTTTTTGAACATCCCAATTTTAAAGTGAAACCCATTAATTTTACTCCATATGGGATATTTATGAAATATTTGTTTATGATATGTGTGGATAACATGAATATAAATATTTATTAAGGGTTTTCCCTGATAGCGCTCCAAATAATTTCTTAAAGAATTTACTCTCTAGAGGTGAAAAATTTCAAGATACCTTGGTGAATAACCTAGGTTAATTTTATGATCCCATGGGGATGAACCTTGGTGATAAGTTCATGAGTTTCAAAATTAAATTTTTTATCCACAGATTCATTTTATTATTTATGTTCTTTTTATTATGTTATCCCTCTTTTTCCACTTCTCATGTCTTATGTTTTCATCACGTTCTTGTTGATATCAAATGTAAACTGATTCCCATGATTTCATTAATGGGCATTCAACTCACCATTTCATTTGATTAATGTCTCTAGTTTATTAGAAATAGTAATAGTACATAGGATGAAAATTTCAAGAAGATTTTCAGTGGAATTTAAATGATTGTTTTAGGTTTTCCTGTATCTTGTTCCTGATTTCCATGACACTAGACATTAAAGGTCCTCTTTCTGTAAAATGTAGTTAAAAGTAATGTTAAAAAGGTAGGATGCCATAGTTGGTATCAAAGGAATGTTTTTTTATTTATAGAAATTAGGATATAAAAAAATTATAAATAACGGTATAAAAAAGATTAAAAATATGAATACTTCTTGGTATTTTTGTGAGTATTGAGTAAGTCGTTTATCAAGAAAATACATCCCTATCTCGATACGAGCAGGTAGAGGACGCTTTGGCACAAATTTATCTCAGATTAAAAAATTTGTCGTGGAGTATCGGGATCAACCCAGGGTATCATGATACACGACAATAGGCCTTGCTACACTCTTGTTTACAACAATCCTTGGGGATATGTTTGGTTAATCATATGATTTTTATGAATAATTATAATGGATTTAAAGAGAAATGTAATTGTTTAAAGATGGATGTTTTATGGAATAATATTTTTTATAGTTAACAGATTCATAAATGAAATATTATAATCACTAAGGATATATTCTTTTAGAAAATGGTGTTAAATAGGAGGAACTGATAAGTTTTTACCGCAATGGACCATCCGCTGATGACCCTCTGATGGAAGATGGAATGGAATCATTCTTGAGAATCATTATCCTACTGACACAACTTATGGGAAATAACGTGAATCAAGCTGAGACACCAATTTCACCATGATGGGAAGAACACTATGTTGAATCCTTAATGTGTCAATGACCGCTATCCTTCAGTGGATCTACCTACCCATTGTTGTTGAACTGTGGATCAACACTATGAAGAATATATTTTCTATGATAAGCTATTCTAAACAAGATAAGGTTACCTTGGTTGTTTATTTCATAGAGGGAGAAGCAAATCAGTTGAGGGAACTAATTAGAAACACAAGTCCATGAGTGGAAGTTTATGCTATTGAGTGTGAATAGTTCAAAGGGATATTATTCAACAAGTATTTCCCTCGATCGATGAGAACAAGAATAGAGAGGGAGTTCCTTTAGCTGATGTAGAAGGAGAATGAATTTGTGGGAAGCTACGAGATGAACATCCCAAGGCTTTCATGTTACACCTCTAGCATTTTCATGGATCCAAATGGTAATGTTGATAAATTCTTTGGTGTAATAAGACATCATCAGTAGAATAATATAGCCAACTGAAATTATGATATCTATGAGGAGAACGTTCGAAGTGAGATGAAAGTAGAACTAGAGTTTGGTGAGACATAATGGCCTAAAAAATCCCATGAAATTAAAATATAAATGGAGCCAAGCAAAGGGAGGTTCTTTTATCAAGGAAGAGGAATCAAGAAATTAAAACATCCCATGTGTAATAAATGTTTGAAGAAGCATTTGGGGAACTAACTTATTATAAGAATTAGGTCCTAAAAGTGTGGTATAGATGTACATATTTCGAGGAATTGTAATCATGAGGTGATTCCACAACTTCCCAACACTAATGAAAAAGGGAAGACGGTGCATGCCCTATCTGATGTCCAATTCAGTAAGTGTGGACTACTTGGGAAATTTTCCAAACACTGTCCATGTCTAAGGGCAGTGGAGTGGAATCACAAACAACCTCCGAAAAGTCCAAGGGAACAAGGGCGTACTTTTTCAATCACTAAGTCCTACATTTAAGTTCCAAATGATGCAGTGGTAGGTACTCTAGTTTTTATCTCAATGCTATCAAGTATATTTTTTGGAGTCTGTTTATATGAATTCCTTTATTTTCACTATGTTTGAGAAGAATTTAGAATCAACCCCTGATTTTCTGAAGGTAGAGTTATCAGTCAAGACACCTTGAGGGATTTTCCAAAAATTGTCAGTGTTCAGAAACACTAGTATTTACTTTAGTGAGTACAATATTGTCGCAAAAATAGTAGTCATTCTCATGCTAGAATTATACATTTAAATAGTGATGTACTGGCTCTCAATGTATAATGCTAATATCCAATGCAGATGTAAGGAAATCTTAGTTTTCATTAATTTAAATCCTATAGTTATCTTTTTAATAGAGATATCTCAACCTTATATTTGTCTAGAAGATCCTTCAATATCCTTCCTTATAGAGATGATCGATGAGTGAGAAGAAAGAAATAAGAGTTTGAGGATAGAAAATTTCCCCATCATCTAGGAATACATTGACTTATTTCCTAAGGTGTTACCCGGACCACCCCCTGAATGAGAGGTAGAGTTCTCCATCGAATTCATACCTATAACCCATCTGATATTAAAGACCATGTATAGGATGAAAAATACAGAGCTGGAGGAGATAAAGAAACAACTCCATATTCTTTTAGAGAAGGGTATTATCCAACAAAGTGTGTATCCTTAGTGATAACTAGTTCTCATTGTGAAGAAGAACAAAATACTGATGCAACTACGAATTGACTATAGAGAACTAAACGGGATCACATTGATGAACAAATACCCTCTTCCAAGAATTTATGACTTATATGACCTTCTTCATAGGGCTCAATTATTCGATAAGATTGATCTTTGATCTGGTTATCATCAATTGATGGTAAAGAAAGAATATATCCTGAAAACATACTTTCAATCATGATATGGGAAATATGAGTTTGTTGTAATGACATTCAGACTAACAAATGAACATGATATTTTTATGGATTTAGTGAATATTGTTTTTAAGGAATGCCATGAAAACATTGTGGTAGTTTTTATTGATGATATTCGGATATATTCAAAAATTCTCAAGGAAAATGAGGATCATATAAGGGTTATTTTGAAAACATTTTGGAATGGGAGGCTTTTGGGAAAGTTCAGAAAATGTAAATTCGGGTTACCAAAAGTTACTTTCTTGGGGAACATTGTTACCAATGGAGAAATCACAACAGACCCTAAAATGAAAAAAGTTGTAGAGGAGTGGCCTCAGCTAATAATAATAACTACAATTCGATGTTTCCTTGGATTAGCGGGATATCATAGGGGGATTGTTAAAAAATGCCTTTCTAGTCAATTAACCAAGTTAACTCAAAAAGTGGTCTAGTTCATCTAGACAAAGGAGTGTGATGAGAATTTACAATATTTGATAAAGAGATTTGTTACTAAAAATGTGTTAACTCTGCCCTCATCTAGAGTAGGATTCGTTATTTTTAGCGATGAATCTCTAATAGTTCTTCTGTGAATCCTCATTAAAATGGACAATGTAATTTCTTATGAATATCAATAGTTGAAGACACATGATTAGAAAAATACTAAACATCTTCTGGAGTTGGCTACTATCATTTTCTATCTGATGATATGGAGGCACAATCCATTTTGGGAGAAATGTGATATATACACCGACCATAAAGGATTGATGTTTATTTTCACATAAAAGGAATTTAACATGAGACATAGGAGATGGTTGGATCTTATCAAAAACTATGATTGTTCAATTAAGTAATATCCCAAAAGATGAAATTTCATTGCAGATGCATTATGCCGGAAAGACCCGGTTGTTCATTCCATGATGGGGATTCAAAGATATCTTCTGATCAGTGACCTAGTAAAGATGGATAAGGAAATTATAATGTAAGGAACATCATAAACCATAACCCAAATGATTTCTCAACATTCATTACTAGATAATATCATGAAATCTCAGAAAAATGATACTTTTTTAGAGATGAATCTTGAGGCTGTGAAGCAGGAGAAGATTCCTGAGTTTAATATTGATCAGGAAGGTGTACTGAAATTTCATTCAAAACAATTTGTTCCATATATTCCGGATATAAATGTGGAGTTGATGGATGATGTTCATATTCCTAATTTATCAACACATCCTAGACGCACAAAAAATGTATATAGACCTTCGTGATCATTATTGGATGGATAATATGAAAAGGTAGATTGCTTCCTACACTTCAAGGTGCCAAGTATGTCCACAAGTGAAGTCAATGTGACAACATCTAAAAGGGGTATTGAAACCACAAACAATACCATTATTGAAGTGGTATAATATCAATGTGGACTTCATCACTGGTCTCCCGATAACACCCATTGGATACAATGCAATGTGGGTTATTATGGACCGTCTCACCAAGACTACCCATTTTCTATATATTCAGGATGATTTCTCTTATGAACAAATTTCCATGATTTACTTGATGGAAGTGGTAAGGATTCACAGATTTCTACTTTATATTGAATCTAATCGTGATCCATGGTTCATATCAAAATTCTAGAGAGGTCTTCAATATGCTCTATGGAATGAATTGAATTTCAGTATGACCAATCACCCACAAACTATAGGCCAATCTAAAAGGAGTATTCATATACTCGAGGTCAAGATGAAACCATTCTATATGTAATTTAAAGGTGTAAGGGATTGACATCTTCGTTTAGATGAGTTCTTATACAATAACATCTTCCACTCAACCATTCAGATGGAACACTATGAATCTCTATATGGTATATGGTGTAGAACTCCTACATGTTGGCATGAAGCATGAGATGAAATGCTTCTTGGGCCTGATCTTGTGCAAGTGAAGACAGATAAGGTCCATGCCATCAACCAACACATTAAGGATGCTCATAGTCGTCAAAAGATCTATGTCAACAACTGACAAATGGACTTGGAGTTTGATGTTGGTTACAAGCTCTTGCTCAGAATTTATCCTTGGAAGAGTGTCATGAGGTTTGGGAAGAAAGGGGATATCATTCCTAGGTACATTGGCCCCTATGAAATCACTGATCGCATAGGATCAGTGGACTACCAGAATGCACATCCTCCAAATATAGCACAAGTTCATGATTTCTTCCTCGTTTCTCTCTTGAGGATATACATATCGGACCCTTCACATGTACTAAATCGAGAGGTGGTAAAACAAGAACAAGACCTCTCTTATGAGGAGTATCTGGTGGAGATCATGGATCATAGACACAAGTTTCTACACAACAAGACTACCCACCTTGTTAATGTGTTGTAGAGGAATGAAAAATTCAAAGTAGCCTCATAGGAACCGAAGGAGTATATGAGGCAGAACTACCCACACATTTTCTCTAAATAGTGTGTGAGTTAAAATTTCGAGGACTAAATTTTTTTAAGGGGAGAAGAATGTAATTACTGGATCTTTTGAATAATATTTATTTCTTAAATTTATTGGTTATTTAATTTTATACTCCACAAAACTATATAATTTATTAAATGAAGTGATACCATTGCGTTTCAACAGTTTTATGATCATTTGTCAATATGACCATTTGAAACTAAACTCTTGACGTTACAATTATTGTTTATAAATAAGAGCCATCTTGGTTAATTAATACAGAAAGAAGAGTATATGACTTCATCTAGTAGTCTTGGGCCATATGAAGCCCGTTTGTCAGATTTTGGGAAGGAGGTAGCATCTCGGGGATTGGTCTTGACCAACCCCAAGCTGAGATTCATCATGTGAATCATGAATGGAATCACGAATGGGAGGAGTTAAAGCTGATAGAAATCACCAATCAGTAAATGTTGTTTGATCCGCCCCATAATGTAATCACTATAGCACACCGTACACTTAGGTCAAATTCAGGTGTAATAAGGGGCTATGTAACGAGGGCTTAGATACTTTTTTTAATCCCATGGTATTAAATTTTGTATTTCTTATTATGGTACTATTTTTTATTTTCAAATATGCAGATAAATATATGATGGATATTATTGACGAATTTTAGAAAAATGTTATTTTTAAATAATCATTTAAACCTTAAATAATTAATAATGGGAATTGATTTTCAAAAAACGGTCTTCTATAGTTGTGATCAATATTAAATTTAGAGTCTAATAAGATCTAATTATTTTGTAGTGAATAGTAATGTATGAATAGTAATATACTATTATGAATATTATTGAATAGTAATGAATAATAAATCATTAAATTAATTATAAACTTCACACATGAATGTATAAATAAAATTTAGACATCTTAAAAGTGAATAACAATCATAGTAAAATATTTGTTATTTTTGTAGGTCAAAAATATTTTATTTACAATTTCATAATTAATTTAATAATTTAAAATGAATATTTATTTTCATAAAATTTAATTGTAAACTTTTACATTATTGTCTTAAGGTTATGCAATAATTTTATGGGACCTTGATTACTTTTCCATGGTTTTAGAAAATATGTTACAGTTTTTGCGCTGTTTTTTATGAAATAATGAGGTTATTTAAAAATAAAATTAATATTAATTAGAAAATTATTTCCATTAAATTGTGATCAGTTTTAATTTCATATCATAAATATTAGGATTGGGTGTATTTTTGGGATATTTCTAATACCGTTGAATTTTTGGTGAATAGTAAAGATACCGTTTAGATTTTATGGTGTTTAATGACATCATTGATGATGTAATAATTTTTTAATAAATATGGTATACTTAGGAATAGTATTATATGACATGATGTGTAACAACTGGCCAATACCATGGGAAAATACCATGGTAAAGCCCATGGTTTGGAAAATACCACCGATGAGATGTCCCTTGGTAATTAATTAAATATTAATTCACTTTCCCTATAAATATCAAGCCATTCCCACATAAAATTAACTCCAAAATTTTCCTCGACGAATTTATAGTTTTATTACCTCCCATGGAGTCCTCCCAAGGCGCCCTTAATCCCCCAAAGGTCCAAACCATCATGATTTTGAATTTACTCTTCAAGGTAAGGGAACTTTCCACCCTCTTCTTTTAAGTCATGACTTCCTTTATGATATGTATTTTAGATTCCATTTCATTATGTGGGGGTATGTTCTTATATATCATTATTACTTTTCATTTCATTTTCAATTTGTTAGAGATCCTTTCTTCTCTCATGAACTTGTTTTTTTTGAATTATAATCGATGTCGTCAGGCAACCGAATTCTCGATAAAGAAATCACATTTTCTTTTTTATTTCATATTTCCTATTCATGTGGTATTTCATTCCACACCATAATATTATTTCATTTTATTCTTTACCAATAATGTAAATGATTCAATTATTAATGGTAGACCCTTGTCCCCTATAATTTTATTTTTTTTCTAAAACCATGTTATATTGCGGTTAGGCTAAAGAAATTTTACCTCAAAATATCCCTCTCGTTTTCTCATAAAATAATATTGTTTTATTTATCTATATACCCAAATATATTTTCATTTTTAGAGGTATTAATCAAGAAATAAATTTTATCAATTTTATTGTAGAATCGACAAACATGAAACCCTCTTCACATTTCGAAGTGTTATAAATGAAATAACGATCATATTTCTATGCACTTTCACAACGTCACGATTGTGAAGTGAAACCCGTTACTTTGACTCTATATGGGTTTTTTAGGAAATGTTTGATTATGATATATGTGGATCACATGAATATAAAGACATATTAATGGTGCTCCCAAATATAACTCTAATTCATTGGGTAATGACCTTAATCTCTACAGATGAAAAGATTCATGATACCATGGTGAATAACCATTGTAATTTTTATGACACCTTGGGGAAGATCCTTGGTGATATATTCATGAATTTCTAAATTAAATGTTGTAGACACATATTAATGTTATGATTCATGTTCTTTATATTATTATATGCCTCTGTTTCCATTGATTGTGTCTTATGTTTTTCATCTAGTCCTTATTAATATCTCATGTAAAATGATTCCATGGCTTTCCTCACTAGGCCATCAGCTCACCATTTCCTTTGATGTATGACTCTAGGTTATGAGATGCAGTAATTATGCATAGGATGAACTTTTCGTGTAGATTTTCAAGGGGATTTAAAAGAATATTCTATGTTTTCATGTATTTTGTTTCTGATTTTTATGATATTGGACATTAAATGTCCTCTATTTGTAAAATGTAATGAAAATATATGTTAAAAATGAAAAAAACATAAATATGTAATCCACTGACCAGGTTATTTTTTAAGGGTTTCATGTACCTCTTGATAGATTATTGTGTGTAAATATTTATGGAACTGATGTGATGGTTAGTCAGTTTAACTATTCTTACATTACCCTATAGTGGATATGGGTTTGTAATACATTTTGATGGATCCAAGAAGGGATTGTGATGTGTTATTATGAATTATTACATTTTCCTTTCTTATTTAATGATGAAGTTGATGATTCATGAGGAAAATTATCAAAATTTGGATTTAGAGTTAGCAGTGATAATTTTTTCATTAATGATATCGAGATATTATCTTTATTGATAAGATTGTGATATATATATATAGATCATTAAATTATGAAATATATATTCGCATAGAAGTAGTTTAACATACTAAAAAAAATATGGTAGGAGCTGAAATTGTATTATGACTACTTGATAAATTACAACCATGGAAATTGAACAAGGTGGTCGATAATTTGAGTCAGAAGGATCATGATTGTTTATACATGATGAGTGTCACAAGAGATCTAATAATTTTGTATTTTTAAACAATTTATCTAGATATCGAAAAGGAAGGGGAAAAATATTATCCTTCACAAATGAAAATCCAACCCTAAATCCAAGTAATGATTAATTAGGTCATGATAAATGATGAAGAGGTGAAAATGAAAGAATAGAAATTTTCATGAGTTTAACCATGACCAGGATAGAATGAAAAGGTTTATGAAATGTGTAAATGTTCCTTACATACCAGATTTGAAGAAGGAACTGTTTGAGGAAGCTCATAGTTCTTTATTATCACTTAATCATGGAAGTATGAAGATGTATTGGGACATGAAATTATAAATGTGGTGGGATGGATTTTTGAGGGATATCACATATTTTTTATAATGATTCATAGTAATCGGATAATTTTAATAAAAAAGAAAATTTTCTAAAGGGATGTTGCGTCCATTACCCAAACCAAAATTGAAATGGGATAACATCACTCTATATTTTGTCATTTGACTCATAAAACCACTAAAGGGATTAATTTTATATGGCTGGCTGTATATCACCTTAATAGGTCAAAATACATCATCATTATCATAGAACAAATATATATGGATCAACCTTCCTTATATACATTAAGGAATTGGTAAGGTTGAATTGAGTGAATTTTTTTGTTGTATCAGATTGGGATCCATGGATTACCTCTATATTTTAGAGAAGTATTCTATAATAACATCACATAGAATTGAGTTTCATCACTAATTATCATCCTCAGAATGATGGTTTGTCTGAAAGAACGATTAAATCCCTAGAGAATATGTTGAGATATATTTCTCTAGATTTCAATGGTTGTTCGGGTCAACACCTTCCTCTAGATAAATATACATAGAGAAATATAATTCAATGATGAATTAAGATAATTCATTATGAATCCATCCATGGGAAGAAATATAGATCCCAAAATTTTTTGGATGATTTTTGATAAACAAAGATTTGGGGACCTTATATAACTGAAGAAATCATTAAGAAGGTTAAAAAAATTTCTCATCAAATTAGGGAATCTCAAATTTGGTGTAAAAGTTATGCTGATAACCACCGAAATGACCAAGATTTTAATGTTCAGGAAAATTTGTTTCTAAGATTAACACCTCGGAATAATGTAAAAATATTTTAGGAGAAATCGATACTAAGACCAAGGTAAATCGGTCCCTTTGAGAATCATTGTTTTTCGTGTAAATAGTTTATCACATTGATGTTCCATCGAATGTATCTCATGTTCATGATGTTTTCCATATATGTCTTTTATGAATGTACATACATGAAATTTCACATGTATCAAATTTAGACATTATACTATTATATCTGGATATATCTTATGATGAAAAACTCGTTGAAATTCTTGAACGATTGAGAAAGTATTTTGAAAAAAGGCCACTCTCCTGGTCAATGATTTGTAGATAAATCACCAATTAGAGGAAGTTATGTGGGAACATAAGTATATGATGAAGTTTAATTAACTTAATTTATATTTACATAAGTGAAAATAATTGGGAGAAATACATTTTATGTGGGGTTCAAAAGAACACCCTGAATTTTTATGGACATTATGTTTTCATAAATAAATTGAATTTTCATTTATGTCTTGTAATGTAATAAGTTAAAATTTATTTTCATAGGGATACATAATGGTATACGTTACATGAAGCCAACTCAGATTAAAATATATGGAATATCGACTTGGCATACATTGCATGTGAAACTGACTTGAAGTATGTTACACACAAACCTGACTTGGCATACTTTACACGAAACATGGATGTTTTATGAAACATCATTTTATGGTAAAATTATTTTAATCAGATAATTTAAATTAAATATTAAAATAGATATAAAAATATTAATTAAAAATTCAAATAGTTTTTATACGTTTTTTATATAAATAAATCAAATTGATATTCAAAAGAGAGGATTGCTTGTGAAGTCTTTTTATGATTAAAAATATAGGATTCTATAATGAACTGCATTTAATCTCATTCTGTGAAAAATAATGAAATTAATTTTACAAAAATTTAGGACATTAATTTTATAAAAGAAGCTTAATTTTTGAGTATAGAGTTTGGAAATTATCTTTGGATTATTATTTGGTATTTTTCTATGAAACATCAATTTGGATGAATAGTGATAATACAAGTCATTAATTCAAAACTATTATTACCTAATTTATTTATATCGATAAATAATATTTTATTTTTTTAATATTTTAATCTAGATAATATTTTCATCAATTAATAAAATTTTGGACATTGAGAAGAATTTTATGTAGAAATTGTATATAAAAAACATTCAATGTTTTGAATATTTTTAAATTAAAAACACCAATGCATGATTAAATTGACAATTATTTTATGCCACTTATGTGATTAATTTTTTTTAAATGTACTCCGTATATTTAAAAATAACAATTTCTAATTTCTAAGAACATTAAAAAAAAATTCGAAAAAATTTTAGTGAATTTAATTAAAATTAATCACGTTAATTAAGGTAAATCAAATTTAAACTAAGGACTAAACCTTAAATTTAAGACCCAAAACGACTTATATACTTGTCCAACACCATGTTTATTTTTAGGATTAGATTATTTACCATAAATTGTTTATTTTTATGGAGTTTTATGACTTTATTTAGGTAAAAGAGTTGTTACACCTAATTGGATTTAAAACATTTCAACGATGTACTTTCCCTTCCATATAAAAGGCCACAAGCTCAACCTATTCTTAAAACCTATCAAACCTAATAGGATATTCTAATATCATCCCAATAAACATCCCAAAGATCCCTAACTTACTCCTAGAGTCCTTAACATTCACATAAATCAATCCAATGATGTCTTTTGGATCTATCAAAAATGAGTAACCCAACATAATGGTAACACCTTGTCACAATATCAATTATATTATTTTCCTTATCCACCCATCCAATATATTATTAAATAATTGTATAGAAACTTTAGTATAATAAATATAATAGGATTTATTTATGAAAAAGTTTCAACCTTCAATTTCACACACCTCCATCTACTATATAAAAACATATTGTTTACTTGTAGGACAAATTACTACCTCACTAAATGATGATTGTTCATTTTTCCTTTACAACCTATCATGGTAGAGTGTATGAGGGAAAAATTATTTATAAATGTTATATATTACATTTATTTTATATTTTTTATTTTTTAATTTTTATTAATTTTAAAACATTTATGATTTCACATTCCATTTGGTTTAAATTCGATGATTTCGTTAGAGGAAATGTGGACACATGCACCCTCAAATCAACGTGGTTCATTAAAACACTACATTAAATGTATTAAGGATGGTTTTAGGGAAATTATATGAAATATATATATGTATAATAATTATAATTTAATTATATTATATAATTATATATATTTATTTTATTATATTTCATTCTTTCAATACGACAATAAAAATAGAAATATCATTCATGTGTTTGTACGACTTATCATCTCCATAAATGGTTTATTTCATTTCATACCTAAATATTCTATATATAATTATAACACTAATGTAATTAATATAAATTATATTTATATCATGGTTTACATTATTTAATCATTATATATTTTAAATAACAAATAACATGAATAATAAGACACATGAGAAGAACAAAGCAAATATTACCCAAGTGAAGCCTTAACATATGATTCTTAAAAAGAGGGTAATATAAGGTTATGATCAAACCATATAAGGTATAAGATATATGAATATGTATCTTTAGAATATTTATAACAAATTAATATTTATTATACAGTTGTTTGTAATGAGTATGACAAGTGTTAAGACACAAGGTAAGAGGGTTTCACCACAATTTTTATTTATATGAGATACATGCTATGTTCACAACTCAATACATTTGTGTGGTGTTTTTAATGAACATTATTATATTAAATTTATCTTATAGATAAATTTATTTGTATTCACATATTAATTTTATGATATTTATTTAAAAGAAATTATGTTTCAAATGTTATGAAATAAGTGAAATTGTTTTTCCCAATTTTCCTTCTTTGAAACATGTGTGTTTTTGTGAACATAAATTATTTATAGATGCATATATATTTCCATTTTATTGGTTATATCTAGAATTTCCATATTTTCTAGTTATATTTAAGTTCATTTATCTATAATTTCTTACAAATATTGTAATATCCCAAGATACAATGTTATAAGATTTTATCATAACAATAAAAATTCATTTTGTGAATATTCTGTTGTTTGATTCCATTGATGAAATATTATCACCTATCTATCAATAAAACTCATGGGTTTCCTTGTCCCCTATTTTTGAAATATATAGTTATGTATTAGTACAGTTTTTCCACTCCATAGTACATAATATAATTAGGATAATATTTTTACGTAAATCTAGTAATATTAATCTCTTCTATCAGAAACCTATTTTATTTCAATAAAAATGTTATAAAAAATGTTTTTAAATGATACAGTAAATTAATATTCAATTTAAATTGAATTTAAATACATTTTATGGTTTTTGAGGTAACCTTATATGTTTTAAATCTTATTTTCATTTAAAATTGAATTTAAATAAGGTTTTATGTTTTAATATTCATTTTAAATGCGAAAAAGATATTTTCATCAAGAAATTTAAATAAAAGAACTTAAAAATTAAATTCCCATATAAAATAAAATACAATGGTGTGAATTTTCCTTTTTGGGAAATTTTTCACCTTTTAAATTCATATTCTTTCACTAAATGGATATTGTTTTTATGGAATTATATTAATGAAACTCATTTATCTTTCATGATTTATAATCTTTTGAAACCTATTTCTATTCAAGATGTATGATTGTTATTAAATTATTAAGAAACATGTATTTTTTCAAAGGTTATGATATGAATACATTTTTATAATAATAAATTAATTTCATGGGTTATGATATGGTTATTTATGATCATATAGAACATGTATCTATGATTTCATTATAAGATTGGTGAGACCTATATCTCACTCAAATTAATTGCGTAATGGTTTTTATCTCATGTGATGGGCGTGGAAGGAATAAGAAATAAAATTATTTTAGTATTAAATGGTGGCAAAGGGATGATAAATTTGTTCAGTATTACATGGTATAATGGAGAGTGAACTTGGTTCACTATTACAAGGCTGGAATGGGGTGTTAACCTGGTTTAATAAAGGAATTTTCTGCTAAGATTGTCTTTGTAGTAATTCCTTGACTAATTTGGAAATAATTAAATATTATACTATTTATTCCACAATTTCATGTTTTATACATGTATTCTGATTTCATTTCTTATGGTCCTTATTTCTTTATGGTTCTTGTGTTATGAACATTCATGCCTTATTCCATGATTTGTGTATGTAATCATTGATCTATGGTATGATAATATATTTTCAGGATCATGTTTTCATACCGTTATTCTCATGATTATGCTTACATTCCTCCCTTCATTAAACACAATGATAAACTTATTTCACCACTTTTTATGTTTCCTTCCCCATGTTATGAAGTTAAGTATTATGATTGATGTGTCTAAGAATGGTTCTAGAAAATAATAACCTACATGGAGATAATTTAGCTCTCTAAAATATCAGTTTTTATGTTTCCATGTTTCTAAATAAAGTATACTATTATGGTATTTCAAATTATTTTTGTATAATGTTTTAAGAAATTCCACAAAATTTATGTAATGTGAATGTACAAAACAAATGGTCATTGTATATCAGTCCATCTCAGGATAGATTGTTACATGATACAGTAATTATGAGTTTAGTGGGATTATTAATATAATTTTTTATAATTTTTTGTATGTGTTTATATGTATATATATATATATATATTTAATATTTTCAAAATAATCCCAATGTCATGATGTATGTTTTGTATTTATTAAATTCTTGAATATAATGTTGGATAGATGAATGATTATATATAGAATTTGTATGCGAAATTAAAATTTTGGAAATATGAATGATATCAATAGTAAGGGTTATCTTAGGAAGGCCATGGTCGTTATTATGTTTAGTGGATAATATGGTTTTGATAGTGATTCCTCTCCAGGAGGTATATAATTTATTCAATGTATTCCACAAAATTTAAATGTACCTTATTGGTGATGGTATTAATTTGCATTTGGAATTGAATCAGTAGAGTTTTAATTATGTTAAAGTATATTATAAAAATTTTAGTTCTGAATATTCCTAAGAGTGACATTATTTGATATTATTATGGTGTATTTTCATTGGAATATATGTTATTGATTTTTTATGAGAAATTTTAAGAGAGAATCATCAATGTTTTATTGAGAGGTGATGTTAGAATCGTTACATGGATTAAAACATAGTTTATTTTCCCTTATAATTTTAAATAATTTTTTTATGATGAACCTGGGAGATAGATGATAATGGAATAGGGTTAAATAATCTATATTGTGATATTAGACTATAACTAATGTCACTATGATTAGGGTATTATCTGGAGTTTCTTTATATGGTGTTCACTATGAGAATTTGGTTGAGACATGGTGTCACAAATGTTTTTAAAATACTTGAGTGAAGCATATTAAATTATAAGGTATAGTTAATTTTAATTGATATGTTTATAAAGACAATTTAATAATATTTTTTGAGGGATTTTCATAATATTTGACCGAGATGTTGTAGGGATCAATTATGTCGCTAAATTATAGGACAAGTATCATGTGACGATTTTTTTATTACTTTGAATAGTGGATGTAGGTAGATGCTTCATATTTTATATGTCACAAACAATAGTAATATCTTATATACAATAATGTTGTCGGGATAATCATATCAATCATCAAATAGTGAAACCAATTCAACCAGTAATTTTAGTGAATAGAAAAAATAGTTTATATTGATCATAGAGAATGGTTCCCAGTGTTCCATATTTATTTTTGAGTTAGGTTGGATTGATTTTGTCTACTACATATAAAATATGCAAATTATGATATTTATTTATTAGTTGTAGGAATGGTTTGAGTCGTAAAACTAGATGAAAAGGTATTTGTGGTGAATGGATTGAGAATCACTATAGAAATAAGGATTTTTTTTATTTTATAGAAAATATGGAACAGTTATAACATAGTTGAGGTACATAGAATTTGTGATTTGTTAGAGATTATGTGATAGGTACCTAAAATTTGGTTGAACTCATGAAATCATATATATTTTATTTATTCTTGTAATATTTTTGTCCTAATAAAATGAATATATGTTATACGAGGATGGAATTCATGATGCATCTAGGTATTGATCTATATGATTAGTATGTGGTCTCATTTCCATTTTTTCTGTTGGAGACAGTTCAATGGAAATCAATAAAATATGTAAGAGCGGGTTTTTATATTTTTTGATCGTGTTTGATTATTTGGAATTGAGGTAATATTTTTAATTAAGAAAACAACTAAGGGTTTTTTGGATTATATACAACATATTATTTGAAAATAGAAAACTTTTTTGGGTTGGCTGTATGAATTAAATTACAATAATGATAGTATGTTATTATGGGGAAGTACACAGTGGATGTCATTATGTAGTGTGATTCAATTTAGTTGAAAAAATATTCTTATTATGTATAATAATAATATAGTATGGGGTCCTTTATGAATAAAATCTTTATAAGTAGGTCGAATTTTGAAATCTTTTGGAATTTAATAAAATAGATTCTTGGGTTAATATAATTTTAATTTATTTATAACAATTATTCATATTCTATTATTTTTATGAGGAATGTATATGTTTTGAATTTGGTGGAATGGATATAAATGTTTTAGGATTAATTTTGGGTTTCCATGTAACATCTAAAAATTTATGTATTAATAAATGATCTCACTAATAGTGTAGTTGAATGTTTAGTGGTTGGATTCCATATGCCAGTCCAATAAGAATATAGTGGGGGTACGTCAAGTGTCTGTTGATCCCTTTTATTCTTGAGGAATTTACAAAATCGAAATGGATTTAATATACGGTTGTCCTAAAACAATATAAAATCTTATATATTTTATACGATACCATAGAGAGTCTAGTATGGAGATCAAGGGTGATGTTCCACTAGCCAGCCCACTAAGAACCTAGTGGTAGTAAATCGGGAGTGGGTTTCACTGTAGAATATTTGAATAATATTTTTCAGTAGTTAATTTGTTAAAATTTTTAGTATCAAATAAGTTAGTCACATGAGTAATATAGTGTCCCTATACATGATATTTATTCCACTTTCCTAGAATATATTCATCATATGATCCTGATACCTAAATGAAAATAACCTATTCTAGGTATGGTTTACCTCACACAACTATGTATTTTTATTTCTATTTCACATTGTTGCTATATTTTTTTTAATTCCCAAATTCCACATGATTATGAATTTTTATAAATATTCAATTTTTAGTAAATTAGAAAAAAATAAGTGATGATTCTATAGGAGATAAGTACTATGGTTGTGGGGTTGGAGGTTACTAACCTATAAAATATTATTATTTGTGTGTATCCAATTTTTTGCACTGTTTTAGTTTATTTTTAGTCTATAGAGACTCAAAATTTAATGAAGCGAGTATAGATTTATGATATGAATTTAGATGATCCAATTTTTTATAAAACATACATTATACACATTGTCAGTTGACTTTAGGATATCCTAGAAATCATTTCAGAATGTGGATTTTATTCTAGTTTTATTTTGTTGACCAGAATGATTAGTAAGGAGTGGGGTTATTTACAAGGCAATAAAGATGTTCTTTTCAAATTTATTTATATAGTAATTATGTCATTATACCTTATTTTGTTTCATTATTTTATAGTTTTCCCACATCTTGTGTTTGTTATTCGTACATTTTTTAGTGAAGGAAGGCCCCACAAATAGAATGGAATGTAATGGGGTATTATAAAAAATATTACAATAATGAATAATTCAATTTACATTATTCATCAAAATTTGTTAAAGGATATTTACTCCCACGTATTTCCATTAGCTACAAATTAAGAATAATTTATTCCTTGTATTTAGATTCCTCTTGTAGAGATGTGGATAAGTTGGAATTGAGTTATGAGACATATATTGAAATCCATGGGTTTATTAGTATGAGTATAAGTCATATGTAAGATTCGGGTTCAATTTGATAGAGAGAAGAACATATAAATTTATATAAAAATCCATGAAAGGGATGTCTTAAATTGCTTTGTGAACATGGTTCATTCTAAACATATATGATATTAAACTATAATAAATATAAATTTCATTATAAAATAATAATACAATACATACCATTTTATTTCATTATAGAATTAAAATCTAAATCATTAAATTATATATAAAATTTATAATAATTAATATATAAAAAATTAATAATATATGACAGTAGTATAATCTTAAACATTTTAAGATTATATTTTATAATGAAAAAAATAATGATACAATTTATTATAATGAAAATGTTAAGAAATTGAATGAAAATGTTTGTTATTATAACATAATTATATAAATGATATTAGATTTTTATAATAACGTGTTTTTAAAATGGGTAATATTCCCACAACAAGGCTATGCTGACTATAGGAATAATAAGTCCATAATATAACCATTGAAATAGTAATATGACCCTAACCTTTAAAATCTAATTGCCTTATATAATAAATAACATAATAAGATAATAATTTAATTAATAAATTTAAATAATTTTTATTATTCAATTAATTTTACTATAATTACATATATACAACATAAATTAATAACAAAAAATTAGAACAGAGTTTTTATAATTTTAGGGAAAAAAATATTTTAAAATGACCTATATTGTTTATAATTATTTTTAGTATATATATATATATATACTTTAATAAAAATGATAAAAAATTTATAATATATAAGCCAATATTATATAAAAGAGATTTACTAAAAAAATCGATAAGAATATTTTTTGTGAATAGTATAATATTGTATGTGAATATAGAGTGAATTAATACATTATTTAGATTCAAAATGAAATAATAAATAGTCTAAATAAGTCCATGATGTGAAAAAAAAATTATCATATAATATTTTTAAACAGAAAATATGAAATCTATTTTCAAAACCCCTTATGAATATTAAAAAATTGAAAATTAAATTTATATTCAGAAAAATTATTATTTATGGAAAAATTTAATTTTGATGTTAAAAATTAAAATTGAAGGGATTTTAGTTGAATAACTAATAAATTTATATACCCATTTTATAACATTCAAATACAATGATACAAACTCATTGATAAGACTATGGTATTATATTTTCTATAACCATTATTTCTAAACCCTAAATTCCAAAATAATAAATCAATTCTCAAACTTTTAATAAAAATTACCGTCCGTATACTCATTACACATCACTATAAAAACACTATTCAGGATTCCATTATCTATTTCCCTCTCAATGTCCCTTCCAATAATCTCTTAATGTTGAAAGGTGTTTTTTATTAATCATTATAAAACAATATTTTATGGTAACAGTTCATAATATTTTTATCCATATCTATCTTCAGACCCTTTCAAAAATCCATGACATTTCCCTATAATATTTATCCCAAATAATTACTTATCAATATTTTTATTATGAATTTGAAATTACTCTTCCATCTCATTATACCACTATTATAATTAATTATAATTCAAAAAATACATATACATAAAAATTCTTTAAATCATTATGTATGATCTATATTTGGGCAGTTGTGGGTAATAAGAATACTAATAGGTGATATCTACCATGGTAGATTTATGATATATAAAAATAAACATCTTTCAGTTCAATAGTGGAATAAACATGTCATTTAATAAATGAACATTCCTTATAGATACATCCAATATTGGATGTTAATTCAAATTATTTTTTATATTCATAAAGTGTATAAATTATGTGTTATTAAGTACCCTAATTGTATTGGTTATTTGTCATTCATTTAAATAGACATAGAAAATTTCAATCTATAGTATTTAATAATTAATTTCCATTAATATCATTATATGATGAATGTATCCAAAACTATTAATCAATTATACTTCCATTGATATGGGTATTTTTAACTATGAATATCAAATTAAGATTTAAATTTTTTTGATTAGTATTCACCTTGAGAGCCATATTACTTCATTTGATTGGAATATCATGTAATACTTGTATAAAATATTTTTATATAGAGAATAATTTATTTTATAGCTTTCATTGTGTATTTTGATCCCTAGGGAACATTATAATTTGTCATAGAAACCATTTCACTCCCATGATGGATGAATTAGCCTCATTTATTGATGGCAGGGGACTACAGTTACATGTCCCCTTAATGTATTACTTGGTCATGTGAGGAAACCATACTTATTATAATGGGATAATCCTTATATTTTATTTTTGAGGTATTGGAAAATGGATTTAAAGGTATTTTTTTGATGTCTTATATTATGGATTCTATCATTATAGGATCATTGATTGTTGTTTATAAAATTATTGTTTTTCAATTTTTATGTAATATATGGATATAATGTTTTTTAGTAGTTATATGATATCAAATGATATTTTTCGTGGTATATTATGTATATATGGTTTATTACATGTTATATTTCATTGTGTGGTATCCCCTGTGGAGAATATATGTTCACACATCCTAATATTTCCCCATTTACCATGCAAAAAATTTACATTACTACCCCAAAACTGGAGATAATAAAAGAGAAAAAATAATTTTTTGAGTATTTAAATAAATAAAATTATGTATCTTATGAATTATCTTGTTTTTTGTATGTTTCTACTATCCCAATTATTGTAAACCGATTGACTATAACTAATGTAATGACATATATTCTAAGAAATATTTTTAAATTAACTATGGATCAATGTTTCTATAGTTTTTTTTTGTTATTATAATTAACTTTGAATATATTGATCATTCATTTCATAGTAGACCTGAATTTTCCCCCAAAATAATGAATATAATGTGAATTGAGACTCAAATCATGATTCTAATAGATAATAAATCTTTAAGATATTTATTTAGGATTGATTAGACACTTAAAGGATTATTAGGTGCTCTGGTTTGTGGTGTATAATAGATGGGGTTTCATTTCTACAATATTTGGGGTATAGGAAGAAAATAATGGCATGATGAAGGGGAATCATGATGTTGTGAGGGGATAATAAAGGATCATAACATTGCAGAGAGAGGCCCCATAGATTTGAGAAATTATGTTAAACCGTGAATAATGGACACTACAAGATAAACCGTCAACATCCACAATCATATGGTCATGGTTTAAAAAATGTGGATATATGTGGATACAACCAAAGTTATGTGGCATATAGCTAAATTTTTAAAATCATGGATATAGGTATTTTTTCAAGGGAAATATCCATATTTATCAAAAAAATGTATATAGACCACACCAATAGCCATCTTTATGTGGCACATAGCTATGGTTTTTTGAACTGTGAATATATGCCTTTTTATGAAAGGTTATAGTCACAGTTTTCAAAATTGTGGCTATATGTCTCCCACCATATCACGAGAGAAATAATTTCCCAACAATAAATTGCAGGAAGATATTTTTCCTTGGTTTTCATGATATTTTTATAGTTTTTAATAATATAAATAACCTATTATATATATATGTACTACAACAGACACAAACCTTGTTGGTATAGTGTTTAAGGAGCTGGAACCTAGTGGGTAGGTGCTCCAAACAAATCCAGCTTGGGACACATTATTTTTAAGTTATTTCAACAATTTTCTAGGGATATATCCATAGTTAAATCCTTGGAAATAGGCCACTTATTTTCATATTTAAAACTGTGGCCATAGGTCAACTTCCACGGTTGACGACGTAGACACCCACTTCTATGGTTAAACAATTTTCTATAGGTCAGACCCTACTGCAATGGAAATAGCACCCACAGTTGGGAAAAATCATGGCCACAACTTACAACCATGGTTTTGGGCCCTATTTCAATGGTTTTGAACCATGGAAATAGCCCATTTTCAATTTATGGGATGAAATGTCATGGTTTTTTAGGTGGGGTGTTTATATGGTAATTAAAAGGTGTCACGCCATGAGAAGGACACTCAAATATAGTCATGTCATAGTAGAAGGTATCAAAATATGGTAGAGACTCATTCATATGGATTTTTGGATAAGGAAAAATATTTATGTATTGTAGTTTTTTTGAATAGATATCTGGTTATGAGAAACAATTATGCATATTTTTTCGAAAATCATACATAATTCCTTCTTGAAATTTTTTGAAAATTCTGGTCAATCATTGACCGCTATAGTTGATTTTTTATGACGGTTATGAATTAGAGGGAAATTATTTGGATTTGAAATATTGGTGGGTTTCATATAAAAAATGACAATTCAACTCTATAAAGGTTGAAGACATCATAGTGTAGAACGGAAGCCATGAAATGATGGATTTGATTTTAGAGATTTCATGTTTTATTTGATTTGTGTGGGACATTTTGAATTTTTGGATTATTAAAAGATGATTTCCATATATTAAAATTTCATTGCATGTGGATGTTTATATGAGTTTCATGAAACACCGGAAAGCTTTGGATTACATAGTGAGCAGACCAGCGGGTAGATGGTCATGTCGTGATACTTTTGGTAACACTATAACTTTAACCATATATTTGTTTGAAATTGGATAATACACCTCATTTTTAAGAAACATACATTATAATATTAGATTTAAATGAGGTATATTAAGAAAAAATTTATATAACATCATCTGATTACATCGAATAGTTGATTCACCCTATTGTGTGGGTGTTATTATTTATATTTTTTGATGATTTGAGTTATAATTTACTATTTTTAATTAATATCCATCTTCCCCTTCGTTATCCAATAGTTATTTTATATCAAATCCAGGGTATTTATTAATATTATACTAAAGGGTGATGTAATAGATATCATATTTTGGTTATTATTCATAGATTGGTTACATGGGATGCTAAAATAATGAACCCACGTGATTTTGTACATTATGAATGGTGTGATGTTTCCTAGTGATTTTTAGGTGATTATTCTATATTAGATAAAAATGAAGCATTAATTATAAATTTTTATAATTAGATATCCTAGATATGTTTTCTTTATATAATTATTTGATAATTGTCATTATATAAGATTATGTAAGGTCATGCTTATTTGAGGATGGGAAAAACAAGGCGAGGATTGTATCTATGTTTAATGGTAATTAGTCAGTATAATAATAAAAAGTTATTTTATTTATATAATATTTTAAAATCTTATATAAATTTAGGTATTCTTTTAAATAGAATGGGAATGTGTTGTCACTAGTTATGATATTGGGATCCATGGAAACTTTTAACTAGGGAAATATGGATTTTTTAATTATTTTTTCTTTTATAATCACATAGTGACTATGTTGAAAATGGTTTGAATAAATTAGATAAATTTTTTAAAATATATAGATTCATATTTATGTTTGGGATGTGTTCTAAATATCCTTGTATGGATCCCTAGGGCTAGTTGACCAAGGATTTGAGGATTGTGCCTAGGTGTGATGGGATAAATGGCCCTATGAATAATGCATGATGGGGAACACTCACATGATCATTTTATTAGACTTGGATCTCTATATGAATGAGATATTTCTTATTTGGAATGTTTATTTTTGATATATAGGGATTCTATTAAAAAAATTTCTGGATTTATCTCCAAGAATATGTCTAAATGGATACAATAATGATCCGGGGGAATAATCTAGACATCATGGAATTGTGATTCTAGGTAAAATAAAGTATGTTATCATAATAATATAATTGGATACTTAAAATGGTTTTTATGGTATTGGGAGGATAATTGGCCCAAACTCATGAGTACTTTTTTAGGTATGGGATATAGATTATAAGATCATTATAGTTTGGTGATTGTCTATTGGTATTAAAGAGTAGAGTCTGGGATTGGTTTGGAGAACTTGAAATATTATATTATAGATGAGACAAGGATATTGATAGGTTCAATGTACATAAAATTTTGAATTAGGTTTTTTTGAATTAGTGCAATATCCCTATTTTTAAATTAAATAATATGTTCAATATAATACATGATAAGATACAACAAGATCAAATGAACCAAAAATATAATATTATATTAATTTTGAAACCTCATAATTATATTTCAATGAATGAATAGTATTAACTAATATATTAAATAAATATCTAGGCCAAACTAATTATAAATATATTGATTAAATCATAGAAAATAAGAACAACATTTTGTTAAAGTAATCATATACATTGAAAATATGTTTACTTCAAGAATGATATTTAATGATGTTATGGGAAAATATTATATTTGATTTAAAGATATCATAGATCACAAATTTATAACATTAGATTTAATTTTCAATGGCCTTATAAATATTTTTATAATGTGACATTTTTAGCCTTTTTTCAAAAATTGATTTTTTAGGGAATAGTGAAAAACATGATTTTTATTGAAATTCGAATTTTAATTTAATGAATTAAAAAATTAAAATTATATTTTGGATCATTTTTTATATTTAGTTATTTTATATTTATTAAAAATTACCCAATTATAGTAACTATGTTTTCTTTTGTAACTCATACTGATATAAAAAACGTTTTATTACTATAATATTCTTGTCTTTGAAAACCTATTTTTCATCATGTTTTATAAGTACATTTTTCTATTAAATTACTCAAATTCTATTAATTTAATTTTAAAAAATTGATACTATATTTTTAATAAATAGGTCTATAATTTAAAATAGATCCCTTTTATTTTTTTGACATTTTGAATAGTAACATTAGTGATTTTTTACCATATTAAAGGGAAAATCGTGTAGTTAATTTTAGAAATGAAATGATAAGGACTATAGAATGACCCTAAAACATGAGTTAGAATTATGGGATGATTATTTCCCAAAAATAATAATAAAACAATAAGTAACCATTTTTTTCATTACATTGGGACATGATTTTGATGTTTATATTATTATATATAAAAAATAAAAATTGTTATAATATTTGTTTTCTTACATATAAATTTTTCAAATAGGGGTAAAAAGATCATATGATACATTATAATTACTAAATATATATATATTATTTATCTATTTCATAACGTTAATTTATTTATAATATTTAGAGTTGAAATGATTTCCATAAATTCTGGTGAAACACAAACATAGTTCTTGTGAAAGTAATAGAAGAACTTATAAAATGATTTTAAAATCACAAAAAGTATTATTATAAAACTATGATATAGCATCCTGTGTTTTTTTGGGATAATTATAATGTATTTGTGTTGTGTTAAAATATTATTTTTCATTAAATATATTATGAAGTTCTTTTCAATGTTAAATTAAATGATGAGTTCACAAATTGACATTAATGATCATTTATAACAAATGATGATTTTTTAATTATTTAAAATCACTAAAAATAATGTCAATTAACACTGAATATTTAATGGGTTTCCTCATCATAAAATGGTCCATTTATGTTTTTTATATGTTCTTGGTTGACCCCTAAATCGTAAAAAACATTGTTATAGTAGTAATCATCAAAACGGTTATCAGGGGTTTAAACAAAAAGATAATGGCTGAAATGAAAACTAAAATTTTCCAAATATTGTTAGATGTGAGAATTTAGACCCTTCCATATTATATATGTTAAATAAATTCTTTTTGAACCTTTTTTAAGTAAAATTGTGATATATATATCGTATACATTAAGAAATTACAAAAGTACCCCTCCCCTCACTTATAAAAGGATTCTTCCTATACTATTTTATTATATTAAAATAACCCTTTTGGTTTAGAAAATGAAAAAAAATCAATTTTGTAAATCCATATTCACATAATATTTTTCTTTATTTTATCACGATTATATGCAAGTATGTGTTTTGGTGTAATCATTAAACAGGTTTCCAAAAAGAAGTATACATCATATCCAAGAATTTTTTTATTTATTCATCCTTGTTGATATAATAGCATAATTATATACCATATACTTATTTTTTATTATTTTAATTTAATTAACCACATTTATCTCATCTTCCATCAAATGGGAATTGATATCGTTGTTCGTGTTTACAGTGGATTACCACCTCGCGATCATATAGAGTTTGATTTCCATCTCTGCCACTCACAGATGGTTATAAAGATGGATTTAATGTAAAAAAAATTTATGAATGACATATTTATCATTATTAAATGATAATATATCATATAATTACATGACATTCGATATATTTAATAATTATTACAACATCATTCGTATGTGTGAATTACTACCTCTATTAAATGTTGTGAATCATTTTTCATGACTACCTCACATGGCTTGTTTATAAAAGTGTATTGAAATAAAAATATTGAATATTGAATATAATGGTCATTATTTATGGATAATATAATACTTAACTAATTTCCAAAATGACTATTGAGAAATAGAAATGTTACACATGCTTACATATTGTCTAATGTCTACATGATTGTAACGTAGTTCATTTTTCATAATATCATTAAAATTTTATTAAGAAATAATATTTATGTATAATAATTTTAGTTAATTAATTATTATTATTATGTAGATGGTTGACCAATGACCTCTCCAACCATAAACTTCCCACTGAATCCTTTTTTAACATATGTGTTGAATATCACAAAAATTTATAATGTGAACATAACTGATTGAGTAATTTCCAAAGAAAAGTAAAAAAGGAACTAAAAATTGAAAATATTTCATAATAATGAAAATAATTATCACTTGATTATTATTTATAAATATAATTAATGTATGTTATTATTAATACTAAAGGTATGTGACATTATTTTAAAAATAATCTTTTGAGAAATTCGTTCCAACTCATTTTATTCCATGTATATATTTTTAAATATATATATTATTAATGTCGATATATTGAAATAGATGAATTATAATGTAAATATTATGTCTCTTTTGACATTATATTATAATTTATTCTAAATAAATATTTTTTGGATAATTTTAAGGTTCAGTACAAAATACAAAAGTGATGATCTATATTAATGTATATAACAACAACAACATTTCCCACCATTTTAACCACTATTTGATTTTTTATTTCAATTGAAATTTTCATGTTTTATTTAATAGAATACATTATTTTTATTTTAATGGATATTTTTTTCCTATTAAAATTTCATAATGAAATGATACTTTGATATCAAAAATTATTTTTCATATGGGATTAAAATATTTGTCTAAGGGATTTAATATCAAATTCTGAATGACTGAAAAAAATATCACTAATATGGTAAATATTAATTTTTTATTATGATTATTGAAGCTAATATATCTTATACAATGGGTGTTCCTAGATAATACTATATTGAATTTGGTAATTATATTGTATGTTGACTATATGGATATTCATATTTGTAAGGATTCTATAAGGGGGATTTGAAGACGATGTCCCTTGGAACCTACATTACTATTATAAACCTGATATTGTGTTTTTATGTAAATAATATTGATTTAAATTTGTATTCTAATAATCAATTTTTTAATGGTATAATTTTAACCTTTTAGTATGAAAATGTATTTTTTTAAAGAGGTTGTTTCTATGTGATCTCATATTTTCTATGAAACCTTCATTAGTTTGATTCATTGCATATTATATATTATAATATATTTTACCAAAATCATTGGGATGATAATAAAATTTTATGAATATGTAAATTATTATTTGATCTACATGTTTATTTTGATAAAGTAAAACATTTTTTTATGTCATAGTTTCTAAATGATCTAACTAGATTTTCACATCTTTTAATATCAATTGTTGATATTTGTGTGTTTATACCATGTTTTTAAAATTCTTTCCATGGGATTTAAAATTTTTTAGGAAAAATAAGAATTCATGATGGATTTTTTTAAAATTTTTGTATAATAGAAAACTAGTTTAATTTTAAAAGTTTTGTTTTGTGAGAAAATTATTTTTGAATAGATGTTTTTCCTTTTTATGTCATGTATTTTTTATCTAAATGATTTTTCAAAACTATATAATACTACAAACTATTAATATCATAGGAAGTAAAAGAATTTTCAGTCGACGATAAATATAATAAAATATGAATTGTTAGAGTTCAGTACATTACAAAAGGAGGACTATCAAATAAGGATAGATGGATGATGATACAATCTTTGAGATATGGAGTTAGGTCTTTCATTAACAGGACCCAAAATATGAGTGGTGGTATTGTAATATTCTTTTGATAACTTGGTTTTATTTATGTGTATATTCATAAATACATGTCTCCTTGATGAATTAATTCAATGTGGATTCCCTCAACTAGAGTAATATGGTTCTCTTAGGCCCCTAAGTTATGAAATAATGTAGTTTTTAGGTTTTATATTTGATTAAAACCCTAAGAAAAGGGTTATTTAACAAATTATTATACATTATTATGTGATGGATGGGCTCATATTTAATAAGAAGGATTTTTTAGAACAATTCCTTGAGTGAGAAGATTGTCATCGGTTTGATGTGATTGAATAAAGGATGTCATATATTTAAACAACATGAGTGAGATAGTTCTCAAATTACTATTTCTTTGTGGTCTATGTGATGCGGTGTGTCACCCAACTTAATTAAGTGGGGATAAGATGATTCAATATGGATCTATACTGGTTTTTTTCTACACATTGAGTGAGATGTTATTGTAGAGATCAGATTTTGGGAGATGGTATTGGTAATGGTAGTGATTTATGCTAGAGTGAGATCCAACATGAATAATAGGGAAATAGTCATGGGGTTGGGTTCATATATATATTAGTCAACCCCCAAAATGTGAGGGTATGGTTTTATGGTAATAGTTACATATTATATGTGACATTGTGGATTAGTGTGGTAAACTACCCATTGTATCCGGTAAATGTGGATATGTGTTTTGATATGCTTTCTACAAAATTGTGTATAGTTTTGGATTTATATGAAGTTGTGTCTTCTTATTTTGTGTAGTATAAGATTGTATGTTTAGGATTTTGGGTATACAAGTTATCACATGAAGTCCAAATTAATATTCTAATTTGTTATGTCATTATGTATTTACATTAAATTTTCATTATCTCATATATGATTCTACTAATTTGGGTTACATAGAGATACCCTAAAAAGATGTATTTCCCACACCCTACCATGGCACCCTAATGTGCATGTGGAAATAATATCAAAATTACCATTATAGAAATTGTTTTTGTGGTGAATAATACAAAAGTCCATTTGAGAGAATATGTCTCTCCAATGGAGAACATCACTCTCATAGCCTCCCTTTTGGCCATCCAAATCTATAATTGTGATCAAACATAGAAATCATTATGCATTTTGACATGTTTTCCTCATGTGGTGTAAATAATTCCTAGATGAAATCTTGGGATGTTGATGCTTTTAAATTGGAGTAACTACCTCTTCATTATCCAGTTAATGGGAATCATGAATCGAAATTATAGATGAATATCAGATTAATGATCCATCCTCTCCATGTTTGATAGAGTATCTGCAACTAGATGGGGTCGGTTGAAGAGTGATTCATTGGGTCATGCCTTCCCGGGACACGATTTTGAGATCCTAGTGGTGGAGGGGTAGATCTGTGGGATGGAGGCAAGATAGTGTTGTTAATCATAAATTTGGGGATGAGGATGGAGTCTGTAGTATCTCATAGGAAACCACGAATGGATGTCATCTAGTGCATCCCGATGGGAGCAGGTGGATGGTGATAAGGGTTGTAGGAGGCTCAGGTCAGTAACAACATATTGTCCTGGTGATAGTGGATTAGGACCCAGGTAGTGGGTGTGCTGTTTTGGATCTTAGTGGGGAAGGTCGTTGTTCAGATTGGGGGATGGAAGATGCATGATGGGTGGAAATGGCCCACAAAAGTTTGGAATAAAATGTTGGGAATAGGCCTGCGCAACCGGCGTTGTGATGTTTTTCTATGCGGTTCCCCTCGATGCATAATTAGGATCCATATGAAAATTTGGTGTTGACATAGGATTGTGGGATGAACTAGGATGGTGTTACAATATGAAGGTGACCTTAGGATCATGTAGGATCAGTCGACAATGTGATGTAGGGTGGTCGACAGGTGTTATTTCTGTAGGCATTGCACACAGATATTAATTTCTCACTTCAGGTGGTGCAATGTAGGATTGGGAGCCTTGTGAGTGAGGTGATCAGTTTAGGGACAGTGATAGAATGGCATGATGTGGATGGGAATTTTATGGTTGTCATAAATGACTAACTAAATGCTGGTGTACAGTCCACTGTGAGGCATGATTACCAATGATTGATAAAGAGGGGTGTGTGGGTTGATTGGCATGCCTCGAGATTCTGGAGTTGGATTTGGGATGGTGTGGGATTCGATTGTGGGATGGATTTTACTATGTGAGAGGTGGTTCATATTTTGATAATTTTTTGGTCATTGGACTATTATTTTTCATTTCTTTGGCCTATTGGTATCCTTTTTTCCGCATGTATGATGCGTGTTGTTGTATTTATATTTCCCTAATTAAATTTTTTTGTACTGAGCTCACTCTTCTCATGAACATTCCTATTAATTATACTACTAAAAAATGGATTAGTGATTTCATATATCTGAGGGTTGTGGGTGTTAGTAGAGCATTGTTAGTTCATTTTTTTTTATTTTTTTCCCTAATGGGTGAAAATATTTGTATTAATAGTTAATGACATGAATATTCATTTATTAATCAATGTATGGATTCTAAATTAAACATTCCCATCATTTTTATTAATTTAATTACATTATATTTTAATCATTTATCATTATAATATTGATGATAGAGCATACTTGGCATATTATTCTTGTCATCAATTCCATTCAATGTCCTATGACAGACATAGAGGTTCTCTTGAGGTAATGTTTCCCCCTAGTTGGGATGCCATCATGTTATTTTAGTTATGGAATTAAAAATTGTTATCGTAGTATATTTAGGATTATCATCCAATTTTAGAATATATATTTATATAAAAGAATGTGTTGTAAATTTTGTTGGACCACATAGTGGTAATTCAATATTAACATTCTAATTAGACGTATTGGTTTTGGCGCTTATGGGATTATTATTTTTGAAGTTACTGTTGAGTTGCTTATTTATGTGTGATATGTTTATTTGAAATCATTATTTTATGTTATTGTCATGTATCATATATGAAATAGGTATGTATGAATAATTTATTCTTGTAATATATTATTTAAATGACATTCATATTATTATGTGTGATTAATTTTTATGATGATAGAATTTTATTTCTTAAAACTATTGTTAAAAACATAATGTGTTTTTTCATATACAATTTATTATCTAATTTTACCTATATTGAAAACAATTTTCACTCTCAAGTGTTTTCTGATGATAGGTTATATTGATATTTTTATGCGATTTTCTCTGATTATTTCTATGTATACTCTACCAATAAGGGATGTATAGTGAAACATGCTGGGTAGATTATACATTATATACCAATTTAAGGTTTGATCCTTGAAGGGTATACCGAAGAGGTGTGGTTTAAAAAAGGTATTTTTCCTTGGGGGTGTGGATACCACTTAGTGGGAAGAGGAATGTCATGTGGATTCATTATTATTTTGATATTTATGGTTGTTTGATTTCTTTTTCTGTCAGGGATGAATTTAAAGGGAATGACCAACTTGATTCCTATTGTATTTGTATTTTTGGTGTGGATTTCATGTCACTCAATGGAATAATTATAGTCATCATAAAATTCAAATATATAATTGGTAAACCATTGGTAAATACATCATGGTTTTATAATGACTCGCTTATATAAGTTATTAATACATTATACCCCAGAACAATAAGATGAAAATGAGTTATTAGAAATGAATAACCCTTGATGATTTTTTCATGATGTGTTTTACATATAAGAAAATTACCGTTAGTTTTTTATGAAAAGGATCCTAGGTCTGAAAGGATATATAATATTAAGCTATGAATATGGTATTGTTTTTTACGGGTATGACAGAATTCAACCATTAGGTTCAGATGTGATCATGATTCCTAATTTTTGAGATCCATGTCAGTGTTCTTAATGTTATTCCAAATTCCTTGATAGATATGAGTGGGGTATAGTGTTCCTTTTTATTAAAATATATTATACTTGAAGTAATGTCATCACTATTTATGTGTAGTTCCCATTTTTTATTAACCGATTAGGGGTCATGTATTGGTCAAGGGAAAATTTATTTTAGAAGATACATCAAGGAATAATCTTATAGGTTATTTATATAATAATGGGAGTTCTACCTCTACATTTGTATAAAAAATAATAAATCTATTAGAGTAACATGATGTTGTTTATCCATGATTTTTTTGTTGAACATTTTTCTTTGGAATGGTATGATAATGGAAAAAAAATTACTACCTCTTATGTTGGAATATTTTAGTTATTAAGCTCTTATACTATGGAAATATATTATTTATGGTGGGAAAAATAAAATAAAATATTAAATTGTGTGACCCTCATTGTTTTTTATTTTTTAAAATGTTTATATTGATATTCCTGGTAATCCTATAATTGGTTGTGATAGATATTTTTTTGTCAGCGCTTGGGTATGATTATAGTTGTCACATCCAGTCATTAGTATTATTAATGTGAAGGTAATAAGTAGTAGATGGAATATATTTTTTGTTAATAGTTTAATGATATTGTTACCCCTACAATGGAGAGAATTGAAACATTAACAAATTTGAAACCCACATGCCCGTAGTGTCACATATTCAATGATATCCGATAAAGTATGGCATCGATAGCATTGGCATTCAACTGAGTAGGTGGATCAAAAGTTATTTGGTTCCCTGGTGAATCCAATATATGAATTTTCAATATGATATGATGTCTAGTTTTTAACATCAGCCATATGATTGAAACTGATGTGATCCATGAGTGGGTTTTATTTGATATCTGTCGGGGATTATAAGCGGTGTATGATAAAATAATTTTTGGGGGTAAAACCATGTAATTATACATAGTGTTAGGTTCATAATTTAGATATGTAATTGGGATAATATTTTAATACATTTTGAAATTAATGAATCCTGATTACCGGATGTGATTATGTTTTGTTTAAGGATGATGTTTTTTTTATTTCGAGAGGAATCTAGATTAACATTATTATGATTAATAGGTTTTGAAAAGTTTTAAAATACATAGGGTGAATTATTTCTTGAACGTATGTTGTGTTTTGGTGATAAAAAAAGAATATTTATGGAAAATATTATATACATAGGTTTAGTTCATAGACAGTGGATGCACATCATGTTATGTTCAGAATAAGGAATGGGGATAATGATTGGATTCAAATAAATGAATTGGATGACATGAAACATTCCATTTTTGTTTTTAGGGATGATATGTTTTATAATGAGTACATGGTGATAACACTTGAATTTATGGGTTATTTTTATAGAATAATTTTTAATTTTTAAGCTGGGAATATGGTACTAGATGATAATAGAGATTTTGTATTTTGATTATTAGGTATTGAACATCTCAAATATATTTTTTCTACATTATTAGAGTATAATTAGGTGTTTCAATTACTCAGGTGAGTGTTGGAGTAGTCTCAAGGTAGTCATAATATAATTGTTTGTTTAAAAGACGAATACCACTACATGAAATAGGGAACCAAACTGTTTTGTAGGGATGATTGATGTTCTGGTCATGGTTGATAGAGGAACTATACTATAAATTTAGAATGAAACATTATGACATATGGGTTTCATTACATGGTCATTTTTTGTATGGTATGTGTACATGAGGGTCAGGGGGTGTTTGTTTCATTATGATGACTATTGTATTTGGTCACACCAAGGTCGAGGGAATCACGTGATGATGATGTCCCCTATATATTTATTTTTAACAATGGAAAAATACCAGATGTATAGTCACACCATAATGTGGGTATCACCTATTGAGAAATGATTTCATATAGGTTTGGGAAAAACAATAGATAATAAATTTTATATATTCCATGAGAATGGATAGTTAGGACATGAACAATACATATGTTCCATTATAAGGGTCATGAGGTGAATAGACACATCATGGATCCAATCTATGGGAGTTTTTAACACTTTGATAGGTGAAATACATTTTAAGAAGGATGAAATATACATCGGGAAGGGGTAATAAAAACTATGATCACCTGGAAATGGGATATTTAGTTTTACATGGAAATGGTGTGACATACCAAGACAATATGGATGAATCTATTTTGAGGTCCCTAAAGGTGGGCCATATCATGAGGGAGTGGTCATCGGTGTGGTGTCAAGTGATGTTTGTATGGATCAATTTGTGAACCATCCCCATGTTTTGGAATCACACTATAAGGTTTAATATAATGTTGTGACATGTAAATTCTCCCATTTGTTTAAACTAGGGATGAAAAAACATTTTGAGGTTATTATTTTTCATAATTTAAATGGATAGTGTGTACCAAAATTGCTATTTTGATTAACTCCTACCCATACATTTGATTGATTATCCCTTGCTGAGTGGATCATTGATGTCGATTCTGTAGAAATTGGATTTATGACTATAGAAACAATAGTATTTATTGAATGATAAAAGCATAATTCTGAGTTCCAATGGTTCATCACATCTTTAGGGTTGATATGATGAATATTTCAATGGTGAATAATTATGAAAATATATGTGATGGTTCCATTGATTATGTTGTGTGGTTTTAACCCTGTTGGTGCCAAAATTTCGAAAGAAAAAGAAAAATGGAAACCCATAGGTACTGACTCATGAAGCTCATTCATAGAGCCCTTTAGCACCACATCCTGCGTGAACATCCCCACCACGAACCTGCACTGGATCAAGGAGGGTGAAGCCTCCAGAAACCAATTTGACATTCGCAATCCCACTGCCGAGTAAGGAGGTGGGGGGCTTCGTGAAACCCCTTTGACATTTGTGAAGCCATCGCGGAGGCCGGAGGCATGAGGCTTTGAGATTATGAAAATATCTCACGCGGCTTTGTTCCAAGAATGCTCTTCTTCGCGGCGCCTCTTGCCTATAAATTGTGGGATCCTCTCGAGCCAAAATGATTAATCCTCCGACCGTTTGCCTTCTTAGCTCCCAAATCATAAAATTAACTATATTCTATGAACCATGAGCTCTTCAAGGTATTTTTTCATCGTGATGTCCCCCCCCTCATGAATTCGACCCCTCATCCAAGATATATTTCCATCATGGAGCCCATGGGCCTTCACGAAGTAAGGGGATCCCCAAGGGGACACAGGTCTTCGCGGAGCAATTGTGATTCACAAAGCGCCCTCTATGAACACGTGACCCACATTCCAAGGCATGGTCACTGTGATTCATGAATCACATCACTTAAAAGTTATACGATTCACAAGGTGACCTTCTTCATGAAGTACTGCTCCGCAAGGGTCTTTCCACATCACAACGAATGTTCCATATGCAACAATATCTTATTCCTAGGTAGGCCACTTCACATCATGAATCTTACCCCTTTGCAAATCCCCCCCCCCACTATATGAACCACCAGTGCGTCACGAGGTATCTACCTATGTTCCCCATTTATCTAAAACTATATTTCCTAGGTGACCATATATTTTTTCATGAAGTAACTTCAAATTCCCTTGGGAGGTTCCTCCCATTGCATTGCATTTCCTAATGCTTCTTCGCACAGGCACACTAATGACTATTTCTTCTTCGCATAGCCACAGTAACATGGACCCCTCAATGGATCACTCCATAAAACCCCATATACAAGGCATTGTTGATTCCTTCCCTTCCCCAGGGGGAAATATGTATCATTTATGTATGTCTTAAGGAGGGTGGAGTGAACCCACCTCGTCTCAGCTGTCGGACATTAAACATACATGCTCTTTCATCCTCGGCACAAGATGTTAATCTATGACCACACCCAGTGAGTCATTCGTGGGGTTTCCGGCAATGGACATTACACATTCCCACACATCTCCACAAAAGTGAAGTCATTCCTCACATGGAATGAGATCCTATTTATGATAGTTGTTTCTTTCTGTGGAGAAAGGGTAACCACCTTGGTGTAATCCCATATATTTTCTTACATAATGTAGCACCACTGCTCGTCATCTCTTCCTCGGAGCCAAGAATGAGGGGGGGGGGGAGGATGGCCAATGGAGACATCATTTCTTCAATTACAAATCCCTATCTCTCTGGGCTTTGTCACCACTTGGGCCTCCACTGAGGAGGATGTCCCAATGATTATCTCCCAGGGATGCCAACAACACGTTATCCCATGTTTCCTATTCAGGCTACTAACCAAGTGTAAGCCCATATTTCCTCTTTTGGCCACTAACCAAGCATAAGCCCCTATTTCCTATTCGGGAAGCTAACCATGTGTAATCCCCCATTCCACTTCCCATAGATGTATCTTACATGACATGATCGTTAGGCTTTTACAGTCTCTTGTTTCTCACGCCGAGCATGAATCGCATGGTCATAGAGTAAGCATCGACACTGACGTCTTCTTTAGGAAGTCTAGAGTGTAATCCCTAAACAAAAACCCATTTGGAACAATGTGGACTATGATCCTTCCCATGTCATGGGACATAGGAAGCCTCCCTCTGGTTCATTCCAATGAAACATTGGTCTCGACATTCTTCATGTCAATGCACCAAAACCCATTACGAACAACGTGGACTTTGATCCTCGACAAGGCATGGTACATAGAAAGACTCCATAAGGTTCAAGCCCAACACCCATTGGTACTCCCCATCTAAAAATCAGTTCCCACTCCTTCTAAAATACATTTAATTTGATCCTTGCCAAGGTAGGGTACGTCAGAAGCCTCCTTGAGGTTCATGGCCACCAACCATTGGTCCTGACTATCTTCACGTCATCTCACCAACCTCTTTAAGATCTACATGGACTTTATCATTTCCAAGGAATGGTATATAGGAAGCCTCCCCGAGGATAATTCCCAACACCCATTGGTACCGTCCATCTTCACATCAGATCCCACTCCGGCTGAACTACTTGGACATTGATCCTGTCCAATGTATGGTATATAGGAAACCTCAATGAAGTTCAAGCCTACGAAACTTTGGTTCAGACCTGCTTCACGTTAGTTATAATTACATCTGAACTATGTGGACATTAATCCATGCTAAGGTAATGCATGTAGGATGCCTCTCGAAAGATCATGCCCAACAAACATTTCTTCTGACTCCCTTCACGTTGGACCACCTTCGTCCCGCAAGAAATTTAAACTGCATGCCACCCTTTTCATCATGCATGTTGTTAAGCTGCATCCACCATTAATAACTTCGTGGAAATTGATCCTTTCTTTGGAAAGGTGCATAGAAAGTCTCCCTGAGGTTCAATCCCAATAGCCATTGATCCCAACCATCTTCACGTCGGTTCCCACTCAGACCAAACTATGTGGGCATTGATCCGTTTCTCCTTGAGAAGGTATGTAGGAAGAATCCCTGAGGTTCAACCCCATACAGTGGTAAGGCATTGTAACCACATCCAACAGTAAGATTTTGTGACCTCGTCCAGTGGTAATCCGTTGTGACCGCATTCAGTGGTAAGCCTTTGTGACCACTTCCATTGGTATGATGTTGTGACCACATCTAGCGGTAAGCCATTGTGACCCCCACCAGTGGTAAGCCATTGTGATCCCACCGAGCGTTAAGCCGTTGTGATCCCATACCCAATGGTAATTCATTTTGGACCTCATGAAGTGGTAAGCCATTGGGAGTCCATGTTAGTGGTAATCCATTGTCATCCCAAGCCAAGTGGTAAGCCATAGTGATTCCATGTCAGCGGTAAGCCATTATCAACCCAAACCCAGCGATAAGCTGCTATCGTCCCGTCTATTAGGACTCATATCATTGGGATGTCCCGGTGGGGTAAGGCTAACCTTAGGCTACTAACCATGAGTAATCACCAGTATTTCATTGAGTTTCTGTCCACTACGCACCCTGATTCCATACTCCCCATCTGAAACTACATGTACATTGATTCCCTTCCATGGGGATACGCTGGAGGTCTCTTCGAGACTCAATCGCAACATCACTTTTTTCCCACAAGTTTAATCCATATCATTCTCCATACACATCATTTATCAAACCATTATCCATCAAGATTACAACCAGGTTTGTCACATCCTAGTCAGATCATGAAAATTCTTCTCTTCACTGCTCCTAGCAGAAATCAGGTAACTAACCACGTGTTATCATTGACATCAGTGTTTCCTCCAAGGGTTTCACCAATCAGATCTTCTATAGTCTATGTTTTAATTAGTCTGATCCATATCCACTAGATGTTAAACTCACAACATTCCCTATGTTAAACATGGAATGTTGAGGAAAATCTCATATACATTCCAATGGAATATAATACCCCGCATTCGATGTGGGAATCCTTAGGCATCAGCGCCCTCGAGAATCCCTATAATAAGGGTGAGAAAACCAGTTGTGCTAGTGTTCCAACATCCAGACATGCTAGTGATATCCAACGTGACTACTCCCCTGACTGAAGGTTTCTCCCCTGACCAGAACCCATGGAATGTCCTAACAGAAGTAGTGTAATCAACCAACGTCCACGAATAAATCGAATTTAGAAGAGTTTCAAGAATTACGTCGTGGACTATAAGGTAGACCCGAACCAGGAGATGAGTTCGTGGGAGGAATCCACGAAAGGAATAATTGAATTACCATCATCCTGTTTCATTCATGGAGCAATGGTCCATGGATAATGGATGGATTTTGCCTATCTTTCGAATGTAGGAATGCGGGGCATCAACTATGCGACCTCGACAGACAGATGTACATGCCCAGACGAAAGCATCTAAAACAAAAATAGTGAACCATATGTGATGTTCTTCTCCTAAAAAGGTGATTAGTATCATTCAAAACATCAGTTGATTAGTTTTTCACCAGATCTAGTTATACAGTGCTGCGTCCCACAACGCAAATAGTGGGCCTGGCATGAAACACACCAGATGTTGGTGTAGTCAAAACATTTGACATCCCAGTCTATGATGTTGTCAATGTGGATCCTTAATACCAGCCATGGGAGATGGAATGGTGTTGGGGAACATGGCAACAATTTTTTTTCATCACAATTGGCATAATCTCTCTGATTTTTAGGAACTAAACTATTTACCTAGGAACCCATTTGTGACCTTACCACCGATGCCGGATTAGGGTAAACACTAACGTGGATATCCGACGTGGCTCAACTACTACTATGATGGCCTCCACACCCATAGCTACTGGGAATGCATGCCCATATCCCCTTAAAATATCGTAAAACAATGGGTGATAAGAAAGCTCGTTCGCCGATACAAGGAGAAGGGGATTATCCGGACTAGGGATGTAGCCCACTGGGATTTAAAGGCGTCTGTGCCTCATCGACACTACCACCCCCATGTGTCATGCAGGGAGCCACTTCCCCCCACCCTGACTACCAATGATTATGAGATCCTCTCCGTGAAACATCTCAACAACTTCCTCCCACACACCAATGGGGTTGGGGATGTATGGTCCAAACCGACTGAGATCCCGTTTCAGGAGCCCCCACGGAGGCCCCCCACTAAATCGTGCTAGTGCCACCACCTAGTCCCATGGGCTGGAGATCTGGTAAGCTATGTACCTATAACATCGGCCTCGGTCTGGATGACCCGATGCAAACATCAGGCATATGCTGAGGAGGACGTCCCTCAACAGTTGTTGACGTCAGCATCTACTTTGGCACGTGCCACAACGGACGTGTATCATCAACCTCTTGAGCACACTGAGAAAGGGAACTTTTATACCAGGCTCGGATCGAGGGCCCAATCTCCCCATGAGCAGGCTAGGTTGACTGTCTCGGCCATCGGCAAAGGGATCACTTTCCACAGACCGACTCATGGCAATGACACCCAGTACAGAGGTCATCACCCTACTGCCACCATGTAGAACTCGAGTCCTCCCCATATTCAATCTTTGAATTGAGGTATGCCCCATGCTACCTTCAATCAGGACAAGGGTACTCCCCATGGAATGTGACACTCAGTATGGATGTGTTGATCGTGCTCATTACAATGGGAATGAGTCATTCCACCTAACTAAACCACTAATATAGAGATGGTACACATCCGGTCAATATCCAATATGGGGGGATTCCCCATGTCCTTGCAGAAGCTGGAAAAGGTCCTCCTCACCTCATCAATCAGAGGAGTGAAGTTCCGCTTCGCTTCACCAGCACCAACCACATAGGTCTTACATGTGTTCCACCTGATCTGTATGAGGACACTCCTCACACTGACACTGCTAGGGGAAGAAATCATGGATGACTTACATGTGCTCCTATCAGCTACAACGGAAGCCCTACCCACTCCATCATTTCTTACAGAGGTCCCCTCTACACATCAGCCAGTGTACACAGAGGTCCTCCCCATTTTCCCTTTGATATTTTTTCAGGTGCTCGTCACACCCATCCTCACTAAGGCATAATTCCACCCACACCTACACCAGTACGGACAAAGGACATCATCGTGTTGGAAATCTACCATGTCTTAAAAAACCCTGGTTAGGAGGGAATTTATTCACCACCATAAAAAGAATCATGAGAAGATTCAGATCGAGATCAAACCAATATTCTTCTCAGAGTATTAGGGGGAATACGACTTAGTGATGGAACCCTCAACTAGATCCTCTATGTCAAGGGTCGGGGGAGGAACAAGACGCATCAGCCTCATAGATACAAAATGTGAGGTCAATCATATTCCCACCTCCCTCAATAGGTATATCTTGGAGGTTGAAAATTTTGCAACCCCCAGGTTACGGCCATTCAATCTCCACCATCATCACCAGAAGAACTCTCTACCCAGACTAGAGATCATAGAGAGCTCTTCTGGGGATCAATTTTATATGATCAGCAGTGTAACCTCTCACCACAAGCCATAATCCCTATGCCCAAAACTACGGTTGAATGCCCATCATTAAGCGATGAGTTGGCCATATCACTACACTATTTAGAGGATATCCCATGATGTAGCATCTTGTCAACTCTCTCACCATATTCTCCACCGTATGGACTTCAATCTGTGTAGTCTACATCAGTAACAATACTATTTCCCTAGCCACCTCCTATAGACGAGTTAATAAATGAGGGGCCAGACCCTAAATCTAGACCAAGGATATTGTTGTATATTCTCACATCAGACCATTTCCCTAAGATGTTATAGGTAGTTGTAGTTCCAAATTTTATGGCACTATAAGTTCTCAACTAGGGGGTGGTTAGAAGTATTAATCAGACCCTCTAGATGACTCATTTCTTCCTTCGACATCGATGAGTGACCTACCCCAAGATTAAGGAACACTTCGAAGATATCATACAATGTTGTCATTTGGTCTATTTTGCCACACTCCCTATGGCCCAATGCCCAGAGTCACCAAGCCCCCATAAGAGCCTCTAACAATAGTGTGTCTAGGACATTAAAGTGCTCCACAGGGTAATAAAAGAGGCATCTCCCTAGAGTCAATGCCTTGTTCCAATACACTAGTTTGCCTCATGATACCTACCAATTCATCTAGGAGCTATAGCGGTCTCCACCTGTCACTTAGTAAGTCTACTGCATTCCTCATATGAATTGTTGAAACCTAACATAAACATTCATATTAAAACTAGCATATGAAATGTCAATAAATTAACCATAAACCATGAATGGTATAAAAAATAGAACATCCAAAGTCAATCATATCATAACTCATTCAATACAATATGGAAAATTTTATTTTAATAAATCAACCTCTATCAAAATAATATCCAGTAAAGTATGCTGACATAGTTGAAAATGATGAGTAAAACATTTTGAGAGAAATATCCTTTTTGTGAAATCATTTAAAAGTCACACATTTATAAAGGAAGTAATTTAAAAAAAATTTTGAATCAAAGTGTCCCATACCACTTTGAAACTTTTGAAAATAATTATCATTTCAAAACATTCATGTCCATATAAATAAACCCATAAAATCATTTTGAAAACATGGACAATAATTAAAATGATTTAGAAAGATAAATATTTAAAACATTTAAAATTCTATTCTTGATAAAGAGTACCTTTCACAAATCCTTAAAATATTCATTTTGAAATTATTTTTATGAAAAATGGACAGAGATGATAAAAATGTTCCAGTAAATACTAACACATAAACAATCTCGGATAATAATGAGATTGAGGTATTAACCCTTACCTTGAACAATACTTTAGTCGAGGTTATGTTTAACCTTTTTTACGAAGATCATAGTATGTTATTAAATTATAATAGAACCATATTAGTATTTATGATATCATACATGATTCATTTATTACTTTATACTACCGATTTAATAATAATTTCCATGTTAAATTAACATTTCGGGTAATAATAGCTTTCTTTATCGTACGTGTTTTAGCTTTTTATTCTTGATTATATCACTTAGATAAAGATTTATAAACATCCAAAATATAAAACATGATTTATATATCATATATAATTATAATATAAATATGTATAATAGACATATATATTAAAATTAAAAACACCGTTTTTGGAGACGGTAGTCCGTACGTACGCATAAACGTAGTTTCCATTTTCATATCGTATTGAACGGAACTAAGTGAATAAGATATATGTAAGTATATATTTATATATATATGTATATGTATATATATTCAGTATCATTATTATGTCATACATTACATACTTATTAGTTATATAAATTTTTATAATCGTAGATGAATGGTGAATGTGGAAATGAATCTCATCGCGTCGTGGAGACGGTAATCCATACGTACGCACTAGAGACAATATCTTTTCTTTAAAGGTGTGGAATTGGAGGGTATATTAATTTTACATAGACATTAGAATGTTATTTTCATTATTTATATACATATTACTCATCATTATATCCATCCAAATAATATAGTGTTGAATAATAAATTACACCACAGCATGGAGATGGTAAGCTATACATACGCATGCATGGTGACATTATCATTCCTAAGATGGATAGAATAATAAATATAATTGATAAATATTTATAATAAAATCACAATATATATAAGATATTGGAGTTATTATTTTATAATCTAAACAACAAAGAAATAGTTTGTGGAAGAATAAGAGAACTTGAAAGAGGGTGGTGAAATCATTACCTCTTCCACAGGTTCTTCCTTTTGAATTGATCAAAATGTCTCCATAGGTTGGATTTATGAACAAAGGAAGTCATCTTGGACAAATTTAGGATATTTGAGCGGATATTTGGGTAGGGTTTGGGCGATCCAAATGGATTTGGAGATGTGAATTTGAGAGAAGGGATGTTCCCTTTTATAAGAGGGGTGAGGGTCACTTTAGGAAAAGATTAATGTATTAATTTATTATACAATAATATTCACTTTGTAATGGTTATAAATGAATATAGTTAGATCCATAGGTGGTTATGGGTCAACCGCCTCTCAAACAGTAGGTTTTAGACAAGTTTAGGATACCATTTAACCTTATCATTTAGATTTAACACTTTGTTAAATAGTTTAACTTTTACCGTGTCTTCTTGTATTCTTACTATTTATGGTTAATTAACATACACTAAACTTAAAAGAGATCCTCAAGTGGCTCATTACTGATATATATAATATTATTTGATCCCTTTTTCTGAAACATACATTTTTAGGAATATTATATCAACCAATAATATAGTATTTGTTTTAAATATTAATTTATGTCAATTTTGACATTATTTGGTATTTTGATTTTTTGAAATTCATCACAACATTATTACTATGAAAAGTATACATTGAATCAGGCCTAACATGTCATAGTCACCTAGAAAATTTGTGGATGTCATAAAAACGTTGAAATTATATTCATTTTAATATTATTAATACCATTTGTTTGATTTATTCAATAATATGGTTATTACTACATCATCATTGTGTCATTAATAAATTTAATTATTTAATCTCTAAAAATGATAAATAAAATACCATTATGTATGAAATCGTTTTAGTTTTATAATTATTTTTTATAGTTGAATTTATCTTATGTATAACCCCATATTGTAAATGGTTTAGTTGTTAAACTTTGATTTTAACTCATTTAACTCTTCTTTAAATAAAATTATAATAAAGGTCTTAATCTAATCCAAGTGGACCTAAAGGGTCATATTTTATTTCTAAGGTTGTTTTTTGTCATATTAAATGTATCCAATAGAATTAGGAAACGTTTTAGGGTTATAAAAATATCAGTTTTACACTTAATTACCCTATTTACTTTTTACCAAGGTAAATAAAAGTAAAATGTTACTATTCAACAAAAATTATTTTTACCTTATTGAACCACATTTTACTTACCGATATCAACTGTGTCTCATATTTTGGAAATTCCACACACATACGAGGTAAAATTATGTTTTATTTGAATTCTCAAATTCTTCTAGGTGGTGGGTAAAAGACGGTGAAAAGTTCTATAAAAAAATTATATATCTAAATATAAATGAAATTTACTCCAATAAATTACATTGAACATAAATATATATTATGTATCTACTTTGACCTAAAATAAATTTAAATAAAATAAATAATTATTTAAATAAAAATTCTATTTTAAACAATAAATTTGTGTTTTTTTCACTATTCATTAAAAATTTAGCATTTTTAGAAAAAATTCAATAATTCAACCTAGGATAATTTTTATATTATGAATCCAAATATGAAGTCTATTTTACCAAATTCAAAACATATAAGTTTCATTTATTAATTTATAATTAATTCTTGTTGTCAAAACAAATTTCGTGTTCTTAAAAAATAATAACCATCCAAGGATTGACACTTGTTTATGTATAATTTCAATGTGAAATTTATTATAATGAAGAAAATTGGATTAAAGGGTAAAATATAATCTAATTATATTTCGAAAAGATTAAAATGTATAATTAAACACTATAAATAATTTTGATTAAAAAAGTTGTTTTAGTTAAAATATAGCATTTTTCACTATTCACTCAAATATGAAAGTTATCAGAAAAACACCAAAAATTTATTGAAACTAAATTCTTATTTCCTGATTCCAAAGAAGAAGCTTATTTTGTAAAAATGAATATATAAATGTTTCGAATATTATATTTAAAAAGGGTTCTTTTTTAAAAAGCGTTAAAATTGCATTTTTTGAAAAATAATTCTTTTATCTGAAAAAAATGAATTTGTTCTTACATTATTTCTTAGAAACTCATAATATATATTCCTAAATTATAAGGATTGTATAATGTTCAAAATTTAGTTAATACTATTCATAACATCTTTTGAATGGCTTTTTTGGTATGTCGTGATGCGCTTGAACTCAGTGTTGCGTGTAGTGCAAGTTATTGTCTTACATTGAAGAATATATCATACTATGAAATTATGGGGTGTTACAATGTGGGATTTGATTATTTCCAAGGAAAGAAACGTAGGAAGCCTCCCTAAGGTTCATGACCAAAAACATTGGTTCTGACCCCCTTCACTTCAGACCACCTTTTTCCCACATGACGTTACACTGCATGTCCCCCTTTTCATCCCGCAAGATGTTAAAATGATTACAGAATTATGAACTATATAGGCATTGATCCTTGCCAAGGAAAGGTACTTAGGAAGCCTCCATGAGTTTAAATCCCAACATCAATTGATCACAACCATCTTCCTCTCTATTCCCACTCATCCCAAACAACATGGTATTTGATCATTGTCTCATAGACATGGTATGTAGGGAGCCCCCTGAGGATCGCCCCCATCAAGAGGTAAGTCGTTGTGACCCCATACAATGGTAATCCATCATGACCACAACCAATGATAAGCAATTTTGACCCAATCAACACGCTATTGAGATTCCAGCTAGTGGTATGACGTTGCGATCCCCTATCAAATGCTATGTCGTTGAGGACCTCATGTGGTGGTAAGCCATTGTGATTCCATGTTAGCAGTTATCCATTGTCAACCCAAACCATGTGTTATGCCACTTTCACCCCAGCTATTGGGACCCATATATCTGGTCCATCATAGAGGCTTAAGACCATCCCTGGGTTGCTAACCACGTGTAATCCCCTTTATACTATCAGGTTGTTATTCTCTATGCACACCCAGATTCCATATTCCCCATCCTAAACTACGTGTACTTTGTTTAGCTACCAAATGGATATGTAGGAGGTATCTTTTAGAATCAATCCCAACATCACTATCGTCCATGTGTCGAATCCATTTCATTCTTCATCCACTTAATTTAACATTCCCTTATCCATCTTGATATTTACATGAGCCGCCACATATTTGTGAGATCATACAAATTCATCTCTTCAATGCTCATTGAAGTAATCGGGTAACCAACCATGTGTGATCCTGATAACCGTGTTTCCTCAAAGGGTTTCACCCATCTGATCCACTCTATTAAGTGTCCCAATCAGTATGATCCATCCTCGTTAGATGTTAAACTCGAAGCACACCCTGTGTTAAACATAGGTAGATGATAAAAACCTCAAGTAAAGCCTATTGAATATTATTCAATGCATTTGATGTGGGATCCCTTGGGTTTCTGCACCCTCGAGAAGAACAATAATAATTGGAGGAAACCCAAAAATTTTAGTGTTCTATCATCCGGACACGCTAGTGATGTCCAACGTCGCTACACCCCCGACCCAATGTTGCTACCATGACCGGACCCCTTGAAATGTCCTGAATTATGTGTTATAATCAACCATTATCCATGAAGAAATGGAAATGGGAAGTATTTCAAAAAAAAATTCTTATTCTCTAATGGAGACCCAAACTAGTTGACGAGTTCCTAGGAGGAATCCATGTAAGGAAGAACTATCATCTCATCATCCTATTTCAATCATGGAGAAAACATCCATGGATAAGCGATGGATGTTTCCCACCTTTGGAAACCATATATGCAGGGAAACAGATGCACGCCCTCCATAGACGGATGTGCGTGCCCTGACGAAAGAATCAGAAACAAACCCCTAATTGTGAATGTGTGGGATTTCAGGTGTAGTGGATGCTTGAAAATATTATATTATTTATAATATTTTTCTGTGCATGCATTATTTTTATTAATTAATCACATCTCCAAAACATGGTCTCAATTAAATGTAATAATCCCATTATTTCATTAGTAATTTGAATCTTCCAGTGATGTTATGGTAGATCCATTCACATAGCGTCACACATATCTTTCTATCTTGAGTGGGTTAAATGGATAAATTAATTATTTAATTAATTTAGTTAACAATATAATTAATTTAGATTATTATTTATGTTGTCCATATTCCTTTTTTATTTTCTTCAAATCCAAGGAAAATTATTTAGAGACTATAGAATTGAATAATTACACACTTTATTGAGAATATTGATGATAGAAAACATGAGCTTGATCTTCATAGATTGTGATATAAACCATATTCATGATATTTTATGATTTATTTTTTTGTGGATTTCCAATAAAAAATATCCATGAATGATTTTATTTCACATCTTTTACCGAATCAATGTTTTGAATAATATTTGGAATCAATATTACTTATGATTACATCGTTTACAAAGTGTAGCCTTCTGTTCTTCATGGATTCAATGAAGAATTATTTTTATGATTATTATTCCAAATTATTCACACCATAATAACATTATATTTTCATATTTTCGTGATTGATGGAGAGGTGACTAGGTTATTCTTTTTATTCCATCTCCCTCTTACTATTATTCTATCATTATCCTCTGTCACTCGATTAACATGTTGTCATCTTTTTAGGTCATATAGTTTATTAGGTGTAGGTTCAGAAGGGGATTATTATCATCTCAAGTCCCTGAGTGGATCTTGGAATCTTGTACATATTGGTATGACCCCCAACCTAGAAAAATGAAAATGTGGAACTTGATCCCGTTTATATATAAAACAACATAATAATTCAAATTACTTATTTTGAATGGGTGGGACCATAAGGTTCTTCCTCAACTATAATCATTTAAAAAAACTATAAAATGTCAAATTAAATTCATTACTAAATAACATTAATAGAAAAAATAATCCTAAAATATTTAATAAAATCATATATAATAAAATATAAATGATAAAGAGAAATAAAAATATGATATATTAGTTGTTATTGAGATATATTTACATATTTTAAAATTATTTTTTGTAACATAACATTTAAATCTAATTTCTATATTTGAAAAAATATAATATTCAAGAACATTTTTTATTATATATCAGTTTAATAACAATTTTTATTGAATATTAATGAAAAAAATTTACTTTGTTTATATTAACAATAAATAAAAATATAATACACCGAATTTTGAATCATATTTTTTTAGTTAAAATTTTCACAATGAATATTAAAATAAATTTATTACTGCAGCATATGAATTGAAAATTTTCACTTTAAATTTTAATATATCTTGGTAGTATAAGTTCTTATATGAAAATTAATCTAAATGTTTGATGATCAAAAATTAATTGAACATTTTCACTATAAAATAACAATATTTATTTATTTAATTATATTTGTATATAAATATTTATTTTTAATGGAATATTTGACTTTTAAATTTTTAGAGTATGTCTGAATTGAAATGATTGAGTGTATATTTTCACCAAAAACATCATGTGGGGTTTTTCACTGCAATCTTCTAGTGGATATTTTCTCAAGTAAATTTTATATGAAATTTTATGTTCAAATTATCAGTGAAAAATAAAATTACTAATCTGTTATAATATTTGAACTGAATTTTTATACAAGTTTTATATTTTAGAAATTTTTTAATAAATTTTTTATTAAAAGTATAAATTCCCTAAATGTATATAGTGGGAATCTTCCATTAAATATTTTAATTTAATTATCAATACAAATTAATTTTTTGTAAAATTTCCTAGTATAGTTTCTCTCTAAATATTATTGTGTAAATATTGAATACAAATTATTAAGGTAAATTTACATTTTCTATTTATGTAATATTATATTTGTTATAAAATTTTAATTGTCAAAAACGTGTACTATAAATTAACAATAAAAATTTTTACTTTGTATTTACATTATAATTTTTTTTGACAAAACAATTCAATATTTTTTTAATTTATAAAAAAATTTCATTATAATTTTTTTAAAAAGTGTATGTTACCATATCCACATGGATCATCCCATTTTCATGTTTTCGAAGACCAAGGTGCTCAAAGAAGGTATGGAGGATTTCAGTAGGATTTTGTTCATGAGAAGCTAGAAATAATATGTCTATACTATGTGACCAAGGGGTACACGAACTGTACTATTTGGGTTTCATAAAAATAAAAAAAAGTGTCGGGCATATGTGTTTTCTGACGTATTTCACCTCTCAGAGGTACATGGTCTGACAAAGAGGTACACATGGTGTAATAAACCACCAATGTGTATTTTTTAGACACCTACTAGCTCAGGGTTTTCAAACCCTACTTCTTGACCATTCCCTCACTTGACTCTAGATTTACCGAACACCTCCCTTTTTAAGGATGTGGGATTCCATTGTCCTGCATCGGTTACCCACATCCATCTTCATTCTATCTCTAATATGAGGTCTGAATTACCTCCGTTATTTGGTTTTATTCCATATGTTATCTCTTGTTCTTCCTTTCCTTATTATGGCGTTTGATCTCCATTGTTCAATGGTAGTTTCTTTTGGTTGTTGTCAAGGCGGTGGGGTCGCGACATCCTCGGGTGGGTGTAGTTATTGTTGGAATGGAGATCATGATCAATTTCATTGATTCATTCTCTAGTGAAGAACACTAAAAACCATTCTAGGTATGTGATTCATTGATTCTCTAATTATTACTAGAAATCATATAGTTAACAAGATTTATCCATTTGAATCCCAATGGAATTATCATAACTAAATACATGAAGTATTTGAAAATAATTTGTTTGATCACATGTTGTTTCTTTTCATGATGATAACGGTTTGCCTCATGATTTTCTAGATAGTGTGATATATATTATTATACTGTTAAGATTTTTTTTTGTGATGAAATTGGAAAATAACGCAATTCCCTAATTAATACATAAGTAATTAGATAATGATAAAGAGGCTTATAGATGAATCTTATCGTTGTTGTAATTTGATGTCAGCAAAATATATGAAATTTTCCATGTCCATTCGATATTGTAGTCAATCCTTATGCCTGTTGGTACTAATTGTTTAATGGAAAGTGAAATTAATTGTTTAATTAATTTTTGGTAGCTATGATAGCTTGTAGTTTTGGATGCCCATAGTTGGAACATACTAATAATAAATCAAATAATTTAATATGGAATAATGAACTATTTGTTTTATAATATAAAATACCCCATAGGGTTATTGGTTACCTTCATACAAGTAAATGCCAAAGAGCCTTATTCATGGAGTTGTGAGTGATCATTACTTGTGAATGGAAGAATCCCTTTTTTATGGACAAATGATTGGTAGATTTTTTCTACTTCATGGGATGTGTTATGATATTAGATAGATTTTGTGATATGATTCGGAAGATAGGACCATTGGATTTGGAAGTAGTGGATTCCAAGAGTGGTGACATGAATCAGTTTATACATGTGGATATCAGGGAGGACACAAGATATTATGAAACACATTGGATGTGAATGATTGGTTAATTGCTGATTTTTTTTGATTTTTTATCTATTTTATTTTCCCCACTGATCAGGGGAACTGGTCTTGCATACCCTCCTTCCAGAAAGTGGTGAAGACATGCAGGGTATTCCACCTTCTTTTCGTGTTTTGCTTTTTTAGAGAGGATGGGTCAACACTCCCCCTATTTGGGGAAATTTCTTGACTATTAGTTCATCTACTCCATGTGTGTATTCCCATTATGTTTGGTAGCATATAATATTTTCCTAGAATGAATGGGAATATGAGAATGTAAAAATGTTGTTAATAAATGATTGAATAAATGATGTTTACCCTTAGGGTTGGAACATGGTGTAATTAAATGATAAGTATACAATTTAATGGAATAATTGACATTGGGTGTGGTTCGAATGAAAAATAATGTGGAATTGTTAATAATTAATTAATATTTAAAGAATTAATTATTGTAAGGTCAAACTATTAAAAAGGTAATGAAGTAATGTAATAAAGTTGTTTACATTGTTGTGTGCTTATATGATACCTAGTCCTAGCAGCGGTAGCTAGGAGTCAGAGAGATGTTAGATGATGTTGAGTATAAAACATGGTTATTCCCATTGTATGGTTGTGAGATATAGTATATTCTATAATATTTGTGTTTCAATATGCTACACCACCCTATCACTTATGTAAAATCATACCCCATGGATTATAAGACTTGGGGAGTTTTTCCGCAACATTTTGGTTGGAGGACGGATGGCTCACTACTCCATTTTTCCCACACACTTATCATGGTTGATACTGGTGATGGTCGGAATATCATTTAGTTTTACCCATATAGGTTTTTAGAGGTATGTATTGGCTTTTGGTTATTCACACACATATATTTTGGAATGGTTTCTTATGGACTACTATAGGTGTAATGTGTATAGGCTATGATGGATTGAGGATCCTTACTCAGTGTATTGGATATTAGGGCTTGATTGTTATCACCGGATGTATGATACACATTATGTGAGTTTTGGTGGCTTTGAAAACTACTTTGTTACATGGGTAACATGGATGTGGTCTTTGTGTTGCACGATGTGCATGTTTAGGTGCTTTGACTAGGTGTCTATGGGAATGCCTTTTTGTAGAGAGATGCATAGGACATGCGATGTTGGAGAAAAGTAGCAAACCAATGGGGAATTAGTAGTAGGGTACCCATGAAATTCTTTATTATATTATATACTCTATAATGTGATACATGGTTAGTGTATCCATGTTGTGTCTAGGAAAATAGAATCCCTATTTAGGTTATAAGATAGATTCACTTGTTGTTCATTATTCATTAAAATGGTTTCATTAATTATTCATGAGAGGGTTCAGGGAGGATCCTATAGAACATACTATTATTCTCAAACTACATATATATAAAATATTTCTAGGTCACATGAAGTAGGTTAGCGATTAGGCAAGTTACTACTAGCTTGGTGTTTCATGAGCTGTTCGGGCTTCGTGGTTGCGGTTTTTTTTACATTCCTTTAGTACTTGTAGTTTTTCCTTATAGTTGAAGTTTTTTTTAATAAATTTACATATATGTACTTGGGATTTATATTATATTGTAGTCTAAGTTGTATTTGGTTGGTTTCTATCATATCTATCTCTTCTTCATTGGTTCTCTTAAAGGGTAATGCCTTCCATTTGTGTGTTTACTATATCCTAGATGATTGTCACCATCCCAGGGACTACATGATTCAGGACTATAGGGGTCACTATCTCACATCTCACATCTCCATCCCAAGAGGGGTACACCTTGTGGGGAGGGGGTCTGGAAAGTTGGTTTCATAGGTCTGAGTGAGCGATATAATGGAGTTCGGGGGTTATGAAAATGTGAGGTTTCATGGGATGGTAGGGAATGATGTCAGTAATGATTAGAATGTGATGTAAACACTGGTTACTGGCTATGACAAAGGAGATTACTACTATATATGATCTGAGGAATGGAGAATTATGTTGATAGAGGCCACTATATGAGTTGATACTAGTTGTAAGGTAGAGACACTGGAAAAGATAAGGCATCATTATTTTTTCACAATGTTTAAATGCGTAGACCATGGGATAGGTTACCCAAAAATGAGTAAAAGAAAACAATTAATTAATTAATGTTGATTCATACAGAATCCATTTTTGGGAGCACTGACTATTTTTTATTTGGAAGGTATGGATCTAGGTTGATGTCATCATCTTGTTTTCCATGAAGTTGTCTAGAAGGCAGTTCCAGCAGATCACTACAGGGTAGATGATGATGACGATACACGTGTAGGAGGGAACACTGAAAGATTCAGTGCAGAGTATATAGAAGTACGAATGATATATTTCATAGGCATCCATGGAATCCAGGTTAGAGGAGTATGGGATGGCCTTTAGTTTGATCTGGGTTTGGATGGAGCATTGTGTTTATTTGTTTTGGATGATGTTGTGTGGTGCATCGAGGAAGTGGGGATTCCTTTTCTTTAGGGATTTTGATGTGTTGGAAATCTCATGGGGGGAGTAATGTGACAAGACTCTATTAGAGTTTCTTTATTCGTCTGTGAAGGCCTCTAGTCTACATGAACTACTTACCCTTCGATCTGGGAGCTTCAGTGTATGAGTGTTTGGAATCTATTTTAAGAACCTTTTATGATATTATTTGGACCTGTTCCCTGATGAGAAGGACATGGTGAGGAATTTTGATATGGATTTTGACCTAGATATCTCGTGCCACATCAAACTGTATATAGTAATGACATATCATGTAGTGATATTGAGTGCAGTGGCCATCAAGAGGACATTCGACATAACTAGATCATCACAGGAGGATAGTCCTCATGATTCCTTTTGAAGAAGAGATGTGATCTGGGGTTCTTGGTTTTTAGGGATGATTATTTTCCATTCAGTAGGGGTAAGTCCCATCCCTCAACTTCTTATTTCCCTAGGGGTGGAAGATCATAGGCCTCTCCCCATTGATCAGGTGCATTTTTTCTTTCGGAGGACTAGGTCATGACAAGCAAGAGTTATAGTCTATTTAAAGTGGTCATCATGCGGCAGGTGATCCCCTCCATGTTCCTCCCATGAGGAATTTACATCCAAGGTAGAAATAAGATGTTATACTAGATTTGGATCAGCAGAGAGTAGATGGGGTAAACAGAGGACATCCTCGGAAAGGCCTTTATCCTCAATGAGTAGTTTGTGGCTATGGTGGTGGCTTTCATTAGGGTTTGAGAGGTTGTATAGGAGGTTGTGGTGAGCTTCTTGCATTAGCATTATTAGCGTCATTTGATAAAAAAGTCGATTATGGTACAATTTTCTTATTTTCTACTTGTTTGAATTATTTTCTTGATTCAGTAGGTATACACACATTCATATGACCAACCCTTGTCCCTGATTTGGGAATGGGGTAGAGAGGCTTCCAGTTCCCTTAGCTTTGAATATGCTAGTTGGTGGTCTAGATGACATGTTTGAAGTATGTTGATATTGTGAGCTAGTGTTGGGGAAGCACCGCTCTTAGGTAGGATCCCAATGTTTACGTATACGACTATATGATTTCATCATTCGCATGGATTGATTTTATTTAGTGTAGGATATCATTGATTTCATTATGATACAAGTGGTGATCAACGATTTAGATGGATATCCAAAAGTGTTTGTTGGTAAGAGAGACCCTAGGATGTGTAAGAGGCATGCTTGGTCCTTGTAATTAATGATTGAATAACTGATGTTATGTTCTTCAGAGGATCAGTAGTTGGCATTTCCTTGGGTTGTAGAATAGTACCTATATGTAATTCTAGAAGAGTTTGTAGCATTAACCCCTTGACTATAGATCAATTTTCTGAATGAGCTACAATAAGGCAAATCATCAATATATATGTCTTCTTATAAGATGGCCCCTTTTATGTTACAGAAGATGTGTTTACTGCTCGATATTCTATTAGAGTGTAGTTTTCTTCGGACGAGTATGTCACCATGGGGTTCGGCAGTTTTGTTCAACATGATGGCCGACGATAGTTTGTAGTTGTGTATCTATTATCGTCACATAGACAATGTTAGAGTGAAGAATTGATATCCTCTTCTGCAGATTGATTATTGTTTCGATATACCAAAGGTTCATGTTTGTTATTGAAGATCAACTATCTTTCATGATATAATCAGATGTGTGTGAAGGATAATGACATCTTGAATACTGCTTTCGATTGTTATCATGGGCATTACGAGTTTGTTGTAATGTCATTGGGTGTGAAAATTGCTACAACTATTTTATTGGTATGTATGAACTCTTTTTTCTGTGTGTTCCTAGATAAATTTTGGGTGGTTTTCTTTGACATAATCATTTTTCACTCCACATCTGCTGAGGAGAATGCAGAGCATATTCAGGTTGTTTAAGAGATCTTTGTCAACAACAGCTACATCAGATGTTGTCGATGTATTGGTTTTGGGATCGAGAACTTCATTTCATAGGGAATGTGGTGTCCCAGCAGAAAGTACATTTGGATCCATTTATTATAGAATCGGTTTTGTATTGGACATCACCCAATACAATGGGGTAGTTGTGATGTTTAGTGGGTCTCATAGGATACAAAAGGATTTATGTAGTTGATTTATATTTGATGTTGACTCCTATGAAAAAATTGACCAGGATAGATTAGTTTTTCACATTGATTGATCAATTTTGGGTAGCATTAGAGTATCTTAAGGATATTTTGGTCAATTTTATGGTTTTTTTCTTCATGAAGAGGGAGTGATGTTTGATGTATTCTATTATGCATCTTGTCTGGGGTTATTCTATGTTCTAATGCAACAGAGATCTATTGATTCTTATAGGCCTCAGAAGCTATGTCTCCATGAACGTAATTATGCCACCCATGATCATGATTTCGCATCCATGGTGTTTTCCTTGATGTTGTGGAGACATAACATTGTTCGAGAGATCATTGTGGGTTTCTCCGACCATAAGAACATGAGGTATGTTTTCTTCTATAATGAAATGAACATGTGTTTGCATCGATATATGGAGATATTATAGAAATATTACATCCAAATATCATATAAACCTTGGAAGGGGAATGTTGTAGCTGATTCGCTATGTAAGAGGTCACATAGTGATATAGTTAGTGAATCTGGTGATTCATGAAGTGTAATGGAAGAAAATTAATCATTACATCTATTTATGTGAGAAGATGGGTCCAGAGATTTCCTTTTTCCGATGATGGTGAAGTTAACCCCAGTTCAGCAGGTGGAAGAGTCACAGTTGGGGGATATAGAAGTAGATGTTTGGAGAGAATTGTTTTGTGGAAAGACCCCCAATTGTTGGTATGATGATGAACAACACTGATTGTTGTATCAAGGATGGTTTTTAGTTCTATTAGGTATGCATGCGATTATTCCAAGATTGTTACATAGTTATCCTTTAGTGGTTCATCCTAGAGTGAAAAAGATGTAGGAACCATTGGGATTTCGTTTTGGTGACCTGGGTCAAAACGTGTTGTTGCAGAGTTTATGCCAAATTGCTTGGTTTTCAAGAAGAGTAAGGCCAACCACTATGTTCTCTATCGTTTTCTCCAGCCGTTAGATGTTCCTAAATGGAAGTGTGAGTAAATCTAAAGGGTCTTTGTAACTATATTTCCATGACTTCAGGGGTCCAGGATGATATTTGGGTGGTATTGGATCATTTAATAAAACCAACACACTTCATAGAGATAATGGAGTTGTTCTTAGTGGAGGTTTTGTCGAGGCAGTATCTAGAGGAGGTGGTGAGAATTCATGGAGTCTCGAGGAAGATCATTTCCAATTGAGATCCTCCTTTTATATCTAGGGTGTGGAGATTTATCCAACATGGATTCAGTTCTCAGCTATTTCTCTACACAACTTTTCATCCATAGACGGTCGATTATATAGAGAAGACCATCCAATCTATTGAAGACATGTTTCACTATTTTTTTCGGGATTTTAAATGTTCATGGATGAGGAACATACCATTGGTGAAGTTCTCTTAAAATAATATTTTTCACTCCACCATTGGTATAGAACTGTTTCAATCATTTATGGATAACCTTGTTGTTCATAGTTGGGCTGGACTGGGGTCAGAATGTCAGCAATTCTCATACTGGAACTAGTGCAGAATATGACATATATTGTGAAAGTGATTCATAATTAGATGAAGGCAGTGAATGATCATTTGAAATCATATTCCATTCGAAGGAGGCTAAATTTTTTGTTTAATTTTGGGGATCACATGTTTTTAAATGTCGTTCCCCAACATTGGTAAACACAGATTGGTTTTGGGAGTAATCTTTCTACATTTTTTTCCCATTAGAGGTGTTGGATTACTTTATAGTTGTGTCATATCTGTTAGTACATCCCCCATAGATGATTATGGAATATGATGTTATTCATGTGTCACTATTCCATTATTATCTGCATGACAACTCTCACATCATCTATTGGGGATATGTCAAGGTTGATGATGATGCAGTCTTTGAGGAGAGGTTTGTAGAGATTTAGGACTACTAGGAGAAGGTATTTCATGTCCATTCGATCCCTTTGGATTGTGTATTGTGAGGCAGGGTGGCATGGTGGAGATAACCTAGGTAGGTGAGTTGAAAATATTTGATTAGTACCCCATGTTTTTTGATGTTTATCTCTATCCTTTTAATTTTGTTCGTTTTCTGGTTGTAGTCCATTTCTTATTATGACATGGCTTTCTTTTGTTTCTTGTGATTGATTTCTCCCTTTGAGAGGTATCTCCAATAGCAGAGCATTTAAGTGATTTTTTATGTTGTCGTGAGACGTCGTGTTGTTCATTTGATGTGGTTGAGCTCCTAGGGTAGTGAGAGCCTTGAGAGGAATCTCACAGGGTGACTGTTTGGAAAAACCCATTTTGTTCCCTCTCTGGGATCGTTTTGGATTTTCAAGGACGAGAATGATTTGAGGGGTATATGTTCTAGGATCTGTGTGGGTCAACCCTTTGCAAGTTTATGAAGACTGAGGTGCTCAGATAATTCTTGGAGAATGTATGGAGTAGTTTGTTCATCGAAAGCTGGAATCACGGGTGCTACATGAAAAGACCATGTGGCACACAAAATGTACCGTTCGGGTTTCATAAAAATAACATAAATCACTAAGGAGACGCTTTTTTGGTAGTAGTCGCCTCGAGGTGGTATACGATGTCACGAGGAGGTACACATCATGTAATACCCTACCAGGAGTTATTTAAATGATACCAACCTACTCTGGATTTTCAATCCATACTGATTTTTTTCTCCCTCTCTCCACTCTAGAAAACATGGATGCCTCCCTCCTCCATATTTGTAGATTCCATTATCTTGGATCAGATTTCATCTTCCTTATTCAAGCCATCTTTAATCCATGGTATGATCTACTTCCTTTATTTTTTTCTTTCTTTTTCCCCCCTTTCCTCTTCCCCATGTTATGGAATATTGTCTCCATTGTTCAAAGGGAGTTTCCATTGGTTTTTGTCAATGTGGTTGTGTCATGACTTTGTTAGGGTGATTTAGTTGTTTCTAGAAAGGTGATCACGATCAATTTCATGGATCCATCCTCGAAAAAAGATCATCAAGAATCTATATAGGTATGGGATTCACTATTTTTTTAATTACTACGTGGAATTGTACAGTTAGAATGATTTATCCCTTTGGATCTCAATGGATTTTAAATAATTAAATACAAAAATTGGACTAAAATAATTAGTTTGATTTTATGTAGTTGCTTTTCACCGTGATAATGTGTTGCCTCTTGATTTTCTAGAGATTGTGATATCTATGATTTTCTTGTTAGCATATTGTTCTTTTTGTAATTTCTAAGGAACTTAATGTTCGATTTAATTGATAATAAATCGGCTAAAGTTGAGGCGGCTTATAAATTAATATGGTTGTTTTTGTAATTTTTTGATAATCAAATTGATAAAAATGGGCATGTCTATTCTAGTTGGTTGTAAAACCTGAAACATGTTGGTACTTGTTGTTTAAAGGCATGTAAAATTAAATGTTTAATTAATTTTAGGAAGCTATTATATCTTGTAATTTAGGATTCATGGAGTTTGAACCTACTAATAATAAATCAATTAATTTAGGTTGGATTAAATGTAACACCCCGAGATTTCATAGTGTGTTATTTCTTCAAAATAATTCAATAACTTGAACTACACGCAACACCGAGTTCAATCACACCATGACTTTCCAAAGAATCCATTCAAAAGAGGTTATGAATAGTATTAACTAAATTTTAAACTTTATATAATCCTTATAATTTTAGAATCCATATTATGAGTTTCTTAGACATAATGCAAGAACAAATTCATTTTCAGTATTACACTTTTATCAACTATTAATAGTGAACCCTTTTTAAATACAACATTTTAAACTTTTTGACTAAATGGGGGCATCAAAAATTTAAAATGAAATATCCCAATCTTCCACGGTACGCTTTCCTTTGAATAATACAGTAGCATGTGTTGTACGCAGCTTTGAGTTTTAACACACACCACAACCGATCAAACTAGCCGTTAGGACTAGTAATACCTACATTTTTAAATTTTATCTCTCAAAATGGACTTCATTTTTGGATTTGTAATATAGAATTTAGCCTAAGGTGAAATTTTGGTACTTTTCAGATAACTTTAATATTTTGATGAATAGTAAAAATTACTAAATTTTAATTAAAAACAACTTTTTTTAATCAAAATAATTAATAGTGATAAATAATGAATTTGAGTGTTTTTAAAGTATATTTAGAAAATATTTTAACCATTTAATACAATTTTGGTTATTAGAGATAATTTTAAAATTAAACCGGACATAAACAAGTGTCAATCTTTTGATAGTTATTATCTCTTAAAAATACACTTTTTGTTTTAACAACGGGAATTAATTTTAAATTAATTTCTGCCACTTATATGTTTTGAATTTGAAAAAATCGATTCCATATTTTGAATCAGGATGTTCAAATTGTATAAATAGGTAACTTTTATTTTTAGACATTTTGAATAATTACTTCGGTAAATATTTTATTTACCATGGTTAAGGGTAAATCCGGTAAATAAGGGTTAAAAAATAATATTATATTAACACTAAATTACCCTAAAACGTGTCCTAAACTTATTGGATGATACATGTTTGACCATAAGCATCTTTGGGTCGATTTTGGGACCCCATGGATCCACATTTAGGTGATAGGGACACTTAATTTTAATTAAGTTAAAATGAGTACGAAAATGACAAAAGCATATATCTTTTAGAAAACCAATTTTTACATAGGGCAATATATGTTGGATTTTAGACTATAAATATTAATTAGAAAGATAAAACGATTTCCTACATAATGATATATTAATTATAATTTTTAGACTTTAAATAATTTAATTAATTTATTACACAATGATGATGCAGTAATTACCATAATAGTGCAAAATTAAACTAAATGATATTATAAATAACCAAATAAATATAATTTGAGACTTTTAATGAATTACACTAATTTTATAGGATAATATTACATATAATGATTTATTTAATTTACTTTTTTCAAAGTAATAATTCTGTTATGAGTTTCACAAAAATGAACTATTGAATAGTGTCAAAATTGACATAAAAGAGTTTTTAAAACAAATATTATATTATTAATTGATATTAAATTCCTAAAAATCTAAGGTTCGGCCAAGAGATTTATATCATGATAGGTGTATCATTTATGGACCACTTGGGGGTCTCTTGGATGTATATAGTATGTTTATTAACTATATAATATAAAAATACAATGTGACATGGTAAATGTCAAACTAATTAACTAAGAGTTAAAACTAAAATATAAGGATAATATAATGACCCAAACCTGTTTAAATTATATTGGTTGAATGGTTTTCGACCTATCCCCACCTTAACATTTTTATAATACACTTTTTACCCATTAGAAACCGAATATGAATTCATTATAAATTAATATTTCTAGCTTTTCCAAAGGTTCCCCTCACCCCTCTTATAAAAGGGCACTCCTCCTTCTCATTTCTTCACACCTTCAAAGCCTTTTGGATCTTCCAAACTCTATCCAAATACTCTAAAAACTTCCCCCAATACAACCTATAGGACTTATTTTGATCATAAATCCAACCTAAGGATCCCTTTTGATCAAATCAAAAGGAAGAAATCGAAGAAGAGGTAATGATTTCACCACCCTTTTCCATGTTCTTTTCTTCTTCCACTTCTTCTTCCTTTTTTATTACCATTTTAAAATAATAAATCCAGTATCATATATATACTGTGATGTTATTATAATTATGGTACAACCATATTCATTATTCTATCCACCTTTTGAATAACATGTCACCATACGTGCATACGTACGGCTTACCGTCTCCACGTCATGGTGTAATTGTTATTCAATATATTATTATTTGGATGGGTATAATAATGATGTGTAACTCATGTAAATAATAAATATAACATGTTAATGATTCTGTATATATGCTATACCGTCCATTTATATATTATTTTAATATCAAAATAATGATATTGACGCTCGTACGTACGTACGGACTACCTTCTCCACGAACGCGATGAGATTCATTCTCCGTCGTATCCATTCAAGTATAACTATCATTTGATGATTTAAAAATAATGTTTAAGGACTTGATATAATTCTGTATATGAATAATATACAACCTATCCAGGAAAAAAATGTCTTATGTAACAAAACATATAAAAGAAAACGAGTAAGTTAAAACCCGAAACGAGCATAATATTAAGATATTATTAACAAAGAAATGTTAAAAGATCATATATGATATAATATGAATGTATATGATTCTTGTATAATTTAACAATAGTTATTTCACTATTATACAAGAGGTTAACCTACCCCAACCAAGGAGAAGTACAAGTTAAGGGTTATTTCACAATCTCTTCATTATCTGAGGTTGTTTATACGTAATAATCTACTGGGATCTCTTTATCATCAACATCCATGTTTCATAAAAATGTATTTCCAAACATTTTTTACTATTTAAAAGAATATGGGTTAAAGTCATTTATACCCTTATTTTACTTTTTATATGATTTTTTTAAAGGAATCATTCCGTCATTTTCCAAACAAGGTGCTTTTATCATTTTCGACAGAATTAAGGTAATAATGTTTTTTTAACTTATACGGTGGGTGCGGTTATTTTCTGCCATTATAAAATCGTCGAAGCATCCCTTACAATATTATAAGAATATTTTCAATGAAAATGTTTTATTTTATAAATATATGACTCTTAAATGATTTCAAAAATAGAAAGAGATATTTCTCTAAAAAGAGTTTTGATTTCATCTATGTCAACATCCTTTGATGGATTTTATGCTTATTTGAAGTTGAATTATTATGATACAAAACATCTATATTGTATTGAAGGTTTTGTGATATGTTTCACTTTGGATGTGCTATTTATATACAATTCATAGTTCATGGTGAATGTATTGACATTTTGTATGTTAGTTTTAATACGAATGTTTATGTTATGTTTAAAACTTTTCATATGGGAATGCATTGGACTTAATAAGTGACGGGTGGAGCCCGCTATAGCTCCTCGATGCATCCGTAGGTCTCATGAGACAAACTAGTGTCTTGGCACAAGGCCTTGGAAAAATCTTATTTGTAGTCTTGGCACGAGGCCTTGGCTATGTGGTTATGATAGTCTGGCATTATGCATTCCATCATTATGAAAGTGGTTATTGATATTGAATGTGATTATTCGATTAGTAGAATATCCATGTGAATAAGTAAATTGCATTATTTCATTTTACTTTTTCTATACTATGTTGAAGTTCAAGTTTAAAAGTATTTTTTTAGTTATACATTGCCTTAAATGTTTATTCTTATTTATGAAAGTTTCCGCTATATTGTTATCCTTACTGTGAAATTGAGCTCACCCCTTTTCTATGTTTTATTTTTCCCAGGATGTGAAGAAGTAAGCTATGAATGACCTACAAGAATTTTATGAGAGGATAATAGTGTGGACTATGGAGACATTATGTTTTTGTAGTAGTTTTTCACTTTATGATGTAATGTAAGACTTTATGAATATATCTAGTGTTTCCAAGGCTACTAAACCAATCGGTCTTTCAGGATTTGATCTTTCTTGTGATCATGCCAATGTTGGGTAATAATGCAACAACTCTGGGTAATTGGGGTCGGGGCTTTACAGTTGGTATCAGATTAAGTTTAGTAAAAACCATGGAAGCTAGATTTAGATAAACACTGATTAGTGCACATAGATTTAAGATGGACATTGAGGATTAGTATAGAATAACTTCCTAAAATTTTGGTGTTGTATAGATTTTGTGAGTTTTCCGAGAAATAAATCTCTGTCTGGATACGAGAAAGTAGAGGCGGCTCTAGCACAGATGTACCTAGGTGTAAAACCCGAAAACACAGCTTTGAGCTAGACTCGAACGGGAACTGGTGCACGACAACGGGTCTTGCTGCACTCTTGGTTATGACACTCCCGAGGGATATGCTTAGGATAATTCTCATTTTCTTTACAAACCAGTATGAAGGGTTTATGAGTATATACTTCCTCAAAGGAGACATTTTTATGATTATGGATTATATCCATAAACTATTTAATTTATGATATGTGTTTTCCAAGTTTGGGATTAGTTATTGTTATTCATAAACTATTCTAGTGTATTCCATTTTTTATAAATGGCACCCAGTAGATGGAATGAGAACTCCAGCAATGCACATGATCCAAAGAGAAGGAAGGATCATATATTTCATGGACTTAAGCTAGAATTTATAAGAGAAATAGTCTCCCATGTATTATCATCATATGAAGAAATAGTATCATGTGTTGATAAGATAAGATAAGAGTTTACTGAGTCTTATGGATTTGAAGGGAACCAAGAGAAGAAAAGGATGGAAGAGGGAAAGATGGATAATGGGAAGAGGGAAAAGAAGAATTTTACCATATGTGATAAATGTGGGAAGAAACACCCTGGAACTTGCCTGAAAGGAATGGGAGTTTGTTATAAGTGTGGAGGAAAAGGGCACAAATTACGTGACTGCAAGGGTAAGAAAATGGTTTCAAATATATAATGATTTATTTTCAAGGATTTTGGACACTACGTAAACCTATTTCTCAGTCATCAGACTATGCCGCAAATGATGCTATTGGATAATAATCAAGTTATGATACTACCACAGATGAAGAGGAATGATTAGAGTTCTTATGTTGATTATGTCATTTGAGTGCTGTATCAACAATTTACATGTTATAATAATTATGGAGTATATAAGGATTGTAATACAGTACTATTTCATTATGGACTTGAGATTGTGTGAAACAATGAAATGTGAATCAATAGCAGGTTAAATTTTTGGAAAATATATGGTTGAGAGAATGATAAACCATAATATGGTTCTGATACTGAGGTAGTGATTTTAGAATAATACATGATTGATTTAGATAAATTATATTCGATATTCTTGACTACCTTGAAACTGATTAACGATTTGTATATTCCATCATTGTTGGGGTTTACAACATTTTTGGATTGAAGGAGTATATCTATTATTCTATAAGGAATAAGGGATCATGAATGTAATCAACAAGGTTTTATGATAATTCAGGATGTCGTAGTTTTTAAAAGAATACATGATGAAGGTAATCACATGTTATTACGAGAAAAAAAGGATCTTCATTGTGATTACCTTCCTTATTAATTTTGGACTGAAGTGTTTTGGATAGTTCTAGTTTGGATTATTTTGGATGGCCATAAAAGGACAACCCGAAGGTCGGGCGGCAACCCGTCGCGTCCGACAAGGCCGCGAGACATGAACCCACAACCGAAGGGCGACATGGGTTAATCAACTACCACTGACCCATGTGATGTCTGTGATTAAATAATGGAGTTTTTTTAAAATATATGGTAGATGATTTATAAATTCGTTTTTTTAACCCTATACGAATAGGATAAATAGAATATTTTTTTACGTTCTATTATCTATTATAGTGAAAGATGAGTTTGTGGTAGAAATTAGTTAAAGGATGAAACTCTATTTTTCATGAATATATTTTTCTTCTTCTCTTATTCTATGAAGAAATTAATTATTATACTTTATTTAAGGAATCCTAAAACCAAAAATGTGTTATCCTAATACCCTATGTTTTGTTGAACAGATGGAATTTCAAATCATCATAGATTGATGAATATAAAGACCCCCATTTTAAAATTGTTTGTGATTGATGACCTCAATCACTACCTATAAATATTTACTTTTTTCCTCCAATTATATGTATCTAATGGCCACCAATGTTCTCCTAATCGAGATCATAATTTGGTGGTGACCCTTTCATTTCACTTTTAATCATATTAAGACAAAATTTTAGTAACCTAATATCCGGTGTGGGTTTTCCCACAAAGATATTTTCTATTTTCAACCTTTTATTTTCAAAGAAAAAGTTTAAATTGTGAGGACGCAATTTATTGAAGGAGGGGAGAATGTAACACCCCTAGATTTCATAGTGTGTTATTTATTCAAAATAATTCAATAACTTGCACTACACGCAACACCGAGTTCAATCGCACCATGACATACCAAACAAGCTGTTCAAAAGAGGTTATTAATAGTATTAACTAAATTTTAAACTTTATATAATCCTTATAATTTTAGAATCCATATTATGAGTTTCTGAGACATAATGCAAGAACAAATTCATTTTCAGTATTACAATTTTATCAACTTTTAATAGTGAACCCTTTTTAAATACAATATATTAAACTTTTTTACTAAATGGGTACATCAAAATTTTAAAATGAAGCATCCCATGCTTCCTAGGTACGCTTTCATTTGAATAATACAATAGCGTGTGTTGTATGCAACTTCAAGTTTTAACACACACCACAACCGATCAAACGAGCCGTTATGAATAGTAATACCTACTTTTTTATATTTTATCTCTCAAAATGGACTTAATTTTTGGATTCAGAATATCTAATTTAGCCTAAGGTGAAATTTTGGTACTTTTCGGATAACATTAATATTTTGATGAATGGTGAAAATTACTAAATTTTATTTAAAAACAACTATTTTAATCAAAATAATAAATAGTGATAAATAATTAATTTGAGTGTCTTTAAAGTATATTTAGATTATATTTTTACCATTTAATACAATGTTGGTCATTGGAGATAATTTTACAATTAAACCAGACATAAACAAGTGTCAATCTTTTGATAGTTATTATCTCTTAAAAACACGCTTTTTGTTTTAACAACGGGAATTAATATTAAATTAATTTCATCCAATTATGTGTTTTGAATTTGGAAAAATGGATTCCATATTTGGAATCAGGATGTTCAAATTATGTAAATAGGTAACTTTTATTTTTAGACATTTTGAATAATTACTTCGGTAAATATTTTATTTAACATGGTTAAGGGTTAATCAGATAAATAAGGGATAAAAAATAATTTTATAATAATTCAAAATTACCCTAAAACGTGTCCTAACCTTATTGGATGATACATGTTCGACCATAGGCATCTTTGGGTAGATTTTGGGACCCCATGGATCCACTTGTAGGTGGTAGGGACACTTTATTTTAATTAAGTTAAAATAAGTACAAAAATGACAGAAGCATATATCTTTTAGAAAACCAATTTTTACATAGGGTTATATATGTTGGATTTTCGACTATAAATATTCATTAGAAAGATAAAAAAATTTCCTACCAAATGATATTTTCTTTATAATTTTTATACTTTAAATAAATTAATTTATTTATTACACAATGATGATGCACTAATTACCATAATAGTGACAAATTAATATAATTGATATTATAAATACCCAAATAAATATAATTTGAGACTTTTAATGAATTAAACTAATTTTATAGGATAATATTACATATTAGGATTGATTAAATTTACTTTTCTAGAAGAAATAATTCGTTTATTAGTTTCAAAAAAATCAACTATTTAATAGTGTCAAAATTGACATAAAAGAGTTTTTAAAACAAATATTATATTATTAATTGATATTAAAATCATTAAAATCAAAGGATCGGCCAAGAGACTTATATCATGATAGGTGAATCATTAATGGACCACTTGTGGGTCTCTTGGATGTATATAGTAAGTTTATTAACTATATAATATAAAAATTCAAAGTGACATGGTAAATGTCAAACTAATTAACTAAGAGTTAAAACTAAAGGATAAGGTTAATATAATGACCCAAACCTGTCTAAATTCTATTGGTTGAATGGTTTGCGACCTATAAAAACCTTAAAATTTAAATAATTCACTTTGGATCCATTATAAACCGAATATGATTTTATTATAAATTAATATTTCTAGATTTTCCAAAGGTTCCCCTCACCCATCTTATAAAAGGGCACTCCTCCTTCTCATTTCTTCACAACTTAAATGCCATTTGGTTCGGCCAAACTCTGCCCAAGTACTCTCCAAACTTCCCTCAATACAACATAGAGGCATTAGTTTGATCATAAAGACAACCTAAGGAGCACTTATGATCAAATCCAAAGGAATAACCCGAAGAAGAGGTAATGATTTCACCACCCTTTTCCAAGTTCCTTTCTTCTTCCACTTCTTCATCCTTTGTTATTACCATTCTAAAATAATAACTCCAGTATCATATATATACTGTGATTTTATTATAAATATGGTACAACCATATTCAGTATTCTATCCACCCTTTGAATAACATGTCACCATACGTGCGTACGTACGGCTTACCGTCTCCACATCATGGTGTAATTGTTATTCAATATATTATTATTTGTATGGGTATAATAATGATGTGTAACTCATGTAAATAATAAATATAACATTTTAATGATTCTGTATATATGATATAACATCCATATATAAATTATTTTAATATCATAAGAATGATATTGTCGCTCGTGCGTATGTACGGACTACCGTCTCCACGAACGCGATGAGATTCATTCTTATTCGTATCCATTCAAGTATAATTATCATTTGATGATTTAAAAATTATTTTTAAGGACTTGATATCATTATGTAAATGAATAATATACAACCTATCAATAAAAAACAAGGATTATGTAACAAAACATATAAAAGAAAACGAGTAAGTTAACACCCGAAACGACGATAATACTAAGATATTATTAACAAAGCAATGTTAAAAGATCATATATGATATCATATGAATGTATATGATTCTTGTATAATTTAATAACAAGTATTTAATTATTATACAGGAGGTTAACCTACCCCAACCTAGGAAAAGTAAAATGTAAGGGTTATTTCACAATCTCTTCATTATCCGAGGTTGTTTATACGTATTAATCTACTAGGATCTCTTTATCATCCACACCCATGTTTCATAAAAATGTATTTCAAAAAAATTTTAATATTTAAATGAATATGGGTTAAAGTCATTCATACCCTTTTTTGACTTTTTATAAGAGTTTTATAAAGGAATATTTCTGTCGTTTTCCAAACAAGGTGCTTTTAACCTTTTCGACAAAATTAAGGTAAGAATGTTTTTTTAACATATATGGCAGGTGTGGTTATTTTCCGCCGTTATAAAATCGTTGAAGCTTCCCTTAAAAGCTTATAAGAATATTTTCAAAGAAAATGTTTTATTTTATAAATATATGACTCTTAAATGATTTCAAAAATAGAAAGAGATATTTCTCTAAAAAGAGTTTTGTTTTCATCTATGTCAACATCCTTTGATGGATTTTACGCTTATTTGAAGTTGATTTATTATGATACAAATTTTCTATATTGTATTGATGGTTTTGTGATATGTTTGACTATGGATGTGCTATTTATATACCATTCATAGTTTACGGTGAAAGTATTGACATTTCGTATGTTAGTTTTAATACGAATGTTTATGTTATGTTTAAGCCTTTTCATATGGAAATTCATTGGACTTAATATGTGACGGGTGGAGCCCACTATAGCTCCTCGATGCATCGATAGGTCTCATGAGACAAACTAGTGTCTTGGAAAAAGGCCATGGAAAAATATTATTTGTATTCTTGGCACGAGGCCTTGGCTATGTGGTTATGATATTCTGGCATTATGCATTCCATCGTTATGAAAGTGGTTATTGATATTGCATGTGATTATTCGATTAGTAGAATATCCATGTGAATAAGTAAATTGCAATATTTCATTTTACTTTTTCCATACTATGTTGAAGTTCAAGTTTAAAAGGCTTTTGTTTTAGATATACATTTCCTTAAATGTTTATTCTTATTTATGAATGTTTCCTCTATATTGTTATCCTTACTGGGCATTTGAGCTCACCCATTTTCTATGTTTTATTTTTCCCAGGATGTGAAGAAATAAGTTATGAATGACCTACAGGGATTTTATGAGGGGATAATAGTGTGGACTATGGAGACATTATGTTGTTGTAGTAGTTTTGCAGTTTATGATGTAATGTAAAACTTTATGAATATATCTACTGTTTCCTAGGCTACTAAACCAATCGGTTTTTCGAGATCTGATCTTTCTTGTGATCATGCCAATGTTATGTAATAATGCACCGACTCTGGGTAACTGGGGTCGGGGTGTTACATTAAAGAAACATTTTTTTGATAAATGATAATGCATGGTAGGGTTCTGAGTTACGCTCTTTCATATAATGGACAAAGATCCTTTTTATTAGAGTTGTGAGAACTCATTACTAGTGAGGCTGAATTCCTTGTTTTGGGCCAAGAGCGCATATTATTTTTTTTCCTATGGCTTGGGATGTGTTATGAGTATGGATGGATGTTCTGATATGTTGGGGTAAGGAGGCCCTTTGGTTGTGTTAGAAGGTGCTTCCAAGAGTGGCGAGATTCATCAGTTATGCATGTGGGTGTCAGAGAGGAAACACTAGATTATGAAATCGGTTTCATGTGAAAGATTAGTTGTTTTCTGAATCTTGTTGGTTGTTTATCTTCTTTACTCTCCCCACTACCCAAGGTTGATGGACTATATTACCCTACATCCAAATAGAGGCGAAGTGGCATTGGGTATGCCACCTGATTTCCCTATTTAGATTCTCCAGGTAGGATGAGTCATTGCACCTACTATGGGTGAAAAAAAGAATATGGTTAGTTAATAAACACATCATGTTGATCCACCATGTGTTTGGTAGATTAGAATGTTTTCTTAGAATTCCTGGGAATATGGGAAAGTAATTTTTTTTTAATAAATGATTGAATAAATTATGGTAACCCATGGAGTTGGAACTCGGTGTAATCAAAGGATGAGGTTAAAATATTATGGAAAAGTGGATTATAGGTGTGATGATAATGAAATATAATGTATAATTGTTAATGTTTAACTAATTTTTATACAATTTATTAATGAAAATTGAAACTGATAAAAAGGGAATTATGTAATGTTATAAAGATAATTAAATGGTTTTGTGCTTATAGGATACTTATAATTAGTAGTGGATGTCTAGAGTCTGAGAGACATTAGCATCTATTGAGTCTAATACTAGGTTATTCCAAAAGTTGTGTTGTAAACTATAGTATATTTTGTATGTTTTGTGTTTCTCTATGATACTCCACACATTTAGTTAGGTAAATTGACACCTTGGGGATTCTGAGCCCTGGGGGTGTTTTCCCCAACATTCTGATGGGAGGATGGATGGATGACTACCCCATTTGGCCCCACACTCTTCTCTTGGTAGTTGCTATTCCTATTAGGCACAAAAAATAGTTTTCCCCATATATGCGTGTAGAGGGTTGTAATGGCTTGTGGTTACTCACACACATAAATTCTAGGTATAGTTTCCTATGGACTACTAAAGCTGTAACATGTATATGCCTTTATGGATTGAGGGTCCTTACATTGTGTATGAGTTATAATGGATTTAGTTTTAATACCGAACATATGATACATGTTATGAAAGTTGTCATTGATCTCAAAAACTACCTAGTTACATGGGTTATGGTATGTGGTGGTTGTGACGCATGAGATCCATGTTGTGGGGCCTGACCCAGTTTTCTTTGGGAAAGGCTTTTTTGAGAGAGATTCTTAGGACATGCGATGTTGGGGAAAAACAGAAACCCAATTGGGAAGTAGTAGTGTTGTGCCCTTGATATTCATTATTATATTATATATTATTTTATGCGATACTTCATGAGACTATCCATGGTAAGGTTGGGAACATAGAATACCTTTTTAGGTGATGAGTTAGTTTCACTTGTTGTTTATTGAGATTTAGAATGAAATCAATACTTTTGCATGAGAGGCACTTGGGATAATACTATTGAGTATACTGCTATACTCTCCCTACATATATATAAACATTTTTTTCATGTATATTGGAGTAAGATGAAGATCAGGCTGGTTACAACTAGCTTGGGGTTGCTGGATATGTTCGGGCTTCATGGTTTCTACCGTTTTTACATTCTTTTGGTACATGGAATTTTCTGTTCTAGTTGTAGTTAATTTTCATGACATTACATATGTGTACATGTAATTTATTTTATATTGTAGTGTGAAATGGAGTTGGTTGTTGTATTTCCCTTATCTCTCTTCATCATATTCCCTCTTAGATGGTAATTCTACCCGTTTGTGAGTTTATTATACAATCAATGTTAGGCACCATCCTGGGGACTTTTGTAGGTAAGACATGGGGGGACATTGTCTCCATTCATACATTACCATCATAGGAGGGGTACACCTTTTGGATAAGGGGTTGGGAAAATGAAAATAAATTTTATATTTAAATTAGAAATAAATGTTCTTTGGGAACATGTATTGAATATTTTATTTCAAAATTCATGTAGAAATTTGAACTATGATTTTCTAGTGAAAATATGTGGTCAAAATTTTTTAGTGGAAATTTATACCGATCATTTATATTGCATTATGTATATATGAATATATTATTTATGTATACACTGAATGTTTTTATTATATAATCCCAATAAAAAAATTAAAATATTTATAATAAAAAATATATGATATTTAATAAATATAAACCGAAAATTTCTAATAGAAACTTCCATATAAATTTACTAATAGAAATAATGAATAGAATTTTACTCTAATATTTTTTAATTTTTGATTCAACATACTAACATATATAATATAATTGTAAATCCACACAAAAATTTAAGATGAAAAATATTATTTAAAATTTTCAAAAAAAATCAATGAAAATTTGTATTTTTATATGAATAATTATGTTGAAAATTACCGATTTAAATTTAAACTAAATATTTAGAAGAAGTATCCATTGAAAAGTTTAATGGAAATTTTTGAGAAAATTTAGGTTTATGCATGTATCGAGTGAAAATTTTTAGTTTAAATTTATATTGAATAATTACATTGTAAATATATATATATATATATATATATATAATTTTCCAATTTTAATTAAAATATATTCTTGAAATAGTCACTTGAAATTTTTTATGGAAATTATAACTCAAAATTTCAAATATAAATATTCTTGAAACCTGTAATATAATATTTTAAGGTATACTGATATTAGAGTTTTCAGACATGTGTGATTTTTAGTACAAATTTCTATGGATCATGCTCTATTTAAAACATATATTTTATAGTTTACAATCAAAATTATCTTCATAAATTTACTGTGGAAATTATTTGTGAAAATTTTATGGGAAAATTTACAATTTTAATTTTCACTAGAAATTACCTTTTTAAAATTTTGAATTTATTTATTTGTATACTTTAGTTATTGTAAATTTTATGTAGTGAAAATTTTCAATGAAATATTCCAAGAAAATTTAAATTTTTTATTTTTTTTATTAATATATTTTCAGTAAAATTATTAGAAATAATTATAATTGGAACTATCTATAAGGAAATTTAATTATTAAATTTATAGTTTAATTCATAATTGAAATATTAAAAATATTTATAATTGTTATTATATATAGTAAATATCATAATAGTTATTATATAAAGTAAATATCATAACAATTATTATATATATTTATAAAATAAAAATTATATATATTTATATAATGGTTTTCTGTGAACAATAAACAATATATACTAATTAAATTATATTAAAATTAAAAATATATATAATATTATCAATAGTTATAATTAAATTATTATATATATATTTATTTATTTTCTTTAAAATTATCATATAATAAATCTACAAAATAAATATCCTAGTAAATATAATTTGTTTATTTGATATATATATATTAATTATTACATTTTATATCTATATGCGGTTTATGTATGAAAACCCAAAACCTATGTGATAATGTCAAAAATGAGAATGATGCATTTTCATCCAAAAACCAACCTCATGGTAATGTTGAAGCCCCAACCTGAGACGATATTTATATGTTAGGGGGATGAATGAGTTTAAGGGTATTTTGGTAGGGAGTATACAGTATAGGTGGAAGCAACACAATACCAGAACGAAAATGTAGTGTAAAGACAATGTCAGTCAAGTCTAATGAGGAGGGATATAAATAGGATGGTTTCCTCAGTTCATGGTATGTTTAGGATGCATCATGGTTCATGAGGTTATACAAGTGATTGGATAGGGGTACAAATCCCTAATCCACCCACACATCCCATCTGTCATTATTAGTTAACGTCAACACATGAAAAAACTGATGTGGATGTCACCATAATGAATACACAAATTAGCCACATTTTTTTATTTCTATTGATTATAAATAGAGCAAAGGAATTTGGATTGTTTTTCGAAAAACATAGGGAAATTTAACATTGATTAATTAATAGTGTTTATATGTTTCCAAAATTATATGTTTTTTTAAATAGTTCCAATTCATCATTTTTATAAATTTTGTTATTTATATTTATTTATAAAAGTCATTATTTTATCCATTACCAATTTAATATTATTTGTAATTAACATTTTTAAATGTTTCATTTATTATACAGGCTTTCTATAGACATAGGAATTTTTTTATTTATAATGTGTAAAATTATTTCTCAGAATTTTTTGATATAAATTTTTATATTTTCATCATCCATGTCATCTCCTCACTCGTGGAACCGTAGATTTAATATTAAATTATTTATGGCCCAGAAAAGGGTAGATGTGGATGTTAAGAATACTAAATTTAGCCACATTTTATTTTTTCATTATTGACGTTTTAAAATTATCCAAATTTTATTACATAAAATTTAAAAAAAAATATATAGAAATGTGAATTAGATAATTTAGATACATTTATAAACGTTTTATATTAGAGATTTAAATAAAATTCACTAGTTCGGTACATTTTTAATTACAAGTAATTAGTTGTAATTTTAAATTTCTCATAATTCATCACAAACTATTCAACTATACATCTAATAAGCGTTGTAAAATGTGTCATTTATTAGAATAATTTCAGTTAATGAGGATAATTTTTTAATTAAAAAGTTATATATATTTTTGTGTAAAATTATTTCAAAAAAACTTTTGTGAAATAAATTTTAATTTTTTTCATCATCCATGTCAACCCCTCGGCTACAAAACCACATCACCAATACTGATTCATCACCTATTTACCTATGTTTTCAATATAAATTTATAAATATGGAATTTATTATGAATGTTTTATATTAATCTGGCAGTTATTTTTATTTAATTTAAAAAATATAAACATATATAACTTATTTATATAAAAGATTAGATACAATTTTTTTCCCATGTTATCCATGATAGGCCCTTCATTGAAACAAAATATCATCGATAAGTCACCTATCAATTAACTATGTTTTCAATTAATATTGGTAAATGATTCATTGATTGGAAATGATTTAAATAAATATGGCTAGTGATTTTTTTAATAAAAATTGATATAAATTTCTGTATTAAATTATTTCTATAAAAAATTGGATATAATGTTTCATTTCTAAATCATCCACTTCATCCCCTTCATTTATTAGTGACATTTTCTATACATGCAAATACATTTAAAAAAATTATAATTAAAATTATTTGTTTATTTATTTTGAAATAATTTTTAATTTTTCATTATCCTTCTCTACCCCACATCCATATATTCCCCCCATCACCATACTGGATTAAAATTTTTCCCACACAATCTCCTCCAAATCTCTTTTTATTATATTTATAAAACCAATATTAGGGGATAGTGGGAACTCAAACATTTTCCAAATAAACACTCAACTTGGAGGTCACGAAATTAAAAATTTCAAAGAAAATGGAAAAAGTATTTTTCATTTGGAAAACATCCAGTGATTCTTGAGATCAATGTCAGAATCATCCTTGCCAAACAAAATACTGTTTTTCATGTCACATTTAGGTAATACACATCTTCTATCATCATCATCATCAACTCTCATGAATTTTAAAACATCTCAAAACCATACACTGCCTCCCATTATCTACCATAGCCAATGAGGTAACCGACTAGAGTTCATCTTCATCTTAAAAAAGGTCCATAAAACTACATTTCTACATTTTCAATACCATATAGAGTCAAACCAATCCCATGAAAACACTATAAAATCTGAAGACACAAAGACCCCATGATAGAGTGCCTCATGAAATTCTATATACATCTCAAAAAACACCTCCCAATGATCCTTTATAACCAATGCATGTTACCAACTCAGACTGGAGCATTGGATTTCTAATCAATGTTCGTGATGAGTGGATGAAGGGTTGAATAGATAGTTTTGTTTTAAAGGGTGACCGAACTGAAAATCATATCATTAGAGATAAAAATATCTATAAATCAATAAATAGAAATTCATAAACACAAAAACCCCATCACGAGTTCAATTAGTGGACATTCAGGATGAAAAACATCAAAATACAAGGGAAATACAAAATCGAATAGAAGAACGGAAGAACCATGAAAGCCTCTACTGTTAACCATGAATTTGAACCCCAAAACATCCCAAAATATCAAGAATAACACATAGAAGGACCATGAATGTAGTCCTAATTAGTGGATATGGTCGGTATAGAAGTTGTGATTTGCAGTCGTGGAAGCAGTTTAGAAATACAAATTATTAATGTAGATAGATCAACATAAATTAATATTTGGAGGAAGAATTTAAATGTATAATAAGAATCATAATGGTAGAAGAATGAAGTGGAGGCTAAAAAGAATCATATCATTGTGAAGGGAAGAAACCCTAGTGTAGAGAGAAAATTACTCGAGGGAGCTCTCTGGGAAAGAACGGAGCCATACCTAGCAGCATTTCATCTCATGGTATTTTAAATAAAAACTTTTATTCCAAAAAAATGGACATACATACAAAGACACATAGATTGGATATTATAAATTTACATTATAGTTTATTTATACATTCATTAATGTATTTCATTATAAATAAAAATATATTATATTATACATAAATCTACGAGTTTCTATATTAATAACCATGTATGTTTGTTTATATATATGTATATATATGTATTTGTATATGTATATTAGTAAATATATTATAACCTTGGGTATGAGTATATTTTGAACACACACACACACTACAATGGTCTTAACAATTCCATATCCTCCCCCACAGGGATAGTACAAATTACACCTGTCATAGTTTTATTAATATTATATATGTATATATATTGTGTAGGACCCTTCCTCCACCTTATTTCATCCCTACTGAACATTGTTTTTTTTATCCCTACTAATGGTTGAAACATCAACCTAGAACACCACATGGTCCTGCTACACAACCATCAAACCACGCCATCGTGTGAGGTTACCACTTCATTAAGTCCTATAGAGGACCACTTCAGGACAATAAGAAAACATTTGTTGGATAATGAAAAACTAGTCATCCTTAATTATATTTGGCTGAGTGACACACACCCTTGACATCAGGTTTGGGTACCACCAACCAACCAATAAATTCCATCACGACCACCTATATGTTTTCAACCTTACATTATATGGGGTACCTCCATATCATGCAAAACCAATCACAGCCCCACACTTGTCATCCATCATCTCCGTGAAGACCACTATTAGAAGCCGTTCATGGTACACACAACCTGCACATCCTGCATTAGTCAGAGACAGCCCTGGTGGTAGCCTAAAATAGCGGCTACTGGCCAACATCGACCCACCCCCAACATTGAGTGGGGTTCCCCAATAGACAAAATGGAGACCTTTCTTAATGAAAAAAGAAATCATTATGGCATTCCCTTTTAGCACTTTTGTTAGAGCTCAAAAAGGATTATCTTTATCACCACTTTTCTAAGCACAAATAATTTTTTTAAAGAATTTTATAATATATAACATTAGTATTTTTATATTCAAAAAAATAATGTTATGTTAAATATATTAATTATAAGACACATTCTTTATTTAATATAAATATGATTTATGAATCTATATTTTTAATTAATTCAAATATATATATATATATGTTCATTTAATTTAATATCATTATGAAATTATAAATAATTAGTTATATATTTAAATAATTCAAAAATTATAATAAACTGATTTAAATTTCAAACATTTTTATTTTTTTAATAATTATATATATTTATATATTAAAAAGATAAATATAATTATATAAATATATATTTTAATATATAATAATATAATTATATAAATATAAATATATTTTTAAATATATATAATTATATATATATATAAATAATTATTAAATTATAAAAAAACATAATAATCATATTTACATTTTTAAACATATATATAATTGTATAAATATATTATTAAATGTATACAAATATTTACAAGTCAATACAAATATTAATAAGTGTATTTAATATATATAATTATAAATATATATATATATATATATATATATTTACATAATTAGTTATATTTATACAATTTTCAAAATGAAAAATATATTTATAATAATTTTATGATTATTTAATTTTAAATATAAATATATATTTATTCAAAATTATATTTATAATTATTTATTAATTTATTTAAATAATGAAAAATTATAATAAAGATATTGATTATATTTATAAATTTATTAATATATATCATTATATAAATATATACATAAATATATAAAAATATTTATACAAACATTTAATATATATAATTATAAATAAATAATTATATATTTAATGTTATAATGATATATATATATATATATTTTATACATTTCATAAATATATATAATTGTATTAATAAATTATTAATATTAGATCATTATCTTCACTAAAAAACAATGATTATACATTTCTTTATGAACACATTAATTTTAGTTTTGAAAAAGGAATGTTTTATTATATCTTTTTTGGGGATGATAAAGGTCTACCATTATCAGTGATAAAAAATCACTTATAAAACAGGCCATTACTATTGAATTTTTGAACGTGCTGATAAATACAATAGATGTTCTTATAAAATAATCCATAACATTGGGGTGTCGTCACACGTGCCTTAAGGCTTTCATGGAACCCAAACCCTTCCATCCATGGAAATGTTGTTGCTAGAACCTACTATTTCTTCTATCAATATTCACGATGAATCAATCTCTTTCAATATAAGGTATATTCTAGACATATCTTGTTAGTGCCCCTGACCACACTATTTCTACAGTCACACAATTCAGAATCATGGGTCATCACTTCTTATTGATAAACAGAATAAATAGACTCCAGAACCATAATCTATGTTCTATCTAGTAGTTTTTAACAATGTGAGGGTAAATTTTGATATCCGGAATGGTGATTTATTATATGAGCATGGGTATTTTTCTTTTTTCGGTTTCAGCCAAGTGTTATTCACATCTGAGAATGGGAATAGAAATCCAATTGGTAAAATGTTGGAAAGTCAGATGTTCTTCATTGTTTTAGGGTATAAACCATAAAATAATTTATGAATATGAATTTTTAATTATAGTCTCAATAAAAATTTATAGTTAAATGTAGATGGAACTATTTCGTTGTTTCTCTTTATTTTTGGTTTAATTATAAAAGTGTTCAACCTTAGTTGATCATTTCCTTCACTCTACATATAATGAAGAAAATTATTTAAGAGTTTTTTATGTAAAAATACAAAAATTCTACATATAATTCATGGTATTTTGACTTGAACATTCAAATTATACAATATAGTCATTTTGTGACCACTATTCTTTCCATTTTCATGTCCTTAATTCATTCCTTAAAGAAGAATAGAAAATCATATATTTATGATGAATACGCTAAGGTGAATCCCCAATACTGACGACCTAAGTTACAAAATACTAGGTAGAATGAGATGGAAGACAATTTTCTTAAGGATGGTTATACTATATATGGAATACATCCTTTTTGTTTCATAAAATATGCATTACATTATACAAAACATAAGATGTTTTAATTTTTAGTTTCATGGAAATTGGAAAAATAATACATGTAAACTCAAAAAAAATTATATAAATACAGTTGTATTTATATATAATTGGTTCATAATATTTAAATATACTATATATCATTAAATTGGGACATACAAAAATGTAAATGGTGGAGAATAAGATCAAGTAAGGGAAACAATTTACATATATTTCTGAGGAATATCAATAAGAACATGAGGAATAACTTAGTGGAACTAGAAATGTCAATAGAGGCATATAACAATAAATTAACATGATTCATAATAAATAAAATTTTCAACAAAATTTATTTTCTATATTCATTAGCATATAACCAAGGTTAATCAGCATGGTGTTGGAAATAAAAAATTTCAAAGTTTATTCACCAATGTATTGTAAAGCTTCTCATCTATAGAGATTATATTATTAAAAAATGGGATTGGATATGAATTATGGGAACCCTTAATTTATTTTATTTAATGTTATACACATAGATAATAATAGAATATTTCATAAAAACCCGTTTATAATAAAATAATTGGTTTTATATCAAAATCACAACGTTACAAAATTGATCAAAAACATGATCATTATGTCATTTTTATCCTATAAAAATGGGAGGTGGTGTTCATGTATGTTAATTCCAGAATACAATAAATAATTTTTAAATGTTTTTGAATACCCATGGAAAATAAAGAGTTTCGGTTATTCACAGAAAACAAAAAAATATAATAAAGTAATAAATAATGTTAAATTTTGAGATGAAAACACGTCAGTATAAGGACTATAAAATGAGGTCCTGTAAAAGGATAAAATGATATGTGATTAGGTCCACCAAATGATTAAATATAATTTTACACTATGGCTATGATATAAAGGGAAATATAAGTGAGTAAAAATAATTTTTTGAATACATATTTTTAAAGATATTCTAAAATCAAAGTCAAAATTATGATAATTCCCTTAAATTGAAGAGTAACTTCTAAATCACAAGGAATAGAACATTAATGCTAGATGAAAACTTATGGGGACTCTTTAGAAAGTAAAACTACCATATCTTCATGAATATTATATTGGGAGTTTTCATAAATTCATAAATTGGTGTATTTACTAAAAAAGTGGAGGATTTGTTTAATACATTCCATTTATAGGCCTTGGAAATATTTGTTGTGGAAAATGAAAAACTTGGGATTTATCATGGATTTCTCCATGGTTGTGAACATTATAAACATATTTTAGTTTATTTTATCCCATAGTATCCCAAAAATCATATTATATTACTTTTTCTGGAAAGGAAAAATGATGTTTTCCCAAAATCAGTTTTATAATGTTCATGTTTATATTTTAGTCTTTAGAAAGAATCTTATTAGATTAGAAAATTATTAAAATATATTAAAATACATGATATTAACAAAATAACACATTTTAGGTAGTGGAATTTGGTTTATTAATTATTATGTAATTATGAAATAATTATTATGTATTTAATCATACTAATAACATCAAACATTATCATTATAATTCACGATAAAAAAATATATTTTGTAAAATTATATTAACGTCACCCTAACAAATATTCTACATTCTGATTTCTAAATGTATTTTTATTTTACCATAATAATTAACTAAATTTGATAACATTATCCTTTAACTATAAACATCCTTATTTATTAAAAAAATAGTGGGTTGAATATGGATATTATAATTTCGTAATCATAAAAATAATAAAATTATTTTACCATTTAAAATTAAATAAATGTGAAATTATCATACTATTTCATTAAAATAATTATTTTCTATAATACCTTATTTTGTTATAAATATTAATATTTATTTTAAAATCATTAATTTGGATCTGAAAAGTCAATTTATTAAACACCATCTAAAATACAAATAATTTTATTACGAAAAAATATTCTTAAAACAGAATTGATAGAATAACAATTTTATTTATTCAGTGTAATTACTATTTAGGTTACTAAGGACATGACACCTAACCCCTTATATAACCTATGTATGACCTAAGGGTAAGTTGTTTGATGGTGATACATCCATGGGTTGAATTGATTAACATTGACAGAGGGGTGACTACATCTAAATTTAACTTTTCTCAAAAGTCATTTTGTTCAATCATTAATTGTTTAGATTAGTCTTGGGAATGGTGAAGTGAAAATCCCCATAACACCACATCCTACAAATGGGCTTCATATGGCATGACTGTTTTGGTTTAGGAATCACATCTCTATTATATTTTAATTATCCTTTTTCAATTATAATTTTAAAAATTAATTATAATGTAAAAAATATTTCAAGATTATAGATCCCAATGGATATTTTAGACCAATAGTCATATAATGATCAAATACAAATGGTAACTTTTCCATTTATAATATCTTAATTAATAAAAAAATATGGTGTTGTTTGTATAGTATAATAAAACACACATATTTCTTAGACAATTATCATTCAAAAAGCCTACATCATTACATTACTCATTCATGAAATATTTTCCCTAAATTCTCTTCTAGATATCTCGGTTGAGAATATATGTTGGAATTTTTATTATAGTTTCTCCTCTAGATCCCACGTTTCTTATTCATATTTATCATTCCTTCCCAACACAATGATGATTTTTGTAGTTTTTTTCCTAGAACCATGTGTCCGTAGTCAGAGATATCTGATGGATTCTCCTCATAAGGGATGTCATGTTCCAGTTGTACGACAATTAGATTCATTAAATATAATGAGTATGGTATATACTTACTCAATAAATATACGTGGAATACATCAGGAATTTGTGAAATATTTGGTGGAAGTTCTAGCTAATATTCCACAACTCCGTTGATATTATTGATTAAATAGGGGAAATGTACCTGGGTATAAGCATCTCTTTCATCCCAAACCATATGAAACTATTCCTTCTTGATATAAGAAGTATGACATTGTCACTAAAATTAATATCCAAGTCCCTTTGATGGTTTTCAACATAGCTCTTCTTCCAACTCTAAGCAACCTTTATATTTGTTTGGATAGAATGGAGATTTTCTATCATCCATTGCAAAAGATTATGCTAAAATAAATTTTCCTTACCAAATTCATACAAAAAATGAAAGGCTATATATCTCTTCCCAAATATATATTAATATGGTTCCATTTGAAAACTCGTTAAAGGATTTTTTTGTATCATAATTCAACTAATGGGAGTTGTTCATTCCATATGACTTTAAATTCCACAAATCAAGTTCCCAGCAAGTCTTAGAGTGTTTGAATTGTCCATTTAAATTTTCGATTAGCTCATAGGTGATAGGATTCTTTGAAATTTAATTTGGTAGTCATTGAATGTTGAGTAAATCTCTTAAATTTTTACTTAAACTTTGGATCATGATCATAAATGATAGAAAGTTCAATTCCATGAAACCTCACCACATCCTTTCTGTGAATCTTGGAAAGTGGTTCATGGGATAAATATACCAAGGTTTCAATGAATAGGATAGTTTTGGTGAGTGGATCCAATATAACCCATATCTTATTTTTCATTTGGATGTTGTTGGAAGACCGATGATAATTTCCATATTAATATTCTCCGAATTAATTTTTATTATAAGTAGTTTTTAAAATAACCATTTAGGAAATTATCTCCCCACCATCAACTATTTATATTACATGAACCCTGTAGTGTATTCATAAATCTCCCTTTTCATGTCTTCAAACCAATAATGATCTCAAATTCCACTATATGTTTTAGTGATTCTATGTTTTATTGTTAATATTCCTCTTTGAGATTCACATATCAGATCTATCATTATTTCCAAAATATATGGGATTTATATCTTTTTATGAAATTTTAGTACACCTTCATGGCCAATATTGAACTCATGAAACATCACATTCTTCCCATACATAATATTTTTTTGTGACAATGAGTAATATAATTGATATTTCTTGATCATGTATAGTAAATATTGTTGGGAAATCATTTTTCATAGAATTAATGATGTCCCATGCCTCTTGATTCCCATTTCCAACCATTCTATATATTTGATCAATGGATCACTTTGAATCCTTATAATTTCTAGTATAACATGCAAATTCCTAATTAATTTATTTGTCTATTTTTTCTATTCAGAGATGATAATGAATTGTCCAATCATATTATTTATGATGTTCAGACCATATCTTTTAAATCATGTTCAATTCCCTTTTCATGAAATATACATCAAACATTGGTAGTCTATGTATATATCACATTTTTCCACAAAAATATTTTTCCTCCATATCTTCCAAGGAAAAATATCTGTTTCTTTCTCTAGGCCAAGAGTAGGATAATTCTTCATAAAAGGAATTAATATTAGAAATGCATAATAAATCACCATTTCATTTTTTCATGAGGATGCAACCATGAATTATTATATATAAACTGCTAAAAATAAATTATTTTTATCTCGTATAGGGAAGATATAATATGGGTGTAGTAACCAATATATTCATTAGTTGTTAGAAACATTATTCTCACCCCTTAGAATGATAATCATATCCCATTGTATAATTAACATGGTTAGTGTTTCAATAAATTCTGGAAGTATTTTTACAAACCTTGTATAACATCCTTGTAATCTAAGGGTTTTATGAATCTTACACACTATTGTAGGATGATTCCACTCCTTCAAAACCATTTTCTTTGCAAGGTCAAATGTGATTACATCATTGGTTTTAATGTTCCGAAAGATGGAAAATTATTCTAAAAATATCAAATTTAAAATCATTACAAATATCCTCCCATTCCACTTTGTTTCTAATATAACCCTTATATGATCCTCATGAACCACACATCTATCAAAATAAATTATAATTCCATCAATAAAAACCTCCATGATATTATCATGGTATTCTATAGAGAGTCTATTCATAAAATAAATAAATATTGTAGGGGAATTAGTCAATCTGAAGAACATAACAACAATATCATAATCCCCATATCTTTACGTAAATATGGTCTTTGTAATATCTTATTTCTTATTATATAATTGATGATAACTAGATCAAAGATCATTCCCAGAGAATAATTGATCCCCCTGAAGATGGTTAATTAAATCATAAATCATTGAGAGAGGGTATGGATTCTTTACTATGATCACATCAAATATTCTATTATCAATGAACAATGACATTGATTTATAATTCTTATTCAAAATGAGAATTGGTTGTCCCCAAGGAAAAAAATCTGTTGGATAACCACCTTCGCCAAAATATCTCAGGGCTATTTATTTAAATACTCTGACTCTATATTTTCCATTCATTAAAGGGTATTTTATATCATCCAGGATCTAGGTATGAGTTCAATGAGGAACTCTACTTATCTTTCTAGAGGAGGTTCATATAACACTTTAGGAAATATGTCAGTTTATTCCTGAATAATGGGGAAATAATATATTCCTATACATTCATTTCCTTATTCAACTTTATTGATCATATCAAAAAATAAGGTTTTTGGAGGTGCTTCTAGAATAATATCATGTTGAGAGAGATCTCCCTTAAATATAACTATATTTTTTCCATTCATAACTATTAATTTTTCTGTGCATCAAATGTTTATCTTAGCGTTATATTTTGAGTGCCAGTCCATCCATTGTATAATGACGAATTCTTGCTTGTGAATAACTATTAGATTTATGTTGATTTTGTGCACTCCAAAGCCAATCTATACATAGTTCATTATAGTATAATATCTACAGCAATATTGACTGATAAATCTAATTATAACATTTTAGGGATAGATTATATAATCATTGAAAACATGGAAGAAATAAAGGAATATGTAGAATGAGAACCAAAAAAATAAATTTCTATCTTTTAGAGAATAATGATATTACCTTTGATCACATCTTTTTGAGCTTCTACTTTAGTAATTATTATAGAAAATGACCAACCATGCACCATTGGACTATGCTGATTTTGATGGTGATTACATTATATTATATTATTCTTTATAAAATGATTGGAAATGTTCCAAAGCTATCCACAATTATAACATTATTTTTTTGGTTGGGCCTCCACTATCTTCTCATTATTGTTATTATTAACAAGTTGAGGCATCACCTCACTATTGAAGATCAATTCTATATTTCCATAACTTGCACTCTTGAAAAATTTTACACTCATGAGTAAATATTTACCTAATTATCTGTTCCCATATTTTTTCATGTGGGATGTTTCACATTGATTCCACTTATACTATAATCAAATTTACTAACTATTTTTGGCTCCAAATATATATTATTTTCAATTTAATGTTGTGACCACTATAACTCTATGTACTCTATTTCAACCATCAAAGAAACCTTTACTATATTGATATAGTAGTCATAGACTTTATTGGAATGATTCATCCACATATGGGCTTTTATTCTTCTAAAAAATTAACAACATTTCCATTTGGATCCCTAACAAGTTTATATGTGTAATGAGAATTCCCTGTAAATATTGTCTCATTTATTCCCATAGATTCATTTTCATTATTATTAACACTATTAATTCATTATCTATTTTTATTCATATAAAACTAGGAATTGTTTATTGAGAATGGATCCCCTGAATATATCCCACTCCATAACATCCATATCCCTTCCCGGATATGTGTTTTTAATCAGTTTCCACCATAGATCAGCTTATCCCTCTAAAAATTATACAAAGATGGTATCTTTCCCATAGACTGAATAGTGGAGTACTGTAATTGTCTTTTTTAAAGAGCTTATCATTTTCAAAAATCAATGGTTTGTATATCCACTAAAAGAATGTGGTTGTTAATTCCCATAAGACTCAACAGAATGTATTTCTCTTAAAAATTAATCTTGTCTCTCAACTTGATACAATTTATTGTTCATATCTAGAGTTATTTAATTAATCATTCTTGTGATGTTATTCATTCCTTCTTCCATATGAGGTCCATCAGTTCAAGGGATATTTCACTCACCGTTTATTCAGTTCCAATCATTTCTAAGAATTTTTTAAAATAAGATTACCTTAGTAAGAAATGAGTTTTTTTAAGAATATTATAATTTTAAATGATTATTATGTCATAAAAATCATTATTAAATATGTTAATCTTCACATAGAATGAATTTGTTATTAATCCATTATAATGTTAAATAACAAGATTGTTCTTACCCAAACATATCCCAAGGGAGTATTGAACTAAGAGTTAAGCATGTCCCCTTATCAGGAACTAGTTACTATATGAGTGTAGATTAATGTAGAAATTTCAAGTGTTACCCCTAGATACATCATTTTCATAGCTACATCCACTTTTTCATATCTAGACATGGATTTGTTTAATAAAATTCGCTAATTTTATATTTCCCAAAAAATTATGATATTTTCCTATATTTAAAATTTTTTATATGGTTCTTCCTAATGTATAAAAATACTAATTTCAACCAATTAATAAAGCATAATTTTATAGAAACTATGGAATACCCATTATTATTACATAAAATTTTAATTACATGTTACAAAATATATGATATTTTTATGTTTTAATACTTGAAAATTAGGAAAATAATACATTAAAATGGAAATAATTCTTCTTATAAACATGTAATTACTGTACATATGTTCTTCCTATGTTTATTTATTGGATTTCATAACCAAGGGGAACACATAAAAGGAACGTAACAAGCATTAGGTCCAATAATTGAAATAGTTTACATATATTAGTGTGGAATATGAATAAAAACAAGAGGAATATCATTGTGGAATGAGCAATGCAAAAATATGAATATAATTATAAAAATAAAATGAGTTATTATATGAATATGTGTCTAAAAAATTTATTTTAGTCATTAATAATAATATAACTAATTTAAATCGCCAATGTGCAATAAATTAATAATTATCATGGTTATTCACCAGTTTATCGTAAAACATGTCATCCCTAGAGATTAAATTATTTAGCTAATAATATGGAGAACAATCAGGGAAGAACCTTCATATATTTTATTTAATGTGAGTGACATATATCTTATTAAAAATTTTCATAAATTAATTTAGTAGAATAAAAAAAATTGTTTCATATCAAAATCTTTGTGATTCAAAAGTTCTTAAGAACATAATCATTATTTCATATTCATCCCATATAAATGTAATTCATGTATCATGAATGTGAATCCCAGAATAAAATAAATCATTTAAAAAAAATCTAATACCCCAAAAAATTATTTTTTATTTGGTATTTAATGTGAAATTTAATAGTAATTTTATTAAGGACAATATAATTGTTTTTAGAAGTAAATTCAACAACATAACCGGTATAAAATGTGGTTTTTTAAAGGGTAAAATGAGCTGGGATTGGTGTAACCCATTGATGAAACATAATTTGGAACTAATTTAATGATCAAATGGTTAATATAATATACTACTAATAAAATTTAATATATTTATATATATATATATAATGATGTTCTTGACTTAAAGAGAAAAGAAGGATAATTTCTTTTCCTTGAAGAGTTACTCTAAAATCTTGAGGAATGCAACCTCGGGGAATGTTGACATGTTAGGGTGACTAATTGGTAGGTAAAAATACCATATATTCATGGAGGATGTAATATCAGTGAAATTAAATGGATAAATGGGTGGATATATATAGAAAAATAGGATTAACGGTTAAATATATTCCAAATATAGGCCATGGAAATCTAGGTTGTAAAAAATGAAAACCCAGGGGATTTCCAATGTTTTTAGACCACTATTATAGACTATTGGGACGTATATTAGGTAATTTTATCGCAAAAAATATGATATAACATTATATAACTTTTTTAGAAGGGAAACATACAATTATCACAAAATAATATTTTAATTTTAATTATTCCATTTTATACTTTCAAATGTATCTTATAAGTTTTAAAATTTATTAGAATCTATTAAAATATATTATATTAATAAAATAAAACATTTCATGTTTTATATTGTGGTAAAAAACATGTTCAATAATTATGAAATGATCATTAAGTCATTAAATATACAGAAAATCTCAAACTGTATTTTTACTATTCATGAAGAAATAACGTATTTTAGATATTTTTCATAATTTCACCCAAACCAAAAGTTGATATGAAAATTTTAAAATTGATGTCTATTTTATCATTATAATTATAAAAAAATGTTCAATTTAACATTCAACTATTAAAATACTTATTTTTTTAAATATTACGGGTTGAATATGCATAATATTCTTTCTAACACTTAAAAATAAAATGAAAATATATTTTCATTTATATTTAAATAAATGTCATTTTGTCATACTATTTGATTAAAATTTATAATATTGATAATTCCATAGTTTATTATATTGATTTATATATATTCTAAAATGTAATATTTATGCATGAATATTCAATTTATTAATTTCATTAGCAAATAATCCTATTTTTAGTAATATAAAATATTTTAAAAATTAAATTGATAGAATTAGAATTGTATTTATAAATAAATCACATTATATAAAAAATTCTAGAAAATGTAACCCCTTTTAACACCCACGTAATACATAATGGTATAGCTTGTGATGGTTTTTGATTCATGGGGTAACTCAACTAACATCAACCAAGTGGTAATTTCCACTATATTTATCTTTTCTCATAAGATATTACATTAAATATTCAATTATTGAAGCTCATATTAGGATTGTTCATTGGTAAAACACAATTATTCTACCTCTATCCCAATTTCTATTAAATGGGATTCCCAAAAACAAAACTCTATTTGTTGTGTCCATCATATCCCCTTTCTATATTAATTATTCTTTTTCAATTTTTACATATAAAATATAATTAAAATGTTAATATTATATCTAAGAATATAGTTATCATTGGTTATAATTTACCAATGGTCATATAATAAGAAAATATAAATGGTCACATTCCAGTTTGTACTAACTTCATTAATAATGAGAATTATTTTTTTTGTGGATAATATAATATTACATGAATTTTTAGGAAATAATTATCATACAAAAAGTATAGGTAATTATGCTAAATGTGCCTCCAAAATTTATGGAGGGAAATTAATTTCTATAATTAATGAGTTTATTACCTCTTCTAATGAATATCTAAAAACAAATACAACATTCTTGATGTATGATGCCACTAAAGAGGAAATATTACAATTGTTCCTAGTCTCTCTTCCATAATATCACATGAAAATTTAGTGTGAGATACCTCTGTCTTGGAAATTGATATGGTTTTAATGGCTACATATGTTTAGAAGAGTTTTTAATATAGGAAGGCATAATGGTATGACATGTTTGTTGAGGAGGAAATTGATTATTATATCGATAGCATTTTATTTGGAATGTCTTCTGTTTCTTGGAAGGATCATATGGTGTAATCCATTATAGATAATGGTTCTACCAAGGGAGAGGGTAGTTTAGATCAATAAGAAATCGTGGGTAATGGGTGAATGTACTAGATGATAAAGTCAATGAAATATATATTCCTAAGGTGGCTGATGAAAAATTTATGCATGACTAGGTGAATGTCAAATGTAAGCATAATTGAATGAAAATTTTGGATGTATCTTACCATATGAATGAAAAAAATTAATAATCAAGATAAGTGCATCTATTTAATGTTTGAAAATCTTGTTCATTGGAATAAATGTAGGTGGAGCGAAGTATTAACTAACCTACCATCAATGTAGATAAATTCAGTCCAAAATCCTAATTTCCACTGACAGAACATGCATTAAAAGAAAAGAATAAAATTTTATTATGTCCCTTAATAGATGAAGTTGGTTTCCATTTAATTTCATATAAAATTAATAGATATCATTTTGAAAAAATCCATTAGGATATATGAAATAATTATATTCTGGTTCATTAGTTTTCTCTTATAGAACTTAAATTCATTACACTAATGAGATGTAGGTTACAAGGAATAATTACATTTGAACACTAAAAGAACATTATTTTATATTTAATATTATGGAAGTAAGTCTTTAGTATTGTTCATTATTATAAGGGGATGATATTACCCATATAGTGAGGGACAATTATCTTAATAATATTGATGGTTAATATATTTTTTTACTTATTCATAAGGGAGTGATGTTGACAATTTATTTTTAAATGTGTGATCTAGAAGGAGGGAACATTATATAATAAGTAGATGGAATGGGTGTGGATGTAGAGTGGTTGATTGTGATTTAACTAAAAAGGATGAAAGAATAAATTGTATAAATTTTAGAGAGAAAATTGGTATTTAATTTTTTGTGAAGGAAAATACACCTTCATTAACCCTTACTCATTTATGTTATCTTTTCTTATATTTAATAAAGGGTTTTTCCAAGCCTTTCAAGAAAATTCAAAAATTATCTCATACATGAGACTCTAAAATTTCATAATTTCATTTAATTATTGGTGTTCATTTTTTATGTATTCAACAATGAATGTTCTCTTATCTTGTGTTTTCTTTTATATGAACGATATAGGCTAAAATCTAGGATGTAGGTATAATATATTTATTTTGTTTTTTTCACTGAATTAACATATTTGATATCTCTTCTATGTGTCTTCTGATTTGTGGGGGTGGTGTTGGGCATCACTTGTTTAATGTAGTGAGATGTAACTCGATTTTCCCACACACAAATCTCTTTAATTATATGTTCATTAATTTAATGATATTTAAATTCATTTTTAGAATTGTAATAATAGTAATAATTATGTTAGTGGAATCAATTTGATGAAAGAGTGGTTTCCTCTCTATTAAAAATGAATGATAAATGTTTTTACAATGAAAAATATAATTATTTTAAAAAATTCAATTGTATTTTTAAGCATAGTTTTGTTAAATTTTTTTAATATCCTTTTTAATGGAAGTGTGTAATTTAAAAAGTTGTCTAAGTCATTAAAAATAACTTCCAATTGGTTATTAATTTTTACATGGAATTTTAAGAAATACATATAATTTATTGTGTTGAGAAAGTGATTCATTTTTAGTTTTGAATAAAAAAATCATGGTGTAAAAATATATTTTGAAAGTTTCAATGTGGTTCATGTTTATAATTTTATATTTTTATATAATGTAATATTCATATACAATTATAAATTATATAGTATATCATATTACACTAATATAATTTTCAAATGCTTTTTTTATATAATATTTATATGTCGATTGTTTTTTTTATTATAAAATAATATACTATTTCAAATTATATAGATTGTATTATTGACATATATTGTTTAAATATAAAATATTATTAATTATTTATACCTAAATTGTTTTCTTTATTCATAAATTAATTTAAAATTTTAGTTCTATTTATTATAAATATTTATAGTTTCTTATTTTCATAACCTAAATTTTTATATATTACAATTTAATAATATTATAAATTTATAAAAGAATATATTTTATTTAATTACACATGATTTTGTATCATATATTTACTTTTATAACATTTTTTAAAAAAATGTAGAGAGATCAATGGATGAATGAGAAGCTCAATTTCTTAACATAAACTCATTTTGATTAATCTATATATATAATGGGTTAAAATCATTGAATAATGATGTAAAACTCTTAAAAATTAGTTATATAAAATTTGAACTTAGTCGAAGATGTTTTAAGGTAATACATATGATTTTAAGTATGAGAGAGGGGGTTTAAAATTGATAATACATATCAAAATATATGAGTATAGTTTTTATGTATTGAATAAAAATAGGAAATTATAGTTAACACATATAAATAACTAATAATGTTTTGGATTCTATAAAAATAAATTTCCCTTTCCATGAACATACAATATTCGATAAACTTTCTTATAAATTATTCCTAATCCAAATACCATTCCAAATTTCTATTCCATGGTCACCACTCTATTAATTGTATCGAATAATTCTCAAAATTCCAATTATGATATCATTAAAATTTTCATACTAAATATTTAATTTTTAGCTTACTGAAAGGTTATTAGACTAACAGATTATTTATTAATATACAAAATCCACACTATTGTAGAGATTGATCAGGTTCAAGCCTAAGTTAAGGTGAAGAATGAGTTTGTGTTAATTGACCATTGGCACATATTAAAGAATCCTCCACTAACCCAAATCCACTACCTCAAATCTAATAATATTATAGATATTTGACTACAACCATGTTCAGTGGCATCAAATCAAATAAAAATTAATCTGAATGCATTAATTTTTTAAGTTTATCCTTCATGTGGATTCTAAACTACATCCAACTGAACCCTATTTTATATCTCTTTAGATTTTTCTAATGTATTTAAATTTTAGAATTCTTAAAGGTAGGTGTAATTATAGTTTCTTCCTTCAACTATATTCAGTTTAAACCAGTAGTCAGATTATCTTCATCATAGTTCAATAATAATAATTTATATCAAAATAAACCAACTAAATATGTGACATAAAGTTAGGTTTACTCTACATTCTATCTTCACAAAACAAGAAAACTGTAATACCTCGACCCCTCTTGACCAGTTCCAGTGCATTACTAATTACATTGTAATGATTATAAGGAATAAAATCCCAAAGGACCAAGTAGGTTAGTAGTATTGATGAAAGTATATACAAACATGTAACTCTTATTGCATTGGGAATGTTAACAAAAAAAACAAAACAAAAACTGAAAGGCTGCATCCCTGAGTACCCAATAAATGGTCTCCTTTTCATAACTTGTTGAAGGAAATCAAATGAAAGTGGTGACTTCAAATGCTCAGAAAGGGTTACAAATAATGTAATCATGAATCAATAATAACTGAATCAAAAAAAATTAGTCATAGTTAACATGTAATGTAGAATATATGGAAAAACATTCCTTTAACAAACTGAGAATGAAACTATATCAATATCTTTTTTCATAGTGAAAATGTTATGGAAAGTAATAACTGAAAATGAATAAAGAGAATCCTTGATAATTAGAAGTCATGTATCTTGACCCTGATATCTCAATACCATCGAAATGGTTTAGGTATGTTGGTATAAACCCAACTGTTTTTTTGAAAGAATCATGAAGGGTTTGTCGACAACGGATTTTTCTCATGAGACATGTGGATACATCGAGGGGCTCTAGTGGGCCCCACCCGACGTTGCTTGTCCAAAGCATTATTTATACATATATTTAATTCATGTTCAATATGAATTCTAAATATCCATATGTATTTGAGGATATGTATTCATCAATGTATGTGGACATACATAATGATACTTTTAAATGAGACCATTGAAAAAATATTAAGCAACTAATCCTAAAACATTCCAAAGTGTCCCATAGCTCCTTGAAACATTCAAATCATAAACCCATAGAATATATTGGGATTTTTTGGACTCACTATATAATATACCAAATTCCAGTACATACACCACAAGAAAGAGATATGTTGTGAACATGGAAAATCTTAAAAACTTAATGTGTGAGGAGAAAAAACCATTTATCTTTGGAAAGAAGAGAGCTTTTGGTAAATCTATTTTATTTTCTATAAATATGGTTTTAAAGATGTATATCCCCAAAAGTTAATGGTATGTGTATTATTATTACATTTGAGGCATAAATGACGTCCTACTGAATTGAAATAATGTTAAAAAATGATTTTAAAGAAGCATTAGAATGAAAACATTTTATTGTGATTTAAGGAATTCATTAAAGAGATTTTAATGCTCAAAGGAATTTTTTATTTCAAAAAAAGATAAATTAACCAAAATTGAATTTAAACTGTGTGATTTAAAAATATAAACATTGCTTGAAATAGATTATATATTGAACATCAAAATAGGTAATAAATATATTAGTTCCTTGATTGAAGCTTGCATTTTGGAAGAATTTGGGAAAGTTTATTTTAAACATATAACTTCCCACGAAATATAGAATGATTATTATGGGTACACAAATATAGAAAATTCATACAGAATTCAGGAGGGGTACATAAAAATTAATAAGAATTTCATTGTGGTGAATAGATAATAAGAGAAACCCGAATGAAAAAAAGGATGTTAGGGTGGAAAACCCCCATCACATTGTAACCAATAAATTCAAATGGCCCATATTTAAGAATCTTTAATTGATACATTGAATAACATGATAATAAATATATTCATGATATGAAACATCAATGGGTAGTATACATACAAGGTACACATGAAATATTAGTGAATAAAAATAATCTCACAAATGTGGAAGTGAGAAGAAAAAACCCCTTACCATTAGTCAGAATGTGTGCCCCTCATGAAATTATGTTCGTGGAATATAAAATAATAACCATTAATAACTAAATAATGATCATATTAGTAATGTATTTAGTTTATCATAATTCTTTTTAGTTCATTTATGTCCTTATTGATAATTTATAATATCTAATTATGTAGCTCCATAGTGTTTGTTTTCGTGATTTTCATAAATGGTTCAATCTTTCCTAAGAAATGGAGTTCATGTGGAATGGATGAAAATACCCAGAAATGAAATTACATATTATATATGAATATCTATAAGTGTTAATTATCCATTATATAACTTTGATACCTTCCATGAGAATTATTTATTATATAGAATTTTAACGATAATTGTTTCGGTTAATTTGAGTGTTTTGATTACAATGAATTATTTTTGTTTATTACATAATAAAATTTGTAAAAATAGATCACAGAACCATAAATAGATTCTATTAAATATATAATAATATATTTCGACCATTACAAGAATGTTTTCATGACAATAATTGCGAATGATAATAGAAATTTAAAGACTGTTCTCCATAAATTTTGAAAATTGATACATCTTTGAAGATGTTATTGCTACTAGTAAAAATCTATGTAAAAGGAAGAGATGATGATAAATTTTTCCACAATCATGATATCATTAAATTAAATTTATGGTACTGTAGACATCAAAACATTTGGATATGGATAAGTAACAATATAAAAATAAAACAAATGAACTTGAAAGGAAATACAATGAATTGAAAAGAGGAATTTACCCCTTCAACCAAACTTCCTTGAGAGCCTCTTTAAGGGAGTAGTATTTGTCTTTTTGTTAGAACAAGGATGGATAGAAGTGTGAGAGGATCTTGGGATGATATTTTGATAGAATTTTGAGAAGGCGCATGGTTTGAGAGGAGTGAAGAGAAGGGGGAGTGATGTGGGGTTTTTATAGTAGAGGTGAGAGGGGATTTCTCAATTTTTTATTCATTAAATTATTATTTCTCTATATAACTAGGAATAGGTAGTATTCTAAGACCATGAATACTAATTTTATCAAGTGAATCCAAATCAATTGGGCGTACATCGGAAAAACATGATACGCTACTATATAATTAGTGTATTTATCTTTTTTTATAAATTATGGAATTTCAGTATTCATAAAAAATTCATGTATTTCAAAAAAAACTACAAAATTCACCCCAACTATTTTCTGTCATGTAGAATCCAAAAATGACTTCCATTTTAAAAAAATATTTTATTAATATGGCTAATTTAATATTTAATTAAAATCATAATTTAATATAAAAAATAGTTTTAAACCATTTATTTACTTACTCTAAAACATAGGTATATCATACTCCAACAAGGATATTGTTTATATAATATCATTCGTAAGGATAATATTTATTAGTGTATGCCACTATTCATAGGGGTATTCTATTATTCATAAGGGTAGGTTTCTATTCACCAAAAATTATTTTTTTCTTATCGGACTCCAAATAACTTACTCATCATAACCGTGTAGGTCAGATTTCCCAAATTCACATCACAAATGTGAAAAAATATTTTTTACATGGAAAGGTAATAACAACATGGTGTTTTGTAGATACCAAATGATACATGAATTATATAATAAATCTATTTGTAAATTCTTGTGGGGTTACATTATCACCTCCTAACAAAAATTTCATTCTTGAAATTTTTAGTTGAACTTTGAAAGATAATCTTTGATACTTGAAAATTAACACATGAAATCCAACATTGGAAGTGAGGTTAATAATATATCCTCCTAAAAAAGGTGAATAGAGATGAGGTGGTCAACCCAAAAATTATTCTTTTGAATTATGTGACATTGGATGAAATAAAAAAAACTAGATTTGGAAAAAAATCTAACTATGGTGTTATGATTGAACATGAATGAGGACATACTAATATGAATTTCTATTACTAAAAAACTATAAACTAAAAAAATAAATTTATCAATATTATAAATTATAATCATAAAAAGAAAAATATATAATTTAAGACTATTTTTCTGGAGTTGATTAAATTTTCCACTCTATAAGAGTATAAATATACATTTGTAGTTATAAAATCATTATTTTAGTTTAGTTTAACTATATATTCCTCATCACATTAAATGGGTTATGCCATTAGGTCAAGAAAATAATTATCCTCTAAATGATCATACAATGATCAACTTAATCCATTTCAAAAATGGTTAAAAAATACAAAATTTAATGATTCAACACATTATAATGAAGTCGTGTAAATTTCCAAGATGTTCCTATCATTAACCCTTATTCAAAGAGAAGTTGTTCTAAAATTCACTTTCAAAAACCCTGAATAACATCATCATGTATCCTCTTGAAATATCGTATTAACATTAATTACCATAAAACCCATATTGGAAACATGCATTCTTACATATTACTTATGTACGATACATGTTATTGGATATACTCCTTAAATAAAAAAGTGATTTAGACTTTATTGATAATAGCGTAGACCAATTCTGGAAAATTCAATAATTTGTTCCACAGAATAAAATAATTATATGAATCAATCATTTCTTCATCATTATCTCATCATCAGATATATATTAAAGATTATCTTTATCCCATTCATTTTTTCCTAAAATTTCTAACTATCCACTGAATTAATTTTCCTTTGCACCATTCATCGTATGACCTCAAATCCTTAAGGAAGGAGTACTGCAGTACAATACTTATATATCTCATAATTCATACAATAAGTACATTGCTGACAATATAAAAAAACTGCATGATTCATGACTAGGCATATTAATCATACTAATTCATCAGTGATAACATTATAACTTGCTCATTATCCAAAATAATCAGTTGAGGTTTATTCCATGATGTTTGGGACATTGATTTGTATAGTGTCACATATCCTTGAAATTTTATCATTTTATAATGCAAACCATTCTCATTCCCTTACAATCATTAACATCATTTTCTTTTTATCCACACTCATAGAAAACACCCATCCCCTTCAAAAATTTACTAGTGTGATTCTTTCCAGAGTTGTCACATGTTGGAAAACACTTCATTCCCATCATTCCTTCAAGTCCATAGGACTCATAGATGTCTTTACATTCCTTGTTAACAGATTATATTATTTCGTCATATGATGAGGATACATGGGATACAATCTTCCACTGAAAATATGTCTTATGACCATTAGACATATGATCCATATTACACATCTCATCCTATAAATTAGTGATGATTTTATTATTTTGGATAAGTGCCATATCTAATAAATTAAATATTAAATATTATCTCATAATATTATGAACTCTATATAACACTAAACATGGAATAACACATAGCATGAATTTATGCATCATAAATACTAGAACCGTATTCATTGTTTACATTGGGGACATAAATCCCTCACAATGGTGGGTAATTAAAATTTGAATTAACATATTAATATGCCCCATGAGTGTCAAACCAAGAGTGCTACAAGGCATGTTGTTGGGTACTAGGATACCTCAGGTCATGCCCGAATCTCATTGTTTGAGTTTTCACTCCTATGTACATATGTTCCCGAGAAACCTCTACTTATATGTATCCAGATAGGGATATATTTTCTAGAAAGATCCATATAATATATTATATACAAAAAAACAAGGATTTTCTAGTTTATTAATCCTCATAGACCATCTTACAACACTGTCCACTAACATATGTTTTCTAAATCTAGTTCCCAAGGATTCTACTAAACATCCTCTAAAAAAACTGTAACGCCCCGAACCCTCTAGACCGGAGCCGGTGCAATACTAATTACATTAGCATGATTACAAGGAATCAAATCTTTATGGACAAAGTAGTTTATTAGTCTTGATGAAACATGATACATATATGTAACTCATACTATAAAGGTAATGTTAACAAAAAAACACATAACAAAAACATTAATACTGCATCCATGAGGAGACAATAAATGGTCTCCTCTTCACAACCTCTTGAAGTTAATCAAATGAAAGTGGTGAGCTCAAATTCTCATTAATTGTTTCAAATTGAAGAAGAATGAATAAATAATAACTTGATTATAAACAATTAGGAATAACCAAAATGGCTTGGAAAATAAATGAAGAACACATTCCATTAATAATGTTAGAATGAAACCACATCAATAGGATTTGTCATAGTGAAAACCGCAGGGATAGTAAAAATTGAAAAAGAATAAAGAGAATTATTGGTAATTGGAAATCATGTATCTCGCACATGATACAATAATACCGTCGAAACGGTTTAAGTCTGTGGGTATAAACCCGTCTGATTATTGGAAACAAACTTGAAGGGTTTGTCACCAATTGATTTGTCTCATTAGAACATCGATGCATCAAGGGGCTATAACGGGGCCAACCCTCTATTGTAAGCCCAAAACATTATTTAAACATATATTTAATTCACTTAAAATATTCTTTCTCAATATTCATATATATATTTGGGGATATGGATTAATCAAAGGATGTAGACATAAATAAAGATACTTTTAAATGTGACCACTGAAAAATTCTTGAGGAAATAATTTTTAAACATTATAAAGTGTCCCATAACTCCTTGAATCATTCAAATCATAATCCCATAGATCATATTGGGAATAATAAGTCTATCTATATGATATACCAAATGGTTTTACACACACGAAAATAATTAATTATGTGGTGAACAAGGAATATATCTCCAAAAGATAATGTGTGAGGAGAAAATTTCAATTTTCTTTGGAAAGATGAGTTCATTGGGAAAATCATTTTTATTTGTTATAAATATGGTTTTAAACATGAATATACCGGAAAATAAAATTTAAGGACATTACGATTACATTTGAAGCATAAATGATGTCCTACTAAAGGGAAATCTTGTAACAATTTATACTGAAGAAGCTATAGAAAGAAAAAAATTTAGGGTTGTTTAAGGAATTCATTATAGATATTTTGATGCGCAAAGGAATGTATTATATCATTAAATAATAAATGAACCAAAATATAATTTAAAATTTGTGATTTAAAAATATAAACATGTCTTGAAACTAATTATAGATTGAAAATAAAAATAGGTAGTATTTTTAATAGATCCTTGAATCAAGCATTCATTTTGGAGTAATTTATGAATGATTATATTAAACATGTATCTTCCAACAAAATAAAGAATGATAATGATTGGTACACATATATAAAACATTCACACAAAATAATGTGGAGTACATAAGAATAAATAATAATTTCATTGCGGTGAATAGATAATAAGAGAAACCCGAATGAAAAAAGAAGTTTGGGTGGAAAACCTCCATCACATTGTAATCAATCAATTCGAATGCCCAAAAATTAAAAATCATGAAATTATACATTGAATAACATGATAATAATGAGATCCATGATATAAAACATGAATGCGATGTATACATGCAACATACACAAGTATTAGTAGTGAATATTGAAAATCTCATACAAATGGATGTGGGATGACTGAATTAATGGCCCGAATGCCAAAATATTTATTGATTTTAGATAATCCCCCTTTTAAGGTTAAGGGGGGGGGGGGGACCAAGACATCACAAACCTCAATACATTAAAAAAATTCAAAAACCATGGGGTTAAAACATGGAACAATACTATGCAAAAGTCACTCTACCCAATAACAACATCATTAATGCATCCCTCCACCAAAGCATGGCTGATCCGCAAGAAGTCCCATGAAAAAATGCATGGGGACAGTACCAATATCTACACCATACCCTCTCAATCTTCTGAATACGGAAAGTTATGAACGGAGAAGACCACTAGATATATCCACATATGAAGCTAAACCTTGTAGATTATTTGAGTGCCCCAACATAATAACATCGAGGTGCAAAACCCATAGACTATTCAGAAAATCAACAAAAAGAAAACCAACATTCAAGACACAATTTAACACAAATCTTGTCACTGCCATCCAATCCTCACACAGTTTCTGCAACAAGAAACCCAATGCAATCACCCTACCAATGCATGACACAGAAGATCTCAACATTGATGTGGAATATCAGATAAGGACCACCCATCACCACAAACCAGTATCCATAACACCAAGCCATAGCTCAACTGAAGACGAGGTTAGTCCCCATCATTTCAAAGGACCAGAATCTTATCGCAACCGAGGGACCTGATCAAAATTCCCATTATCAGAACGCAGGCCTGGAAACCACCTCAGAAGTCCCAAAACCTGACCACCAAGATAGAGACACTGAGGAAGGTGAAACCCAACCACTATGTATTAGATGGTCAGGAAAAAATCATTCGCTGCAATGAAGGACCACCATTCTCGCAGCCGAATCTCGAGACCATGCGACCACTGCCATTGTCGTGTCGTCGGACAGCTAAGCCGGAAGGACCATGTCACCCCAGTGCAAAATACCTAGAGCCTGACGATCATGACAAGGATGACCAGAAACATGAACTCCCTACCACAGAAGACCATATCTTGAGCCTCACCATCTATGTGATGCCTGACGACCAGGACCGCAAACAACCCATGAGAAACCAGCTCAATCACCGCAATTCCAAACATCCAAACTCGAAGAAATGCATCAACACACCCCCGAACCATGAACACACTAAGGAAATTCCAAATATGAAGGTCGTGGAAAAACCCTAGATGGTTGAAGAAGGTGGTGATGAGGGAAGACCTAGATTCCCAGCACCCCTTATGGGCTCATCAACCCTAATGGATTTGAGATGAGGAAACCCATTAACATGTGTCCGAATGTGTTCCCCCATGAAATAATGGTTCTAGATTATGAAATTATACTCATTAACAAAATAATTCAGAACGTATTATACATGTATTTACTTTATCATTATTCTTTTTTTTTTCATTAATTTCTTTATTGATCAATGATGATATCAAATTCGGTCACTCCAAATTGTTTGTTTTTGTGATTTTCATAAACTGTTAACTTCTTATTAAGTAATGGAGTTTATGTGGAATATATGTAAATCTAAAAAATTTAAATTAAATATTATTTATGAACATCTAGATTTCTTAATGATCATTTATATAAATTGGTTATGTGGCCAGAGGATGATTTACTATATAGAACATTAATGGTAACAATTTATGTTAATTTGTGGGTTTTGATTACAACGATCTTATTTTTCATTATATCTTAATACAATCTAAACAAAGGGATTACATAAACTTAAATTGGTTATATAAAAATACAATAATCTATTTCAACCATAATAAGAATGGTTTCATGGCCAGAATTGAGAATGATAATAGAAATCAAAATCCCATCATCCTTGAATGTAGAAAATTGATAAATCTTAGATGGTGTTTTTACTACTTGAATAAATGTAGGTAAAAGGAAGAGATGATGATAAATTATTCCACTATCATGACAAAAATCTATTACATTTAAGGTACTAGAGTCATCACAATATTTGCAAAATGAGAGGTAATAATAGAAAATGAAAAAAGATTAACTTGAAAGGAAAGACAAAGAATTTAAAAGAGGAATTTACATCTTGAACTAAACTTCCTTAAGAGCCTCTTTAATGGAGAGTTTTTTTTGTCTTTTTATGAGACCAGGGCTTGTTGGATGGGGGATAAGAGGTTGGGAGAATATTTGGATAGAATTTTAAGAATTCACAAGGCTTGAGGGGACTAATGAAGAGAGGGAGTGAAGGGTGGTTTTTCATAGTGGAGGGGAGATGGGATTTCTCAATTTTAAATTCTATAATTTATTATTTCTCAAAAAGACACGAAATAGTGAGTTATCCAAGACCAAAAATGGTAATTTTATCATGTTAATCCGAATAAATTGGTCTTACATCAGTAGAAAATCATAAATGACTCTAAAATTAATTAATTTGTCTTATTTTCTAAATTATGGTATTTCACTATTCATAAAAAATACATGTATTTCCCAAAAAAACCCAAAATTTCACCCCAACAATTTTTGGATGTGTAGAATCTTGAAATGAAGAACACTTATTACTTTTTTTTTCTAAATATGATTGATTTAATATTTAATTAAATTCAAAATTTATTCTAAAAGAATAGTTTTAAAAAATTAAATTACTTATTCCAAAACATAAGTATATCTTACTCTTACATGAATATTATTTATATGATATCATAGGTAAGGTTACTATAAATTAGTGTATGTCACTATTCCAAATGTTATGTTACTATTCATAAGGTAGGTTACTATTCACCTAGAATTATGTTTTTTTATCGAACTAAAAATATCTTACTGAATGTAATCGTGTATGTGAGATTTTTATAATTCACATAACATAAGTGACAAATTTATGTTTACATGGATAGGTTATAACAATGTGTTGTTTTTAGATACTTAGTAATCGATGAATTCTATAATAAATCTATTTTTAAATTCATGGGTTGTTTTAAAAACCATTCAAAATACACCACAAAATATTTCTCATTCCTTATGATTCATCAATACCATATAATCTCTTATTGAAAAGTCCCAGATCGAGCATTCTTAACCCAACACTAGAAACCTTATCTTTCTTATAACACTATCATCACCTCCTACAAAATAATGGTTTCTAACAACACCAATGAAAGGGAATGCCAATATCTCTATAAAAAAATATGATATCACTTATGAAATCACTCTCAAAAAATAGTAATTAAACTTTTACCTCATTATTGCAACTAAACCCACATGGCATCCAACATCTACTGCATGATTTACATTAGGGGTGTCCTCACTACTACATATTCTCAATTATTTATTGTTAGTTTATAAACATATGTGTCTTAGGAAATAATATGTAATAATAACTATAATCCTCACTAGAATCACCTTCTAATTAGTTATAATTTATATTTTTTCATAACACTCGTCCACTATCTTCTCTATATGAATTCAGAGGATAACACCTAACACCCATAGGGTAATTATTTTCATTATATCAATTAGCAATTTAATTAATATCATGATGACATTATTTTAATCATTTAAATGTTGGTTTCAATTTATTTGAATGAAACCTTTTTTATTTTGATAAATATTAATATTATTGAATCAAATATGGTGGAAATAAATAGAGAGTTGATGGAATCCAGTTATATGAAAGTAGAGTATGAATATTGTGTGAAATATTTCATCATATATTCATAATATCATGCATTCGAACCTTATAAAATCCATTTTCAATGTTTATAATATTTTTATTCAGGAGTAATTATTCAAGAGGATTTGGATGATACACTTAAACAATCATTGAATTTATTTATGTTCAAAATTGTGGAATAAACATGATCAAAAGTGAATGTAGCTAGTGACTAGGATATCACTTTGTTTTATAGAACATCTGATATGATTAAAATTATGGGAAATAAATATTTCTGGATCAAGCATGTGAATATAATTGTGATTGATGATGAACTTAAAATTGATAAATGATAATAACATTTTCATATGTACTTCAATATTTTATAATTTTTTTGATAAGTAAACGAGATGTGAAAGGAAACCATTGTATTAGGGTATAACAAATTTTATAGCATTTCCAGCCACACTAATGCTATAGAATTTTTACATCATCAATAGATGGAGTGATTATTGTTTTACTAAACTAATTTATCTATTGAATGATGTGATCCCAGAAGATAATGAGATACCTAATCAAACATATGATGATAAATGAATGCTTTATTCTAGGGGTATGATCTCTTAAATAATACTTGCTTGTCCAAATAATTGCATATTTTTTTCAAGGATAAAAAATCACTTAATTAATTCCCAATGTCTGTTACATCAAGATACAAGTATGATTATTTGATTCACATGAAATTTTTATTTTAATTTTCAGTCCTTATAATTTATATACAACAATGTAGATGTGATGGTAATACCCTAAAAATGAATTGGAATTATATACATCAAATAATGATAGGAATAAGCATCACCAAGAATACTCTCCTTAGTGGAAGAGAACTGATCATGATTATCATATGTTTTGAAATGATCTCAAAAATCATCTTCATATGTTATCTATTGATGGAGTGATTCCATGTAGATTAAAAATCATTACTCACCATATATGATTTTTTATGTTGGTATATTATAAATTTTCCACATGGTTATGAATGAAATAAAAATAAATTATGTTATCTAAGATTATATATGGAGAAAAAAAACAAGATAATGATATTGATGTTTATTTGTATCCACTGAATAAATAAATAAAATTTCTATTGTAATTAGTTCTAGAAATGTATGATTCTCAGAAAAATGAAGATTTCATATTGTAATAATAGTTGTGTGGGATTATGAGTGACTTTCCTATATATGGAAAATATTCAGGACAGAGAACTAAAAGAACTCAACAGTGTTCCATTTGTTAACAAGGTATACAGTCAATTATCTAAAAACATTCATCAAATATATTGTTTTTAGGAAATCATAGATTTCTACCCTAAAAACATAAGTACTGATCATGGATGAAGTCATTTGATGGGAGTTAAGAAGAACATAAAACACCATATCCACTAACATGAGAAGAACTATTTCTAAATGTAAATGAAGTGGACACTAATCTTCATAATTTTTTTTTGGAAAAACATTATGAATAACTCCTAGAAATAAGGATCATTTTTTTGAATTATCTCATTATTTTTGTCTATTCATTATAAATTTTCTAAATATTATGAATTTTGAAAAAATGAACATGATGATTTCACTAGAACAATAAAAATTTACCTAGAAAAATGTAATTAAGGAATGTAAGGACATGATTAGAATGAGAATAATTGATGATGTCATTCTAATAAGGGGTAGAAAATAGTGTTTTCTACCTCCATATATTTACATTCACTCCTGGAAGTAGATATATTAGTTTTTCAATTTCATGGTTTATGTAAATGTTATATAAGGGTACTCACTGATTTTCAATAATATCATGTCAATGAATGATTTAAATTTAACGGGTCTAAAATAACATGACTCTCATATTTAGATGTAAGATATAATTCTTATAGCATTATGTTTCATTTTTCCCATGAATGTCCATAGTACATTAACCAAGAAGTGTTTACCTTTAAAAGATATATGTAGAAATATTATAGACCTATTTAAATTTTAAGCTATTGAAAAGGAAATATACATCATATTATGTGATTTGGAAAAGTTTATCCAGTAAAAATTCATTGATTTGATGTTTAACTAAATGGTTCAATTAGTGATAGAGATTATACTATGTGGTCCTTTACAATGTAGATGGATGTGACCCATTGAAAAATATATGAATTATTTGAAAAGTTATGTCAAAATCGATGATTTCTAGAGGGTTGTGTTAAAGAGTGATATTTTTATGGTATCCATTGAATTCTATATCGAATACGTATCTAGTGTGGCAATAATTGTTCGATTCAAATCTTGTTACATTAGGTGTCTTATGGATAAACAAATTTTTGGATTAAAAGTTTTCATAGTTACTATAACAGATTAGGGGCATTCCCACCTTTATGTTTTACATAATCCTTTATAGGTTTCCCAATAAATTCAAACACCAAAAGAAATTCATAGGAATTTCATTCTATCAAAGGATGAATAATTGACATAAAAGAATAATAATTTACAATTAATATCATTGTTTTGATAACATATTTTATAAAATTCGGATGAAATTATTGATTTATTTTCTGAATGAATTTGATGGATGGCCATACGACCATTTTGGTCTGTATTATCTTACATTTTTTTTTAAAATTGTTATATTCATATTATATAAATGAACATGATTAAGGTAGTACATTAAAAAAAATTAGGTTACAATTATTAATGACGTAATTCATGAATGTCGTACTAAGGACATAATAATAATTTATGTCAATATGTCATTCATTATCATTATAAAAAAAATATTGCAGTTTAATTATAAAAAACTATATGTTTCTATTTTTAAAAGATTGGGGGTTAAAAATATTGGTGATGTTAAAATATATGAATTATGATTTTTGAACGTTTATTTTTTCATGTAAGGACAAAAATATGAACCTTTTATAATGGAATCATTTGCAGTACATGTATTTTATGTTATGGATCCCACTAACCAAATGTGGTCAATTGTTCTATTACAGATCAATACAATTAAGGGGATGTTGAAAATTCATCTGAGGATGACACTTTCATTGGTATATAATGATCATTTTTTAGTGTTCCCAATGTATATAAGGTTTTTATGTCATAGGAGTCCACAATAAATTGATTTAGATACTTGATAGAGGATTCAAATCCCATCAACCATTAAGAAAATAGAGTTCAATAACCATGTTATATATTTTTTATAATATATATTGTATCACCACATGTTATTGTCAATTAATTTTAGAATTTATATAATCAAAATTAATTTTTTATCCACTTATATATATAATGAATTATACATGTGTTGATTATCCCAATAATGTGTAACAATAGGTTTCTTGACCTACTATTACTCTCATTGTAGAGGAACATCAAACTTTTACACATTCACATGCTAGAAATCCCAAGAAACAATAGGTTTCAGAACCATTTACTGCTCCCAGTATTAAGGAACAACTATGTTCTATACATGTCAATGCTACAAGCCCATAAGAGATACATATGGAAAATATAGAAAATAATGAAATTCTAGATTATGAAGAACCAATGTGGAAAAAATGTTGAACCATAGCATGATAGTGTTAGAAAAAATAATTAAGGTTAAACATAGAGGAATAAAATCCATGATCATATGGAAGGATCTATGTCAGCTTGATAACCCCAATAAGGAATGGATTTCTAATTTCATTAGGCTCTTCAATTGGTAGTGCATGTCGATTGATTAAGATGCATTGAAATTTTTGGAGAACATGTATAATACACAGATTTCACAAATGATTAATGTAACTTAATGGAATCCTTTATTTATTTCAATCAAATATAAAATAATGAATCATTAACATACTCTTCATTATCCATTACAAACTGCATTTATAGTTGATAAATCCCATAAGAAATTTTTATTAGTGATTTATGGAATGTTCCACAGAGGGATTCTCAAAATTCTATCAAAATATCATCTAATATATAGTAATGGGAAAATAAACCTGAACCCACCATATATGTATATGCACATATAATAAGACAAGAATCGTGGAATGGGGTTACTTACTGTCAAGGGGAGGTATCTTTTCAGGTGCATTGTGGCTGGTGATATATATTTTTACAATACATTTATTGTCCACAAAGATTAATTATTTTTAATGTATGGAATAGTAGTAGGGTTTTGATGATAAGGGAAATAAAAACTAATATACTCCAAATATAATGAAAGGGTGGGGTAGAGTTCACTTTAAAAAGAAATGGTATATTTTTTAAATCTTCTGTAATAAATTAACACAACAAAAACAGAAACATAATTATTATTATTTTATTTATATAAATATTGATGAATCGAAAATGAAATAAACACTCATCCCACATTATGTGTATTATAATGACGAACATGTAGATAATAATGGGATACTAATTTATTAAAACACTCATAAAGTGTGGGATTTTTTTTAAATTTTACATTATATATATATATATATATTAATTACAACTACATAATAATGATCACTTATTTTATTATATTTTATATCTGAATATGAAATAGGCATCATCAACACCTATACCCTATAAACAACTACTATCACTGGCCATGAGGCTTCTAGAATTGTATTGTCACGTCAGAGGTATCATTTCTCTGGTGACTCCCGAAACATATTTTTTGAAATTAAGAACATAGATATAATGATATCTAAATTAAATAGATTAATGAAATTTTATTATCCATTGAAAAAATGTTTCATTGGAAGTATGAGATTCATGATAATGTTATGGGTGGAAGAAAATAGAGGAAACAACTCAATAATAATAACTGAATGAAGATCTCTCCCCACCCCAATATCTTTTAGGCAAGACATTTCACTAAAAAGTTTACTTATATGTGGTAAAAAATATTTAAATAATTGTTTATATGAAATATTAATCAAAGAGACAATGATTCCTTTCTTGTACTAATATTCTAGAAGGTGAAAATTATTATGTTTTATATATATTAACCCCCACCCATCACTGTATGGTTAGGTCTACCATGTGAAATTTACAAGAATAAATTATTTACCATATACAACATCCATCATCTCATGTGAGAGTGGGGATTACCATATCTCATGAGAAGAGAAATAAGTTACATATTCCACTTTATTAAGTATATATTAATTCGGTTCGGCAACATGTTTAAAAATTCATATAATGGCCATTAGATATTTTAAAAACATGTCGATAAATTGGTATTCATGTCATAAACCGCCTACCTGGGTCATGAACCTTGTTATCTGACCCCATGGGTCTCCTGTAATACCTTGGTTGCCTTCCCAGCCCACTATAGGCTATTACTCAAGAGGGTTTCTTATTGGACTAATGATTGTCCCCACATACCAAAACATGTTCTTTTAGTGTGTTTTTCCTCACTCACACACACCCTAGAAAACATCCTATAAGGTCACCCATCATGATTACTACTCCAGGCAAAGCATTCATAACTGTGGAGTTATAATCAGACAAGATCCCACAAAGAAAGGTGCACTTTGTTGACATGGGTAATAACATTTTGCCTTTAAATTCTCACTTTTTCAGGGGTGTTACATTATCTTCCCATTTAAATCACAACGCCCTCGTTGTGGACCCCAAGCCTCAATCCCAGGTAGTGACTACATTTTTCTTATGAATTTAAATTAAATCCTCTTGAAAAACATGATAAGAGTCTTAGTTTTAATTGTATACATGACATGAGTTTTTATAATTTTTTTCCAATAACAAATATAATATTTTAATTATGACTAAATAAATTTCATATTTTTATAGAAAATATATAAATATTAATTGAACGTATTACCCCATGAAAATAAATATTATCTAATAGACAAAATTCTACATCTGTATAAACTAACATAAATAGAACAAAATATGAATGAAATTGGGGAAAACTAGCCAAATCATATGAAAGAAAACAAATGGATGAAAAAAACATCATAATGCTAATGATGGTGGGTTAAAACTATAAAATTTAATAATATAAAATATTTTATCATTCCATTAATTAATTATATATTTTTTTATTTTATTACATTAATTTCATAGTCATTTCCATCAATTTATAAACTCTAATGATTTATTTTTTCGAATGAGTTGAATTGATGCCCAAAAAATTGACCACATGTGACGATGCATGTCCATTTTTAGTAAAGTGTATCCAAAATTAAACATCTTGTTGTTTATTTTATATTATATTTTTGATATTATTTTTTATGATAGGGATTTGTTTTAATATCATGAATATCAGGGAATAATGATTGTCCAAACTCCCATAAAAACTCACAAGTTCTACAAGTGGATAAGTATCGGGGAATATGTAATTTTACTTCAATATAAAAATAAATATAATAAAAATTAATTAATTTTACCTATCTTTATCCTATTTCAGAAACAAAAAAATGGAATTGAATGTGGTTATTATATTTGTAATTTTTTAGAGATATCATATAGCATTAAAAAAATATCATCCAGGATGAGGCATTTTCAAATATAATTACTATATTATTTATAATATATTTTATGTCGTCATATTTCTATATTTTTATAGTAAGACTATGACTACAATAAATAATCATATTCAATATATGTAATAGATTTATTTAGAAATGAATGGGAAATATAATTGATGATATAATGTACACATATATCATAATGATGTGACTTACTACTTCTTGTTTAGTTTATATTCTCATCATTTTATCTAATTATTTTTTTAATTTATTTAAAAAATATATATAATAATGATTTTTAAAATATTCACATAGTTCAAAAAGAAATTACCTTATGCGATATTGGACTTTGAGGTTGTAATATAGATAAATACAACAAGGATATTGGTATAGATTGTATACAATGATCATTAAAAAAACGAATTCCCACATGTAATTATTAATTTTTTTATAATTGTATCTATATTTTGTAAGAAAATTTCTTTATAATTTTTCCCTAATACATATTTTTTTTTCACCAAAAATCATAGGAGAAATAATATATTTCATTTAACTATTTGAAACAAGGCACAAAAGATAAAATGTGGACCTTTCTTCCTATTTTATAATGAATTCTATTACCCTTATTTTTCAAACTACCTGAACTACAAATTTTGTTCGATTTTATTAGATGAAAACCGATTCTTGATGATGAATCTATATGGGTTGATGATGGATTTTTTATCTAAGAAAATGAACTCAAAATAATGTTTTTATAGTTAAATAATTAAAGGAAATGAAATATGTGGAGACCTTTACAGTTCATAATTTTTTTTATACTTTAGTAAAATGATCCTTGAGTCATTAAAGACGAAGTGGAATCAGAAAAACCATAATATGACACAAAATTTGAATGGTATAACTCATAGTGATTCATTATATTTATAATTAATGTTAATTATAGTAAAAAAGTCCACTAACATTCCAAAAACCAATAAAATATATTTGTATTTTTTTTGTATTCTTTAAGAAAAAAATCCATATGTAAATTTTTAAATGTAGGAATCGAAAAATCCTCAAAATGATCCACGATGTGTCCGATATTACTCTAAATATTCCCTTTACATAAAAATATACCTTAATTTATCTAAAAAGAACAACTAAAATATTGAATATATGAAAAAATTTGTATTGCTTTTATACATTATGAATTAAATCCATATTTCATTTTTGTTTTATTGGAATCATCCTCGCCTCAATCCAACACATGGTGTGACATATATGAATACAAGTGTTAAATTTCCATTAAAATAATCATTAATATTATTAAAAATAACATGTGACAAAATAAATACTAATAAAATTCATTTATATTATTTTTATTATTCTAAAAAATGTCCGTAAGTAATTTTTTATGAGTATGAATCAATCACTCCAAAATCTAATACACAATACGAGTTTAATGATTCGAATTATCTGATGTTAGTTAAAAAAATTAAATATTAATTCAAAACATTTTCAGTCACAGAAAAACAACCAGGAATGATCATATTAACTTGATAATTATGGATAATAATGCATAATTTTCTTTTTATATATACGAAGAAGTCTCACATTAAACTAACAAACACTGTGATTGGTATGACACAAATTTTATGTTCCAGTTTCAAATAAAATTGTAGTAAAAAGAACATGCAACATACTAGAAAATTATAAGACACAATTTTTTTGATATTATACTTTAATAAAATTTACCATAAGTAATTTATGATATTTTGGAATAAACCTCCACTCAATATGATTCATACTATGAATGAAATAACTCGAAGTGTGTCTTTTTTTAAAAAAATTTACATTACTTTTAGTAAAAAGAATAAGTGACATACAAAAAATAGTGAAAAAAATTCTAATTGTTTTGATACATTATAAAAATGATAAATAAATCATTTTTGATTTGTACCAGTCAAATGATACTCAACCTTACACACACTGTGGTCATTATAACTCAAAACATTCATTATGATGTTAAAATTCACATTTTTTTTCAAAACATGTCACTCACTGAAATGAAAAAAATGTGCTATGATTGTCTTTATATTTTGCGACACTAATTCAAATGTCCATTTAGACATTTAAGAAGTAGTTTCATATAATACCAACACACGATGCAACTATAATGACTAAAAATAAGTGTTTCTATTTTCAAATGAAGTTTTAATAAAAAATAAGTGATAAACTCTAAACAAATAAAACACATTCATATTGTTTTCATACATTAGAATAATGATACAAAGATTGTTTTTAATGTATAAGAATCATCCTGAACCAAATCCAATACATGATGTGACCAATATATTTCCAAGTGTGTCTATTTATTTAATATTGAAATTAATTTTAGTAAAAATTACAACTAATATACTGAGAATCATTAAAACACATTTGTATTATTTTTATGCATTAGGAAAATGATCCAGATTTAATTTTGGATGTTTAAGAATTTACCAATCCTCAATATGACGTATCGTGTGACTGATATAACTCTAGGTATGTATTTTTTTTAATTTGAAGTTAATTTAAGTACAAATAACAAGTGATTACTAAAAACTGAGAACAATCGTTTTGATTGTTTTCATACATTTGTGAAAAATATATAGGATTTTTTGACATGTCCAAAACAACCTCATCCTAATCTGACACACAGTGTGACTTATATAACTCCAATTGAGTCTTCTAAATATAAATTGAAATTAATTATATTAAAAAGTAAAAGCAACATTATAAAAACTAGGATATAAAAATCTTATTTTCATATAAATTTGTAAAACAATACATATGTAATTATTGATGTGTAGGAATCAGTTGTACTATAATCTGAACAATGATTTAACCAGTAATACTCCATATATCTATCATCATTTAAAAATAGAAATTTTATATCAAAACATATGTCAATCAATGAAAACCGTGATCACATGCTCTTATTTTTTGATAATTTATAAAAGACCCATTTGTAATTTTGGATTTATAGGATGTGGTATCAAATAAAACTGAGAGAATATGTCAATAGTATTACTTAATGAGTCAGTTTCTTTTTGAAATGAATATTTAATTAAAAATGTGGCTTTCTAAAAATAGAGAAAATTCATTTATATTATTTCGATACTTTAGGAAAATTATCCATATTTAATTATTGATGTGAAAAAAATCCATCACACCACAATATGATGCAGAGTGTGTCTGTTATAGCTCCATGTGTTTCTTTTTATATTAAATTGACATTAATTTTTGTATAAAGAACAAATGACGTACTCATAACCAAGAAAATGCATTCATATTGTATTCATACTTTATGAAAATAATTTGTAAATCATTTTGGATGTGTATGAATCAACCAAACCTCAATACGATGCACAGTAAGAACAGTATATCTACAGGTGTATCTTTTAATTTATAATATTTATTTTAATAATATATACTTTCATATTATTGTTTAATTAACTTCATTATAGTAATAATAACATGATATTTTCTTCTAAATATAAGTGTATTCTATTACTAGGTTAGAAGTTATTTTATCGAGAACTGATTCCATGGGAGGACTTTTCGGAGAGGAGATCACAGGTACAATAGATGATAAAACATTAATGTTTTTAAATTATTGTGGATTGTAATTGTAAATGGAATTATACATAAAAATTATTATAAATATATATAGTAGTATATTTTTTATTTTTGATGTAGAATTTATTTTAATTAAATTATATATTTTCAAATAAGTTAGTAGTATTTTCAATAGTGAGATGTTATTAAAACAACACAATGCAAGAGGTTGAGCCTTTATCAGAACTATTGAAGGCGCTGATAAAGGGGATCCTTCATCAGCGCTAATGAAACCACTAGTAATGGTACTCAATTATTTGCACTAAAATATAATAGATTAAGGGTAGGATTTATCCATGCTTTTTAGCAATGATAATGAGGACCCCTCCCCTTGGACAATATTGCATATAAACACACCATTTTAACATATTTAGTGTCCTTTTGTGCATCGTTGAAGGGAATATCTGTTATTTTGAAATATTTTATTTTCATATGCGTTAATATATTTTTGTGTGGATGTTCAAATAAATTAATATATATATATATAATTAATGATTAATAAATGTTTGATATTAATATATATTGTATTATTTTATATATAAGTTGATATATTTTTTGCTATATTAATAAATATGTTAATGTTTTTGATTTTTGGTTTGAATTTTTATATGAATGTATGTTGGTATGTATGTATGTATTCATCAATTTTATATGAATTGAAATTATTTTTATTAAATTATAATATAATTATTTATGTATAAACATTCTCTCACCCACATTAGTTTTTAGATGTGGGATGGTTCTAAGCCATGTTAATTAATATAAATATATAATTTGATATATATTAATATATATAAATATATTTATTAACATATATATATATATATCAATATATATATGTTAATATATATATATATATATATATATATATATATATATTTACAGAAAATATAATGACATTTTTACATATGATTGAGTATTTATATGAAAATAACATTTTATATAGATATATATATATATTTACAAGAAATATATTTTTATTTCCACATATCTGTAAATTAATATAATTACACTAATAAATAAATAAATAATTATATATATATATATATATATAATAAGTTATTCTTTAAAATAGTGGAATAAAACTTCACCAAATTAATCATGCATTTTAAAATTGTGGAAAAAATATCTGTTTTTTATTTAAAATGTGGCTAAATTTGAATCATGTCATGTTAAAAAAGATCACTAAAAACAATGCGAAAATAGTTACAGTTAACGAATAACTTGTTAAAATATGGAACGTTTTCCTGAAAATGTGGCTAAATTTAAAATCATTGACACTTATATGTATGTATGATTATATTAATTTTAATTTTTATAAGTATCTATATATCATATAAATATGAACAACATTTATTTTTATTGGAACAAAATAAATTTATTGTTCCATTAAAAATATGTATATATATGTATACCTATAAAGATAAATATACATATAAATTTATTTATTAACATATGGATTAATAAATATGTGTGAGTGTGAGTGGGTGGGTTTTTGTTTACAAAATCATATATATATATATATCAGTGTTATAATTATAAGTCCCCAGCCTTAATCCTTACTTAATCTTGAGTTATTACAAGATTACACATTGAGGATATTTTTAGGTTTAGAGGTTTAGATAATTAGATCATGAAACTTGCATTACATTCCACATTTAAACAAAGTGGTTACATAAAAGACATATTCATTCTTTCCATCAATGGAAACATATCTAAAATAAAACATGGATTCTTTCTTGACACATCCTTGACATATCATCACATCATGTACCTTTCCCTTGACCTATGAAAATCATTTCAAAAACATGGGATGAGCATAAAAAGCTCAGTAAGGGTTATAAAAATAAGGAAAGGAAACATGAGTTCATATATACATAAGAATGAAATCATACTTTACCCATAAAACATAGGAACTTTAACATACCGCATCAATCCATGAATGAATAATAGAAATCATAAGACATAAAGGTAACTTTCGGCATTCATAACATTCTTACGTAGGGAGTAACCCTCTTGGTTACGTTTGGAATACCCATCACAGTATATTCCCTAAATCTATTTGGAGAAACCTTAATGTTTCACTAATTCGCGTTACCCAATGCATTGGAGAGCTATATCGGGCTCACCTGCCCTTAGTTTATCACGGAACCACCCGTCTTCATAATAATGCCCAAGAACCTCAACATAATCGTATCACATAAAACATGCATAAAGGAAACATAACATTTCCACCTTTCAATCACAAGATATCAATACAGCACATTCATATAAAAACATTATGAAAACCATTTTTCAATAACAAACCAAAAGAAAAGTAAAACATGGTATTTATTTTTCATTAAAAAAGGTATGGCTTGTAGAGGAAGCCAAAACTCAAATAATGGTCACGGCGGCGGAGAAGTCGTTTTCGCCGCATACGTACGACAAAAACATTCCATTTTGTCATTTAGTAAAACGCTTCATATAAAAAATATTCCTTTTGGATAAATGTAAAAGTCAAAGGGGTTTATACACCGTATAATAGAAGGTTGTGTATAAAACAAAATATGCCTCAATGAAAGGAGATTGAGACAAAGTCCCATACAAAGACGGTATCCTTGGATTAAGGATAAATCCGTTACATAACTATGTGTGACAAACGAATACATGAAATATAAGTGGGTATTAAGTGTAAAAAATCAGAGGACATTCACACATAATCATATAACGACATATTCAAGGTGTACATGTTTATCCCAAAGAATTGAAATTGGGTTAAGAAGTTCCCTTGCAATAATTAGACAGCCTAACGACGTCACTTCAAGGTTCATAAAAAGAGTTGATGAGAAATAAAAAGGTTATCTCATCACTTGGAAATAAAATTTACATCAATAAGGATATAGAAGAACATATCCCAAAATAATATTATGTGAATTAAAATACATAACAAAATAAGTCTTTTAAAAATAGGAGGGTGAAAGGTTCCCTTACCGAAATGGGTATCTTTCGAAACATACACCCCGTGAAAGAAGGAAAACACAACATTGATGTAAATACTCAGAAATGCAAGAATATTACACAATGAGTAAAATAATGGTCAGTACATACAACACTCAAAGGAAATTGTGGCAAATGTAGCATAAATCTCACAGGAATAAAAGTGAGATGAAAAATCCCTTACGAAAACTCGGCAGCCTAACAGCTCCAGTTAAAACTTCTAAAAATGGATTGATGAGATCAAATAGGGTATCTCATCACATTAAAATAAAATGTACAGAAAGAGAAATAGACAAGAACATCCCCCATCATAACAAAGAGGAGCTTAAAAGAAGTGACATAAAGGAGAGTACTTAAAGAGAAAGAGAGAGGTTAGATCTCTTACGAAAATTCGGCAGCCTAACGGTGCCACCCAAAACTTCCAAAATGGAGTGATGAGAGAGAATAGGTTCTCTCATCATATGAAAAATAAAAAATACAGTAATAGTAATAAAAAATAACATCTCAATAACAAGAAATATGAACTTTAAAAGGAATGACATTAAAGAGCGTACTTAAAAAGAAAGAGGGGAGTAGGATCCCTTACCTCGGGTCCGACTTGACTCGATCGTTCTTTAATGTCCTGAATAATAAACTTGAGTTAATTTACACATTATTAAGAACATTTTTCTAGTTAATTATTCATTTTAGATGACTTATTTCCATGTAATAAACATTATGTAATCATTTAAGTTAATAATATTTGTTTTTTTGATATTTGGTTCTTAAGTCGAAAGTGGAATTCTTACAATTACATGTTGTTCATGTGGTCAAATGTTTATTATATCCCGAATTATATTCATCATTTTGATATCATATATATCATATATATCCAGAATATAAATGTATTTATAATATTACATAATCATTTAGTGGTAAGAAATGAAATGCACCGTTCATAGAGACGGTAAGCCGTACGTACGCATGAACGCTACTTTCATTTCTATGTCATATTAATGGAATTAAAACTAAATGAGAGGTATGTATATTTTAATTCCAGAATTATATTCATCATTTAGATGTATCATTCATCATATATATTCATTATATACATGTACTTATAATAGTACATTACATTTGGGGATAAGAAATGAAATGCACCGTTTAGGGAGACGGTAAGTCGTACGTACGCATGAACACTACTTTCATTTCTATTTCATATTTTTATGGAATGGAATAATAATGATATAGAGGTATATTATAATTCCAGTATAACATCATATATAATAACTTTAAATCCATCCCTTATACGTCCCACATATGGCATTAACGAATCACATCACTTTGAGGGGTGGTAGTCCGCACTTCCTTAAATGAAGATATCACGTTTACCCATAATGGAAACCAAAAAGGTATGCACAAAATGAAAAATACAGAATCTTAAGGAAAACATAAACATATTATATATCATATATAAATATAGTGTCATCTTAATGTCCACCTTTGATGGTGTTAAAAGAATGTTGAACAATCATCGTTTCGGGAGGACGAAATTCCCCATCCACGGAAACCGTATGTTATTTAACCATTAGATGTAGGTGTGTGAAAGTGTAGCTCGAATCCTTATTATAAAAACATCCTAGTATATTTATTATATAGTATTTGTTATAAAATAAATTAATAAAAATAGTTTAGGGGTTTGGAGAAGAAAAATAAAACAAAAGGACTCAAGTGAAGACATTACCATAAAATCGGGTAACTCCATATGGTTTGAGCTCAAAGGCTTCCTTGGGAAGGCTTCTGCCCAAAGTGAGGCTTCAAAGAGTAAGAGAGGGAAATGTAGAGACAAAATGGGTAGCGTTTGGCCGATCCAAAGGCTTTGGGAGTGTGGGTAAGGAGGTAGAGGTGGAGGCCTTCTATAAGAGGAGAGGAGGGGCACTCTTGGGAGGTAAAGAAAATTCACTTTATTTTAAATTTTTATTCGGATTTAAGAGGTCCCACATTGATGTGTTTAGAGGATAAGGTGATACGGGTTCGAAATCCACTCATACAATTGGTTTTGGACATGTGTAGGTCTTAGATATTACATTATCTTTCCATTTTATTTAAATAGTTAAATAATGAGGTCATCGCTGCATCATCATGATGTCATAAAAAATTTAATTTATTTAATGTCTAAAAATTATAAAACAAATACTATGATTTAGGAAATCCTTTTATCTTTCGAATTTATATTTATAGTAAAAAATATGATTTGTATAACCCCATGTAAAAATTGTATTAGTAAAACATTTCATGTTTGTCTCATTTTTACTTTAACTTTAAATAAAATAATATTAATGTCATTTTCCAAGCAAAGTGGCTTCATGGGGTCCCCAAGTTGACCCATGGGTTTTCCTGGTCGGAAATGACACATCCAATGAGGTTAGGACTTGTTTCATGTTCATTTCATAATATTAAGACATTATTTTTACCTTAAACTACACTAATTACCTCTAATCGCGATTAAAAACATAAAAAGTTATTATTCACCAAAAAATTATTTTTTCCCATTGAACCACATTTTACATATTAATGACAACCATGTATGTCGGATTTATGAAATTAAAATCACAAAGATGGAAAAATTTCATTTAAATCGAAAAATCCGTTTTTATAAGTACCACTTAGTGGTTTCACTATTCATCAAAAATTGAAGTTTTTTAGAAAAATCCCAAAAATTCACCCTAAGCTATATTTGATATTCCAAATTCAAAAATGAAGTCTATTTTAAAAAATTAAAAACATATAAGTCACATTAATTAAGTTAATAACTAATTCACGCTGTCAGAGCAAATAACGTGTTTTTATGAAACAATAAGTATCAAAAGATTGACACTAGTTTAAGTCTGATTTCAAAGTGAAATTAATTCCAACTACCACTATTGGATTTAATGGTAAAAATATATTATAATTTCACTTTACAACCAATTCAAAAGATAATATAATCATATAAATAAATTATATTAAAAAGAGGTTTTGAATTAAAATACAACATTTTACACTATTCATTAAAAAATTGAACTTTATCAGAATGATACAAAAAAATTACACAAAGTAAATTTTGATGTCCCAATTATTAATGAAGATTTTTATTTGGTCAAAAAGGATGTATAAGAGTGAACAAAACTATATTTAATGACAGATCTCCATCAAAAGGCGATAAGTGAACCTTTAGTGAAAACTAGGGCATATACGCCTAAAATTGAATTCTTTCCGTATTTTATGCCTTTATATTTTATTGGATAAATGTAAAAACATTTAAAAACATATATAATAATATTTTAGTTATTTCTATCCATTCCTGCCAATACAATGGCTACATGTTAACTACCATTTAAAATAATATTATTTTATTATTAGAGTACAACGTAAGATTCCCAAGAAACTCGTTGTTGCGTGTTGGGTACGCCATCGAGCATAGCGTCCCCATTAAAGTCATATTAATATTTTATTCACAAATATGGATAAATATGAAAATGAAATATTCTTTATTTACCTAGGGTGTTACAATAATAAAATTCATTTATATAGTTATTATTATTTTATTTATAAGAATTAAAAAAAATATTATTTATTATAATATTTATTTACACACACACACACATATATATATTTTAAAAAGAGGCACTCACCCACATTGGTTTCTTGATGTGGGATGCTTGTAATCCATGCTAATACATATAAATAATAAATTAATATATATATATATATTATAAATTAAAACATATATTTATGTAATTATATTTTCAAATATATTTGTGTAAATAAATTAATATACAAATATTTTGGTACATAAAAATATATTATGTATTTTTATATAAACAAATATATATATATATATATATATAATTAAAAATATAAATATTTATTTTTTTATTTATTTAAAATAATGGTAATATACATAGATATATATATATAAATATATATTTTTCCATGTTTAAAATACATGTAAAAAACATTAATAAAATATAAAAGTTATTTAAAAATATGGCAAAATTTAAAATTATTCATGTTTAGAAACATGCCTACAAAATTACACATTAATGACCACATTCTTTTTAAAAGCAATTATAAAATAGTAAAATTTTCTTGAAAAAATTCGAAAATAATTTGAGAATTTTTTTGGTATCTTTGTAGCGAATCATTTTTAAATTTTAAATTTTTTTATTCATAAAAATGGAACTATTTAACATTATACATGGTTTAAAAACATGGCTAAAAATATACCCAAAATAGTGTGGTTTTTTTAAAAAAGATCTATTAATTATCATTTTCAAAAGTGTTTAATTGGCAATAATGAGAACTATATGGGGGTCTCATTCCACTGCCCCATGCATAAATCATACTATGCTGGGTGCAAAATAGCTTGTGGTTTCCTAACCTAACCATGGTGAGAACACGTCACAAGCCTGGTGTGTACATGTGTGTCTGACATGAACCCCTAACCATGCTCACAAAAACTAGAGGCAACTATAGTTCCCACTTTAACCTTTATTGTATATTTTCATAATTATATCTTCTTTTTTCAATTACGTAAAAAAGAAATAAAAAATCATTATAATTTTACCATTTAGACCTTAATGGAACGGTCTATTATATCATTTGATGTAGTTTTCAAATTGAAAAAAAAAATTAAATGTTTTCATTAGAGATTATGTAACACCCCAAGATTTCATAGTACATTATTTTTTTCAATGTAATTCAATAACTTGCACAACACGCAACATCGAGTTCAAGCGCACCACAACTTACCAAACTATTCGTTCAAAAGAGGTTATGAATAGTATTAATCTAATTTTGATCATTATATAATCCTTAAGATTTTAGAATACATATTATGAGTTTCTTAGACATAATTTAAGAACAAATTAATATTTTTTCAAATGATTGAAGTATTTTAAAAAAAATGCAATTTTACATATTTTTAATGGTGAAACTTTTTTAAAATTTAATATTTGAAACATTATGTAATCAATTTTTCAAAATATATATTTTTTTAGAATCGAGAAAAAATAATTTAGTTTTAAAATTTTTTTGGCATTTTTCTGATAACTTTTATATTTAGGTGAATAGTGAAAAATAATATATTGTAATTGAAAACAAATTTTTTAATAAAACTAATTTGAAGTGTTAAATTTTACATTTTAATGGTCTGGAAGTATAAATAGATTATATTTTTACAATTTAATCAAATTTTATTCATTGGAAATAATTTCACTTTGAAATTGAACGTAAACAAGTATCAATCTTTTATTAGTTATTTTTTTCTTAAAAACACTATTTTTTGTATTGACTACATGAATTACTTTTAAATGAAACGTATATGCTATGTAATTAGTAAAATAGAATTAATTTTGGAATTTGGAATATCAAAATTATATTAGGGGTAATTTTTTGTATTTTTCTGAAAACAATCAGTTTTTGACGAATAGTGAAAAATAATAAATTTTAATTAAAAACAACTTTTTTAATCAAAATAATTTATAGTGATAAATTAAAATATTTGGAAGTTTTAAATTATAATTAGATTATATTTTTACCATTTAATCCAATATTGTTCATTGGATGTAATTTCACATTTAAACTGGGTATAAGCAGGTGTCAATCTTTTGATAGTTATTATTTCTTAAAAACACACTTTTTTGTTTTGACAACATGAATTAATTTTAAATTAATTTCTTCCACTTATGTATTTTGAATTTAGAGAAATGGATTCCATATTTATAATTAAGAGTTCCAAATTTTATAAATTGGTATCTTTTATTTTTAGGCATCTTTAATAACTATTTCGGTAAATGTTTTACTTACCACGGTAAAATGGTAAATATGGAAAATAAGGGTAAAAAAATACTATAATAATAACAATAAATTACCCTAACATGTGTCCAAACCCAATTTGATAATACATGTTCGACAATGGACATATTTGGGTCAATTTTGGGACCCAATGGAGCCACTGGTAAGTAATAATGACACTTTATAATAATTATGTTAAAATAAACACAAAAATGATATAAGAAAATATATTTAAGTAAAAAATTTATTACATAGGGTTATAAATGTTATCTCATATACTGTAAATTGTAATTATAAAGATAAAAAATTTCACACATAATTTTATTTTATTTATAATTTTTATAAATTGAATAATTAAATTTATTTATGACACAATGATGATGCATTATTTTCCTTACAACTAATAGAATCTAATAAATGATATTTTAAATACTAAAATAAATTCAATTTGAAAGTTTTTATTCAATAAATAAAATTTCTAGGTTATTATGACATAATGGGGATGATTAAACGTATTTAGTTCTAAGTAATAATGTTGTTAGGACATTAAAATATCAATTATTAAAAAATCTCAAAATTGACAAAAATGGGGTTTTAGAACAAATACAATATTATTGGTTGATATACTATTCCTACAAGTCTAAGGATCGTCCAATGGGACGAAATAATATTATATGTGTCATTAATGAACCTATTGGGGTTATCTTAGAAGTTTATGATATGTTTATTAACCATATAATATAAAAATACAAAGTGACATGGTAAAAGTCAAACTATTTAACTAAGAGTTAAATCTAAAAGATAAGGTTAATATAGTGACCTAGACATGTCAGAATCCGATTGTATGAGTGGTTTTCTACCCATAACCACCTTACCCTTTAAATAATATACTTTGGATCCATTAGAAACCTAAAATTATGTTATTATAAAATAATATTTATAGATTTTCATAAGGTGCCTCCCACTCCTCTTATAAAAGGGTACTCCACCTTCTCTCTAGTTCACACCTTCATAGCCCTTTGGCTCATCAAACCCCTAGATAGATACCCTCTCAACTGTACTCCCTTTATCCTAGAGGCCTTAAATTAGTCATAAATCTTACTTAAAGAGCCCTTTTGATCAAATAAAAAGGAAGAACCCGAAGAATAGGTAAAGATTTCTCCACCCTCATTCATATTCCTTTCCTCTTTAGCTTCCTATTTATTTGTTGTTTACATTCTAAAATGTTAAATCCAGTATCATCTATATATTGTGATGTTATTATAAATATGGTACAACCATATTCATTATCCTATAAATAATTTTAATGACATGTCACCATACAAGCGTACATACGACTTACCGTGCCCACGTCATGGTGTAATTGGCATTCAATACATTATTATATGAATAGGTATAATAATGTTGTTTAATTGATTTAAATAATAAATATAACAATATTATGATTCTTTATATATGATATATCATCCAATTGTATATTATTTAAATATCAAAATAATGATATTGTTGCTCGTGCGTACGTACGGATTACCGTCTCTACGAATGTGATGAGATTGTTACCCATCATATCCATTGAAGACTAATTTTCATTTGATGATTAAAAATAATGTTTTAAGACTTGATATAATTATGTATATGAATAAGATACTTCCCATCCATATCAAATATGACTCACAAAGGAAAAAATCCATTAACACCCGAAACGATGATAATACTAAGATATTATTAATAATGAAATGCTAAAAGATCATATATGATATAATAATAATGTATATAATTCTTCTATAATTTAGTAACAATTATTTCACAATTATATATTATTTTAACCAACCGTCAACCCTATAAATGTACAAGGTTATAGGTTTTCATTTCACTTCTTATTCCCCTGAGATTCATGCTATATCGCCACAATTTCCTTTTGTGTAGTGTATGTACATCCCATAATTTCATTATTTGTGCAATAAAAATTTATTCATGTGTATTTAAATTTTAGTTGTTTGAGAATTCTTTACTGTGGTGTTTTTTTGATAAGTTACCAACCGGGTTAGGGTAAATTTCACAATCTCTTTATTATATGAGGTTGTTTTAATGTAATTATCTATTGGGACCTCTTTATCATCCACATCCGTGTTTTCATAAAGAATGTATTTCAAAATATATTTACTATTTACTAAACTATGGGTTAATTTAATTTATTCACTTATTTGACCTTATATGTTTTATTGTAATACTTCCATTGTTTTCCAAACAAGCTACTTTTTAACCATTTCATGAAAATTAAAAAAAGATAGTTTTTTAACTTATACGGAAGGTGTGGTTATTCTCAGCCATTATAACACCATTTAAGCTTATTTTACAGTATTATAATAATATTTTCAAAATAAATGTTTTCTTTATAATTATTTGAATCTTAAATGATTTCAAAATAGAAAGGAATTTTTCTCTCAAATAGTTTTGATTTCATCTATGTCAACATCCTTTGATATATTTTACACTTCATTGAATTTTATTTATTATTATACAGACCATCCATATTGTATTAATGGTTATTTGATATGTCTGACTTCAGATGAGTTATTCTTATGACATTCATAGTTTATGGTGAAATTATTCACATTTCTTATACTATTTTTAATATGAATGCTTATGTTTTATTTCATTCATTTATTATGATGAATGTATTGGAATATAATGTTCTGGGTTAGGAACTGGTAAAAGTAAGCCCTCCAGGTTGGGGCCCAATTGCAGGAGACCCTCTCGGATTGAGTCAGGTTACAGAGGCTCTCCTAGATGGAGCGCGGTTACAGAAGCTCTCTGAGTTGGTGTCCGTATACAGAGGCTCTTCGGGATGGAGTCCGATTATAGAGGCTCTCCGGGTTGGATATCAGTTACAAAGGCTCTTCGGGATGGAGTCTGGTTAAAGAGGCTCTCCGGGTTGGGGTCCGATTACAGTTAGCCAATAGGTCCAGGCACTTGGCCTTAAAAAAGAAATTAATGATCGAAATTATGCATTCCATCATTATTAAAGTGGATATTTATATTTCATGTGATTATTCAACTAGTATAATATCCATGTGAGTAAGTAAATTGTGTTACATTGATTTTATATTTTCCATATTGTGCTGAAGTTCAGTTTTAAAATTATTTTGATTTAGTCTTATACATTGCCTTAAATGTTTATTCTTATTTATGAATGTTTCCGCTATATTTTTATCCTTACTGAGGATCTGAGCTCACCCCTTTCTATGTTTCATTTTTCCCAGGATGTGAAGAAGAATATTTTGATTGACCTGTAGGGAATGTCTATGGGATCTCAGTGTTGTCTAAGGAAACAATATTTTTGGTAATTTTACATTTTATGATGTAATCTAAACCTTATGAATATATATTGTACTTCCAACGGTACTAAACTAATCGGTCTTGTGAGTCATTATCTTTTGTGATCATGGAAATGATACGTAATAATGCACCGACTCTAGGCTTTGGGGGTCTGGGAATTACAATTGGTATTAGATGATGTTTAGTACAATCCTTGGAAACTAGAAATAGATAACCTCTGATTAGATAATATATCCCTAATACCGACTTTGTGGATTAGTATTGAAGATCTTCCTAGAATTTTTTTATTGTATAATTTTTTTTTGTTTTCCAATCAAATACATCCCTATATAGGTACGAGTATGTAGTGGTGGCTCTGACAGAGATGTACCTAGGGGTAAAACCAAAAAACACTGTTTTTAGCTAGACTCAAACGGGAACAGGTGCACGACAATGGGTCATGTTTCACTCATGGTTATGATACTCTAGGGGGATATTCTTAAAATAATTCTCATTTTCATTAAAATAATTATGAAGGATTTACGATTATAAACCTCCTCAAAGAAAAATATTATTATTATTATGGATTATATCCATAAACTATTCAATTTACATTAGGTATTTTACATGTTTGGAATTATTCATTACAATTCATAAACTGACCTTGTGTATTCCATTGTATATAAATGGCGCCCAGTTGAAGGAATGTGAACTCCAGTAATACGTATGATCCAACGAGAAAGAAGGATCATATCTTTCACTGTATTAATCCAACATTTTGAAGTGAAATAGTCTCCCATCTATTCTCAACCTTTGAAGAAATAGTATCATGTGTTAATAAGATAATTAAATCATTCTCTATGTCAGGTGACATTGATGATATGAAAGAGAAGAAATATATGGAAGAGAGGAATACGGATAAAGGGAAGAGGGAATAGAATGATTTTCCCATTTGTGAGAATTGTGGAATGAATCACCTATGTAAATTCTTGAAGGGAATAGTGGTTTGTTATAAGTGTGGAGAAAAAGGACACCATGTACTTGATTTCAAGGGTAATAAAAAAGTATCAAATGTACAATCCTTTAGCTACAAGGCATTGGGACACTACACAAATCAATGTCCCAATAATTAGTTTATACTTCAAATGATGATATTGGATAAAAATCATGTTATGATATGACCTCAGATGAAGAGAATGGATAGTGTTCTTTTGTTGTAATCATAATATTATTTCATTTGAGTGTTGTATCACCAATATACTGGTTATATGAATTATGGAGATATATAAGGATTGTACTACAACACTATTTTATTGGGGATTTTATATTATATGGTTATATGAAATGTGACTTAATAGTAAGCTTAACTATTTGGAAAATACATGGATGAAGGAAAGGTAATCCTTAATACGGTCTCGGTAATGAGGTAGTGATTTTGGAATAAGAGATGGTTGATTTGGATAAATTATACTGGATATTCTTGACTACCATGAAACTTATTAATGAATTCTATATTCCATAAAATTTTGAGTTTACAAAATTTTTGGACAGAGGGAGTATATCCAGTATTCTATAAAGAATAAGGGAGCATGAATTTAATAAATGAGGTTTAATGGTAATTCAGGATGTTGTAGTGTTTTAAAGGAATTTATGACTAAATTGATCACATGTTATTATGTAGAAAATAAGATCTTTGTTATGTCGACCTTCCTTATAAATTTTTCAATATGAGTTTGGATAAAAGTATTTTGGATAATCAGGTTTGAGATTATTGTGGATTTCCATTAAAAGGAAAACCTAGAGGTCGGGTGGAAACCTATCGTGTCCGGCATGGCCGTGAGACTAGAACCTGAAATTGGAGGGTGGCAAAGGTGTTTCACCTACCACTGGCTCATGTGATATCTTGGATTGAATAATGAATTTTTTTTAAAAGGGCTGGTAGATGAATTATAAATTCATTCCCTAGAACCCTATATGAAAAGGATAAATAATATATTTTTTATGTTCATTTATCTTTTAATGTGAAAGATGAGTTTGTGGTAGAAATTAGATAATATGTGGAACTCTACTTGTCAAGTATATATATATTTTTTCTTCTATTATTCTATGAAAAAATTAATTCTTGAAAATTAGTAAAGGGATATTAAATTGAAATGTGTGTTATCCTAATACCTTATGTTTTGTTGAACCAGTGATATTTTAAATCATCAAATATTGATGTCTTTGAGGCCCTCAATTTTAAAATTGTTTGTGACTGATGACCTAAATCAATCCCTATAAATATTTATGTTTTTCCTCTAATTATGTGTCTCTAATTTCCACCAATGTTCTCCTAATCGAGATCATAATTTGGTGGTGACTTTTTCATTACTCTTTTTCTGTTATTAAGACTAAATTTTATTAACCCAATTTCCGGTGTGGGTTTTCCCACAAAGGTATTATATATTTTAAACCTTTTATTTTTGAATAACAATTTTAAATTGTGAGGATGAAATTTATTGAAGTAAGGAAGAAGGTAAAACCCTATGATTTCGTAGTTCATTATTTCTTCAAAGTAATTCAATAAATTTCACTACACGCAACACCGAGTTCAAGCGCACCACGACTTATCAAACTAGTAGTTCATAAGAGGTTATGAATAATACTAACTGAATTTTGAACATTATATAATACTTATAATTATAGAACCCATATTATGTGTTTCTTAGACATAATTTAAAAACAAATTCATTTCTTCAGATGAAACAAGTATTTCTCCAAAAATGAAATTTTAACGCCATTAAAGAGAGATCTTTTTTTAAATCCAAATTTTGAAACTTTTATATAGTCAATTTGAAAAAAAAACTTCTATTTTATAATATAGACATAAGAATTTAGTTTCAATAAATTTTTGGTCTATTTTTTATAACTTCCATAATTTTGTTATTAGTGAAAAATACTATATTTTAATTAAAAACAACTTTTTTAATCAAAATAATTTGTGTTGGAAAATTATAAATTTTATTTTTTGGAAGTATAAGTAGATTATATTTTTTAGCATATAATCAAATTTTATACATAGGAAATAATTTTTCTTTGAAATTGAACGTAAACATGTATCTATCTTTTGTTAGTTATTATTTCTTAAAAACACTCTTTTTGGTTTTGAAAACAAGAATTAATTTTAAATGTAACTTCAATGTTTTAAAGTTTGTAAAATTGAATTAATTTTTGAGTTTTTAATATCTGAATTATCATCGGGTGAATTTTTGGTATTTTTCTGAAAACATTTAGTTTTTGACGTGTTGTGAAAAATACTAAATTTTAATTATAAACAACTTTTTTAATAAAATTAAAATATATTTATAAATTATAATATTGAGTGGTTTTAAAATATAATTTGATTATATTTTTATAATTTAATACAATTTTTGTCATTGGATAAAATTTCACATTTAAACTGGACAAAAGAAATTTCCAATCTTTTGATAGTTATTATTTCTTAAAAACATGGTTTTCTGTTTTGACTATGAAAATTAATTTTAAATTAATTTACACCACTTATGGGTTTTGAATTATGAAAAATGGATTCCATATTTATAATCATGAGTTTCAAATTTTGTCAACAGGTTACTTTTATTTTTATACATTTTGAATAATTACTTGGGTAAATATTTTATTTACCCTGGTTTATAGGTAAATCTGGTAAATAAGGGTAAAAATTATATTATAATAATATTAAATTACCCTAAAACGTATCCTAATCCTATTTTATTTTAACTTTAAGACAATGTTAATCTTTTGGTCGTTTTTTGGACCACATGGAGCCACTTTTATGTGATAATGACTCATTATATTAATTATGTTAAAGCAAACACAAAAATAACATAAGCACATATCTTTTTGTATATCAATTTTTATATATTGTTATAAATTTTATCTCCTATACTATAAATAGTAATTAGAAATATAAAAAATTTTCCTACTAAATAATTTTGTATTTATAATAATTAGAAATTTAATAATTAAATTTATTTATGACACAGTGATGATGCAATATTTTCCTATTTAATGATGGAATCTAACAAATGATATTATAAATACTAAAATAAATAAAAATTGAATGTGTTTATTCCATACAATGATTTTATAGGTTAATATGATATATTAGGGTTGATTAAATGTATTTAGTTCGAAGTGATAGTGTTTTTAGGACTTTAACAAAAATCAGTTATTAAATAATCTCAAAATTGACATAAATGAGTTTTTAAATCAAATACAATATTATTGGTTGATATAATATTCCTAAAAGTTTAAGGTTATTACAAATGACCTAAATAATACTATATGTTTCATTAATGAACCTATTGGGGTTATATTGGATGTATATGGTATGTTTATTAACCATATAATATAATAATACAATGGGAATGGAAAAAGTCAAACTATTTAACTAAGAGTTAAATCTACAATATATGGTTAATATAATCACACAAATCAATATAATACCTATTTTTTGAGATTTTTTCGACTCATCCCCACATTATCCATTAAATAATCCACTTTGGAGACATTATAAACCGAATTTTATTTGATTATAAAATAATATTTATAATTTTTCCTAAGGTGCCCCTCACTCCTCTTATAAAATGGCACTCCACTTCTCTCTAATTCACACCTTCAAAGCCATTTGGCTCAGAAATACCCTACCCGAATACCCTATGAAATGTCCTCCCTTAATCCTAGAGGCCATACATTATCCAGAAATCAATCCTATAGAGCCCTTTTGATCAAATCAAAAGGGAGAACCCGCAAAAGAGCTAATGATATCACCACCCTCTTTCACGATCCTTTCTTCTTTCACTTACTCATTCTTTGTTGTTTCCTTTCTAAAATAATAAAACCAGTATATTAAATATAATGTGATATTATTATAAATATTTTACAACCATATTCAATATTCTATCCATCCGGTGAATGACATGTCACCGTACATGCGTACGTACGAGTTACCATCTCCAGATCGTGCTGTAATTTTTATTCAATACATTATTATTTGGATGGGTATAATAATGATGTATAATTGATGTAAATAATAAATATAACAGAAAAAGTATTCTTTATATATGATATAACATCCAATTATATATTATTTTAATGTCAAAAGAATGATATTGTCGCTCGTGCGTACGAACGGATTACTGTCTCCACAAACCCGATGGGATTCATTCGCCATCATATCCCTTCAATCCTAATTCTCATTTGATGATTATAAATAATGTTTAAAGACATTATATAATTCAGGATATTAATAATATACATACCATCCATAACAAATAGGACTCACATAACAAATAATATAAAGGAAAACGAATCTGTTAACAACCGAAATGACCGTAATACTAGGATATTATTAAAAATAAAATATAGAAAGATCATATATGCTATAATATTAATGTATAGGATTATTGTATAATTTAATAACAACTATTTAACCAGTATACCTTTGTTTATACTAACTATTACCAAGGAAAAGTACTAGGTAAGGTGTTTTAATCCCACTCCATATTCTCGTGAGATTCATGCTATATCAGCACTATTTACTTTTGAGTGGTGTATGTAATGCCCATAATTGTAATCGTTGTGTAATAAAAATTAATTTATGTGTATTTAAATCTTCATTGTATAATAATTCTTTAATGGGGTTTATTTTTCATATGTTACCAAATGAGTATGGGTTAATTTCACAATCTCTTTATTATCTGAGGTTTTTTTTATGTAAGTATCTACTGGTACCTCTTTGTCATCCACATCTAAGTTATCATAAAAAATGTATTTCAAAACTTTCCTAAAATTTACTAAACTATGCGATAAAGTCATTTATATCCTTATTTGATATTATATGTTTTGAAATTAATCCTTCCATCATTTTCCAATCAAGGTACTTTATGACATTTTTATCAAAATTAAGGTAAGAATGTTTTTTAACTTATACAATGGGTGCAGTTATTCTCCACAATTATAACACCTTTGAATCTTCCCATACAATATTATAATAATATTTTCAAAATAAATGTTTTAATTATATTTATGTAACTCTTAAATGATTTCAAAATTGAAATTTATTTTTCTCTCAAATAGTTTTGATTTCATCTATGTCAACATCCTTAGATAAATTGTACACTTTATTGAAGTTCATTTATTATGACACAAATATTCCATAATATTTTTAAGGTTTTGTGATATTTTTTACTGTGGATGAGTTATTTTTATTCCATTCATGGGTTATGTTCAAAGTATTCACATTTCTTATTCTAGTTTTAATATGAATGTTTATGTTATATTTCAACATTTCTTATAATGAATGTATTGTACATGAATGTTCCAGGTTGGGGGCCAGTAATGGTAAGACCACCGAGTTGGGGTCTGGTTATAGCATACCAACAAGGATTTAGTCCAATAACAGAGGCTCTCCACATTGGAGTCTTGTTAGTGAGGCACTCTGGGTCGGAGTCTGGATACATAGGCTCTTCGAGATGGAGTCAGGTTACAGAGGATTTTTGGGTTCGTGTCTGGTTAAAGAGGCTCTCTGGGTTGGAGTCTGGTAATAGAGGCTCTCCGGGTTGGGGTCCGGTTACAGTTATACCCTAGTTCCTGGCATGAGGACTTGACAAGGAAAATAAACTTAAACAGTATACATTTCATCATTATGAAAGTGGCTATTGATATTGAATGTTATTATTTGACTAGTACAATATCCTTGTGAGCAAGTAAATGGACTTACTTTGATTTTATCTTTTCCATATTGTACTGATGTTCACGTTTAAAATACTTTTGTTTTATTCCTATACACTGCCTTAAATGTTTATTCATATTTATGAATGTTTCTGCTATATTGATAACCTTACTAAGAATCGGAGCTCACCCATTTATATGTTTTGTTTTTCAATGGATGTGAAGAGGTATATAATGACTGACCTGGAGGGAATTTCTATGGGATCTCAATGTTTTCTATGGAAACGAAATTTTTGTTGTGTTCCACTTTACGATGTAATGTAATCCTTATTAATTTATCTATTACTTCCAATTCTACTAAATTAATCGGTTATTTGAGTCTTGATCTTTTGTGATCATGCCAATTATACATAATAATGCACCAACTCTGGTATTCTAGGGTCGGGGCATTACAGAGTAGATAATGGGGATTCAGTGTAATAGTTAGAGTGTTATCATCCAACATGTTTGGTAAAGTGTCCCCACTATTTAACTTAGTAATAACATCCCATATCTATATCGTGTTTTATATATGGGGTTAGGTATCCCCCTATAAACCTAGATCTTGTGAACCTCTATCTCAACCAAGATATAAATTCATGTATCCCCATTATTTTATATGTTATGAGTTCATTTATTTTGGGGTAGGATTATTGTTAGTCTCAAGTATTACCCCCTATATTCGGGGGTGTGAGATCCTCTATCTCATCATAAAATAAGGGTATTGTATTTTCATTTCTTTTTTGGGTGTATGATCCCCCAATTTCATGTATTACAGCCTCAACTGTGGTTTCTTCTGGTGATTCAAAAATTTTCCAATATAGTTCCATAGAGGTGACATGGTATTCCTATAATTAATTTTATATGAAAACTATGGTAAATATTTCATCTTATAAGACTTTTTCATATGAAAAGATTAGTTTCCCCTCTGAGTAAATTGATATGAGACATAGTTTCAGTTGGTAGTGTGGTTTTTTATTTTGATGCTTTTTGTGGTTCTCTCATTGAGGAGACAATAATAAATGTGGGTGTTATAAAAAAAAATTAAACATTGATACTTTTAAAAACATTGGAATCCAAATGTCTCATTTGAGATGAGACATATGAATAATTATATACATTATAAAATGTGGAAAATTTTGCACCCTGCGTGTTATAAACAACCCCTGGGGCCTATACAGTGACTACCCCAAACCCGCCTTCCATAGTCCTGGGGCATGTGAATTGCACCGAATAGGTATATACCAATAAAGTAAGGCATTTGACATTAATCATGTACACATGAACAAAGACCAAACTGGATAAGGTAAACACGAAGTAAACAACAATTGTCACTGACATAAAAATTGAGTGTATAGTAAAAATTTATAGAACAAAGGGGCAAGAATACATTCCCAAAATGACAATGGAATATTCAACTACCGTGGTCCATCCACTCAAGACCCCAACGGAAGGCGTAGGTATAGGGTAGCTCCATGTTGAATTATATGTACACCCATACATCTCATCTCAAAGGTAACTAACCAGTCCTGGACCTAAAAGGACTCCATCAAAGCATCTGTTAGTCCCATATCAATAAGAACCACCTAGTCCTTGACAACCAAGGTCTCCATCAAAGTGTAGATCACCATCACGGGACACAACACATGTAGGAAAATCCCATACAGAGGGTGGTTAATATAATACCCATTAAGGACTTAAAACAACCAAGGAAATACCACAAATTAATCCACAAATCAAACCATGAAGCATGATCACAAAGCAAGACAACTCACACTAGTATAATCTACAGTATAGAAAGAAAGACCATAATTTGATAAACTAAACTCTTAAAAATACAGGGGTATACATCCCTGATGAGTATTGTGGGTATGCAGTTTCACAAAGAGATTCTCCCCACCGTGGGCCTACCGGGTCACAGAAGGCCACTTCTCACCATGGCCATTGTGTTGTGGTAGTCATCCTAGATTAGTATTTTGGGTATTTCCGGTAACAAATATATGGTCCCCACTATGGTCCAACTGGGACACCCATAGCCTCTTCCCATTGGGACATCGTAGTTGCGCCACACCGGGTTTCCTGTAGCTAATCCACACATGTTTTCCTTTCAGTTGTCTTTGTGGATCAATCGTCTGCAGGATACCAGGATGTAGTGCACATGATTACGGGAGAGACCACACCACATGAAAATCATCACATTTCAACATACATTAAAAAATCTTTAGGTTATTCCAATATAATTTCCTTTCTGAAATGGTTCAAACTCTGAAAATTTCTAGACAATCATATTCATGTTCCGAAAGATATTGGTGTTTTAGTAATCGGTGTTCATTGTGTTTGGCCCTAGTCCGACCCAGTCAGAGTGAGGAGACCAACCTAGAATGGGCACCCCAAATTCAACGGCCTGGTTTGAATGATCAAACATGACCCAGTATTGGTAAGGGCTGGCTTGGTTTGGCCTGGCCATCAGCACAAGCCCATTGGCCCTTGCTAGATCCGTATCGGTTCAACCTGGGAATGACCCCACCGGGTCGTCCAACGACTCTATTCCATATGACCCTTCCCACAATAGGCAATCTATTTTGTTCTGATATCTTGCCTCTTAGCGGACTATTTCATGCATCATACAGTGAAGCCCCATTAACCAGGTGGTCCACTCATATGGACCAGTCTCTAGTGTGACCTGCGATAAGCTGCGGGTTCCTTCACATCAATGGTGGAATCAATTCATGAGCTCCTTAGCATTTGGTTAACCTAGTACTGTTTAGGACCTCCAAACATCATGTCCACTAAGAATACTACACCTCCGATGAAGTGATAGAGTGGAACTTCCCTCTAGTACATGTTTTATAAACTTTATCGGTATTCCTACATGACCTATGACATTGCCGCAACGGTCTGTGGACTATAGCCAAGTTCCTCAAGTGCTTCTGATGCGGCTGGGTGGCTGCATCAACTTTTCAGTCTCTCCTGCTACTACCAAGGCTGGGGTGCCATAGCCTAGTGCTGCCGTCGCAGCCATGTTTCATAGTCTGTAGATGATGTCATGGAATCACGACATACCATTAAAAGATAGTCTAAGTAATCACAAAGATTTACTATCCCTATTTTATCCAGCATCACTAACAATCCTACATGAATGATTGATCTGTGGGATAACATGTTTTTGAGTTATTTTGTTTTCATCATTTAACAAAAATAATGGGGAAATTAATTCAAAATGAAATATTAAAACCAAAACCCAGGATAGGATTGTTGGCTGGGGAAGAGTGGTGACACGCGCCTTCATTCTATGTTCTTGATGTGGAACCCATGTTTCTTGCAATCCTTTGATGGGTTGGAGGAGAATTTCTACCACATTTCTTCATCCCATTCTCTGATGTGTGTCGTTTTCTATAGTGATAAACTATCATTTGTCATTGGATATAATTTACTCACCGTCCTTCAGGTAAATTCAAGCTCAAAATCAATGACATATTATCTCATTAATAGAGAATTGTGTCGTGTCATTACTATTATGTTGCATCATTGTTTCATTACGTTGTTTCATTAACAAAATAGCATAAATATTATTCTTCCATTAATGAGTGGTTACACTTTACTATTTATAGCCTCAATAATGGGATTCACTTAATGTTACTCATCAATGCCTCGTCAATGCCTTTGCAGTGCTGACATGCAACCACTCAACAGTGAAGTGAATAAAATAAAATAAAATATTATGTTATTTAATTTTTCTATTCCTAAAATAATGAAAATTAACATTTTCCCTAGATCTATGATAGTAATTCATAGGTTCATTATTAAGTAATTTTTTCATTCTAGAAGTTATGATTCCCTCATATTTTTAAATTTTTCACTCGTTTAGCTGTTTCCAAAATTGTTCACGCTTGCAATTTTAATTTTCATAAAATAAGTTTCAAAAACTATATTTCACCCGATTACCAAACCAGTAATGGATATGCATATCATAATGGAAAAACACCTTTACGAGCTCAATGGTACTCTCATATTTCCATTCTATATTACATTTTTAGAGTAAAGGTATTTGAACAGAAAATCATTTTTATTTAATTCTTTTATTTATGGCCAAAAACTAACCTCCATTGTTGGCTCATACCAGCCAGTGTTTGGATCTGCCTAAGGAATGAATACCCTCATGAGATTAATAGTGGTATCATATTCTCAGTCTGTTTCACCTTTTGTTAATTATATTCTTTTGAAAAGGAAAATAATTTTTTTAACAGTAATTCCTTTTTTGGATTTTCTCAATGGAGACCCACATCTACTGAATAGAAGTCATTCTAATAGTAAATATGAAATTATTAATTCAAAGTTTCCCATTGATTTTTTATCAAGGAAACTATTTTAGTGGTATACCATATTTGAATGAAAATGTCTCATATGCACTATTTAAAACATAACATTTATTGATAGATCATTCTAGCCATACTGGGCCTCAAAATAACATTCCAAATCAATTTCATGTCTATAAATAATCCCATTTAATTTTCAAAAAAGAATTCATGGAATTACATGGTATTAAATTAATCAACCTTTTGGTCTTATTGTACTCGTATTTCAAAACCAGGACTAATCAAAAAATAGGGGGTACTAAGAATGAATCCGGGCCTCCTACTCTGAAATTTTCTCCTGGATTTTCACATGCTGACAATAAACATGTAGTAGAGGAATAAAACATCAAATAAGGATCCTCTCTTATTGATCCTCAATCATGACAGGTTAATCCATGAATGTCTCCCCATCATTAATCTCCAGATTGTCATGCTAGTTGATGTGGGAGGGTTCATGCACATATCTCTTCAACTGGGATACATGGAAGTAATCTTGAACCCTCTCTAACCATAGCAGTACATCCAAGTATTAGGCCACCTCACCCACTCTATCATGTATTAGGAATGGTCTGATGAACCTCGAAAATAACTTACCACCCTAGACAAATATTTTTATCTCTCGTTGAGGAGATACCTGTAGGAATTTCTGGTCCCCCTATTTGAACTCTAACAGTCTCCATCAGCTACCGGAACATGGATTATTTCATCTCTATATAGTCTCCATCCACTCTCATATTATCAACACCTTTTTAGTGGTATCATGTACCCTCTCTTGACCCCTAAGTCCTGACTCCCCTAGGTCTGTCGAGCATAACAGTGACCTATATGTTCATTCATTTTGTTCCTGGAATGGTGATATACAGATGGTGGTGTGGTTTTTGTTATGGAATGAAAACTCTACTAGTGGTATTTGGTCCTCCCAACTAAGAATAATAATAAATAATGAATGCATGACAAATGTCCTAAAAGGTCTGTATTGTCTAATCTGTCTGACCATCTGTCTGTGGATGAAAGATTGTTCTCAAGTGAAGTTGAGTCCCAAAATCAAACTACAATACCTTCCAAAACTAGGATGTAAAGTGTGCATCATGATATTAGACTATCTTAAATGTGAATCCACAGAGTTGAACTATATCCTTCATGTATAGTCATCCCATGCTCCATACGGTACCCTTCTCTCAAATAGGTATGATGTGGGCTGACTCGATGAGTCGGTCTATGATCACCCAAATAGAATCTCCCCCCCAGGCCATACATATTAAGAATGTCAAGAAGTTCATCTATATTCACTCCCACATCCAATCTGGTACCCCTAGGGGTCGTTTCAAAACTATTGGACATAGTGCTCATCCCGAACTCGCTAAAAAGTGATGCATCTCGAGACAAATTCTGCCATGACATTTTTTATACTAGGTTACCAGTACTGACTTTAGAGGTCATGTTACATCTTCACCATAGATGGGTGTACCTCCATTGGGGATTTATGTAACTACCTCCACACCTCATCCCAATAAACCGCTGGTACATGTGTGCATCCTCAGAAAAGGATAGTGTGCCCCCACCTTTCGAATAACCATCATGGTCATGCCCGGTGGACATCTGGGAAAGTGTAGCCTCATAGTAGGAATCACCATGTTTTTACTCTCCGACTCACTATAATAGTTGAGTGGAAACTACCATGAACTAAAATAAATCTTCCTCAACACTATCCTCAAAGAATATATGATGTGAGACCAACTACTCTGAGGCCACGTTCAGTTGCTGTGAACTCAATCTCTTACTGAGAGAATCTGCCAAAACTTTCCCCTCCCTAGGATTATAAACTCACTTGATGTCATAGTCCTTTAGGATCTCTATCCAAATTCATTACCTCAGAGTCATATTATTTTGAGAAAATATATATTTGAGACTCTTGTTTTTAGAGTAGATGATAAATTGTTTTCCTATAATGTAGTGTCACCAAATCATCTGTGTGAAGACTACCTCTACACAGTCAAGGTTAAGAGTTGAATAGTTCTTCTCATATGGTCTCAACATTCATGATCCATAATCAATAAATTATTACCCCTACATCAGGAAAAATCCAAGCCATGTTACAGATGCATCATAGAACACAACATAGTCGGCACCCTCCTCTGGACACTTCAAGATAGCGGAATTAGTCAATATCTTTCTTAGCTACTGAAAGCTCTACTGGCATCCTTCTATCCACACGAATGGTTTTACCTTATTTGTTATTGATTTCATCGGTGCATCCACTCTGGGGAAGTTGGTTAAACCCCACTATTAGTACCTATCCATCCTAAGGAATCGACACACCTTGGTAACGCTCATAGGGGGCTCCAAAGGAAGCACCGCCTCAATAATTAATAGATCCACCACAACTCCAGCTTCTAAGATGACATATCACATGATATTGATGTTTTTTATTTATGAATCGAACTTCAATAGAGTTATATGATGTGGGTGCTCTGGGAGTGTGTCTGGAACCATCCTCTTGTGTATCATTTGATTCTTATTGGACACTGAATAAACTATAATGTCTTCAATCAAGACCACTGAAAACTAGTATATGTACGGCTGGAAGATCATATTCATCCATCCCATGAACACTGTTTTAGAATTCATCATTCTAATAAGAATAACTATGTACTCGTAGTGAATAGAGATACATCTGAAAGATTCCTTTTAGATATCCCCACATCATACTCAAAGCTGGTGATAGCCTGATATGAGGCCTATTATTGACAATCATCTACCTACCTTAAGCTAATTGAAGATGTCATCTATCCTCGGCAGTGGATAATTATTATTCACAGTCACGTAGTTCAGGATCCAGAAGACCACGAATATCCTCTAGTTTCCATCTACATTATTGTAAAACAACACTGGGGATGCCCCATGATGAAATGATTAGCCTTACGACCCCCTACCTTTACATGTACTCCAAAATTACCCTCATCTCCTCGAGCTCTGTGGGAGACATTCAATTTGTTGGTATAGTTATTAGTGTCTTACGAAGGAATAGATCAATGTATATGACTACCTATTTTCTATGATATAGTCCTGGAACACCAATTGGGACGACGTACCCATACTCATCCACCACTGTATGTAAAGAAACTCAAAACAATCATTTCTTCATGGGTAATGATGTCCTCATTAAGATACCAGCTTTCCATTTCCTCCATCCCCCTCAGTGTGGTATTGATGACATTGAGGTGGTGTTTGTAACATGTCAAAATGTATACCAACTCCTGTAACTCTCCCTGCTCCTCAACTACATCTCTCACCTTTCAGAAGGCTCACAGCTAGAACAACTATCTTGTCAAGTGGAAAACAGAGTAAGTAGAAGACTTGTTTCACCACCTCCATCAAATCCTTCGGGACATGAAAATCTATCTCTCCACAAAACATGGGAGGTCCATGTCATTCAAACCCTTTTATGTCACTGAGCCTGTAGGCATCATCTAACGGTAGTTCCGGTAGTAACTGTTAATCGATGGGTGGTGGTATCACTTGGACACTACCCGGAGGATCCATCTCTGGAAATGGTTTGTGTACCAAAGCCTCATCACTTAGTAGACCATCCTCATGGTCACACATTGTAATCATGGATAACATTCTATATGGAGTCATCTTGGAAGTGAATCAAGATGAACCACAATCTATTTATTATACATGGTGAGATAACCATGACTAAAAATATCATTGGAAAACACTAAAGGATTCATGCAACTATTTTTTTCATATACAGGGTTACAAAACAAAATTTCGGGTCCGGTTGTATGGATACGTCATTCGCCACACCATCATTGAACTCCCTATATTGAAATCTGATCTCAAAACACTTAAAACTACTTTCCCATGAAAATTTACAGAATCAAAGTTCTTCTGGTAGTTTCTACCGACTCTAATACCATATTGACATGACTTTTCCCCCATTGCCTCTGTCATGACAACCCAAATCATGCCTTTAATAATCTAGGGGGTGGAGACCAGCAATGAATAGTCATTTCTGAATAAGGTAAGTAATTTTCCCATAAATATGTAAACATGAAAAAAGATGAAACTACAGAATGTAAACTTGAAGAAAACCACGACCGTCATTGAGAAAACTACAGATACTATAATAGATACTAAAAGTTCAAAGGGGCCAGAATATAAGAAAAAAATGTACAACCGCCATGGTCTGCTCGAGAACCCAACCGAAGGGGTAAGTGCAGGGTAGACGCATGTCGCCATAGATATACAATCATTCATCCAGCCTCACAGAGAATTTCCTAATCCCAGATCAACATGGACTTGGACAAAGCATCCTTCCATCCATCCCACTAAGAACAACTAGGTCCTTAGCCTCTAATGCTTCCATTGAAGCATTGATCACATGCACACAACATGATAGGTGTGGGAGAATACCTTATAGGTGTGAGTAACAAAATGCTCAATAGGGACTCCAAAAAATAATGGAAATCCCACATAGAATTCCACAAAGAAAAGAACGAAGCATGATCACGAAGAACAATAGCTCACAAAGGTATAATGTAGAGTATACAAGTCAATAAAATCAGTCATAATAGTGAAATGAATGGTTTTCTAGGGTACCCGTCCTTGAAGAGTACTGTGGGTATACTAGGTCACGCAGAGCCACTCCATATAATGGGTGTACTAGGTCATACAGACCCACTTCCCTCCATGGTTATTGTACTGAGGCACTTATACCTAATAAGAACCATGGGTCTGCTGGGTCACAATGATCTGCTCCCCACCATGGGTTACAATGAACAACCAGCCTTTGTTTGTGTTGGACCGGAATCTTTCATGTTAGTAGAATTGCGACATACCATGATAAATAAGTTGAATAATAACTAAGAGAAACTATCCCCTTAATCCCACATCATCAACCATCATGCTTGAATGATTAATCTATGGGTTATATTGTTTGTGAGTTTTCCCTCATTTTTTGTTTAACAGAAGTATCCATGATTGTAATTCATAAAATAAGATAAAACCCTTACATGGGATATGTTTTTTAGTTGGTGAAGATCTGTTTCGTACAACTTCATTCTCCATTCTTGATTCACCACCCATGTTTCTAGTTATCCTTTAGAGGGTCGAAGGATAATGTGTTTATCGTTTGTCGGTCCCTTTCTTCAAGGAGCTTTGTTGTCGCTATTTATAACCCGAAATTCTTCATTAGAGTGAATTTTCTCACTTTCCATCAGTAATATTATATCATTAATTCACCAACCTATTATCTCATTAAAAGAGAAATGTGACTCTGCATTTCTTTAATGTAGTGTCGTCGAATCATTATGTTGTTTCATTAATGAAAAAATGTATCTTTTATTCTTTAATTAATGTGTTGTAACACTGCAAATTTAATATCCTCAATAACGATATTCATTTAATGTGACTCTTCACCACCTTGTTGTCACCCTAATATTTATGACATGCCCCCACTCAACGGCTAAGAGAAACCAATAAAATAACTTTTTGTGTTATTTTATTTTTTTCTTCTGAAAAGTCCGAAAGTTAACTTTTTCTCTTGACCTGCACTGGTCAAGGTAAAGCCTATTAGTTTGTAAGGTCTCCATTCTGAATAAAACTATACCATCATATTTTTAATCCAACACCCATTTAGATGTTTCCAATACCGCACATGCATGCCATTTTATTTTTTATAAAAATGTTCTAAAAACTAAATTTCAACCTCGACCCATTCTGGTTGAGGTTAAGCCCCGCGAATGGAAAACACAACCTCATAAGATCTAGTTACTCTTTAATTTCTTATCCAAGTTATCATTTATGGGTTATAAGGACTTTACTATAAAATAAATGTTGCAAAATTATTTTATTTTTGGGAAAAAACTATCATCCCCTGTTGGTCAGCACCGAACGACATTTGGATCTGGAAAAAGATAGAATATCCTCATGATCTCAATGATGGTATACAATTATTAATCTGTGTCACCGTTTATGATTTTTAATATTTTGAAAAATAAGAAAAATATTTTATTAATTTTGTTACATTTTTTTTCCAATTTTGGTTTTTCTCACTAGTGGTCCACAGTGGTGCGCTCAAGTTTATGATTTGGGAACCGATTTAAGTGTTTTTTGAACTTTTTAAATAATTCCTCTCTCCCTTTTTATTTATGACATAATATTTTATGATAAATCATTCTAAAAATAGATGGCCTCAAAATATTATGTCTTCATAGTTCTGGGTCTCGAAATATTACAATTACTTTGTCAAAAAAATCATTTAATTCTGTAGTATTACACTGCGACTCCCTAATTGCTGATGAAATTAATAACTCAGTGGTTGGAGATAGGATGCTTGATATTTCTCTATTGTTCGATGAGTTATATTTATATATCATATCAAATTTTTATTTTCCTATACTGCATATGTTGCTTTACAAAATTGAACATTGATCTCACTAGCCCCTTATATATAATTTAGGGTTTCAGGGACTCCTAAATGGTACATACATTATCACCCTTAAAATTCCATTATAACAACACATGTTTGTGTCTGTACAGATGATAAAAAAGTTTAGATAGTTTCTAGTGGAATTTTGAGAATGTGTTACTTTTATGGCTCTAATTCCAAGTATACCTATGAATCTCATGATATATCTTGGATTTAAAAGACAGTTACTAATAATTTTTCACCAGGAGATCTATGAGGGAGTTTATATAGGAGGATGATTTTCCTAGTTTCTTAGGTCTTGCATATTTTTAGGTTTATAGGTTCATTTTATCCTATATTATTCCAATATTTTGTTTTTTATATATTTTACGTCTCATAAATGTTCTGACACTATTCAAATATATATATTTATATTCTTCATGTAATTATATATATTTTATTCACAATATATTTTTTTGTATGTTGTTATTGGATAATGCCACCTATATTTTTGAAATGTCAACTTAGTGCAAGCCTCCATCCCTAACCCTATTAGAGGTAGGATTGGGGTGTAAATTCAACATACTAATTCCCTTGGTGGGTCAAAAATAGATGGATTATTGTTTGAATGGTTTCGCAGAGTGTTATTCTAAGGGAACGAGTTAAGAGTTAACATTAATGTGAGGATTTGTTATTAATATTATAGTAGTGATGTTAAATGTGCCATAATATTTGTTATAAAACTAAGAAACCCAATTTAGTTACCACAAAAAATAGTTAGTGTCATTAAAACTCTAATAACCTAATTAATCGACTCAAATATCTAATAAATCATTGTACAATATTTGTATGTTTGTTCATGAATCATATAGTTGTAAACTATGGCCTTTCATATCCTAATTATAACAGTTTATCCATATATGATTGAATCCATATGGGTTCATCCTATAAATTGTTGTATGATACCCATTGATAGGTTTCATATATGTGAACGATGATCCATGATAATCACATGCCTATGGTTGGTCATCTCATTCTCTATTATTGGTGATGTTGATATTTTTATTACCCTCTATGGATATTATTTTTACCTTATGAATTGAAAAAAATTCTCTATCCATTCTTTTAGAGTAGAGAATTCTTGTAGAAAATATGTTAGTTTCTATGGAGTTAGATTAGTGCACTGCATGGGTGAATATTCCGCATGTTTTTTGGAAGACATAGGCTTACCATATTTAATATGAGAGAATGATAAAATATTGATATGGTTTTTTATGATGTACAAGGCTATTGTTTTGGAATAATTCAACTCTTTTTTGGCTAAATGATTATTCATATATTCAGTTCACAATATTTAATAGTAAGTCATTATTAGATGATGTGTTCTTAAACATAATATGGGACATCTCTAGAGTAATTGATGTTTGAGCCATTTATTATGATATAGTTTTATCTAAGGATTTAGGACCACCACCATGGTAGAAAAACAATATTAGAGTATGTTTTTTGGGAAATATATTTTGGATATGTTTTATGGACATGTTTTGATGTTGTCATTTTTGTGCTCTATAAATTAGGAAGACTCTAATAGAAGAACTATTGAAATATGGGGGTGTTTTTACAAATAATCACATGTGACGAAGACCACTACAATTCAATGTTATGAATTACTATGAGGAATAACCCTTTAAAATGAGAGCATGTTTGAAAATAACATGATGAAATCCATAATAGTTCAATAGATAAATTACAAAATTGACTTTATTGTTGAAATAATAGATATACATGTATTGGATAGGGCTATCATTAATATTTTTTGTAGTTAGAAAATATGATATGTGTGAGTGGATGGTGGTGGATGTTGCCTCAATCCCATTTTATCAGTCCTCACACCTATTATGTTTCATACATACATGGTGTGATAATAGTAGGAGCAATAAGAATAAGCACAAGGAAGTTGGATATGGTTTTTCAGAAATATATATAGTTTGAAACACAATTCATGTATACTTTTCATGGATCCTTATTTTTGATAGTGTATGTATGAGTTTATATTCCCACATCCAACATGAAAGACATAAAGACACATGTTTAACCCTAATAAAAACCTTACTGAATTAGGAAATTCCTACTAATAGTACCCATCATTTAATCACCCCATAATGTGTTCTGGAATCAATATATTTTGTAATTGTTTTATACAATCTTGATTTATGCATGTTTTTAATATTGAGATTGAACTGATCATGGATGATTATATTCTCTTCACTAATAAGTGGACACTGGTTTTTTAGATGACCATTTACACTATTTCGATGTGGGAAGTGGAGAATATCCAATTTACATTGAAATTTTTTACCCTTCATATGATATGGATGGATTTACATGCTATGCTTATTAATGGGAAATCAATATGATTTGAATTTAATAAAATTCAATATAGATTTAAATGGGATACCAATAGATTTATTTTAGAGGGAGACCAATATTGGAATTAAATTGATTTCAATGGGTGTATTTTGGGGTGTTTCTGAGTCAAATTATGAGAATCCATTTGGAATATATGTCATATATATGAAAAATCCTAATAGGTGTTGGTTTATTGAAGTTATTTTTATAAATTCAATGAATATTATATTATAATTCCATGAGAGTTACACCTATGATGAAAAATATAATATATTGCTAACCCAATTCATGGGGTACTTTTTGAAATTTCAATGTTCATTCAATGATGATTATTGGGATTTTAGTGCCATAATAATAACATAGTAGTTAAAATTTCTAGAATGATACACATATTCAGGATATTAGATTAGTTGTATCATATGATAACATTTGGGTAGTGGATGTGAAAAATTGAATTTTTTTAATACAATAGTATTCTTGATAAATTTTTTATAAGAAAAAATGATTTTTAAGTGAACTGCGATATACTAAAAAAATATTCTTATTTAAATATTACCATTATAAAATTATTGTAATGTTCGATTAATGAAATGGAATAAACACATTCTGAAAATATGTATTACAGTTTTATATAATATAAATGCATTAATCAATTCATAATAAATATGTACTTAATTTTCAGTGATGTCAATTTATGCTTCAAAAATAATTTTTATTTAAAAATAGTATTGTATTTCTTATTGTTAAAAGAACGTATAATTAAAATAAGTCATTCATATGTGTCTTTGTAACAAAAACTAATTTAATTTTTTTAAATATTTATGTAAATATTATCTTTCAGTGATTCATTATTTTTATTTTTAAGATGGTATATTTTTTTATGTGAATTGTGAATATTACGGATTTTTTTATAAAAACCCATTTATTTAATTAAATAATTTTATTGAAAAGTTACACAATATTTTTAATTTGATATTAATTTAATATAATAATCATTTAATTTTAATTTGACTTTTTAATTTTATGATAAATATCATTCTACATAATTTTGTTATAAGTTCCTTTTGAGACTTCAAAACACATTTTTAAACTCGTTTTTCAGTGTGTTTAGTGTATTTATATTAAAATTGATTTCTTCTACTTATAGAAATTTAAATTATTAAAATTAATTAAATATTTTTATTTATGATTTTCATATTTGGTATGTAGATCCCTTTTATTTTCTATAATAATGAATTGTATCCATGGAATTTATTTTTTATCTCGGATGGTGTAAAATCAATAAACCATGGTTAAAACTATTTGATAGGGTTTAAAAATATCGATAACAATTTATTTGATAATATAAATTCATTTCATTTAAAAATAATTCATCTATAAGAATATATTAAAATTTATTACCATATTCCCTTGATTATAACATTTACATTATTTTAATTAAATGATAAATATAAAATGTCACCATCTTGAAATTAACTAATATAATTTGTTTTCATAGGGACAATAAGATATTATGAATGAAAATAAATGTTAAAATTTTAAAAAAGAATTAATTTTCTCATTATGGTAATTTATTTCTAATATTTTTTTATGATATAATAATATCAAATTCATACATAATGAAAAAAAAATTGCTTGTGAAAACAATAGAAAAAATCATGTGACTGATTTTAAAAACATTAAATGAAATATTTTTTGGATGAATGCTTTCCATAAAATATTTTGATATAGAATAATAATGTAAAATTTATGGCTAAAGAGTTTATATTTTAAATAAATTATTACCTTGAACTCATTAATTTCCAATAAAATTAATAATTATAAACATGTATTTATTGATATTTTTTGTTAAATAATATTTTATTTTCAATATTAATAAATAAATAAAATATTGAAAACCGTTAGGCAAAATATGAAATGGAATAAAAATTCCTCTACGGAAAATTTTGGATAAAATTATCACATTAATATTATATTTACTAAACTTAAAGGATAGAAAATACGTTATCATAGTGATGGATACATATAGTTAATGATTTGTGTAATCCCAAATAGAAGGTTTAAAATTACAGAAACACCCCCTCTAAATTTTATTATAATGTGATATTTATACATCAATATCATTCTTGTATAATAAATGGCCATTTTATATAATTATAATTGATAAATACATCAATTATGTTTTAATATTTTATATAATTCCTTCTTTTTTCCATTCTTCACTAATAAAAGGGAACATCATATCCTCCCAAATCGATAAGGATTTTTCTTTATAGATTATCCAATATCTACAATAATACCATCAATGATTACTTAAAATTATTATCAAGAATTTTTTCCCTATGGACATACTACAATTTATTTATTTGTTAGTGAAAGGAGGTGTCTCAATGCTGGGGTATTCAATTTCCTTGCCACAATCAAGGATTATTATTTCTTCTAATTTATCTAAATATATTTTATTCGTAATAAAATAATGAATAAAATATCATAAATATACAGTTATATTATTATTTTGGCACATCAATTTTCCACATATTTACTATCAAAATGGAAATAAAATTATAACTCATGCGTGTGTGTGGACTACTAGCTCGACGAAGCGATGAGAGTCATATTTTAATGCACCTAACATGGAACTTTAAAATTTATTATTCAATAAATATAGATTATATTTATAATATAACTATGATTTTAGAATGATAAAATATTATTGGCATATATTTCAGTCTATTTGTTAGTAAATAAATAATATTTTCATGCATACATACAAACTATCATCTTCATGAATGATTTAGTTGATTTTTCCATATCATCTTATAATTTATTATTAAATAATTTTTTAATAAAATATATTAAATGCAGGTCATAATAAAAATTATATATATGATGAAACACTGATCTTGGTTCATGTACTGAAACACTCAAAATGAATCTATATTGAAAAACGAAATAGCTAACACACAAAAATGGGGATTCTAATAGATTATTTTTAAAAAATAGCTGTATAAATGTTATAAGTGGAAAAAATATAATATCATTCGTGTGAAAATGTCTTTTTTATATAAATATAATAAATGTAAATTTATTATACAATAGGTTAGAGTTTCTATGAATCATGTCATTCATAAGGTTGTGGTTTTTGATCTCACTTTTGTTTAAATGAGAAATATCTAAAACATAACACTTGATTCATAAATTTGGTTGATATACTAGACCTACGATATGATATATCAGGGATCACTATATGTTCAGGAAATTTATTGTTTCATTTTTTGTAAATTTTTCACGGTGTTTATGTTTCAAATGTAACAAAACATTTAGTGGTTTTATGTTACAATATCACTTTTTTATAGAATTATTTATTATTATATTTATAATAATTTAATTTTATGATGTATCTCTAAAAAAATAACACATTGATATTTTATGGAAGATTTTTTTTTCAAAAAAATGTAAATTTCATTAATAGCCTACATCACACACTAAAATATTATATTCATTCTTTATATAGGACACAATGATACTATTATACTATATGAATCACTGAGATTGGATTTCATTACATGAAACACTATGTTTGTCTATGGTTACATACAATTCCATGTTCTTCGGATAGCTTTCATTGAACGTAAGACCATGTTTTACTGAACAATAATAAAAATTTATTATTATTATTAAAATATTTTTATAATTATCAAATATCTGTTGAAATGATAGATTTGAATAAGATTAAATAAATTATGAAAAAATGGTTTAATTTTTTTTAAAAATTTAATTATATTATTATAAATTAATTTGAAAATAAAACTAAAAACCAAATGAATATAAAGGAAGACATCTGAAGAAAAAATATTTTTATGGCAAAAAAGTACTTTATCTTAAAAAATAATTAATAATTAAAAGTGAGAGATCATATTGAAATTTATTTAAATAAATTTAAATAATAAATTCATCTAATATGTTTTATAGAATTAAAATATAAACAAATCAAATTGTGGGTAAAAAAATTTATATTTCCACAAAATGCAGTTTTTGGTCTTTTAATGGAAGACTAATTTTAAAAATAATTTCCAAAACATTTTAAATTTTTATTTTAAAAAATATACATAATTTTTTTAAAAAATAATAAAGAATTATTTGACTGAATTTTTTCTATTTTTCCTGAGAAGTTTCATTTTTTGATTATTTATTAAAAATAGTGAATTTCAATTGAAACTCATTTTTAATATAATTCATTTATATAGTAAAGTTAGATTTTAATTTATTTTTAATGTATAATTAGATTATTTATAAATATTTTATTATCATTTATGTCATTTTAATTTATTTATAATTTAAATTAGATATAAGAACATTTCAGTATTTTAAACATTTTTACATAAAAATCTCATTGTCTCATCCCACCTACAAGATTAATTTAAAATTAATTTGTGCAACTTATATGATTATAAATATAAAAAATTGAGTCCTTATTCGGAATCAGAATGATTAATAATTTATAGTATGATCAATTTAGTTTTTATATTAATATTATTACTTAATGTGATTAAAATAAATTACAATGATTAAGGTAAGAACAGTTTTACATAGATGTTAAGCATTAACATTAGGGGGAAAATAATAAATGTTAAAATCGGTTGGATTGAAATATTTAGTAAATATTCTCCCTTGGGTGGATAATATTCTCTTATTGGATGCATATTATGTAAGGGATACATCTCAATAATGTTTTCATTTTTTTATTTATAGGAATGTTACTCCTTTTACCCTATAAAGGGGGAATCAACCACGCACTTATGCCATATATCAAGCCATTTGGATTTTCAAAAAATTTCCAAATAATATTAAAAATTTATTCCTATCATACTATATATCATACTTTGTTAATAATGAAACCGATTTAATACTTTTAGTGAATCCCAAAAAGAAATACCCTAAATTTTGGTAACATTGTTCAATAAGCTCTATTTTTTTATGTCATTCTCCACCCATTCAGTTATTTTTATTCCATGTTTATATAATAAACCCATTACCATAAGTATAATGATATATTTTTATGATATTTCTTTTATGTAATATCAAACACTTCCATCAAATGGGTGACATAATCAATATTTTTGACCATGACATACTACAACCTCGCTAACTAATGTCATTAATTCATTAATTACCACCTTTAAAGGTTGAGAAAATGGTGTATACACAATTATTATATGATATTTATTATATTTATAACACATAACATCATTATTACAATTTTTTGAGAATATGATAGCATCATTTGTGGGATTTTGTATTACCTCATCCGCAAGGCTATGTGATTCATTCACACATTACATGGAATTTCTTATGGTTGGGTATTTTTAAAAATAAAAAATACATATGAAAATGAATGAAAGTATAATTATAATATATTTATATATAGATATATTTAATTTAATGTCATTCTTTCAAAATGACATGATCTCTATTTTAGGAGTTTTATGGTTAAAAAATAACCCAATTAGTAAAGTAAATTATTCAAATTTTTTCTTCTTTAATACACATTATTTTTAGCAACCTATATTCTTTTACATGTCCTATATATTGGCTTTAAAATTTTATAACATTAATACAATAATTTACATGATATTAAATATTTAATGTACTTTTATTCTCTCATTAGGATAACGATAAAAATTTAACAAGGTCTTAAGAGTTTGTTGATAAAATATTATCATTTATCATGATTGTTTATGATTATGAATCCATTGATGAAATATTATGATCCTTATCTCATGAAAAATAATGAATTTTCTTATCCTCTGAATATTTATTATATATTTTTTTAATGGTACCATTTTATATCTCTTTGGTATTAATTATTACAACGTAGGTGATATTAGCTAAATATAAAATTATTTCTCACTTTGGATGGAAATCTGTATTATATAAATAACATGATTTCTAAAAATGTAATGAAAATTATTTTTAAATGAAATTAAAATCCCATTTTCATGGAAAATTATTTTAAATTTTTTGTTTTGAATTTTTTTCAAATATTCTTTTATATGATTTCATGTTTATTTCAAAATAAAATGTTTTTCATAATGTTTTATGTTTTTAAAATAATTTTTAAAAGGAAAGTATATTTTCTAAAATAAATGTTATGATGAATTTATAAATATTATTTTACACGTTTTAAAATAATTTTTAAATGAAATTGATTTTTAAATAGTTTCTTCCTTAAAAATTGATTTCAAATTAAATGTTATTTTCCATAATAAAGGTTATATGATATTATTCAAAACCCTTCTCCATGTAATATGACCACAACGAGTATATTTTTTGATTTAATAGGGATTTAATATAATTATAAAACAACAATTAATTATCAAAATTTTGTACGCCTAAGATGGGATGTTTTTCATGAAACCAATTTCATTTCCATGGGTTGTACCATGAAAAAATTCTTATGAAAACCATTTATTTTCACGGGTTATTTTTGGATGAAACACATAAGAAACCTATCTCTTTTCCCCAAGATATTATATGATGAAATGTTTATGATTCCCAATTAACATTATCAGTTATGATGTAATGTTTATTAAAACCTTATATTTTTTTGGTTCATGATATAATGAATGTATTTTTATTTAAATAACACACATGAATGATTTAATTATCTGAATGTTGATACTTATATCTCCCTATAATTAATTGGTTAACGATTTATAGGTCCTAACATATATTTTGATGAAATAGTGTGTGAAACTCATTTATCTGCAGTCTTCTATACACTATGATGGTCTTGGTAGTGAACCTTGATAATTAATAAAGTCTTAGGTGTGAACCATGACTAAAAATATTGTATTAGGATTGTAAGTGGACTACTATGATAGTTATGGGATTGAAACATGACTACTATGATGGGAAAAAGTTGTTAGGATTTACCCACTGTCGGATGAATGAGTAACCTAATCCATAATGAGTAATGGGATACGAGGAGGGATGGTGGTGTATCCCTCCAAGTAGGTGCATCCCCCATTATATTCTTTTATATGGTTTTGAAAGGATCCTTGACTTATTGGGAATAATTTTTATATGATTATGTGTTTGAATAATGTCTACATCTTATGAAAGCAATATGATATCATGACATCTACTATATGTTTTACTTATTATTATTGTTTTATTAACATAAAACCGTTATTCCAAGATGACATATTGTAATATTTTATATGCCGGGTCTGAAATTAAAATGTTATTCTCGTGTCCTCAAACCCATATGTCCAGTTTATACTTATATATCTCCATTATTTTCTCCCCTATTATAAATCTAAGCTCACCCTTTTTTATGATTTTATATTGATTTTGAATAGAATATGTGAAAAGAATCATTGTTGTACTATTTTACACATGAATTGATTTTCCTTCCATAATGAATAATCTATTAATTGAACCTTCCATTCCAATATTCAATATAAATTTTCAATGAAAATTTTATTCATAATATTCTTGATGATTTTATATTTTAAATTTGTTGTTTAAAAATGAATTGTTTTTTTTAAATGGAAAATCCCATTAATATTATTATTTAATTTTTCATCTATGATAACATTATTTGATGTGACATATAATTAACTGGGGATATGATCCTATGATGTGATCCTTATTCTATCAATTCATGGTTTAGTATTAGGATGATGAATTACTAACGAAACATGTCTTTTTTATGGCATATTATTTAATCAAATGATATATTTTTTCATGATGTTATTACTTACATTTAGATGGATTATGATTATGTGGTTTGTGGGACTATTAAATCCATGTAATTTATTAGAGAAATGTTAATGTTTTATGTGATCATAGATTACAATGGATGTTGTTATAATAAAATTAATAATACATAGGTGGTTATATCAAGAATAAATATTATCAATTAGTGATTATCCAACTCTAAATAAGGGATGAATATATTGGTAGGTAGCCTTCACATAATTTATCTATGACTATAATTAGTTCAACCTTTTATGGCACTATCTATGATATGTAATTATGCATTGGATATAATCGCATTTAACAATTTTATGTCATAATAGTTTTATGTGTGTATTCCTATTGCATGAGCTCAATATAGGACATGTGAGTTAACTAAAACTACTGACGGACAACAAAAATACAATTTTCTACAACCATATGAAGGGAAAAATATTATAAACTATATTAATTAAGAATGATTAGGGGTACTAAACCCTGATAAGAATGGGAAAGGATAATATATTCATTTATTTTTTAATTAAATATATATAAATTGTTAAATAATACTTATAATAATTATTTTTCTATGTAATTTTCTAACCGTCATTACTAGTAAAGAAAATTAAATTCATATAATTTGAAAATATGCATAAATTAATGTCAAATACATAGAGATGGTATATTAGTGGTCTTAAAACATGAAGATGGAGTGTTTTTGTTTCTAAAAATAGTACTTGGACCATCAATAACTATTCTAAAGAAGAAATTTCTTAAAAATAATAATGATTAAATTTCTCTATGCACTCAAATAATATCTAAGAGTATAATGTTTTTTTTAAATATTTATCAATGGAAACATCATGTGAGAAATTATTGATACTATTTCACAATGATTGGTATGATAAAAGATATTGTACGAGACAAAAGATTGAAAGAATTTTATGAACAATCTCCCAATACCAAGGTTTAAATGTGACAATATCATTACGCTTATTGTTGTATATCTTATTATGTTATCCCAAAGGAATGATACACAATGTTTTATCTTGTATCACTATATAGATATTATATATTTTATAGAAATACGGTAGGATCTATCCCTTAATGAGCGTTCATGAATTTATATTCTGCATGTTTTGGGGAATTTGGTTGTGCCTTTATTATGTATATTTGATAGTTAGAAAAAATTGAAACCAAAATTTATATGAATTATTCAATAATAATTAATCACATAGTTACATTAAAGTACCACCTAATATCTTTTATCTCTAGGTTAGTATTAAAGGACATCTATATTTTACTGGATATTTATCGTGGTTATGCAAACATGACATTTAAGAAACATGGGACTACGATCAACCTCTAGTGAAAAATTAATATAAAAATAAATTTTATTCAGTCATATATATGTACTAGAACATATTTTTTATACAAAATATATCTTGAATTTCATGAATCATATAATTGAATTTATTTATCAAAATAATTCAACACTTGTATGAAGTTAAATTTTAAACAATATTGATATTAAATATAAATTTATTTATTTAATTAAGAATGAATGTAATAACATAATAAAAATACGAATTAAAAAATAATAATGATGATTTATTAAAAATATTTATAAATATTTTAAGAGGAATAAAACAATATGTTTTTTCAAATCTCGATTCTTGAAATATTCATTATAATGGTTCTCCAAAATGATTATACCACTGATAATAATTCTAGAAACAATGTAATTATTTATTAATATAATTTTTATTTTGATTAGGAAATAAGGAAATATAATTTATACAATTTTTATAAGTTTGAATGGTTATATATTTAAAAAAATTGAGTAACATGACTATTATATAACCCTTGGATATATAGTTGTTATATATATGGTATTTGTATATTGTACTCATAAAAGTATTATTAGTAGGGATTTAATAGAAAGAGTTATTATAAAAAATATTATATTATTTTATTAATTATATATTAACATTATCAATAATACATTTAAAATGTAATTAACATATAACAAATAATTACAGAAAAAATTAAAAATATAATACTTCATTAGGGAAACATTCATTAATTCTAATAAATGAGTTTTTTATAAACTATTTTAATGATTAAATATATCACATCTAAAGAAGAAATTTAAGATATATATATATTGATATTCATGGACTTATGAGTAATTTGTATGAAATAATATCCAAATTATGTAATTTTTACTTTTTTTAAATGATTTATTTAAGGATTTTTTGTACTATAATATTTTATTTCATACATATTATATTTGATCAAAAAATAGATTTTTATTTAATTTAATTGATAATTTTAATTATAAATAAAATATATATAATAGGAAATTTTTCATTTCGTTTGAGAAAATATTATTTCATTAAAAAAGGTAGTGGCTTAGGTAAAAGGAAAACTGAGGAACATGAAAAATGTACAATGTTTGGTGTTAAAATATATCAAAAATATATAACATATATTTTTTATAATGGAATTCATGGAAAAAAATCATTAATTTTTCATACACATTAAGTAATTAGTATCTACATAAATGAATCTCATTATCACTTATACATGGTATGTGCCTTCAACAATTCCAAAACACACATAAAATTATGATTCCTCATTATAATGTGATAACATCATCTAAAATTATCAGTCTTGTTTTATAAATAATTTTTTGGCCTCTTGATTAAGAACAAAATTATTCAAAACTAATAAGATATTGTATACAATATATTATTTCTTATTTGTAACCATTGAATTCATACAGTTTTATTTTCACATATCCTCTCATACTCATTCCTCACAAATATAATTTATCTAATTTAAAACATTTATGTAATATAATTATAATTGTTTAGTAACCATATTTAAATAATATAAATTCATATTTTTATGTAATAACTTATTATATCATTTTTTAATTATTGTATTTAAAAACCATCATGGAAAATGATAAAAAAAGTTAATCAAACTTTAAATCTGAAACACAGTAATGTGAAATGAAATATATTTATAAAAAAATTTCTATTGTTTTTTACGAGGGTAATAAAATATAATTCATTGTTAAAATAACTGATTATTTTGTTTCAATTATTTGAACAAATAGATTGTTAAGTTTTTCATTGAAATCCACACCTATATACTTCTTGATGCCCATAGAATCAACATAAAAGGGGAAATTAAGGATGAAATATGAAATACTATGAATTAAATACCATTTTATATCCTGACACAAGTACCCAGTAATACCTTGTATATGTGGTCGACCATTCTGATATCCTGGTCACCATGTGATCATCATTCAGATCGACCAAGCACATCTCATTTGTATAATATCCGGTGGTGATGGTGACCATTTTCCTCGCTCAATTCACCAAAATAATATATAAAAATTGACATCCCAATTAAATGAAAACATGATTTTCAATACAACACACCCAAATAATGAAATCCCTTATGATCTTGATCAATTTCCCGACCATAGAGGCCAACATAGTCTCCTACTATGAACACAACATGGTTGGTGAAGACTAGGGGTAGTGGTGATAGATAAATTTTTACCACTCTCAACGTGCCTATCATTCAAGACTATGTAATACCATTGTCCCCATTTTTGAATTCCTATAATATGTCCCCCATGTTCACGAACCTATTATAATGGACATATATTATTTATGACAATAAATAACACATTACCTTTATAAAATAGAAAAAATTTAGAAGGATAATGGGGAATTACAAATTAGCCATTTCCCTCCTTCAAAGATATCATGAATTAACTTATGATACTAAGGGAATAGTAATTTGTGAATGTAAGTAAGTGACAAAAAATTAGTTAACTCTACTAGTAAAAGGTGAATTTAATTATTACAAGAACTGTTATTCTTGAAAATGGAGAATTAATTAGATTCCAAGTGAATTATCTAGAAACAATATTTTTTCTGTCTAACAATTTGAATTCATCTTGTACATGGAATATTATTCATAGTATACATGATGGGAATACCTCTAATAGGGGAATTATTGATTATATCATGCATATAATGAACAACCTATCCAATGTAATTTCTTCCATCTGATCTATTTCACTATGTTGAAGATGTGTACAACACCAAGTGGTCCCAATCAAAATCTCCTATTAATCGACCAAATAAAAACATTTAGAGAAATAAAATTAGGTAACATCCCCCCAATCATTGATTCCCATGAAAAAAGGTATCTCTAGGTTATCATCCCAAATATATTGAACCCTTTTTGCATCCAAAATGAAGCATTACATTAATAATGAGGATGACTGTTGAGAATACATAAGATATATTTCTCACATATCGATGGTATATTGTCTGTCTATCTTGTGAGATATACTTGATAGGGAATCCCCTTATATTATGTCCCTATAATTATTTATAAGATTCCATATTCCTCTTTAAATTATTGTACATTCCCTATTACACCAATGGACAAGAAGTATGATCTTTATAAGAAACCCCATTGTCTATTCCTGATTCATATTTAGTGTTACATTCCTATATAACAAGTATACTTCTCCCTTATCTATTATTTATCACTCTGAGAATGACTCACATGGGCCTACATAACCGATTCAATCTTTTTTTTCTAAACATATCTTACATCGTGGCTCCTACATACCTGTAATATCCAAGAACTATATTTTCCTTTTAAATGGTCCATATTCACAATTAGACATTTTTAATTGGAAATATTCATAATAAAGCATCTCAAAGAAGCCAGATATGCATAATCCATATTTAATTCTATTTTTATGTCCCATTAATGAAAAAAAAATCCCTAATTAATGGTGTTAAAATAAATGTAAACATCCTACACAAATGAAGTTAATCTACATGTCATTATCCTTACTGTGTAACTTAAACTACACGATGAAGTCCTGTAAGAAAATATTAAATTAACTCAATTCGATAAAATGGGTGTCAATTCAAATTTAAATGGAAAATATAGGATGCTTCAATAAGGATAAAAAACATCATAATTAATATTCTATCCTTCTCCACTAAGATCATATGCCTAGTGGATCATTCCACTAAAGAGCTATATTCCTGATATTATCAGGACCCATTCAAGGAGGTCAATTTTCACTCCACGTTTCACAAAATTATTTTCATCTAAATATATTAATGTTATGATCTATCAATATATATATATATATTTATTCTGATTCCAAAACATTTTCGTGGGCCAATATTCCATCTAACCTCAATTAGAAAGGTCCACTCATTCTTAAGTCCCTCAAAAACTATCTGAAGGTGTCTTTTCCTAGACATATTAAACTCTTTATATTAATTTTTATGGATAAGACCCTATAAAATTTACTTAAACCATGTTAAATGAATTTTTATGTTCAACTAAAATAAATAGGTTTAAATTCATTTCTTAAAGATACCTTAGAACCCCCCCCCCCAAATTTGGTCCTGATAATGAAATTAAAAAATATTCCTTCATAAATGTAATTATATTCAATTATTCCCAGTAATAAGAATTTTAACCATAGAATGAATAATCAATAAAATAATATTTTGTTTTCAATATTGAAATTAATGTTATTTTAAATAATCAACTATTTCCTTTTTATAATATTAAAAATATTAAAAAATATTTTAAATTCCATGCATTACGATGACACACGATTCTGAGTCCTATTTATCCTAGAGTTAATTTTATGAAAATATAAAATACTTTTTTTGTCATGCATAGAATGTTTTTTTTTTGAAATAATGGAAATATCATAAATTGATCATTTAATTGGAAATATGATAGCATATTTGAATCCTGACTGTTTTGTTTACCATATGTATGCCCTAAATTTTATCAATATTAGACGTTCAAATGAGGAATCCATATTCAGGTGCGTTTAAATTATAATAAATGATTAATTTATTTATTTAAATTTATTTTACATAAATATATTCATTTATAAATATTTAATTATAAAATTTTATCAGGGTTATCTACTTATTGTTGGGCGGAGAAAGAAAGGAAGTGATGGCAAGAGGGGGGGTGAATTGCCTTTTAAAAATTAATTAACAATTTAAAATCAAAGTGAAAAGTGCAGCGGAAATAAAAGTGGCAAGACACGCAATTGATAACGGAGTTCGGCTTAAACCCAAGCCTACGTCTCCGCTCCCAACTCAACCGTTGAGAGATTTACTACCGCTTGCTTTTTAATGGTTTTAGCAAGAAACCCACTAGACATTAAGGTTAGTCTAGAACCTATTACAGATTGCTTTTATTGGTTGAGCAAGAACCCACTTGCTTTCAATGGTTGAGCAAGAACCCACTAGCCTTCTTACAGGTGAAGGCTAGCTCACCTATGACTCAAGCCTTTTAAAGGAAAGGCTTGACCAACCTCTTCACACCTTGAAGGTGGTGTGAAAACCCAAATGGAAGAGTGAAAGAAAGAGATGGGGTTTGTAGGCACAAACCCAAATTGATGCTCAAAATAAATAAAACAATAAAAACCTTAATGGGGGAATCCTTGGGCGCCAAAGGATTGATTGTAGTTGATGAAGGGCGCTCCCAAGCTTCTTTGGTGGTGCTCCTTGGTTGTGGAATTGAGTTGGAGCAATTGGGTATTCTTGAGGGAGTCCGCCGGAGGTTTGCCAAATGATGAGAAATGTGTCCCGTGGGATTTCGTGGCTTGGTTATGGTTCCGGTATTGTTTCGGGGATTCCTAGTCCTTTATTTATAGAGGGGGAACCCTCATATGTCCTTTGGAGGTCTTCGGAGCCATTGGAAAGGGCTTCAGAGCCGTTGGGAGGTAAGTGGACAGGTCTGGTCAAAGGCCCAACGGCTAGTTTGACTGGGCTCACCGGATGACCGGTACAGAGCCACCGGTTGGCCGGTGCCTTGAAATAGGAGAGGCCTTCGGGCTCAGGCACCACCGGCTGGCCGGTGAGGAGGCCACCGGTTGGCCGGTGCTGAGGCAGTAGCTGACACTGTTCTGGCTGGGTGCCACCGGTTGACCGGTGGTGGGACACCGGTTGGCCGGTGGTCTGGACAGAGGAATTCCTTCTGTCCAGGCCTCCATCGGCTGGCCAGTGGTCTTCCCCCGGTTGGCCGGTAGGACTGAAATCAGTCCACTTTGGCCTTTTGCCTTCTTGGCCTTCTTGGCCCAATTCCTTGGCAACCTGAAATCATTCCTATCATCCAAAAACACTTAAAACAAGATTAGATAAATAAGAGAGTGATTGTGATCATGAAAACTAAACCACAAGGGGTACGAGAGGTACAAAAATCTCCCCCTATTTTGAGGATCACAATCACCAAAACAAGTAATGTAAAAATGAAATGAAAGGCATGCTTTAAAGGATAAATTGAAAAGTAAATCAAAGCATGAGAAAAAGATTTCTCCCCCAAATCAGGAAGTGATGGCAAGAGGGGGGGTGAATTGCCTTTTAAAAATTAATTAACAATTTAAAATCAAAGTGAAAAGTGCAGCAGAAATAAAAGAGGCAAGAAAAGCAATTGATAACGGAGTTCGGCTTAAACCCAAGCCTACGTCTCCGCTCCCAACTCAACCGTTGAGAGATTTACTACCGCTTTCTTTTTAATGGTTTTAGCAAGAAACCCACTAGACTTTAAGGTTAGTCTAGAACCTATTACAGCTTGCTTTTATTGGTTGAGCAAGAACCCACTTGCTTTCAATGGTTGAGCAAGAACCCACTAGCCTTCTTACAGGTGAAGGCTAGCTCACCTATGACTCAAGCCTTTTAAAGGAAAGGCTTGACCAACCTCTTCACACCTTGAAGGTGGTGTGAAAACCCAAATGGAAGAATGAAAGAAAGAGATGGGGTTTGTAGGCACAAACCCAAATTGTTGCTCAAAATAAATAAAATAATAAAAACCGTAATGGGGGAAGCCTTGGGCAACAAAGGATTGATTGGAGTTGATGAAGGGCGCTCCCAAGCTTATTTGGTGGTGCTCCTTGGTTGTGGAATTGAGTTGGAGCAATTGGGTATTCTTGAGGGAGTCCGCCGGAGGTTTGCCAAATAATGAGAAATGTGTCCCGTGGGCTTCCGTGGCTAGTTATGGTTCCGGTATTGTTCCGGGGCTTCCTAGTCCTTTATTTATAGAGGGGGAACCCTCATATGGCCTTTTGAGGTCTTCGGAGCCGTTGGAAAGGGCTTCGGAGCCGTTGGGAGGCAAGTGGACAGGTCTGGTCAAAGGCCCAATGGCTAGTTTGACTGGGCTCACCGGCTGACCAGTACAGAGCCACCGGTTGGACGGTGCCTTAAAATAGGAGAGGCCTTCGGGCTCAGGCACCACCGGCTGGCCGGTGAGGAGGCCACCGGTTGGCCGGTGCTGAGGCAGTAGCTGACACTGTTCTGGCTGGGTGCTACCGGCTGACCGGTGGTGGGACACCGGTTGGCCAGTGGTCTGGACAGAGGAATGCCTTCTGTCCAGGCCTCCATCGGCTGGCCGGTGGTCTTCCACCGGTTGGCCGGTAGGACTGAAATCAGTCCACTTTGGCTTTTTTCCTTCATGGCCTTCTTGGCCCAATTCCTTGGCAACCTGAAATCATGCCTATCATCCAAAATCACTTAAAACAAGATTAGATAAATAAGGGAGTGATTGTGATCATGAAAATTAAACCACGAGGGGTACGAGAGGTACAACAATCTCCCCCTATTTTGATGATCACAATCACCAAAACAAGTAATGTAAAAATGAAATGAAAGGCATGCTTTAAAGGATAAATTGAAAAGTAAATCAAAGCATGAGAAAAATATTTCTCCCGCAAATCAGTCCACTTTGTATTTTTGCCTTCTTGGCCTTCTTGGCCCAATTCCTTGGCAACCTGAAATCATGACTATCATCCAAAAACACTTAAAACAAGATTAGATAAATAAGAGAGTGATTGTGATCATGAAAATTAAACCACGAGGGGTACGAGAGGTACAACAATCTCCCCCTATTTTGATGATCACAATCACCAAAACAAGTAATGTAAAAATGAAATGAAAGGCATGCTTTAAAGGATAAATTGAAAAGTAAATCAAAGCATGAGAAAAAGATTTCTCCCCCAATCAATCAATAATTTCTCCCCCTTTGTGATTATCAAAATAGTACGGGGCATAAAACTTGATTGAGGGAAGTGTTTGAAAAACAAGATAGAGTTTTTAAACCAATTGAAATTTTTGAAATTTGAATTGAATGTTTTGAATTGAAAGTTTGAAATGAATAACAGTTTGAATTGAACGTTTTGAATCGAAAATTTTGAAAATAAAGCAAAAAGGCTTAAACGATCCTAACTCCCCCTAAATAAAAACAACAAATCACCGGGGAGAGTATTTTGAAACAGAGACAAAATTTGGCCCGGAGAGACTCTCTAAAAGGAATTTTTCAATCCATACTTGTCTAGTGGTGGGTCTTCTCCTAAAAAAATCATCATTAAACGAAATGGTTTTGGGCCTACCATACCGGGCATTTTTGCAATTGCACTCATAAATTAAGTGCCTGGGTTTTTTGCAATAATTACAAAATTTATTTTGAGAGCTCCCCCTTACAAAAATAGTTGGAGCATGGGAAGAGGAAGCTTGCTTGGAATATCCAAGCCCTTCGGTGGTTCTAGATATGCGTTGGGAACCAAGGAGTTTGGTCAAATTTTGTTCACCTTGGGTGAACTAAGCTAAGGATTCCCTTAAATCTTTGATGTTTGAATTCAAAGAATCAACATCGGGAAGGTTTTGGATTTTGAGGGTCAACTCTTCATTCTATTTGAGAAGTTGTTCCTTTTCAGAAGAAAGTTTTTTGAAATTCTTTTTTAAAGCAACAAATTTGGAAGAAAGTTCGTGAAAACCTTCCTCCAATTGATCTCTAGCATGTTGGAGATCCACATAAGACATGTGATTGAAAGAATTTGAATTTGAAGAACAAGAGGAAGAGGAGTCGGAAGATGTTACCTCATGAAATGCCATTAGGCATTTGTTACCGTTGTCGCTTGAGGAGGAGGAGGAGGAGGATGTGGAGCTATCAGTCCATGTGGCCTTGAATGACTTTTTCTTCTCCTTTTGCTTGGCCTTTTTCATCTTGAGTGGACAATCGGGCTTGTAATGGCCTTTCTTGCCACACCCATAGCATGTTACCTCGGGCTCGGATTTTTCATCGTGTTTTTCCTTTCGAGCCTTGCGGGATTTCTTCTTCTTGTGCTTCTTCATGAACTTGTGCATTTTGCGGGCATGGTTCTCCATTTCGGAATCGCCGCTTGAATAGGAAGATGATGAGGAGGAGGATATTTCTTCTTGTTGAACTTTGAAGGCGATGTTCTTTGGAGTTTTGATCGGTTTGCCTTCTTTTTCAGCTTGCCTCCTCATGGTAATCTTGTAGGTCACGAGGGATCCAATGAGCTCTTCGACCGGCATGTTCTTGATGTCTTTAGCTTCTTGAATTATCGTGACTTTAGGTGCCCATGAGCTTGGTAGGATCCAAAGGATCTTCTTGACCATTGTTTCTGCAGAATCATCATCACCAAGGGACTTTCTCCCATTGCAAACATCAGTAAAACGTGTAAACATTTCAGTAATAGATTCAGATGGATGCATGGTAAAAGACTCAAAATCATGACGGAACATATCCAATCGACTATCCTTGACTTTGTTGGTCCCCTCATGGGTAACCTCCAAAAGTTTCCAGATTTCATGAGATGTGGTACAAGTGGAAACTCGATTAAATTCATTACAATCAAGGCCGCAATGAAGAGCGTTCATGGCTTTGCCATCAAGCTCGAAATTTTTAATATCGGCTTGGGTCCATTTGGATTCATCGGGGGAAGAGAGAGAATAACCATGCATGACAATTTTATAAATGGGATAGCCAATGCTTCTAAGAAAAGTGGTCATGCGGGTTTTCCTATAATTATAGTCGGTTCCATCAAAAAATGGAGCACGACCCAAAGAATAGCCTTTGGGGGCGAAAGAGGATGAAGCCATCACAATGGATCTTAAATTTGAAACCGGTTAAGGTATTACTCAAATTTTGCCTCTGATACCAATTGTTGGGCGGAGAAAGAAAGGAAGTGATGGAAAGAGGGGGGGTGAATTGCCTTTTAAAAATTAATTAACAATTTAAAATCAAAGTGAAAAGTGCAGCGGAAATAAAAGAGGCGAGACACGCAATTGATAACGGAGTTCGGCTTAAACCCAAGCCTACGTCTCTGCTCCCAACTCAACCGTTGAGGGATTTACTACCGCTTGCTTTTTAATGGTTTTATCAAGAAACCCACTAGACTTTAAGGTTAGTCTAGAACCTATTACAGCTTGCTTTTATTGGTTGAGCAAGAACCCACTTGCTTTCAAAGGTTGAGCAAGAACCCACTAGCCTTCTTACAGGTGAAGGCTAGCTCACCTATGACTCAAGCCTTTTAAAGGAAAGGCTTGACCAACCTCTTCACACCTTGAAGGTGGTGTGAAAACCCAAATGGAAGAGTGAAAGAAAGAGATGGGGTTTGTAAGCACAAACCCAAATTGATGCTCAAAATAAATAAAACAATAAAAACCTTAATGGGGGAATCCTTGGGCGCCAAAGGATTGATTGGAGTTGATGAAGGGCGCTCCCAAGCTTCTTTGGTGGTGCTCCTTGGTTGTGGAATTGAGTTGGAGCAATTGGGTATTCTTGAGGGAGTCCACCAGAGGTTTTCCAAATGATGAGAAATGTGTCCCGTGGGCTTTCGTGGCTTGGTTATGGTTCCGGTATTGTTCCGGGGCTTCCTAGTCCTTTATTTATAGAGGGGGAACCCTCATATGGCCTTTGGAGGTCTTCAGAGCCGTTGGAAAGGGCTTCAGAGCCGTTGGGAGGCAAGTGGACAGGTCTGGTCAAAGGCCCAACGGCTAGTTTGACTGGGCTCACCGGCTGACCAGTACAGAGCCACCGGTTGGCCGGTGCCTTGAAATAGGAGAGGCCTTCGGGCTCAGGCACCACCGACTGGCCGGTGAGGAGGCCACCGATTGGCCGGTGCTAAGGCAGTAGCTGACACTGTTCTGGCTGGGTGCCACCGGCTGACCGGTGGTGGGACACCGGTTGGCCGGTGGTCTGGACAGAGGAATGCCATCTGTCCAGGCCTCCATCGGCTGGCCGGTGGTCTTCCACCGGTTGGCCGGTAGGACTGAAATCAGTCCACTTTGGCTTTTTGCCTTCTTGGCCTTCTTGGCCCAATTCCTTGGCAACCTGAAATCATACCTATCATCCAAAAACACTTAAAACAAGATTAGATAAATAAGAGAGTGATTGTGATCATGAAAATTAAACCACGAGGGGTACGAGAGGTACAAGACTTATCATTGTGGTGATTTTGAGAGGATATCCAACAACCATCATTGGAAAATTATGATTGTACAACAATCAGTAATTTGATTAAGGTGAGTCAATAGACAGTGAACAAAATAGATCATCCCCACCCCTAGTGAACACATTCATCTCCGAATATCAATCCAATGTTATTGTAGGGATCATAAAATGTGGTTTCAAACATTTATTAAGAGAATTATCAAGTTCTTATATATTATTCTCTGATCGTTGAATAGTTTTAATCCTTCATATAAACTTGTGAATTGGAATGAAATTATTATTTCATTTATACTTATTATGCCATGATTTCACCCTTCCTTCCACTATTTTAATTCAATTATGATATAAACATAGAAAATAATTAATATCACCTTTATTAAATTGTGTTTCTCCCAATATTTTTCCTCTTATTCATCGTCATCCAATTAGACCACTGTTCGACACAATCGGGTGGGACCGAGCTTGATTGGACCCTTGAATTCAAATTTATTTTGAGAAATATAATTAATATGGTGATTTTCGGATGGATCATGGTTCATTATAGTATATTGGTGATGATGTTTTATGGATTTTGGATTTGGGAATGATTGACAGTAAATAGAGGAATTCTAGATGCACAACAGACATTGTGTAGGATTTGATTTATACTTAATGCCATAATAGGGAAATAGTCGATGGATAAATTTTTTTAACACCTTTATTGTGTGGATAAATAAATTATTAGATACTAAATGAAAATATCTAGTGAATTATTTATGTAAAATGAGTATTTTGTTTTGAAAACCCAGACTACACGACCTTTATTATGATGAAGCGATGTTGTGTAGCACCACTCAACAATGAAATCAAGGGTTTGGAGGGAGTTTAGTATTACATACCATTTTTTTGGAAGAATTTCCATGTGACACTCCTTGCGAGGTCAATCCATTTGAAATCTACACTTTAATAAAACCCAATGTGGGGGGACACCCCATTTTATTTGGGAGTACACATCCACAACATGTTGGACGTCAAAACGACAAGAAGAACCTAGATTATCCCTAGATTGCTGAGACATGTTTTTTAATAACCATAAATTCGATGTAGAATTTCATGGATTGTAATATTTGTAATGTCATGGAAATGTCCATGAGGGCAGGTGGGGTCACATGACATGTAACTCTTCTTAAATTTCATGAACATCATTTTAAAACATTATATTATCATATCAGCTTCTTTAGTACAAATATTTTGTCCCATGAGTAGCTGATACTATAACATCCCAGGTAAATGAATTATAAGAGATTTTCATATTTATTAATAATTTTTCATTCAATATTGATATTACTTTAAAATGGTCTCTATGTTCGATAGTGTACTTGATATTCAACAACAACTTTCATTAAAATCGATCATTACACACTAATTAGAGGAAATGATAAAAATAAAAAAAATTGTTATACATGTCTGTTAAATGTATTTACATTCATCTAATATATGTTAGAAGCTCAAAATGTGAATGAATCTAAATTTAAGAAAAACATACATTAAAAGGACGATTCAATGCATATTAATGGAGAACAATCGTTAAATCTAGTTTTGGCCACTTTAATACAATGTATTTGAAAAAATAAAATCCTTCTTTAGAATTTGGACATCACAATTTACTTTCTGTAAATTTTTAGAATTTTTCCAATAAAGATCATTTTAAAGAATAGTGAAAAATACGGTATTTTATTTAAAAAGAGAATTTTAATATATTTTATTTATATGGGTAGATTATCTTTTTAATTTATTTTAAAGTGTTATTATAATATATATTTACCATTTCAGCCATTTTTTTTTGAAATTAATTTCACTTTGTATTTGCACTTAAAAAAGTGTCAATCTTTTGAGAGTTATTGTTTCTTAAAAACACGCTATTTGTTTTAACAACAGGAATTAATTTTAAATTAAATAGTGAAACTTAAATGTTTATGATTTAGTATAATATACATCATTTTTGAATTCTTAATGTAAAATATAGTTTAGGCTGAATTTTTGATAATTTTCTGAAAACATCAATTTTTTATGAATAGTGAACCCACTTAGCAGTAGTAAAAAAAATTGACTTTTTTTCATTTAAATTAAATTTTCCCACTTATGTGAATTGAATTTAGAAAATCTGAAATACATTATTCTTATTATTAGATAAAATTTTGTCCAATAAGATGAAAATAATTCTTTGGAATAGTAACTTTTGACTTTTATTTATCACAGTTAATGGTAAATAGGTTCATTCTTGGTAAAATGAATATTATAATATTTTATAACTTCCCTAATACCTATCCAAAACATATTTTAGGAGTATTTATCGACCATGGGAATCCTTGGGTCAATTTTTGGACCCTATGGAGCCACTTATGAATGATAATCACACTTTAGATTAATTAATTTAAATTAAAAACAAAATTGCATAAAAAAAAATCTCTCGGTAAATTAATTTTTACATGGTGATATATAAGTTATAATTTTGACTATAAATATTAATTGGAAATATAAACAGATTTCCCACATCATGGTATTTTTTTATAATTTTTATACATCGAATATATTAAATTATTTATCGTACAATAATGTTTCATTATTCACCTCATTAATTAATCATTTAAATAAATAATATTATAAATATTAAAATATCATCCAAAACCTACCAAAATATTATTTTATTATTTTATTTCATCCATGAGTCATCTTATTTTAAACTCTACTAATTTTAGGACCTCTATAAATATAATATAAATATATAATAAATTAATATTTTCCTACATTCCTAAAGAGCCCTTCCTCCCCCATATAAAATTCCATCACTTATAACCTATTAACGACACCTGTAAAGCCTTTTGGCTCCCAAAACCTCTACCAAATCAAGCTCCCAACATCCCTATCCTCTCCTAGAAGCCTTAATAAAGGCATAATGATTTCAACAATCCATTTTGGTTGTAACCAACATGAGTTACCCAAATTAAAGGTAATAATTTCTCTTAAATTCTTTTGTTTTATTTTGTTTTATTTTACGTCTCCAACCTATAAAATTTTATTATTCTATTAATTTATAACAACACCAGTATCCTCAATATACTATGATTTTCTTATGAAATGGATTATAACTACACTTATACACACCTCCATCTAATGGGTGAAGAACATACTTTTTCTGTGGATGGAAAACTAGCACCTCACCAAATGATGATTGCTCGATTATCTCCTAATGCCTCTCATGGTGGCCATTATGATAGAAATATATTTATATATGACATATTTTATTCTTATAGTTTATTTATGCTTATTAATTTTCTTTTTATATAATATATTAATGGTTTCTGTTAGGGGTAAACGCGATAATTTCATTTGAGGAAGTGCGGACTACCGCCCTCTCAATGTGATATGACTCATTGATACCATATGTGGGTCATATAACAGATAGAGTTAATGATATCATGTATGATATTATTCTGTAATTAAAATATAACTATGTATCATAATGTTTTAATTCCATTAAAGTATGGAATAGAAATGAATGTTGCGTTCATGCGTATATACGACTTACCGTCTCCAGGAATGGTGCATTTAATTTCTTATACCCAAAATGTTATATACTATAATAAATACATAAATATACTAGATATATATATATATGATATATGATATATCTTAATCAGGAATATCATTCTAGATATAATGAAAATTTTAGCACATGGACAACTTGTAAATATAAGGTGTTTATTTTTTATTCAAGTACCAAATATCAACAAAACGAACGTTATTTACATAAATGTTTAAATAATGTTTATAACATGGTAATAAGTGATATAAAAGGAATAATTAAAATGAAAATGGTTCTTATAAAAGTAGAAATTAACTTTATTTTATTATTTTGGAGATTAAATAACAAACGGGTCAAGTTAGAGATGAGGTAAAGGACTTCATCTCAATCTCCATTCATTGAGTCATATCATGTTTTAATACTCAACATTCTATTATATACGGTATAAAACCCCTTGAATTTTCAAAAGGGAAATTTTTCAACAAAATGTTTTACTATACAACAATAATGAATGTTTTTTTATCTCATGCGGTGACAATGACCTTTCCATCATCGCGAGAACTATTTTTTTTGGAATTCATTAAAAGATGCAATGTTTTTTTCATGGAAAATAAAGAACATAATAACTTTTTTGTATTTAGGTGTTGATAATGGTTTTGATAATGGACTTTTTTTATGTTAATATATTTATGTAATATATGGTGATTAAAATGTTGAAATGTATTTGTCCCATTTTATTTGTTTTATGTTTTATGAATTAATAATGGTATATGGACATTTGATGGGTTGTATGTGATAAACCAAATGACGATTGGTGCAATGATAAACAAGGATGGGTGGTTACGTTATAACCTCCAATGCATTGGTTATGGAAGTCAGTCGTATGGATATTATATTTATTGTTATTTGTTGAAGTTCATTGTATGGTTATTCAATTTCTGTATGTTTATGTCCCAAGATACATTTATATGCTATGTGTTCTTTATATTGGTTTTATGGTAATATTTTGGTTACAAAATTGTAAGTAGTGATATTTTTTCCAGTGATGAGTATTTACTAATTCATAAAGGTGAAAATAATTACTTATGATATTATATTCATGGTTTACTTGTTATTTTGAAAAACTAATAGTTTTCCTTATTTGTGAATCCCTTACTGAGATTTTTATGTTCATCCCATGTTTTTAAAATGTTTTTCACATGACACAATATGGAATAGGGTAAAGGATGGGTTCATTGAAAAGTCCTGCTAACTTAAACATGGAACTAGACATGACTATTTTTTCCAAGTGTTTTTATTTTATAGAAAAATGTAAACTGAGTAGAAGTGTCTACCTTGTAATCTTTTGAGAAGTAATAGTTATGTCCTAATTGTCTAAAACAGTAAAATTGAAAAGATCCTCAATGGTAATTATTCACTTAATTCAATATTATACAATGTTTTAAGGTCGGGTCCTTATAGTTTTTATTAGAGCTCGGATTAGACAACTTTAGGACTTAGGTTATTGTTAAATTAATGTGCATAAATTAATTTATGGTAATATTGAAATGATATAGCATTTACAGATTACCATGTTGCTTCACCTATGATATTTATGCGTTCAGAATGGTTTCCCGCAGAGGAAATAGGGTAGTTATGTTGGGATGACATCAGGAGGAAGACAACCTTCCAAATCTGCAACTTGATATGGTCAAAATCGAAACTGAATAGTTTTTTACAGAGATAGAATAGTTTAATCATGATATAAATGGTGGTGGTATCCATGAATGAGATCATCCAGACCATCCGCAAAGGAACATGTTAGTAGTGGATCATTTTATGATGCAACATCCACCATCATTTAAAGGATCATCTAATGCTGTGCTAGCTGAATGTTGGATTAAATAACTATAAAAGTTTTTTGAGGTCTTTGGGTGTTTAGAACATCAAAAGGTTAGTCTCTATGTTTACCATTTTGATGGTGATTCTAATCAATCAGGGATGTTGGTGAAATGTATCAGGGATAGTGGGGAGATTTATGCTCTTTATTGGGATGAATTCAAAGTTATGTATCATGAGAAATATTTTCTTATGGTGGTTCCTCTTAGGTTGGAAAAACAATTCTTGGAATTTATTTAGGAGGATGACTTAGTGGCAGCTTATGATGCAATGTTCACTCAACTGGGAAGGTATGCAATAAATTTTATTTGAGATCTTGATAGTAAGATAAATTGATTTTACTCGGGACTGATGAGATGATATTGAAGATCATTTTCCTCATGTGAGTTCATAGGATATGAAAAACTAGTTTGATGTATGGAGAAAGAGGAAATGGAGTTAGCCGATGATCAGTTGTTCTTTAATAAACAATACAATAAGAGGGCAAGTTGGCAAGAAATGGGAAAGAATCCATCAAAGAATATATGAGGTAAGAAAATTATACATCCAACTTGTGAGAAATGTGTGTTAAAATTATTCATGGAGAATGTTTTTCAAAGTCTAAAAAATGATTTCGGTGTGGTAAGTCTGGTCATATATCTCGTAACTGTAAGGATGATGATCAAGTAGTCAATGAAAATTCATCGGTAAGATGTTTTATGTGTAATGTAATGGGTAATTTTGAAAATGAGTGTCCAGCGAAGAACTCAACTAAGAGAATTTAGAGAAACTATAAGCATAAAGGAGTGGTGAATAACATTGTAACTACTTTAGCCGATGTTGGGCCATAAAACAAAGTAGTATCAGGTAGACTATTTTTTTGTTCAGATTATGCCAATGTGTTTTTGGATTTAGGGTCTACACACTCATTCATTTATGAGAAGTTTTCTAATAAATTGGAAATTCCATATCAAGATATGAATAAAGAACTTATGGTAAAAACACATGGATGAAATAATGAGACAAAATAAAATTATAAGAACCTTCCTATCCTTGTGTGTGGAAATAATATGCATGAAATCCTTTTTGTTTTCCCCCTAATAGATTTTGATGTTCTTTTGGGGATGGATTGGCTATCTATTTATCATGATAATATTGAGTGCAGAGATAATGAGGTTTCATCTCAGAAATAATTATAGTTTGTGTAAAATAATTAACCATTTATTTTGATAACATATCCAGAAGCTTAGAAAATATTAAAAGATGGAAACAAATGTTACCTTGCACATATTATTGAAAATTAATGAACTCCTTAGATTTATGATGTTCCAGTGGTAAATGAGTACCTTGATGTTTTTCTTGATGTGTTTCCTAGTATTATACCTAATCAAAAATTTGATTGTACTATTGAATTCATCCCTGATGCTATGCCAATTTCAAAACCCCCTTATCAAATGGATCAAATTTAAATTTTAGAGTTAAAGAAGCAATTGCATGAGTTATTAGATATAGGTTTCATTCGACCAAGAACATCACCATGGGGTGGCCCAATCTTGTTATTTAAAAGGAAAGATGGTTCAATGAGACTTTTCATAGATTATAGAGAATTGAATAACATCACTATTAAGAACAAGTATCCTTTTCCTCATATTGATGATTTTTTACCAACTGCAGGGAGGTCAGTATTTTACAAAGATTGATTTTTGGTCAGGGTTCCATCAGTTGAAAGTAAAGGAAACATACATTCCAAAGCCTTCATTTTTTACTAGAAATGGCCATTATGAATTTGTAGTTATTCCTTTTGGGTTAACCAACGCACCTGCTGTATTCATGGATCTTTTGAGTATAATTTTCTTTGAGTTCTTGGTTATGTTTGTTGTTCTGTTCATTGATGATATTTGGGTTATTCCAAAATTAAAAAGGAACATGAAATTCATTTAATGGTGGTCTTTCAAACCTTAATTGAAAATAATCATTATGGGAAATTCAGCATTTTTGAGTTTTGGTTACAACAAATTTCTTTCCTTGGTCACATAGTTTCAAAAAAATGGCATAACTATTGATCCTGCTAAAAAAAATTTTGTTGACGAATGGCTGAGACCCACAAATATAACCAATATTCATTGTTTTCTTGGTTTCGTTGGTTATAACCAGAGGTCTGTTGAAAAATTACATGGTTATCTAGTCCAAGGAATAAATTAACTTGAAAAGGTGTTATGATCATTTGGAAAATAGAATGTGATGATTTTTTTCCAGAATTGAAAAGAAGATTGGTGAATCCTCTAGTTTTGGTACTACCTTCTAGATATGGTGAGTTTACTATTTATAGTGATGATTCGTTGAATGGAATTGGTTGTTTCATAATGCAGAATGATCAGGTAATTTCTTATGCTTCACGTCAGTTGAAACCTCATCAGTTAAATTACCCTACAAATGATTTGGAATTAGCTTCTATGGTGTTTTCTTTAAAATTTTTGAGGAACCATTTTTTTTGGAGTAAAATGTGAAATATATATTAATCACAAAATAATAATGTATATATTCACTCAAAATGAATTGAACACGAGACAAAGGTGATGGATGGAATTAATCAAGGATTATGATTTCACGATACATAACCTTCCCAGAAAATCAAATAATGTGGTTGATGCATTGAGTCAAAATATTAATGCTTCATTAAACATGTTTCATTTGGAACGATATCATTTTTATTTTGATATGATGAAATTTTAAATAGATGTTACTAGGGTAAGAAATTCTTCTGTATTGTTTCAGGATTATGTGATATCATCTCTATCAGACAGAATAAAGAAAGCACAGAAAGAAGATAGTGAGTTCCAGAAAAAGGTAGATTTGGTTCAGAATGGTATGTTTCGTGATTTAAACATCGATAATGATTGTGTTTTGAGGTTTGAGAAGAGATTATGTGTACCATGTTATTCACAGTTGAAGAATGAGTTGTTATGTGAAGCTCATAGTTCTCCATTTTCAGTTCAACCTAGTAGTATATAGATGTACAGAGATCTTGGAGAGTATTACTGGTTGGATGGAATGAAAAGATATATTTATGATTTTACTGTGAAGTGTTTGGATTTTATAAAAAATAAATCAAAGTGGAAGTTACTGAAAGAGATGCTTCATCTGGTACCAATGCCATAGTGAAAATCAGAATATATATCCATGGACATTGTTGAGGGATTAACGATGACATCATGATGTAATAATGAAATATGGGTTATAGTTTATTGATTTATGAGATATGATCATTTCTATCTTATTTGAGATACTGTGTCTCTAAATCAACTTTATCAGTTCTATGTTAAATATATAGTCATGTTGTATGGAGTTCCCCTCTCCATTGTATCTGATCATGATCCTAGGTTTATTTATAACTTTTTTAATGGCCTTCAGAAGTCATTGGGTACTGAATAAAATTTTAGAGAAGATTTTAATGCTCAATATTATTGGAAATTAGAACGAACAAGTCATGGATTGAAGTATATTTTACATGCTTATTCACTGGATTTCTGGGGAAGTTAGGACCAACATCTTTCTTTGGTTGAATTTTCTTAAAATAACAGTTTTCATTTTACTATAAAGATGGTTATATTTGAGGAATTATATGGAAAGCATTGTCGAAATCCACATTTTTGGGATAAAGTATGTGAAAGGATGCTGATGTGACATGAATTGGTAGAATAGATGGTAGAGAAAGCCCATATGATTCAGAAGCATAAGGGAACAACTCAGAGAAAACAAAAAAGTTACGCGGATAACCAGAGGAAGGATATTTCTTTTAAGGTAAGTGATCATGTAATTCTCAAAGTTTCTCCATGGAAAATTGTGAAGTGTTTTGGTAGGGAGGGAATGTAGAGTCCAAGGTTCTTTGGAACTTATGATATCCTAGAGACTGTTGGGTCAGTTGCATATAGAGTGGCCTTACCGCCATGCTTATTCCAGGTACACAATGTTTTTCATGTTTCGATGTTGAGAAAGTACATGCCAGATCCATCTCATGTTTTGAGTCCAGAGGTAGTTCACTTGGAAGTGAATCTATCTTATAAAGAACCACTAATCATGATTATTGTCCATATAGAGAATGTTTTGCAGAATAAGGTAATTCACCAGATAAAGGTTTTGTGGAAAAACTGTATGGTTTAAGAGGCAATGTGGGAATCTGAAAATGCTTTGAGGGATAAAAACCACCACTTATTTTGACAAGTGAATTAAAATTGTGAGTGCGCAATTTCCCAAAGTCGGGAAGGATTTAACATCCCAGATAAATCAAGAATTAGATATTATCATATTTATTAATACTTTTATATGAAATATTAATTATATTTCAAAAGTGTTTCTATGTTCGATAGCGTACCCAATGTGCAACAACCAGTTTCACTGAAATCTAACATTGCACACTAATAATATAATATTATTATTTTAAATGGATGTTAACTCCTAGCCATTATATTGGAAGTAATTAAAAAAAATAACTACAATATTTTTATACATGTTTGTTAAATGTATTTACATTTATCTATTAAAAGTTAGAGGGTGAAAATTTCAATGAATCCAATTTTAAGAATAATTTATATTAAAAGGTCGATTTACAAAATTTTAATGGAGAACCCTATTTAAATATAGTTTTGGTCACATTAATACATTCTATTAAATCAAATAAAATACTTCTTTATAATGTGGACATCAAAATTTACATTGTGTAAATTTTTGGAATTTTTCCGATAAAGTTCATTTTTAATGAATAGTGAAAAATATTGTATTTTAATTCAAAAGTGCCTTTTAATATAATTTATTTTTATTGTTTTATTATCTTTTAAATTGGTTTTAATGTGTAATTATAATATTTATTTTCCTTTTAATCATATTCTGGTCATTGGATTTAATTTCAATTTGTATTTGGGCATAAAGAAGTGTAATTATTTTAAGAGTTATTGTTTTTAAAAAAACACGCTATTCGTTTTAACAACGAGAATTGATTTTAAATTTATTAATTAAAATTATATTTTTATAATTTGGGAAAATAGATATCATTTTTGAATTTGGAATATCAAATATAGATTAATCTGAAATCTGGTATATTTTCCGAAAACATAAATTTTTGTTGAATAGTAACACCACTTACTAATAGTTTAAAAAACTGACTTTTTCATTTAAATACATTTTTCCACTTTTGTGAATTGAATTTAGAAAATATGGAAAACATGTATGTTATTAATAAGTAAAATTTGGTTCAAGAAGATGAAAATAATTTTTGGTGAATAGTAGCTTTTGAATTTTATTTACAGTAGTTAAAGGTATAGAGTGTAATTTAATGTAAAAGGAACATTATAAAAATTCATAATTATCTAAACACTTCTACTAATATTATTGGATGAGTAATGTCCGACCATAGGCATCTTTTGGTCTATTTTTGGATTCCATGGAGCCACTTATGAATGATAATGACACTTTAGAATAATTAATTAAATTTAAAGACCAAAATGACATAAACAAATATCTCCTTGTAAAATAATTTTTACATGGTGATATATAAGTTATATTTTCAAATATAAATATTCATTAGAAATAAAAAAAATATTTCATACTTCATAGTGTTTTTTTTAATTTTATGACATCAAATAAATTAAAAAATTTATGAAAACATAATGATGCAGTGTTCACCTAATTAATAAATCATTTGAATAAAAAATATTATAAATATTAAATAACCTCCAGAACCTATCTGATTCTTAATGGCTGATTTTATTTCAACCATGATTCATCTTATCTTCAACTCTAATTATTTTCATTCCTTTAGAAACTAAATATTATTATATAATAATAAAATATTTTCACACTTCCTTTAAGAGCCCCTCCTCCCTGTTATTATAATTCATCACTTCAATCCAATTCATCACATCACTCTTGCCTTTTTGATTGTCCATTATATTCCCAATTGAGCTCCCTACATACCTCTACTTATTCAAGTAGCCTTACCTTTTGTATAAGGCACTTAAACAAACCATTTTGGGTCAAACCAAAGTGAGTGACCCAAATTAAAGGTAATAGTTTCTCATAAATTCTTTTGTTTTGTATTCTTTTATTTTAATTCTTCAACCCCTAAACTCTTTTTTATCAGTTAATTTAAACCAAAACCACTATCCTCAATATACAATTATGTTGTTATATGAATTATTCAAACTACACTTCCAGACACCTCCATCTAATGGGTGAAAAACATACTGTTTTTGTGGATGGAAAACTAACGCCTCATGAAACAATGATTGTTTGATAATCTCCAACCACCACTCATGGTGGCCAATATTATGGAACTATTTTTAGATATGATAAATTTTATTCATATTTTTTCCTTATGATACTTTATTTTCCTTTTATATAATTCCTTTATGGTTTCCTTTTTGGGTAAACGTGTTTATTTCATTTGAGGAAATGTGGACTACCACCCCCTCAAAGTGATATGACTCATTGATGCCATATTTGGGATGTATAAAGGATAATGTTAATGATATTATGTATGATATTATACTATAATTATAATATAACTATGTATCATTATGTTTTGATTCCATTAATGTGTGAAATATAAATGAAAGCTGCGTTCATGCGTACTTACGGCTTTCCATCTCCATGAACGGTGAATTTCATTTTTCTTATCCCCAAAATGATACATAATATTATAAATACATATATATAATAGATATATATTATATATATGATATCCAAATCATGAATATCATTCTTGATATAATGAAATTTTGACCACATGGACCACTTGTAAATATAAGTTGATCATTTATTACTCAAGTACCAAATTTCGACAAAACAAATGTTATTAACATAAATGATTACATATTGTTTATAAAATGGTAATAATTGACAGAAAATCAATAATAAACATGAAAAAGGTTCTTAAGCATGTATAAATTAACTTTATTTTATTATTCAGGAGATTAAAGAAGGAATGGGTCAAGTCAGACATGTGGTAAGGGACTTCGTCTCAAACTCCTTTTATTGGGGAATATTTGGTTTTAATACACGACATTATTTTATATGTTGTATAAACACTCTGGACTTTTCAAAGTGAATAAACATTTATGCAGAATTTTAATAAGCAACAAAAAGGAATGATTCTTTTGATGTAAGCGGTGACAATGACCTTTCCGCCGCCGTGAGGATTATTTTTCCTTTGTCTTTCTTAACAAGTCGTAATGCTTTTTTTCATGGAAACAAATACCATATATTCTTTTTTGTATTTTTGAATTGAAAATGGTCTTGATAATGGATTTTTTGTGTCAATATATTTATGTTATATATGGTGATTTAAATTTGTAATCTTTTCATTCCTTTACATTTGTTTTATGTATTATGATTTTATAATGGTACTTGGACATTTGATGGGTGGTTATGTGATAAACAAAATGACGAGTGGTGTCGTGATAAACCAGGTTTGGGTGGTTACGTTATAACCTCATATGCTATGGTTATGTATGTTATCCATATGGCTATTCCATTTAGTGATATGTGTGTAAGTTTACCGTATGGTTATTCCATTTAAGAATGTTTATGATCAAAGTTACCTTAACATTTTATGTGTTATTTATATGGGTTTTATGGTAATCTTTTGGTTCCAAAATGGTAATTAGTGATATTTTTTAGTGAATAGAATTTACTAAATCATAAAGTTGAAAATTAATACTTTTGTTAAAGAATTCATGGTTTACTTGTTTTTAAAAACTAACAGTTTTCCTTCCTTGTGGATCCGTTAATGAGCTTTTTATGTTCACCCCATGTTTTTGAAATGTTTTTCATAGGACATAATGTGGAATAGGGTCAATGATGGGATCAAGGAGTAGTCATGTTGTATTAAACATGGAACTAGTCATTACTCTTTCTTCAAGAGTTTTTATTTTATGTAAAAACAGAAACTAAGTAGAAGTGTCTACATTGTAATCTTTTGAGATGTAATAGTTTTTCTTAATTATCTAAAACACTAAATCTGAAAAGATCCTCAATGTAAATTATTCATTTAATTCAAAATTATGTAATTTTTTATGGCCAGCAACTTATAGATACATAGTGTTTTTGTACACAAAACATTATGGTGTTCTTCATTGTTGAATTTCATATATGAATAGATTTTCGAAGCATGAAACATATATAGAAGATTTATAATGATTATAGTGATCTAAAAAATCATCAAAGAGTGTATATTCAAATTCATTTGTCCCTTATCACACAAATTATTATGTTCATTATCCTATGATATGATACTAGCATTTTTCAAGAGGCTATGGGTGATGCAATCATGTTATTCAGATACCAAGGTGACACTCTCGTATTGAAATAGGGTGAGGGTACTCATTCCATGGAGATGGTAATCCCATGTCGCACTAGGATGTTTGTCCTCCATACTCATTGTGATGATTAATTGGATACACATCCCTATAACACAAGGGAAATGATCTCTATATTTGGATATGGGACTCCTATGTTTCAACATGTCACATTTCCTCCATACTAATTGTGATGATTTAGAGGTGGAACCCACTATCATAGTAGAGTGTAATTCCTCTATCCACTGAGATGGTACTCCCTTATTTCACTGGTGTCTGGGTCCTCTATATTATGTGCACAAATATAGAAATGGTATTTCCCAATCATACCACGGTATGGTCTCTCCTCATTAGTTCATTGGAAAGACACTGAAGATGATCAGAATCAATGAAGGACATTCATATATATAGGATGAGTCATCATCCATGGATGGGTTTTGAAATTAGGATCTAGTTTATTCCATATTTTATTTTCTTGCATGAGAATATAACGTTGTTTTAGGGTTCTATTTCCCCCTTACATTGGGTTGATATTACTACATATTTCATGTATTCTATTTATCTTTCTTCAGTTTTTAGCACATTATACTTGGTATGTATAAAATTATCCCAATATGGGGTTTTCCCACATTTATCATGTCTTATGACGATGCAGAACATGTACAAAATTATTATAGAGAAGCATAGGGATACTCATGTCTATATATAGTATACAATGGTCGAGTGTGGAGATAATTATTTGGGCTTTCTCAACATTCTTTCTTTTTGAATTATTGTGAGTTTGATATATATTTTATAGTTATGGCGGTATTTTTCACCGTTATTTTTCATATTACATTATTGTAATTTTTTAATTCCCTATAGGTTATTACTTGAATTGTTTTTACATTATATATTTATATATTATATTTTAATTCCTCTAAAAATACATATGGTGATGGTGGGGAACATGCATACATGTACATTAAGAAATGGAATCCCATTTTAGTTATGGATTTTGATGCTTGTTTCCATCAATTGACTCATAAAGGCATGATTAGGGTAATTCGTGTATATCCTTCAAATAGTTAGGAATCCCCATTTTTTATGATGTAATATATTATCATTAGATGTGGTTTAACCCCAGGATAGTGTTTTGAGTTTTGTAACCTTGTAGGGCCTGTTCTGAAATTTATGTAAATTGTATTAAAGTGTCTCAAGTGAGTATTTTAGTATAAAAAACTCATTGGTTGTGAAGTGTCCTGTGTATCCATACAATAGGACGCTGATTTTTTTTCATGCTCAGATATTGGTTTTTGGGAACTTCAATAAATTCATCATATAGGATTAAGTCATTTGACTATCATTCCTGCTTCATATCATTATGTGTGTGTGTGTGTGATAATACGAATATCATTTCTCTTGATCAATTTTCAGGATTCTCCACCAAGACAACCATAAATGTTACCAATTTAGGATCAGGATGATGATCTGATGATTGATGAGGCCTCGATTTGGGGGGAATCTCATAAAATATTTACTCAAGTATAATATGTAGATGTACCCCCACTTTTTGATAAGAATATTATATTATTAGAACCATTTCATTATTTGGGTATGCTTAGATCACACTATAAATTTCAATTCCAATGGAAAATGATTTTTCCCAATGATTCATATCCTTAAGAAGTGGTTGATTGGAATGAATCAGTGAGCTGATTTTTTCGACATGTAATGACCTCGACTAATTAGATGGTTGTGATTTTAGAAAGACTTACCCATGGAGTAACTAGGATCTAGTGGATTTGAGTCAAAAGGAAACATGATGAGTAAAAACTATCATTTCTTTACATAAAAAAACTATTTTATGAGGAGTATTACCCATCACATTTGAGTTTATTTTGGATTCAATAGATTTTGGAGTAGTGTAAGGGAGTGATTATTATTGTTGAGTATGCCACAAGGTTCACTGATGTTACATGGTACTCTATTGGAATAATTTAGTACGGTTAATTTTAGATATTGAAGTTTATACTGGGCCTCTGAAAAAAAATTGTGTTTGTGGTACCACTATGAACTCCCAAATTTGGTGGAGTGCTGGATGGGGAAATAGTGATGGAGAGATTACCATCTTATGGATTTCGTGCATCTTGTTCCATCAAGAGTAATCCCATGACTAATTTGTTTATAGTGTATTTCATAAACCACATGTCATGAAACATGAGGCTTACCCATGTTAATTCTCAATCATGTTCTCTTATGGGTTATGAATAGTACTGAAGACCTTAGCATCCAGGAGACGGATGATGGTATTCATTCGATGAGAAAGGACACATGAAAAGATATTTTCGTTCCTGACATAATAAGGATGTATGGAATGAATGATATAGAAAGGAATAACAAAGGAAACACCATGATCTAGGCTCTTCCAGGAAAGGCTTGGGAGGCCCCCATGGAGGTGGTGTTGGTATAGGAGAAGGTGGGGATATCGGAGTAGGATCTGTTGGTGGGGGATTAAATTATAAAATCATTCCTCCACAACTACTAGGAGGACCAAAATAGAAACAATGAGATTGAATATAGTAGAAATGGAATCATTAGTATACATAGTCTTTTGAACAATCATCTCATTATATTATTAGAGGTATGATCAGTATTTATTAATCTCTTACGTTAGCACTAGTAAACATTGATGTGATTCAATTATTCATATAGTTACACCTAGTCTAACTAATGGTGCTCCTAGTTTGGACAATAACCCAACATCATAGGCATTAAGTTCCTATATGGAAGGATTCATTGATATTTCATAGCTTCTAGAAGGGCAATCTATCACGTTGTGGAGAGATTTTTTCAAAAAAATTTATTGGTCATCATTATAAAACCATATGAATTAATCATAGGTATAGAATTATTGTACCTATTTTGACCCCAGATTAAATATCACCATATATGAGTTAGACTCCTTCAGACTAATTGAACAATGATCTTCATTGAGGTAGAGATAGATCTCATGCTTGGTAAAGTGAATCCTATGAATAGGAAGCAGAATCCAATCACCTATTAGTTGGAGAATTTATCCATTATCATAGTGGGATCTTTAATCCTTTGGTTTATATTAGCTATGGATTATTATATTTACAAATTTGGAAAGGATGTTCTGGGAAAATACATAGGTGGGGGAAATATTGTTTCATAGACATGTACCCATGGATTACTCAAATATCTACTGCAAAATTGTATAAGGACCCTATCAAGATTTGAGAGGTGGGGGTGAGATTGGTGGACCTTTGAGGTGATGGTTTTATTAGACCCAGTGTGTATACCTTAGTATGTCCACAATTCTTTAAGAAACAATTCGATGCTTTTCTATAAATTTATATTGATTATGATTTCAAAACACGACCATGATAAAGTATAAGTACCCCTTACTATAGATTAATGAACACTTTTATAAGTTTCAAGGAATGAAAATATTTTTTATTATTAATATCATTTCTGGGTACAAGAATTTGAGGGTTTAAAAGGATGATATTTAGAATATTGAATTCTTATGCCTCTATATAAATTAAATGTTTTTAGTTATTATTTTAGATGTTATAGATTCTCCTATGTGTTTATGTCTATGGTAAATTTGGTTCTTCGGGATATATACGGACACATTTTTGGTTATATTCATTGATGACATACTCATCTACATTACATAAAATGAGGAGAATGTTGGTAACATGATTATATTCCTTGACATTCCTCAAGAGCACTATCTTTCTAGCATGTTCTCAAAGTACTAGTTCTGGGTCTGTGGGGTTCACCTTTTTGGGAATGTGATTTATGGACATAGATTAACTATTGCCCCAAAAAATATTAAATCATTGATTTATTGGGATACACCCCATATTTTGTGATTTGTTCACAGTTTTCATGGAATTAATGGTGTTATAATGGAGGATAATGGATTAATTCTCCGGGATTGTTGACCCTTTGACCACCATGACATTGACGGGGTGGTCGTTTTCATAGAATGAGGAGAATTAGAGTTCCTTTTAGGATTTGATAATGGGGATAATATGTTTTATTTTTTATGATAATGTTGTATTTCATAGAGTACATAGTGTATTATGATACCTCTAATGTTGGGATCAGTTGTGTGTTGATGTGGAAAAAGACAGTGTTCACAAATGGGTCGAGTCAATTGAGACTCATTAAAAATAAATACATGACTCACAACAGAGAGTTTGTAGTGGTGGTCTTTATACTGCAGATGTGAAGTTACTCTTAACTGGTAGAGAACAATATTGTTTACTAATACCATCATATTCCCATGTATTTCTTCACACATAGAGATACGATCCTATGATGATTTCCCTTTTTCCTATGAGACTATGAATATGAGATAGTCTAATATTTTGGTATGGGAATCATGATGGTAGGTTACCTCATCAATAATTACCATTCTCATTTAATTTTGGAGGCATTATATTAGTTAGTTACCTTGTAGCGTTCTCTGGTGGTGGTCAGGGGTTCAGTTTATCAGTATTCAAATGTGCTGAATCCTCCACTAATTTAGTAAGTGAGGGAGACTCATTTTGGATAGATTGTCTATAAGTACCTCATTATCAAATATCCTCAGGAAATTCAAAATATGGTTTCTCTGATAGAGGTAATCACATAATCATTTTTTAGGGATGGGTGTTGGATTTGGTTGCGATAAAATAGGTTGTGATGATAGTGTTTCAAACAGCTATTTTAGATGTACATACAAATGTAGGTAAAATATACATAAACCTTCAGTGGTAGTTTTGGTTGGATTTGTTGAGATAGTTCATGGTCTGGTTCATATTTCGGAGTATCACATGTCCGAATGTGAAGTCCATATACTAGTTTCTATCTCATATTTTATAACCTCATGTGATCCTAGAGACTAAATGGGATTGAATATGCATGGAATTTAGGACATGTATTTCACAGAAAACAAGATGTATCGATGACATATGGGTGATAACTCATTTACTTACTATGTCAATTCACATCCTTTCCAATATGGAGCAGAGTTTCATGGAGTGTTTGGAGAATTAGTCTATGTGGGATATCATACATCTCTTTGGGGTTCCCCTGAAGATTGCCTTTTTCTATGATGTTCTATTCACATTAATGATGTACAAAGGCATGGTGGAGGAATTCATAACCAATATGAGGATGAGTATAACTTTTCACCCCTATAGGAATGGGAATAATGAGCACACTATCCAGTTGATAGAGGATATGCAGAGGGATTGTTTTCCTGACTTCATCCATATTTAGTATTATAAATTTTCATTGGAAGAGTTTTATTATAATAATAAATATGACTGTACTATCATCATGACACCATTTTAGGCCCTATATGGGTTACCCTATTGGTCTCCCTTATACTGTACTGAGGTCAGTGTTGCAACCCTTGTTGGGATCTAGATAGTGTATGTTTTGGAAAAGAAGGTCTAGGTGATCCATGAATGTATGAGGACAACCTATAGATATTAGAAATCATATGCAGATCAACATCATTAGATCATTGAGTTCATGAAGGGAGATTATGTTTTCCAGAGAGTATCCCCTTGATGTGGATTGTATAGATTAGTTTGGGGATGCAATTTATCCATGAGATTCATCAGTACATTATAGATCATATAGTGTGTTGAATCGGATAATTATCACCTCACCATACCACAATAAATTGGGATAGTGGATGACGTTTCCATGTGTCATAGTTGATGAGATACATTAAATATCCAATGCATGTTATTTATTAGGGAGATCTATACATAAAGGCTGGATACACATTCATAGGGTACTAGGTGGAGATTAGAGGTGTGTAGAAGTAGATACTCCATCGATAAAAAATTCCACTCGTTCATGTGTTTTGGTATTATGACATCTTGCATGAATTCTATTGAGAAAATGAGAGATAGATGTATGTTCACAACCAATCCATTTTTTCGTAGTTTTTTATTTTTTGGGATGAAATGAGTTTATGAAGGAATAATTTTGAGACTATATTTTTTCCTGTAGAACTATGAAATATTCTATATAATATTTTTAGAGATGGGTGCTGATACAACACAGAATTTTATGTCCTAGTTAACCTGAAATTTATTTTATAAAAATAATAAATATATTTTACATCATGATCATGATATTTTTCAGAAATAATGGAATAAATCATATATAGTGTCTCAGATCATTAGTCTATGAATAAAGATATATCCAGATCAAGGATTTAACACTAGGGGTGACATATAGATGGTCGACATCATATTTTTATAAGAGGAAATCTTTGGTAGGTGTGTTTAAATTAAAATTTATAATTAGTTTTTAATTTATAATTTTTATAACCTAAATATAAGAACCTATAAATATTTCATTATAATATTTCCCTAGTGTAAGTATCATAACCTAGGGATATTTTTTACATGATCTTTGGATCCCTTGGAATGCAGATCGTGATCTGATTATGCATTGTAATTAAATTAAGGCGAATCAATAGACAATGAATATAACTGATCTTCTCCATCACTAATGAATTAATTATTCACAAACATTTTTTCTAATATTGATGTTGGGATATCCAGATAAATTATATTCACATGATTAAATGAAGGAGTACTTTCTTATCTTATATTATTTTACCATTCAATACTTTTAATCCTTCACATGAGCCTATGTACTGGAATTTAATTGTCATTAAATTTATTATTCTTATTCAATGATCTCACCATATTTTTAATGATATCAATTAATTTGATTTCAACATATTTACAAAGATGATTATAACCCTCATAATGGTTCTTATGCACCATAATTATTCATGTTATTCATTTCCGGCCTATGGGTCCAAGGATCAACATATTCGGGTGGGACCAAGAGAAATCAATCCCATGATTTCAAGGATATAGGAAGAATAATGATTGGGATATAGATTTTTTGATTGATCGATATTCATTTCTAGATGTGGTTGATTATTATACAAGGATATATGTTCCATGGTAGATTATTAGTGACTACATGCATGCATTACATGCGATAGAAGCCTATAAAAATCATATTTCGATATTCATCAAATGAAGGTCTAGAATCAATGGCCTGAGAAAATTACGGCCATTGTTAGGTTTTTAGATAATGTATTTGGAGGAGGGAGAGGGAATCTACATAAATCATTCATCAAATTTATTTTCTTTGAATAAAACTACATGGCATGTAGTTTCTTGAATAGACAAAATATAGCCCCACTCAGCTTCAATGGTTATGGTTTTTGGAAACATAAGGATCAACCATCATGTGGCTATTCCACACAAGATATGACCCGCCTTAGGAATCAATAAATTGGGATAGTTGAACATTAATTAGAACCCATATGGGAGGACATGTTTTTAACTCTGGGGGTACATGGTTTGGGCTTGCTAGACACAATCATGACCGGGAGAAAACAATAGGCCTCTAGTAGGCTAGACAAACCATGTAGTACCCGTAAATTTCATGAAGTGGTACATGAATAGTAAGTTGTTTACTTGTGAGGAATATTACAATATTACATGAGAGGTTAGGGGTCATGTGACCATCCTTAAGTTCCATGTACATCAGTACGAAACTTTTACCTCTGGTGTCTCCTTTTGTGACACATATTTTGTACCATAAGTTACCAATCCTATGTGTTTTCACACATATAATTTGATGATGTACTTAAGAATGGAATATGAGATATGTTACAAGTTGTTCCAAGTGTGACCCATTCTTAGGTAATTCATGATGATGATAGTGATCGAGTAGGATCAGGGGAGAGTTATGATAAGTAGGATGTACTTCCTTTCGAACCAGGTCACATGTCCTATACTATAGAGATATTATTCACCGATTTCAAAAAGGTACATGTCCAAAATATACTTTTTATAAATAGAGGGGTGACACCCAATATTCACAGGAGGGTAGGACTCCATTACCCATGGAGATGATACACTCTTATCTCACAAGCGTGTAATTAATTTATACTCGTTATGCTAATATAGTGGTAGAACACCCCATTTGAACCTGGGTGCCTGTCCACTATCAATAATGAGGTTTCTACCTAGTTACACAATAGAAAGTGACATTAATATTCATTCTGTATATACATATACAACACTCCCCTATTGAACCAGGGCATGATTCCTCTATCCAAAGAGGGGGTAATCCCCTATTGCCACAGGGTGAAAGTCCTCTATAATCATTGTATAAATACATAAGTGACATACCACTATCAAATACAAGAACGGTCCTCTATCCTCAAAGATGGTACACCCATATAGATCCAGTGCTTGTGTCTACTATATTATGTGTAGAGATATAGAGATTATACTTCCATGTTGTACCAGGGTGTGGGCCCTCTTAATTACATTTTATTACAAAGACACAAGATGTTGGGAATAAATGATGGGTCATTTATGTTTCCAGTAAGTTCATTATCCAAGGCTCAAATTGGAAATTGGTATAACTATCCATATTGTTTGTGTTTCATATATGAGCATATATCATTGTTATGATTTTATTCCATCATTATTTCGGTTGGGATGACTACTTCAATTGTGCCTCCAATTTTTTTCATCTTATGTTTTGACGGTGTCCTACTACATAGGTAAATTGTCACCACTATATGGGAATTTCCCAAAAATTTCACATCTTATAAAGATAAAAGATATGTTAATGATGATATAACAATATCTTGGGTTCACTTGGGTGCATATAAAATGATTGGTTTTTGGGACTGGAGATCAAGAGTTGGGCACTCTATGATTTAATTCTATTTTATTAATTCACAGGTTGGGAAATCATTTTTAATTCGAAATGTATTTTTCCATTTAATTTTCATATTACACTATCATAATATTTTTTATTACATATAGGATATTAGATGAATGGTTTTTAATAAAGATTTTATTGTCTTATATTTCAATTCATATTCAATTATGTATATAGATTTTTGGGTTTATATGTAAAAGTAATTTATTTTAAGTCTATCAATTTTATTATTAATTTCATAACTTTTCCCTAGAACGTGGATAATAGAGGAATTCTTGTGTATGTGTTATAACGAACTTCCCTTGATCATGCATGCACTGACGGGTTGTGTCATGAGGCATTCAATATGATTACTAATACAACGGTAGTTGGTCGCACCTAAATATTTTTGGATTCCTTAATAAAAATGACATAAATTATTATTAAATTCCAATATTAAGAAATAATTAATCCATAAAAGGGTTTGGATGAGCCTGGAAATTCATCCTCCCAACCATTACAGATCATAAGTGTTACAGAAAATGTATTAGTGACTACAATCTAATTGAAACCATGTCTGGAGAAATTCAATATAATATGGTAATATCACATGTTCTATCTTTCTCATTTTATATAAAATCATTCCAAAACATTAATGGTGAACCCTATGTAGAATTTGGGATCATATAGTGTTTATTATCAATTTCACTCCTATAATAACAAATTTTAGGGTGGTAATTGTTGTCTACATCACTCAATGATGTGGTAGACATAGAAATTCTAACATGAATTGAAATTTTTACCAATATATATACCAATGAATGTGTATATATATATATATTTATACAAATGATAAATTTTACAAGAAAATTTTAAAGTGATTGATTGAATATTTATCATATTTGGGAACTATAGAAGTCAATTTATTAAAATTTTTAATTTCTAATATGTATTTCAATGATTAGGAATGGAGCTCCCAAAAATAAAAAATTATGGAACTATAATCATGAATACACATGTAAAATTAAATTTCATCTAATTTCATGGCCCCTAAATAGAATATTTCCCTATCATATTTCCATCAATAATGGAAGGTAAATAGCATGGTTTGGGAGTACCACCTCAATTGGAGGATCCTAACCCAGTAGGTGGAATGTTGATGCCTCAAAATGGTGATGTCCGAGAATCACATATTCAATAGATAAAGAAAAATGTATATAATTAATTAATTCCCACTCCCAACTCTCAGTTTTTTATAGCCTATCCCTATAATGAAGCAACAAAATCCTCCCATATTTGAGTGGAGGGTAACCATATTCTCATGGTAACAAACTAGTCTATTAAGAGGATTTTAATTGATGGATATCAAAATTAAAATTATTATGACTCCAATATTCATGAAATAGGATTCATATGAGGTTTTTTTGAGGCCCCAAATTATGTCACACTACTATAAAATTTGGTTATAGCCCCAGTTTTAAATCATCAATTGAGCCAAAATAATATTTACTCTATGATATAGTCATGGAAATTCTAATTATGGATATATTATCCATTATATTATATATATTTCTATAGGTTTTTATAACTATTACCATAGATACCATATTTTCTTGGATTTAATATTTGTGATATTAGATTTGAAATATATTACCATGGCGAGTTTTGATCCTCAGTTCTCAAATTTACTATATTGAGTTTCCAAAAAAAATTGTATAAGATTTTTCTATAATATATATGTTTATGTTTATATATATATATAAACCATGAATATAAGATATCTACCTATGTCAGTTGGGTATTCACATACCATCTTTTGTGGAAATAAATGTTCCCCCACTGTTGGGGAAAACCTACTGACATAGTTTATGAAAAGCATGGTTATTTAACAATCCTATAATTACACATTGTAGAAACTCATGGTTATTGAATTTAAACATGACCAATAGCCACATTTTTAAAAATATAGATATAGGTATGTTCTATGAAAGCATTCTTATATAAATTTATATCTATAATATTCATTCCCAGTAGTGAATTACAAGCCATAGAACACCCTTGAGGTCTTATAATGGGTGAAAATAGTATAATTGATTTATAAAGTCAATATCCTTACATAATTTCAAATTATTACCCAATATATTCTGAAATTCAGTAATGGAATGTCTCATATTGCAAACTTTTCCACATAAATTTTCATGTGTGAGGTGGAATATTGTGGGAAGGAGGGTGTTACATATTTTATATATAAGTATCATTTGAATATACAAATGTTCAAAAAAAGGAGAGGGGTCATACTGAAAATTCATCAGAATATATATTTTAGATTATTTTGTTGATTGTGGAGCAAACACATACTCTTACCCAAAAGTTTTCAAGTTTCCATCAGGTTCTACCAACAAAAAAATAAATCATTCAACATATTTTGGGGACTAATCAGTGATTAGATGAAATCCATTCTCTCACTAACAAATAATATTATTTCCATTTTCCAATAGAAACCGTAATGAAAGAATATATTTTCCCCCAAAAACTAGGATTATGAACATATTCATGTGAAATATGTGATGCGGAATCAACTATATATTATAGTTCCAACTAAATTCCAATCGAATATATATGTGATAATATTTGGGAATGGACACACCATTTCCATAATCATATAAGATATCATGTGTCATATTCAAATTATAGATGAAAATAATTGGTGGGATAATACTTCCAACTGTATTAAAGAATATAATTCACATAATCTAGAAGAAATTTAATTGAAGAATAATATCCCAAATTTTGTCTTGAAAAAATATCAACGAGTCATAGATTTAGTGACAGAAGAATACCTTCAGCATTTCTAGATGGAAGGAGGTATCCATGAATATATCCCTACTCATTCTAATGGAGAGAATTATAGTTTAGATTCACGTTATTTATCAAAGATGTTGAATATACCTTCCCCCAATATGGATGGTCACTAATGAATTTCAGTGAACAATGGAAAACATAATGAAAAACATATCTTTATTCAAACTAGGGATTATCAACATTTACTGATTATTTATATAGTTCATTATAATAGGTAAAAAATATTATAGTTTTACTAATATATTTAATAATATATTCCACAACCTCTAAAAATTATCTTGGAAAATGAAAAGGGTCATTAGAATACCATGACAACGAATGAAGAGAATTCATATATACCTCTTAAATATTTCATATCCAGACGACATATATCAATAATACTTTGTGATTCACATAGAGGGGATACCAAAAATGGTAATTATATTATCCACATATATCCCTAGTTCTAAAATATAAATTTTGTTGAAGTAGTTATCATCAATAATATTTTATATATCATGATCATTATAATATTAAAAATATTATAAACCCATGTTTCCTCAAAGTTACATAACATCATTAGGTTAAATATAATGGGTCCACTTGATCCACATTGATATAGGATGATAATTTCATACTTGGAGGTCATCCCCCTAAAAATATTAATGTTATTCAAGGAAATAATACCATTGGATATTCCCATGGTATACACTGTGGAATTCTTAAGCATAATAATTCTATTTCTCAACAAGAATGTTTCTCCACCTCCAATATTCCTTAAACTATACCTTTATATAAAGAGGTACTATCAAAAACCTTATCATACATATAAAACATATCATCATCTTTAAGTAGTTCTATATATAGGATGATGAGTTGTCAAGATAAATAATTATTAATTAGACACTTATTCTCAACCTAAGTGGATGATGAATCTTCCACTAGTATTGAGCAGTATTCCATAAATATATGTAAATATTTGAAACACAATATTATTCCTATATTATTTTCCCCATTTATTACTATCATTATGAAATTTTAGAGACATTATGTTTATATATAATCCATTATTTATATCTCATATTTTAGAAAACACATCATTATCATAAAAAAAATTTAATTCTTTCTGAATGCTATAACAACCATGTCTAGATAATTTATGTGATACATAATCATATAAACATGGACACCATTTTATTATACCAATGGGAAAAATAAGAGAGTTTATATATATTTATATAGTGAATATTCCATGGTAGTAAAAAGAAACCTCTCAATATACCCATGAATTCTACATTTGATGTATGTATTCAATGATAGAATTAGTATATAACATTACATTTCATTAAACAATTTGAAAAAAACGAGTCATCCTAATGGTTACACTAGAAATAAAATAAAATAAATATAAATTCATTGAATATAAAAAATATATACCAACCTATCCACATGATTAGACATTCCTCCCCCCAATTCCAAAAAATTAAGTGATCAATAGGGACATAATATTGATATAGTAATACACCAGGAATGTAAGAACATCAAGAAAAACTCCCAAAAAATAATTATATTGTCCCAAGCCATAGATAATTACCTATTATTTAAGACATCAAATTAAATTCATTCTATGAATTAAAAATAATACCATAAAAAATCCAATAAAATTAATAAGGAAGCATTGAAAGCATCTAAATAAGTGATACAAGAACTGGCCAAGCCCACATGTCATGGAGAAATTTTCATCATTCCCCTCACTTACACCACCCATGGGACTAAATAACCCCTAAAAATATGATGATATAATTGTAGAAGGAGTATTTCAAACACCTACCTCATGACTTTTTGTATTATCACCCCATCCTCTTCCCCCAATTTTTTTTTTGTGTTCTAATGATTTGTGTCTGTTATGATGATGTGACCCTCTATGATTCTATCATTATGTGATTTCCCATTTACCTTAGGGAAAATTTAATTTAATTTTTAAAAAATACCAAAATATAATCATAATTATACTATTTATAGGGAAACAACACATATAACAGACGAAATAATGGAGAAACAGTAATCCAATGTAGACAACATAAAATTAAAATATTTGTGAGTTTTTTCCTGATAATGATCATCCAGATGATATTTTTGGGGATACATTTTAACACCCCAGGTAAATAAAGAATATGAAATTTTCACATTTATCCATAATTGTGAATTAAATATTAATTTTACTTTAAAGGGGACGCTATGATCGATGGTGTACCCAATACGCAACAACGAGTTTTTTGGGAATCTTACGATGCACTCAAATAATAAAATACTATTATTTTAAATAGTAGTTAACGCCTAGCTGTTGTAATGGCGGGAATGAACAAAACTATCTACAAAATGATTATATATGTTTGTCAAATATTTTTACTTTTTACAATAAATGTTAGAGGATTAAATATGCAAATGAATCAAATTTTAAGCGTAAACATTCTAATATTCTTTAAAAGGTCGATTAACCGCCGTTTGATGATGAAACTCTCTTAAATCCACTTTTTGACAATATTATGTGTTAAATTTGACAAAATAAAATTCTTCTTTAGAATCTGGACATCAAAATTTACATTGTGTAAATTTTTGGTATTTTTCCGATAAAGTTCATTTTTTAATGAATAGTGAAAAATGTGGTATTTTAATTCAAAAACTCTTTTTAGTATAATTTATTTTTATGATTAGATTATCTTTTGTATTGGTTTTAATGTCCAATAGTAATATATTTTTACCATTTAATCCAATAGTGGTCATTGGAATTAATTTTAATTTTAAATTGGACTTAAACTAGTGTCAATCTTTTGATACTTATTGTTTCATAAAAACACGCTATTTGTACTGACAGCGGGAATTAATTATTATATTAATTAATGTAACATATATGTTTTGAATTTTGTAAAATAGACATCATTTTTTTAATTCGGAATATGAAATATAGCTTGGTCTTAATTTTTGGTATTTTTCTGGAAAACATCAATTTTTGATGAATAGTGAAACCACTAAGTGATACTTAAAAAACTGATTTTTCGTTTAAATGAAATTTACCACCACTGTGTTTTGAATTTCAAAAATCTGACATTCATGGTTGTCATTAAGAGGTAAAATTTGGTTCAATGGGATTAAAATTATTATTTTTGTGAACAGTAACTTTAATGTTTTAATCGCGATTAGAGGTAATTAGTGTAGTTTAAGGTAAAAATAATGTTTTAATAATATGAAATGACCTAGACCCATGTCCTACCCTCATTGTATGAGTCATGTCCGACCAAAAAAATAAATTGGTCAACTTGGGGACCCCATGGAGCCACATTGGTTGGAAAATGACATTAATACATTTTTATTTAAAGTTAAAATTAATATGTCACAAACATGTGTTGTTTTACTAAAATAATTTTTACATGTGGTTATAAAAGTCCTATTTTTGACTATAAATATTCATTAGAAAGATAAAAAGATTTCTTACATCATGATAGTTTTTTTATAATTTTTAGACACAATATAAATTAAATTATGTATGACACCATGATGATGCAGTGATTACCTCATTATTTAACGATTTAAATAAAATGAAAAGATAATATAAACTCTAAGACCTAAACATGTTAAAACCCTATTGGATGGGTTAATTTATATCCCTTACCACCTTATCCTCGAAATACATTAATGTGGGACCTTTAAAATTAGAAAAACATTTGAAAATAAAGTAACATTTTGTAACTTTCCAAGAGTGCCCCTCATATTCTCTTATAAAAGGCCCCCACCTCTACCACTTTACCCATACCTCTCAAGACTTTTCCTCGCCCAAACCCAACCCATTTCATCTCTCCATATCCCTATATTAATCATTGAAGCCTCACTTTGGGCAGAATTCTTTCCAAGGAAGCCTTTGAGCTCAAATCAATGAGAGTTACTCGATTTAAAGGTAGTGTCCTCTCTTGTGTTCTTATGTTTTATTATGCTTCTCCAACCCTCTAAAATCTTTTTATTCCTTTCTTTTGTAACAACAATAGTATCTTAAATATACTAGGATGTTTTTATTTTATGTATTCTAGCTACACTTACACACACCTTCGTTAAATGGTTAAAGAACGTATTGTTTCTTTGGATGGTGAATCTCTGCCTCACGAAACGATGATTGTTCAATCTTCTCTTAACACCTTTCATGGTGGCCATTATGATGACACTATATTTGATATACGATATATATGGTATTTATGTTTTCTATATGATTCTGAATTTTATATTCAAAACATGCCTTTATGATTTTCATGTTCTGCAAATGCGATAATTTCATACGAGGATGTGTGGACTACGACCCCCTCAAGTGATGTGACTCGTTCATGCAATACATGGAATGTATAAAGAATGAAATTAATGAACAAATGTGACCTATATAAAATATATATTATACTTTAATTATAATATATATATATAAATTATTTTTAACTCCATTAATATGACAAAGAAATGAATGCAGCGTTCAAGCATACGTACGACTTACCGTCTCCATGAACGGTACATTTCATTTCATATCTCCAAATGTTATATACTATTATAAGTACATATATATAATGGATATATATGAAATATATTTCATCTAAATGATGGATATCATTCTGGAATTATAATATATATATCTCTCATTTTGTTTTAATTCCATTAATATGACAAAAAAAGAAAGTAGTGTTCATGCGTACGTACGGCCTACCGTCTCCATGAACGGTGCTTTTAATTTTTTATCTCCAAATGTTATGGAATATAATAAAATGAATATATAAGGGATATATATTGTATTTAAAACATAAATACTGTTCTGGATATGATGTACCTATAACTACATAGAAAATTATTTTCCAACAAGTTCGATTTTTACTCATGTACCGAACATCGACAAAAACGTCTGATATGTACTCACATTATTAACCAATTATTATAACATTATAATATGTGATATTAACTGAATAATAATCTTTAAATTAGGTCATTAAGAAATTATAAATTTACCAAATTTTATTATTCAGGAGATTAATGAACGATCAAATCATGTCGGACACGAGGTAAGAGATCCTACTCCTCTTTTTCTTTTTAAGTACACTCTTTTATGTCATTCCTTTTAAGCTCATCTTTCTTATGATTGGTATGTTATTTTATATTAATCCTACTTTACTTTTTATGTTCCTATGATGAGAGACCCTATTTTCCCCCATCAATCTATTTTGGAAGATTAGAGTGGCGCTGTTAGGCTGCCGAATTTTCGTAAGAGATCTAACCTCTCTCATTCTTTTTAAGTACTCTCCTTTATGTCACTTCTTTTAAGCTCCTCTATGTTATGATGCGGGGTGTTATTTTATATTCCTCTTGCGGTACATTTTATTGTAATATGATGAGAGACCCAATTTGGTCTCATCAATCCATTTTTTGAAGTTTTATGTGGCGCCGTTAGGCTGCCGAGTTTTCGTAACAGATTTATCATCTCACTTTTAGTCGCATGAGATTTATGCTTCATTTGCCACCATTTCTATTGATTGGTGTATTCACGTCCCATTATTATAATCTTTGTGTAATATAATTTCATTTATGGGTATTTACATATTCATTGTATGACCCTTCTACAATGGGGTGTACGTTTCGAAGGTTTCCCAAGTCGGTAAGGGACCCTTTCACCGTCATTTTTTTAAAAAACTTATTTTTTATGTCTTTTAATTAACATACTATTATGTTGGGATATGTTATTCTATATCCTTATTGATTTAAATTTTATGTCCAAGTGATGATATACCATTGTCTCTCTCATCAACTATTTTTCTAAATTTTGAAATGACACCGTTAGGCTGTCAAATTTTTGCAAGGGAGCTTCTTAACCCAATTTTGATTCTTTAGGATAAACTTGTACTCCTTGAATATGTCGTTTTATGAATATGTGTTAATTAAATCTGATTTTTTTAAACTTAATATCCACTTATATTTTGTGAATTCATTTGTCACACATAATTATGTCATTGATTTATCCTTAATCTAAGGATACCGTATTTGTAAGGGACTTCGTCTCAATCTCCTTTGATTGAGGCATATTTTTTTTATACACAACCTTCTTTAATAAGGTGTATAACCCCCCTTGACTTCTAATTTTATTCAAAAGGAATATTTTTATACGAAGCGTTTTACTAAACGACAAAAAGGAATGTTTCTTTTAATGTACGCGGTGACAATGACCTTTTCCGTCGCCGCGAGTATTATTTGGTCATTGGATTCCTCTAGAAGCCGTAATTTTTTTAAAATGAAATAGCATCCTATACACTATTATGTATTTTGGTATTTAAAATGGTTTTTATAATGGTTTTGGTATGTCAATATATTTAAGTGATATATTGTGATCAATGTGTGGAAATTTTTTCTTTCCATTATATTTTTTATGTCATATGATGTTATAATGGTACTTGGACATTTTACGGGTTGTTACGTGATAAACCATGTGACGGGTGGTGCCATGAATACCAGGACGGGGGGTTACGTTATAACCTCCAATTCATTGGGTATAGAAGTCGCCCGTATGACTATTCAATGAAGTATGTATGGAAGTCGGCCGTATGGCTATTCCATTAAGTATGTGTGGAAGTCGACCGTATGCTTATTCCATTTAAGTATGTTTATGTCCCAAGTTACCTTTATATGATATGTGTTCTTTATATGGGTTTTATGGTAATCGTTTGGTTACAAAAGGGTATGTAATGGTATTTTAGTCAGTGGTGAGTTTTTACTACATCATAAGGGGAAATGTATTACTTTGGTAAAGTATTCATGGTTTACTTGTTGTTTTTAAAAACTAACAGTTTTTCTTCTTTGTGTATCCTTTACTGGTCTGTTTATGCTCATCCCAAGTTTTTGAAATGTTTTCCATAGGACGTAAAGATGAATAGGGTCATGGATGTGATCAAGGAAAGTCATTCTATCTAAAACATTGAACTAGACATGTTTCTTTTTAAGTTTTTTATGTTATGGAAACATAGTAGAAGTGTCTACTATGTAATATTTTGTGATGTAATAGTTTTGACCTAATTCTCTAAAACTCTAAACCGGAAAAGATCATCAATGTGAATTATTCATTTAATTCAATATTAATTAAGGTTTAAGGTCAGGGCCTTATAGTTGGTATCAAAGGTCGGTTGAGATAACTTTTGAGGCTAGGGAATTCACTAAGGATAAGTGACATTACCATAATGGTTAGGATTTCAGAAAGAGTTCTAGTTTTAGATAAAGTGAATGAGTAAGTATATCTTAGGTTTTATCTTCCTCATTATTACATGATAATTTTTTTGATATACTCAAACTGAAATTTTTTGTTTTAGTAAATGGATGGATCTAGCATGCACCAAAGAGACAATGGGTTTGAAGGAAACTGTGGTGGTTCTTTGATTATGAGACCGGATGAAATGGGGGATTCAATGAGGAAACTCGTGGCTATTCTATACCAACTATCAAAGAGTCATGATCAACTACTTGAACCTTGGTAAGTTCCGTAATGCATCATGTAAAAGATGACCAATCGATGTGGAAGTTCAGGTAATAATTATAAAGGTAACCATTAGGGTTTATATGATCCGTACTTTTAAAGTAATTTTGGGATACTATATGTTATGATGGAATATTAACAAGTTGAGATAAACTTGAGGTTAAAACATGTAAGGGTTATTTTTGGAGTTTTATAAAAAGGACAACACACAGACTGTGTGACAACCCATCACATCGGACAAAGCTACAGGAATCGAACCCACAACCGAAGTGCGACTGTTATTTATCGCCTACCACTGGACTACGTGAAGTCCCTGGTTATTATGACTTATTCTTTTTTAGTTAAGAGATTTTATGAATTAAGAGTATGTTGATTTTGGGTTACCTATGGGAATTATTATCCTATCATGCAGGATATGTGATTAGGTTAATTACTTTTCAATATGAGACTTGAAGAGAAACTGATGTTATTTGGAGATAAGTGTTACCTTGGAAGACTATGCAATTAAATACTTCAAATATTTGGGTATCAATATTAGTTTCGTTTACTTTGAAGAATTTTATAGAAAATTGTTTATCGAATGGTCTTCGTTGAACATTGGGGTTTTTTTGGAAAAATTTTGGAGATTAAAAAAAGATTTTCTTTTTATATAGGATTATACTTTTTTGGATTATCTGATCTCATACTAACAATTTTGGTTTTGGTTTTTTGTCTAATAACTTGTGAAATATGTAGTTCTATTTTATGGATTTGGTGGTTCTCAAGAAGTTGATTATAGTACTCTTAATGCGAACAAGTCATCATAAATACTCATCTTTTGGAGATAATATGTGTTTGATTAAGGAATCTCGTAAAAGTTGAAAGTCTACATGAAAAGTTAGTATGTTTCATTATGATTTAGTTACGCTAAAAAATAAATTCATCAATGAAGATTAACTTAAACAAAAAATGTTGTCTGTTAAATTTTCCTACTGGGGAATCGAATACCATATAACCCATCACAAGTTTGTGATTTTCTTATGGTTAACATTCTCCTAAACATATTTATTATGAATCTCCCTCAGAACATGACTTTTTCCCCCCATATCCATGTATTCCAACAAGGAATCCTAGTATGGGTTAACTCGGGTGACCTTTGTAATTCTATTTCTTTATTTTAAAGTGATTGTTTTACTAACTCTTGTTCCGATGTGGGTTTTTCAATGATGTTTACAAGCCCAATTTTAAAATTGCGAGGACGTAATTTCCAATAGCGGGGAAGGATGTAACAACCCAGGTAAATAAAGAATACGACATTTTCACATTTATCCATAATTGTGAATAAAATATTAATATTACTTTTAATGGGACGCTATGCTCGATGGTGTACCCAATACGCAACAACGAGTTTCTTGGGAATCTTACGTTGCACTCAAATAATAAAATAATATTGTTTTAAATGGTAGTTAACGCCTAGCTGTTGTAATGGAGGGAATGAACAGAACTAACTACAAAATGATTATATATTTTTGTCAAATATTTTTACTTTTTACAATAATTGATAGAGTATTAAAAATGCGAATGAATCCAATTTTAAGAGTACAAGTTCTAATATTCTTTAAAAGGTCGATTAACCACCTTTTGATGATGAACCTCTCTTAAATCCACTTTTTGAAAATTTTATGTGTTACATTTGACAAAATAAAGTTCTTCTTTAGAATGAGGAAATCAAAATTTACATTGTGTAAATTTTTGGTATTTTTCTGATAAAGTTCTTTTTTTTAAAGAATAGTGAAAAATGTTGTATTTTAATTCAAAAAATTGTTTTAATCTAATTTATTTATATGATTAGATTATATTTTGAATTGGATTTAAAGTCCAATTGTAATATATTTTTTCCATTTAATCAAATAGTTGTCATTGGAATTAATTTCAATTTGAAATTGGACTTAAACTAGTGTCAATCTTTTGATACTTATTGTTTCATAAAACATGCTATTTTCTCTGACAACGGGAATTAATTATTAAATTAATTAATGTAACTTATATGATTTGAATTTTGTAAAATAGAAAAAAAAATTTAATTCGGAATATCAAATATAGCTTAGGGTAAATTTTTGGTATTTTTCTGGAAAACATCAATTTTTGATGAATAGTGAAACCACTATGTGGTACTTAAAAAACTGATTTTTCGTTTAAATAAAATTTTACCTCCTCTATTTTTTTGAATTTCAAAAATCTGACATACATGGTTTTCATTAAGAAGTAAAATGTTGTTCAATGGGATTAAAATAATTTTTTGGTGAATAGTAACCTTTATGTTTTAGTCACGATTAGAGGTAATTAGTGTAGTTTAAGGTAAAAATAATGTTTTTAATAATATGAAATTACATAGACACATGTACTAACCTCATTGGATGAGTCATGGACGACCAATAAAATCCATGGGTCAACTTGGGGACCCCATTGAGCCACTTTGGTTGTAAAATGACATTAATACCTTTTTATTTAAAGTTAAAATTAAAATGTCACAAACATATGTTGTTTTACTGAATCAATTTTTTACATGGGGTTATACAAGTCATACTTTTGTCTATAAATATTCATTAGAAAGATAAAAAGATTTATAAAATCATGATTTTTTTTATAATTTTTAGACACTCAGTAAATTAAATAATTTATGACACCATGATGATGCAGAGATTTCCTCATTATTTAACGATTTAAATAAAATGAAACGATAATGTAAAATCTAAGTCCTACACTTGTCACAAACCTATTGGATGGGTGTATATCAAACCCTTACCACCTTATCCTAAAAATAAATCAATGTGGGACCTTTAAAACCCAAAACACATTTGAAAATAAAGTAACATTTTGTAACTTTCCACGAGTACCCCTCCTCTCCTCTTATAAAAGGCCCCCATTTCTAATCACTTATCCACAACTCTAAACCCTTTTTCTCGGACAAAACCTGACCATTTAATCTCTCATCATCCCTCTATTCATAATTGAAGCCTCAATTTTGGAATAATCCTTTCCAAGGAAGCCTTCGAGCACAAATCAAAGAGAGTTACCTGATTTAAAGGTAGTGTCTTCTCTTGTGTTCTTATGTTTTATTTTGCTTCTCCAACCCTCTAAACTCTTTTTATTCCTTTATTTTGTAACAACACCAGTATCTTAAATATACTAGGATGTTGTTATGTGAAGTATTCGAGCTACACTTACACACACCTTCATCTAATGGTTAAATAACATACTGTTTCTGTGGATGGCGAATTTCTGCCTCATGAAACGATGATTGTTCAATCTTCTATTAACACCTTTCATGGTGTCCATTATGAGGACACTATATTTTATATATGATATATATGTTATTTATGTTTTCTTTATGCTTCTTAATTTTATATTTAAAACATGCCTTTATGCTTTTCATGTTGTGGAAATGCGATAATTTCATACGAGGAAGTGTGGACTACCGCCCCCTCAAGTGATGTGACTCGTTAATGAAATACATGTAATGTATAAAGAATGAAATTAATGAACATATGTGACCTATATAAAATATATATTATACTGGAATTACAATATATATTTATCTCAATTATTTTTAATTCCATTAATATGACAAAGAAATGAAAGTAGTGTTCATGCGTACGTACGGCTTACCGTCTCCATTAACGGTACATTTCATTTATTATCTCCAAATGTTATGAAATATTATAAGTACATATATATAATGGATATATATGTAATATATTACATCTAAATTATGGATATAATTCTGTAATTATAATATATATATATCTTTCATTTTGGTTTAATTCCACTAATATGACAAAAAAAGAATGTAGTGTTCATGCGTACGTACGACCTACCGTCTCCATGAACGGTGCTTTTAATTTTATATCTCCAAATGTAATGGAATAGAATAAAATGAATATATACAGGATATATATGATATTTAAAAAATCAATACTATTCTGGATATGATGTACCAATAACTACATGGAAAATATTTTTCCAAAAAGTTCGATTTTTACTCATGTACCGAACATCAACAAAAACGTCTGATATGTACTCACTTTATTAACCAATTATTATAAAATTATAAAATGTTATATTAACTGAATAATAATCTTTAAATTAGGTCCTTACTAAATTATAAATTGACCAAATTCTATTCTTCCAGAGATTAAAGAATGATCGAATCATGTCGGACATGAGGTAAGGGATCTTACTCCTTTCTTTCTTTTTAAGTACACTCTTTTATGTCATTCCTTTTAAGGTCATCTTTATTATGATTGGGATGTTATTTTATATTACTCCTACTTTACTTTTTATGTTCATATGATGAGATAACCTATTTTCTCTCATCAATCCATATTGGAAGTTTTGAGTGTTGTCGTTAGGTTGCCGAACTTTCGTAAGAGATCTAACCTCTCTCTTTCTTTTTAAGTACTCTCCTTTATGTCACTTATTTTAAGCTCCTCTTTTTTATGATGGGGTATTTTATTTTATATTCCTCTTTCATTAAAATTTATTTTAATATGATGAGATACCCTATTTGATCTCATCAATCCATTTTTTGATGTTTTAAGTGGCGTCGTTAGGCTGCCGAGTTTTCGTAAGGGATTTATCATCTCAGCTTTAGTCTCGTGAGATTTATGCTTCATTTTCCACCATTTCCTTTGAGTGGTGTATTTAATTCCCATTATTATACTCTTTGTGTAATATAATTTAATTTATGGGTATTTACATTTTCATTGTATGACCCTTCTTCAATGGGGTGTACGTTTCGAAAGTTACCCATGTCGGTAAGGGAACCTTTCACCCTCCTTTTTTTAAAAGACTTCTTTTGTTATGTATTTTAATTCACATACAATTATGTTGGGATATGTTCTTCTATAACCTTATTTATTTATATTTTATTTCCAAGTGATGAGATACCATTGTCTCTCTCATCAACTCTTTTTCTGAATTTTGAAGTGACACTGTTAGGCTGTCAAATTTTTGCAAGGGAACATCTTAACCCAATTTTGATTCTTTGGGATAAACTTGTACTCCTTTAATATGTCGTTCTATGAATATGTGTGAATGAACTCTTATTTTTTACACTTAATATCCACTTAGAATTTTTGAATTCGTTTTTCATAGATAATTATGTCATTGATTTGTCCTTAATCCAAGGATACCGTATTTGTAAGGGATATCATCTCAATCTCCTTTCATTGAGGAATATTTTGTTTTATACACAACCTTCTTTGATAAGGTGTATAAAACCCTTTGAATTATAATTTTATTCAAAAGGAATCTTTTTATACGAAGCATTTTACTAAATGACAAAAAGGAATGTTTCTTTTAACGTACGCGGTGACAATGACTTTTTCTACCGCCACGAGTATTATTTGGTCTTCATATTCCTCTACAAGACGTAATTTTTTTAAAATGAAATAATACTGTATACTATTTTATGTATTTTGGTATTGAAATTTGTTTTTATAATGTATTTTTTATGTCAATATATTTAAGTGATATATTGTGATCAAATTGTGGAAATGTTTTCTTTTCAATATATTTTTTATGTCTTATGATTTTATAATGGTACTTGGACATTTTATGGGTGGTTACATGATAAACCATATGATGCGTGGTGTCATGAATACCAGGACGGGTGGTTACATTATAACCTCCAATTCATTTGGTATGGAATTCGGACGTATGGCTATTCTATTAAGTATGTAGGGAAGTCAGCCATATGTCTAATCTATTAAGTATGTGTGGATGTCGACCGTATGGTTATTCTATTTAAGTATGATTATGTACCATGTTAAATTTATATGTTATGTGTTCTTCATATGGGTTTTATGGTAATAGATTGGTTGAAAAAGGGTAAGTAATGGTCTTTTAGTCCGTGAAGAGTTTTTACTACTTCATAAGGGTGAACAGTACTACTTTGGTAAAGTATTAATTGTTTACTTGTTGTTTTGAAAAACTTACAGTTTTCCTTCTTTTTGTATCCTTTACTGGGATTTTTATGCTCATCCCAAGTTTTTGAAATGTTTTCCACATGACTTAAAGATGAATAGGGTCATGGATGGGATCTCGAGAAGACATTCTATCAAAAACATGGAACTAGACATGTTTCTTTTTATGTTTTTTTATGTTTTGGAAACATAGTAGAAGTGTCTACTATGTAATCTTTTGAGATGTAATAGTCTTGAACTAATTCTCTAAAACTCTAAACCTGAAAATATCCTCAATGTGAATTATTCATTTAATTCAATATTAAATAAGGTTTAAGGTCGGGGCCTTATATTCATGATGTCCTCCATAAAATGTTATCGCCATTAAAAATATGGATGATATATGTCATGATCCGTAAACTAATGAACCATATAATGAGGAGCTAATATAAAATAAAATATGGACCAACATGGTTGAATAAGGTATACATAAAAAAATTTGAGACATGAAATGAATATATTATATCCAAATATTAAATAACCATATTCAAAGACATATATATGCTAATGATAAATGGAAAATGTGGATATATACAAAAAACATTAAATGATTTAAAACACCCACAATAGATGGATTTTTTTTCAAAGAAAAGGTAAATTTTAAATTCATAGCTGATTCAATGCTGAATTAAAAAATGAAAAGACTCTTACTATATGTAACTTATAGGAATATGAGATTATTTTCATGACAAAAAATATTTCCCAAAAATTGGTATCTCAACTAGTGTAAGAGGGGGTATTTTTTCTATTATATCAACCTATAAACATCCAGTATATCTAATCATGATGACAGTGGTTTTCTAGGGATTCCATTCAGTACCTCAATGTAAATATTTTTTATTAAAATATCATAAAATATTTTCCCAAATGTTATATAACTAACTAACACTTGTAATGAAACAATGACTTATATTGGTTTTTGAACACATGGTGGTATCCTAGGAGAGATCTGACTCCCATTATGTTTTTATCACTTATAGGGAAATAATATATGGATTGTGTGAGATATTGAAATAAGGGGAAAACCGTACTTTGAGTGGGTGGATGTGACTTTTACACAGCCAAATTTAGGGAATCCACCATTCTTACATTTAAAAAAACTGACGAATCAAGGAAACACATGATGTATTTACTATCTCTTTGTAGGAATATGATATAAATGATAAAATAGTAAAATGATTCCATGAACTGTTTGTTTTTTGAATATGAATGGTAAAACCATCATCTGAAACCAAAATTTACTACATTAATCATTGACCAACTATGATGATTCTCACCATCATTTTATTTATCTTTTTAACCCCACATTGAAGAAAATGTCCATCCCTAAACACTCCAATTGAAATAAGTATGACATTGAGATTGTTTCATATTTCATCTCATGGTATAAATGCCTCATTTATTCTATATTAATTAGGCATCAATTAGAGTATTTAATTTATATGTGCATATAAAATCTTTTAGATGAGTTTAGAGACAAATCATTCCACTAAAATACCTTTGTTGATTATCGTATTTGGTAGAATATTTTCATTTTTTGGAATATATCATCAATAAACTGAGATATAAATATCTACCAATATTGAAAAATAATTGGAAAATGACTAATAGGTCAAAAAAACTCATCACCATTAATCATTCTTCAAAATTAGTCTGATCCTCAATCCTGATTAAATATTAAACAATGTCCCCTCATGAACAAACATATGGAAAAAAGTATAATTTCAATAAAGTAATAATAATAATGTCCTCCCATGTGTTGAAAACTCATGAATAAGAACTATTAATTTTGTATGATAGTTTTGTAAGATAATTCCTTAAAACACTATAGAATAATCTCATTAAGAAAAAAATCCTAGAGGCCCAAGGAGATAGACCTTTTTTCATACCCATATTATTTCCCCTTTCACCAAATATTGTCACATAATATATATGATTTATTTGTACATAAATATTCTTTATATTAAATGTAATATTAAAGGGAATTAAATTGGGTAAGATGATATTAAAAATAAAAAAATATATCTATGACTTCTTTGATAAGGAATGAGAATTCTCCAAAAATCATAACGACTGTACATAGATAATTGATGATTTTGATATCCAAAAAGATGATTTATCTAGAAAATGTGATACTTATTGAAAAAATGAATAAATCATCTGGGACCAATGTTCCCTCATTGATATTTGAGTCGTTCACTTCAATATCTCAATCCTCTAATGGTGGGTAAATTTGAAAAAATAATAAAATATCCTAGGAAGTGCAAGTCTAACTAGTTTTGAGGCTATTTTAATTCCATTGAGATTTCCTACCATCATCATTAATAATGAAATCATTATACAACAATATTATCCATGATGCACTATCCCACTAAATGAGATACTCTTAAATGAAAAATAAATGTGTGAATTAGTAAAAATCACTCATTTCGATTAACTATTATTTGATAAAAATTTGTATATGGGACTCCATCATAATGAAATTTATGATGTAACATAAGAGGTCATAGAGTGTGAGGACAAAAGGCCATGATGTTTATCACCAATATTTTATAATCTACAAAGATTAAATTATTTCCACTAAGACTTGAAAATTGATGGTCTATTGATCACAATAATAAATTCAACCTAGTATCGATCAATTTAAGTACTTTATCTAGAATAATAATGTTTCAGGATAATATTTTGATCATCTATATGTCTAATAAATTATGAAAATTGTGGAAGTCGATATATTGTAGCCTAAAAACATCACAATTTTTTTATCTAAAACACAAACTGAATCCTCAAGTATACCAACCATTTTATTGATACATACATTCAAATAAAAAGCCACCACCAGGATGTACAACCCAATAAATTAAGTATATTTTTTCTTGAAGAAATTGTCTTACATTATATTAAAGATTTCAATCCATGATACTATTCTATCAATTGCGATTCGAGAATCCTTGACTTTTTTATTTATTTTAATTTTTATGTTGAGAATGATGTGGAAAAATCATATGTATATCTTGTGGTGGTCATTAGAAATTGATATTTTAAGATTTATTTATTCATAGAATAAGCCCATAAAGTCATGATATAAGGGAACATATGATCATTATTTATATCAATAAATCATTATGATTTCAATGTATGCCATGATTTACTATTAAGGGGCCTATAATAATTCTCATTATTGTGTGAATATATATACATCTTGGTTACTCTATGTGTGATATGTCTCCATCAATTTTGACCTTTTAGGGTTATACGAATAGTGGTAAAAATACAATTAGAGACATCATGTTAATGGCCTAGTTTAGTAATCGTCTCTTCAAATCCGAATTCATGGAGGACTGAAAATACATGAAATTCAATGTTCTATTATGAATAATATAACACATGATTCCTATCATCATCCATTTATCAAACATTGAATTACTGAAGTATGTGGTTAGTTAGAAGGTTCATGTGTTTCATAGGGAGGGAACCCCATTTGATTCCAAAAAAAATGTGTTATATAGAGGAATCCTTCTATAATATAGACGGACAAAAACTAATGTTGAATGATATAATCGATTTTTTAGAACCATATTGTTTTCAAAGCACCAGCATAGAGTCATGGTGTTCACTTAGTGACAATGTGTTTCTCCATATCAATGAGAGTGAGGTGTGAACTATGTGACAAAGTCGTTAATAATGTATATGGATTTCTCAGGATATAGATACATGTCTTCATTCTATTATGATATGTATAATTTACTATTATTATTAGTGGAGTAAACATTTATCCATATTCTGCTATTTGGGGGTATCTCTTGTTCCTCCAGAGATCTCATCAATAACCATTCTTGATATTTCCCTTTTTAGAGTGTAGAATCTCACATGATAATGATCTATTTCTTTATCTTGATCTCTAAGAGGGGAAATATAACTCATATTTTATTAATGAAAATACCCTAAAATTTCACACTATATCCATCACAAATGACCTATAAATTGAAGAAGAAGAGGATAGATGAGTGAAAATGGAAGAAGGATTTGATATTGGGGATTCTCCATAGTATTTGTGATAGGTTTCTTAACCACTATGTATTAATTGGAAACATTGATTCATGTCAAAGAGGATGAAAAATTACCCACATTATCAATTCCAAAATTTCCTCAAAATATCAAGACGAATACATCTCATTCATAAATAAAAACCTTGATTTTTCCCTTGAAACTATACTGAGATGCTTATATTATACAGTTAGGTATCCCCCATCATCTAGAGATACCAAAATACCACCATGGTTATAATCATGATGGAATGGGAACACATGATACTATAACTACAAAAGATAAAATTGATAAAGATAAAATCATCAAGGCCATATTTATTTGAGAATTTCAATACCCACTAAAATGAATCAATATTTTCCCGATTAATAAGTAGAATGCGAAAAATTAATGTCTGAATTTACATAAGAGATTTGAAACCTTATTGTTTGAAAGATTATATAACTATCATTTTTATATAATTTTTTATTGATGCAATAGAGAAATTAAAATACCACTACTTTATTGGTGGATACTCAATATTTTTCTTAATGAACATGTATTATGATGGTGATAAAGCCATATCATTCATTCCACTGTAAGGGTTTTATTTTTATCTGTATATATCATTTTTCATTAATAAAAATTGAGATACATATTAGAAAAACATGAATTATATCATCAAACCCCTTCCAAGGAAGGAAATAGAGTTTTATATGGATGATGTAAAGGATGATTCTCCTTTGTACCATGATAACATTTCAATTCAATATATTAATTTTCTAATAAAACATCACCACCTAAAAATGAAACTATTAAAATACAATTTTAGTGTCACATAAAAAAACATACTCATATTCATTATACACCACTGGGTTATTAAAACATCATCTCAAAAATACAAGTGTAATTATTGACATTCTCCCGCAAAAAAAATCTGAAGGAGTTATAGAGAAATCTAGTGTGCCTCACCTATATTCATAAAAACATCACCAATTTTAATGTGATGTATTTTTTGGTCACTAGAATAATGAATAAATTAATAATATACTAGTGGGTTGATGACTATGAAAATGATTTCGATGATTTCATGATATTTCTCAAAAAATAACCAATTTTATTTAAAAGGGTTTTACTGAGGTCACTCATTCATTAAATGGAATTCCTATTGAAGTTACATGGTGTGATTCTAAAAAAAGGATGATATTAAGTATAAAACATATATTTTCTCAGTAAGAATAAACTGGATAATGATATATGTCATTATAAAATTGATAAGAGTTTCCTTTAGCTATTAATTGTGATAAAAATGTTTATACATAACTTATAGAACCATAAGGCGCTTTGGCGACTGATATTGACCAGATCATTTTTATCTTTTGTTGTATGATTTTGATTTTATATTTATAATTATTGGATATTCATTTATATAATTTTTATGTTTAGTTTCCATTATAGAAATAAATCAAATGACATGTGATACAAAATTTTCGTGTCACATATACCACTCTAGAAAAAAGGACCAATAGATTTGAGAATCCCATATAAAGAGGTATTGATTTTTTAAAGAAATCAATTTATTAAAACCCTTGTAATTTTAATAAAAAAAATATTTATCATATTAATATTCCATAATTTGATTTTATATTGTTATATTCATAATTATAATATTATGTAATATTTCAATAAATAAAGGAATTGTTTTGTTTTTATTATATACATTTTCAACTCTAATAATATTTTATATAATTTATTAATTTGTAATTATCTTATTTGAATATGATAAAATTTACATAATTTTGTGAATCATCATAAAAATTGATCTTACTATGAAATTTTGTTAATTTTCTACAATGATTCTTTTTTCAATGAATAGTGTTAAAAGTCTTTTATATAACTATACATTTTATTCATTATAAAATATAATATAAAAGTAAAATTTGATCTTCATTGAAAATAATTAACCATTAAAATTAAATATTTTGATTAATTTTATTTTAATCATAGTTATATATGAATTCTTTATAACTTCATTTTTTTGATTAAAATCCTATTTTTCTAGAAATTGTTTTTTCATCCATTTTTTATTTGAATTATCAATTTATTTTATAAAATTATAGAAACTGAATAAGGGAAATTTATTAAATATTATTAATAATTATATATAAATTTGATAAATAGGTCTATTTTTTACTACTATGAATACTAATTTTAGTAAATATCATTCACCTATGTATGGGTAAATCAAGTAATTGATGTTACATATTATGTAATAAGACTAATAAATAGACTTAACACATGAATTTATTTTATTGGATGTGTTTTTTTTAAAATACCCATAAATTTATATAAATTGTGAATTTTTATTCACAAATGCATTTGATAATAATGTTAGTATAAATTTTTAAAATCAATAAATACATAATTTCACTTTGTATTAATATATATATAATTATTTAAATTGGAAAAAATATGATAAATGTGGTTTTAATTTTTTATTATAAATACAAATGATTTTTTATCATGATATTTTATGTTAAAAATTTATTGATGAAGTATTAAACCTATTTTCTTACACAAGGCCAACAGTGGACTTTTGAAAGCAGTAGAGAAATGAAGTAAATGTCATTAAAAACTCTAAATGTAACATTTTTTGATGATTTATTGTGTCCCATGAATTTTATAGACCAATAAGACATATAATGGATTTTTTTAGAGGATTATATTACTATTATGTTACAACATTGTTATCATTAAAGTCAAATTAAATATATATTTCCAAAAATGATATTAAATATATTTTTAAATAAACTATATTATTTTATTTTTTTTTAAATTCAAGATAATATTATCTGCATCTATGCTAATGGTTTTTGTTTAATAATACTATACATGTTCAATTAATGGGCCATGTTCCCCTTTTTATGAAAATTGTTGAGACTTATATTGTAATATCATTGATATTGTTGTAATCATGAAATTGGATAACATGTGTTAAAAAAGATATAAGGATGAAAACCTCACCAGAAATTTTCCAAAAATTATTGTAATTGATTAATTATTATAATCCAATACCTACATAAAAAATTTCCCAATATTGTATCATTTTCATTGAAAATAAATTTATATTAAATCAATTATTTATGTAAATACATGGGTTCCCCTCCCATTACTTATAAAAGGAATCAACTTCTCATATATTTATCAATATTGTTTTTTATCTAGATTGGAAAATAACCACTAAAATTACTATAACTATTCAATCCTAATGTCCTATATTTGATGATATCACTAAAATTCCAATAATATATTAATTAATGTTTAATAGAAATATGTTATTCAATAAGAAGGTATAAATCCAAACAAACTTATTTCTTATTTATGTCTTCTTCCACATCATAAAAAATATTATTTTACCAGAATGATATAAAAATATAATTATTTTATATATACTAATATGTTGTTAATATTTTATTATAACCCCATTTTTCTCTCATTTTATCCAATGGAAAATAAAAACATATCTTATGGGTATGTGGTGATTACCACTCCAGTAAGAGTTGTGTTTAATTTTCCACCATCTCCACACATAATTATTTATTAATAGTTAATACATATATATGTGTGTGTGGTATTAATGAACCCTATTATAATTTTAGAGAGATAATATATTATCTAACTTCTTACCATTATATCCATTGAAAAATGATAACGTCATTCAGGCATCTTTACAAAAAACCCCCTCCATGAAACAATTTCATTCATTTATCTTGTATGGATAACATAGATGATCACAAAATTTAGATTAATATATAAAAATAATAACAATGTTATAAAAATTATTCTTCATGTGAATAAAAATTTCCTCTTCTAATATAATCAATTAACTAAATTCATTTTTGACATACGATCCATATATCATCAAACCTATTTATTTGAACATAAATTATTATGAAATTAAATATAATGTAGTAATATATAAATAAAAGGAATAATAATATTGAAAATTTTCATAAGAATTTAAATAATTAACTTAAGGTTATTATTCATGATGACAAATAAAATATGATGTGTCTTTTTCGTAGAGGTGGAGGCTTTATTTTATAGTAAACTCAATGTTGAACTGTTTAGAGGGTGAGAAAATGATAATTTTATGGCTCTTTATTTATTTTTTAATTCCATTTGGGTTTTCAGGATAATTATGAAAATTATGTATTTTTTCATTAATTTATTATTCCCTTTCATATAATGGGTCCCCTTGTTTCCCAGTTTTAAATGAGGTATTTTTTATGTTTTATTAAAGGGGAATGACCCTCTATCTATAAAAACATTTCTCGATATTTTTATTATAGTTAAAGAATCTAAAAATTATTTTATTTATGTATTTATATTGACATGATTGAGTTATAAATTAAATATTATGTAATTTTTAATTTCATAATATATTTTCGAAATAGAATCATTTTACATATTTTATACGAAATGTTTTGACTATCATTACTAAATGAAAAAAGTAATTCCCTATATTGAATTATATAGTTACAACATATTTTCCTCACATAATTTTCATAATTTTATTTTTTTCTCCTTTATATCCATCCAAGATTTGTTCATATAAAAACCCACTTTAATTTGTTCAAGGTAATTTATAAATTAAAATGGTGTTTTGAAATAAAATAATATTTTTATATGTGAAAGTGTTTTTCATACGGGTTCAAAAAAAGTTTTATGTGTATTATGATATAAATTGATAAGAAAGAAATTTCATGATATTGTACTTGATAAATACATATAATGATGTGTGTGTTAGATAAAATTTATATGTTGGGTGAGCCTGGTATAATCTATAAAATTAGTTATCAAGATATATCGTACATGATAGGTTATCACAATAAAACATTTTTTGATGGGTGGCCTCGATATACCTCTCTATTACATTTTTTAATTCATGTATTGAATAAAAGAGTAAACTATTGATGTTTATCTTTTGTATTTCAAAAGGATGTTATTATTTCTGAAATGTTTTTTAATATATTTCACTATATTTTCATAAAATTGAATTTTTAATAATGTTAAGAGTCTTAAAGGTTATAATGAGGAAAAAAGTACAATCTTCAATATGAGATGATTTATTTCATACACTAAATAAATAATTTGAAAATGTTAAACATTCAAGTGTATTCATTTTTTTGATTAGAAAAATTATTTTCATACATTAAGGTCCCTTACTATGATATCTATACTCATCCCATGTTTTTAAAATATTATATCAGGTTTAAGGATGAGAAAAAAAGTGTGAAATTCAGGTTTAATTTTTTGTAATTATTAAAAAAAAACAAGTTTCATTTTTAAAAAACATTGTATTTTATGAAAAAAAGATTTTTATTAATAGTGTCACAATATAATTAATGAGTTTTTTATGTAAAGGTTATGAATTAAATATATTCAAAATAAAATAGTAGATATATTTGAAATGTATGAAAGTGGAGTATTGACTACAAATTAGTGAATATGTAATGTTTTATCCCTGGGTCCTTGTAGTTGGAATAAGATGAAATGTTTAGTTATCATTATATTTTAGGTATAATTTATATAATACAATTGATAGATTTTATTTTATGTCCATGATAAAATTATATATCTCATTATGATTCCCATGATTTAATTTTTTATATTTTTCTATTAAAATAGTTTTACATAGAGGAAAAAAACGATGATTGAGTAGGTTATTATCAAGAAGAAATTTTCCATTCAATATAGTATCTTAGAATTGAGGAAATTGGAACAAAGATATTATTTTTCATGATTGCTCAGTTGATGCAGTATATAAATGGTGGTGGAATCCATGTTAGAGAGAATACTTTTTTTACCATATAGGAACTTGTCGATATCTGAGAACATAAAAAACCACACTCTTCATCATTGGGTGGGACTATAGATCTACTGGTGTCTGAATGATGCATCAATACTCTAGAAAAGATAGTCAAAGTCATGGGATGTTCCGAATATCAAAATATAAATCATTCTATATATTTTTCTGAAGGTGAATTTTATCAGTGGTGGTATTCGGTAATAAGTATTAATGAGTGATATGAAATTGATGACATTGAATATTACACATTTAAAAATAATTTCAAGGAGAAATATTTCCATATATTTTATTGACTAGTAATGGAGGGCTAAATCTAGGAATTTAGGAAAGAGGAAACTTAAATATCTTTATATGATGAAAATTTTACACAATTGACTAGAAATATACTAAATTCTATTTGGGACCTTAATATTAAAATCTATATATTTTACAAAGGATTAAAATCATGTTGAAAAATTTAATTTAATCTTATAAATTTAAAATTAGTAATAATTTTTTTTGACTCTCTTGAGAAAATTTAGATGATTTTTCCAAAACATAAGATCCTATAGATGATAATTGTATAAAATGTTCAATGTTGATAGAAATATAGAATCATTAAAATAATGAATCTGGAGGTAATCCCCAAACTATATCAAAGTGTGGTTAACAATTTTATTGGAATTATTAATTTCATCAATTTTGTGTTACCAGGGTCTTATCTTTGTCCATGAGGATGATGGAATCAAATAAATGAGTTCAATATAATCTATGAATGGTGTAAATTTCATCTATGTAATGTTAATATTTTTTAATTTTAATGAGTTGGAGAATTTTTCAAATGTTCTCTAGATGTTAGTTTCTTATTGAGGAAATCATCCTCATAAAAAGTGAAAAGGTGTAGAAAATTCCTTTTATACAATAATGGATGATATTGGGAAATCTAATATAGTGCTTATTGTAATGTTATTATTTATTCAATTCATATCAAATCTCCATTTGACACAAAATATTCACATTATACGTTTTTTGATATATTTTCATGTAAAATTGTAATACCACCTCCTGAAATGAAGAAACTGTTTTGGGTAAAAACTAATTGTGTATGTATTTATATAACCACAATTTATAGTAATCATCATATTTTTTATCATTGGGATGTCCTTTTGGGAAAGTCATATTAATATTGAAAAAAGATGTTTTGATATTATTTAAGGTGTGTATTTCAATTCGTTTTTTTGTTGATAATATCTATTAAAGAAGTAAGAATGGAATATTAATTTATTCCATACCATTGATAACATATAATGAATCTGATAAATTGATAAGATATGGATGTGTATGTTTCCAAGCTTTATTTAGTTGAAAAAAATAAATATTTTATATTAATGAAGTTCCTATGTGAAAAAATATGAATGTTTTTCTTGACAATTCAATCTATCACATTTCTAATTGTGAGGCTCTTGTTACTACTCACCTAGTGCCTCATGCTAATAAGTTTTCATATCCTTATTATATAATGTCTGTGGTAGAAATTTGGGAACTAGAAATTTAATTTTCTGATTAATTATTCATAGATCTGATCAATTTAATATGGGGTACCCCAATTTTATTTTTTATAATGAAATATGGTTCAAGGGGACTCTATTTAAATTATGTATCCTTCATTAACATAAATATAAATAACATGAATCATTTCCCTCATATTGATGATTTATTTTATCATCTCCATATAGTGTATTTTTTATTGATTTATTTATCCTTGTTAAGGTTTATATTAGTTGAAGATGATTGAGAAAAATATCTTGATGGTAAAATTTCATACAACATATGGTAATTATGAAGTTATATTATTCCATTACGTTTATTTGATGTACAAGTAATATTCATGGATCATTTTAATACAAATTTCCATGGAAATTTAAATATGAATCTAATTGTGTTTATAAATGATATATTGGTACATTCTCAAAATCATTATCATCATCGAAAAAAACATTGTATTTTATTTCATTTATTAGAAGGAAAAATATTTATATGTTAAATTTAGTATGGGTTAATTTGGGTTGCAACAAATTTCATTCATGATGAATATTATTCCTATAGATGGAATAAATGGTTACCTTGTTAAAACAATTATGATGTAAAATACATATAAATTTCATATAAATTCATTGACTTCTTGTAAAAGTGGAATTCTACTACCAATTTTCAAAAATATATCTTTTCTATCATTAATAACAACAACATTTATTAAATTATAATTAAATTTATCTAGATAAAATAACATGTTGATTATTTTCAAGAACTAGAATGAAAAGTTGTGTATGATCCAGTTTTTTCCATAGCATCTATAAATTGTGACTTTTCAATATATAATGATATATTGTTTATGAGAGTTTATTACGTTATATTGATTAATTATTAGTTTATTTCTTGTGATCCACATCAAATAAAACCACAAGAGTTAAATTATCCTATACATCATTCCAAAATACCAAACATGGTTTCTAATTTTAAATTTTGAAGGCATTATTTATTCTATGTAAATTGTGATATTTATACTACCTATAAAATTATTATTTATATATTCACTCAAAAATAGTTTATCATATGTAAAATATGATTTTTGGAATTGATTAAGAACTTTGATTGCAAAATTAATTAACAATTATTGAAAATTAAAAAAAAATATCATTGATTCTTTCATTTGATAAGATAATTCATCAATTACCATGAAATATAGTGTACATTATCTTTTGGTAAAATATTTAATGAATGATAACCTAGAAATTTTTCATATATGAACTTATTCTATTTTTTACATTTCATTATAGTATAAATTTATAAGAAGACAAATCAAATCACTGATGAAATACACAAATTTACAAGGAATGGTGGAAAATGTAATTCAATGTAAATTACATGAATTTAACATTAATTGATAATCTGTTATGAGATTGGGGTAATGGTTTTGTGGGTCATCAATCTCATAGTGAAATAATGAATTATTGACCGAGTCTCACAATTCTACTTTCTATATTCATAATGGAAGTACTATGATTTTCAAAGTACATGTCACAACCCATCCCTAAGGGGCCAATTTCATGACTACCGCAAGCCCACATCCAATAGGCTAGGGGAAGGTGACTAGAACCGTGATGGAATATACAAAAAATTGGAGGCATTTCCCTATGTACATGTACACATTCCATCATCTCTAAGCGACAAAAGATCAAATGAAAAAACACTAAGTAAGAAAATCATGTATACTCTATATCCCAAACAATGGAGTACAATTTGAATGAAATGTGAAAGAACTTAAACTAGCCCAGAGTACAATACCACAAATTGAATAGTCTTTTTACTATAATGTCTGTCCCATAGAAAACGGTACTACTACTTTTTCTCAATGTCGTAGGAACTCATCAGACATCCTAGACACACAATGCTCTCAGCAGTATAAGTCAGCCCTTGAAAATGTCCAAAGGTTGCTCATTTTCATAATACAGGACATGTGTAGTAAAATCCCATTCATGGTTGAATAAAACAATACACAATACAGAATCCAAAAATACCAATGGATGATAAAAAAATAAGATCCACATTGAAAATACCGAACATGAAATACAAAAAAAGGAAATACTAGATAGGAAATACCAGAATGGAAATTCCACAAAAAAAACACCAAAAAGTAAATAACCTGAAAGAAATGCCATGAAGGATATAAAACATAGGAAATATCATGATGTAATATTATAGTTATCTCTTTATTCTTATACTCCCATGACTCATATATCAATATATCCACACATATACTCTCTCTAACGAGACAAATAATATCCATTAGACACATAGTTTTGGTAAGGCACATAGTCATTAAGAGTCACACAGTCTCCCTGAGATACATAGTCTATATAAGACACACAATATATGGGATTCACATAGTCTATATGAGACATATATTATCAATAAAACACACAGTCTTTTGGAGTCATATTGTCTCTAATAGACACCCAGTCTCTATGACATAGTCGTCCATAAGATTCTACTGAAAGCACAATCATTCTTAGAGAACGCACTCCTCAGTCCATTAGGTTTTATAAATACTCCAGAAAAAACCTACTTAGGATATCCAAAATGTACTATCTCATCACAAGGGTACCAATGTTGTAGAATTTTTTTTCTAACAAATAGATGATTTAAATTTTAAGGGTGCTTAAAAATTCGATAGGGGGTCCACCTGCTTGTGGACCAACTGAGGTGGTCGATAGTGTCATGGTAGAACGAGTCACCATATCATCACAAAGACTTTATCGACCATGACTTATGGTCTATCGTGTCGTAATATGGGTCGAGCCACCTCACTTGGCCCAACCTACTCTAACTAGGCCTGAACCTCCTATCCTTGACCTATCTCACTGAGGCCTGACTCCCTAGCCAGGTTGGCTCACGTGCTGCATCCTTACCTCATGGATGGACTGCCATTTTTGGTTATTGTCAATTTCACATGGCTCTGCCATCACCTGGTGGACCTCTCACATGAGGCATGCTGCCATCTATAAGGGTCGCTAGAGCTGGCGCACCAGTGGCCCCTTCTATGGGCCACTATGCCTCCTTCGATTTTCCAATTTCTGAAATTATTCCACCTACATGATACTTGGTTCATAATATACAATGATCAATCATTCACATCATATTTCCACCAATTTAGTGGTCCAATTGATTTTAGATCCTCTCAATAATTATCTTCATGACCACATGTGTCCAACAATGAATAACACCATGAAATGGAATGTGAAAAAAAGAACAAGAACCCCTACGAAACAATTACCAGTATTTGTTATTGTTAGTCTCAATATGTTCCCATTAGAATGAATAACATAGAAAAAATAATCCCAAAACATTTTCTCCCAATAAAACCCCACAATCATGCCCATCATGACAAAAATGATCAAACCACAGATCAAACATTTCATGGGTTGGTATTATTTTATTGTTGTATTAAATAATGGTAAATCATGATAAAAAAATTACCTACAATGAGTTGGATTAGTCATTGATGGGGAGTAGTTTTTTTCAATCATTAACGATGTCCTCCAACACCAATAGTGTGCCCATCCACGATCCGATCATTGATCCAACATTGTTCATTAGAGAGGATTTCCTTTCCGTTATTCAGAGTAATTAGAAGGTTATGGTGACAGCCCATAATTTGATGAAAAAGGATTATATAAAATAAAATGGAATTTTATTGTCGTGTAGAGTTAAATAAAATAAATCATAAATTTATTTATTCTATAAAATATCCAAAAAATTCCTTTCACAGTAAACCCATGTCGATTAATTTCAGTCCTTTACTAAGGTAATGTACCTACATTGAACACAAATGTGTGCTCCTATATCAGATCAAGGAAACCATTTATTAAATATCTCACTTTTTTCAGAAAATTGTTCACTGTGCTATCAAATATTTTAATATTATTCAAAAAATTGATTCGGGCACCCCAGGCTTCAGAATCGCACATTTTCTTACCACCTGGACTCGAAATCTATTCTTTTAATATATAAAAATAATAAATGTAATATCCTTTTTTTCATTCTCCACCCCTTGGGGATTTATGTCCTTGAATGCCTAAAAATGGCTACTCAAACAAAAAATGTTACTGAGCACGAATATGAACCTCTCACTCCAATGTGATCTCATTTAGATTCTCGTGTTGCAACTGAATGCTCACCCATCAAATCAACCTTCCAATAAGGATCCTCCAATATTGAACCCTGATATCATCTGGGTGCTGATTACAAGTTACCCCATTGTCGATGTCTACCTATCCCTAATCAATTTCATGTGATGGGTTATTTATGTTCCTTCTCTACTGTGACATATGGAAGATGTGGTGAACCCGATCTAGATGTTGAGGTGGAGAAACTAGGTATGCCACCTATCCAACTCTACATATAATCTGTAATGGTATAATGAACCTCATAGATGGATTTCAACCATGGGAAAATCTCTATAATTCATGTTGAGGTGAGTCCTGATGAAACAAGTGATCTACTTCCTCAAACTCAAAAGTCCTTTATCGTCTATCAATGTAAGAATTTAGAAAACACTATTCTTTATTCGTCCTCTCATGGATGAACTATACCATCTCTATAGTTTCCTACATCAATTATGGGCCAATGAATACTTACTCTTCTGGGTCCATCCACCAATGTGGTGACCTTTTCGGTCTCCCATTGAAGGACTCAAATTGTGCCATATCCATGGTGGAATGGTAGCTATTGTTTCCAGAATACTCCACTAGAGGTAAAATTTCTACCAAAATGCGACCAAAATCCAGTATGAAAGAATGTAGTGTGTCCTATAGAGCCTGAATGGTCCGCTTAGCCTCATTATCCACCTATGGGTGAAATTTTGCGCTCAATCATTATTAAGACCCAAAAACACCAGAAATACCTTACACAACCCAGATGTTAATAGAGTTTCCAAATATGATACAATCATAAATGAAACTCCATGGAGTCGAACTATCTCCTTCACATAGAGGCATTGTAGGAACTCTACTGAACTCTCCTCCTAAATTTCTAGGATGTGGGATAACATGTTGAGTCATTCAATGAACACTCAAATGGTATCATGTCCCTAAACTTACATGGTAATCCCACCAGTAATTACATTGATATATCATCAAAATTTCATTCCAAAACCTCTAGGTATTGAGTCAAACACCCCGAAAGATGGTGCTCATTCTCCACTTGATAAGAAGTATGTCATTATGATATATACTCCAAAACTCCCTTTTTCGTTCATGACCAGAGGAATAGATAATGTAGGTCCTGGTACACATTCTCCACTCTTGGATATAACAAAAAAGGGTATGTATGGACCTCCTTCAAGACAAAACCCCATAAAACAACTAGTACTATTTTACGTCTTATGAAATGAAGGATGCGCTCTCCACATTTTGAATATCCGTTATTTGAATTCCCTGAGGACATCTAAACATGATGATTTTGGATGTATGTATTTCTATGATGTTCTTACTAGATTCATTAAATGAGTGGTGGTTTGACAGCAATCAAATGGATTTGAGACGCTCCCTTTCCATCCACAATAATTTTCTTTAATGAGGACAACAACTATGATAACTTATTTTGAAACAATGAATCAGATATCCTTATAAGAGTATCTACCACAATTTTCACCTTCCCAAGAGTATAGAAAATCAAAAACTCATGATATTATACGAATAATATCCATTTTATATGCCTCATTTTTAGATCCTTATGAGAGAAGATATAATTTAGACTCTTCTAGATAGTGGAGACAATAAATCGCTCACCCATCAGTTATTGTCGGCACATCTTCAATGCGATGACTACTGATACTAACACAAGATCATGAGTCATGTAGTTATAATCATGTAGTCTCAACTAGAATGAACCATATATAATCACTATTTTACCATGTATCCGCACACAACCAAACTACGTTATTGATGAATGTCATAACATTATGTACTTGGAATAAACCTCTAAAAAATCAAGATGGGAGAACTCGATAATCTTTGTCTCAGCTACTAAAATCACTCATTAAATATCTCCATCCAAATGAAAGTATTCATCTTTTGTGTAAAATATTTAATGAATGCTAAACGTATTGAAATGTCAGGTAAAAACCACTAATACTACCCTTCTAAACCTATTAAACTTTTCACCTTGGTAAAACACTTCGTTGGATACCAATTAAGTAAAAACTCAATATTTTATGGATCCAAAACAACTATACTCTTTGAAATGATATGACCCAAAAAATGGTCCTCTTTCATCCATAACTAACACTTCATGAGATTCCTAAAAATTTGGTGCTCTAAGAGTGTGTCCAGGACAATCCTTAAGCGTCTCATGTGATCTTCTTTGTAGATTGAGTATACTAGAATGTCATCAGTGAATACCACTATCAACCGGTCTAGGTAATGCTGGAAGATCATGTTCCTTAGTCCCATGAACACTAACATGGAGTTATTTCGACCAAACAACATCACAATGTACCCATATTGGACATATGACCATCAGAATGTTTTGTTTAGTACATCCTCAAACTGTACACAATGTTGGAGATATCCATATCAGATGTCAATCATCAATAACTACCGCGCCCCGTTCAAATGATCTAAGAGTTCATTAATCATTGCTAGTGATTAATTATTCCTCATTGTCACCTGGTTCAGGCACTATAAGTTCACACATAACCTCAAGAACCTATCTGCATTCTTGTAAAACAAAACTAGGGTTGCTAAGGGTGAATCACTTGTCTTTCCCATGGTGAAGCACTAGGTCTCATGAAGCCTTTCCAATGAAAGTCCTTCAATTGTACCATCCAATCAAAAAGCATTACAATATAAATTGTAACACCTGATGAATTTATATATTTATTTATTATAGAATTCATGGGTCACTGAGTCTCTAAAAACACAACTTTGTTATATCCTAGCCATGTAAACATATGATTGTCACTTCTGAGATGTGAATTTCGAATATCTGACATACATAGTTTCGAGGAGTATGTTATTTGGAGTCTGATAAAAAACATATTTTTTTGAATAGTAACATACCCTTATGAATTTTAACATACCATTATGACTAGTGATATATCTAATGAATAGTATCCTTACCTATGATATCATGTAAATAATATTCATGTTGGTGTAGGATATACCTATGTTTTGGAATATGTAAATAAATGTTTTAAAAATGATTTTTAAATAAATTATGATTTTAATTAAATAATATATTAATCTTATATAAAAAATTCTTAGTAAAAAATGGACTTCATATTTGGATTCTATAGGTTATAATATGGTTTGGGTGAATTTTTTCAATTTTGAAATACTTGAAATTTTAATGAATTGTTAATTACCATAATTTACAAAATAAGATAAATACACTAATTATAGTGTCATGAATGATTTTCTACTGAAGTAATATCAATTTATTCGGATTCACATGATAAAATTATTATTCATGGTCAGAAAAGACTCACAATTACTTATCTTTTGGAGAAATAAAAAATTAATCAATATAAAATTGAGAAATCCCCTCTCCCCGCCACTATAAAACCCCCCATCACTCTCTTATCTCTTCACTCCTCTCAGGCCCTGTGCCTTATCCAAATTCAGTCCAAATAACTTCCCAGCCTCCTCCCCCACATCCAGAAATCCTTAGTCACATAAAAATACAGAAACCTCTCCCTTAAAGAGTTTCTCTAGGACATTTGGTTATAGAGGAAAATTCCACTTTTCAGTTCATTGTCATTCCTTTCATGTTCGTTGGTTTTCTTTTTCTATTATTATCTCTCCTTATCAAAATGTTGTGATGGCTCCAGTAACCTACATATTCTAGAATTTTTTTCAATATTTTGGAATATGTTTCACCATCTCTTCTTCTTACCATCGTTTATGCTAGTAGCAAGAACACCATCCAAGATGTGTCAATTTTCCACATTCAAGGATGATGGGATTTTGATTTCTATTATATTTCATAGTTATGGTCATGAAACCATTATTTTTATGATTGAAATAGATTTTTATATATTTAATATACCCTATGTAAGGATTTGTAATCCCATTTTATAAAAAAAAATTAACATATAAAGAAAAATTATTCGTTGTAATCAAAACCCACAAATTTACCGAAACTATTATAATTAAATATCTATATAATAATTATTCCTCATGGAATGTAACAAAGTTATATAAATGAACAATAAATCTTTGGTATTTACATAAAAAAATTTTAATTTCAATTATGGATATTTACCTCCATTCTACTTGAACTCCATTATATAAGAACAAGTGAATCATTATGAAAATAAAGAAAACAAACACATCAGAGTGACCGAATTCGATATAATAACATATCAATAAGGACATAAATGAACTAAAAAGAATTTTGATAAACTAAATACATGTATAATAGTTTCTTAGTTAAGTTATTAATGAGTATAATTTCATATTCTAGGACAATAATTTCAAAAGGATATCATATTCTTATTTAAGGTCAGGGATATCTTAACTCAATTTCAATTAATTGAGTTAAAGTCAGTATCATTGGTTTTGTATTTTACTAGAATATGTGTGAATGAACTATGATTGTTTTATTTTGAATATACACTTTTATTGTGTGGGTTTATGTTTGTCACACATAATTATGTCATTGATTTGTCCTCAGTCTAATGATAAGTTCATGGTAATGGGATTCATTATCTCACTTCCATTTTTGTGAGATTTTTCGTATTCACTACTATTAAATTTTTAGGTTGTATGTATACTTCCAATTGATGTTTCATATCATTAATATATTTATTATCATGGTATTAAATGTATCATTTGATTATTCTTAATTTTTTGGCATTCGAATTGATTGATTACAATGTGATGAAGGTTTTCCTCCAAAACCTCTATTTTTCATTCGGGATCTTCTAATTATCTATTCAACACAATGAAATTATTATTTATTATTATGTACATTTGATAAATGATATGTAAACATCCCATATATTTTTATCAATCTGAATCCTTATTTATTTTGTGGGAAGTTTCATGCCTAGAATAATATTTGAAAAATTCTTCTCTAATGGAAGCATGATTCGACGAACATATAAAATTATTACATATTTTGATATTCAATCTACAATATGTTTTATGACTTGTTTGTATTTTTAAATAACACATATAAAATTATATTTTGGTTCATTTCTAGTTTTATTAAATAAATCATGCCATTGAACTTTAAAATCATTTTATGGAATTCATTAAACCACTATAAGATGTTTTAATACTAAAGATTCTTTAAAATCATTGTTTTCCGAATTTCACATCAGTGGGACATCATTTATGCCTAAATTATAATTTTAATGTCCTAGATATTTATTTCCTGGGATATTAATTTTTACCATCTAATTTCTTGGAAAATATAAATTATTTTCTCAAGGAAAACTTTTTTCCAAAGTAAAAAGGTTTTTTTATCATCTCACAATTTCTTTTATGAGATATATTCTTTGTCCACCACTTATTAAATTCATGTGGTGTATGTACTACACATTGTTCTATCATACTAATATTCTCTTTATTCTCATGGTATAGTAATGGATTATGATTTTAATCATTCAGGAGGGTATTGGACACATTGAAATGTTTAAGGATTAGTTCCTCAAGAATTATTAAATGGTATCATTTAAAAGTATCTATATTTTTGTCAACATCTGTTAATGAATCCGTATCGTCAAATTTATATGGATATAGAGTATGTATATTTTAAGTGTATTAAATATATGTATAATGAATTATTTGGACATTAATAAGTAAGTGGGGCATGCAATATCCCTTCGATGCATCAATAGGTCTCATGAGACAATTAAATTGGTTACAAACCATTTGAGTTTGTTTCTAAACACCGGACAGGTTTATACCCACAAACTTAAACTATTTCGATGATATTGTGGTATCATGTGAGAGATACATGACTTCCAATTAATATGAATTCTCTTTATTCATTTCAGTTATTACTATCCATGTGGTTTTCACTATGACAAAACCTATGGATGTTGTTTCATTTTTATTTTATTAAAGGTGTGTATTATTCATTTATTCACCATGCCATATGAATGATTGCCTTATAGTTATATTTACAAACGTTTTTAATGTTTTCAAAACTATTATAATGTAATGATTTTGTAAAAATATCAACAAGTTGTTCTTATATTATGATGAATAACAAAATAATATCTCTTTGAATTATTTGTTCCCTAAGTAAGTGATGCCTAATATCAATGTTCTATGCATGAGATTGATGTTCATTGTTTTTTTAAGGCTATGTAACTTGTGTTATCACAATGTATCTGAGATTTTGAATAACTCAGGCCATAATCTATGAGTGGGTCTTGCATCAACAACACTTGAGCAAAACCACTTCCAGCTGCCACATATTTAGTTTCAGTAAAGGGGAATGTAACTCAATGTTATTTATTACATTTAAAAGGTACTAATGAATCAATTATGAAATGAAAAGTTCCATATGTAATTTTAATATCCATTCTACAACCACCAAATTCAGCATCGTAAAGAAAAATAAAACAAATTCATTTCCATACGAATAGAAAAATTATAAGTACAAATATACCTTTAAGTAGTGAAAAAATCATTTAATAGCTTTAAAATGGGATTATTTTGGATTATATTGATATAATTCACATAATTAAACTAATAAACAATGTCTGTATAAAAATCTATTAAGTATAGAAAACATCCAATCATACCGCTAATAGAGGTTTGATCTACTGGTTTCCCAGCATCATTGAGATCAAGAGTTTTTGAGGTACCTATTGGAGTACATATGCATTTTGGTTTATCATATCCATTTTTTAAGAAGGTCATTAATATAATTATATTGATATATATAAGTTCCTTTTTGTTTTTGAGAAATTTAATACCAAATAAAAAATGTTAACTAACCAATGAAACTCATTTCATACTCAAATTTTATATGATTTGTATATGAATCAGTTAAGGATTGCTGAGTGGATCCATATAAAAGGTCATTAAAGTAAATTTAAAAAATTAAGAAAAATTTATTTCATTCATTATAAAAAAGGTTGGATCGATATTTCCATTAACATTGTTTTTTTGTAATAGAAATCGTGTAAGTCTATCATACCATGCCCTAGGGGTTAGTTGAAGACCATATAAAGGTTTGGTAAGTTTAAGAACATTCCTAGAATGTTTTGTGTCTTAAAAACTAATAGGACGGTCAAAATAACCTTCATTTAGAACAAATACATTAAGTAAAGAACAATTCACATCCATTTGACAACTTTTGAAATTAAAGAATCCTACAATATCTATGATAATTCTAATAGATTCTAGTCTAGCTACTGAATAATATGTTTCTTCATAGTCTATTCCTTCTCATTTATTATAGACATGATAAAAAAATATTTCTTCATTTCTTAATATTATTCCATTTTCCTCACATTTAATTTTGAATACTCATTTTAATCAAATTAAAGAAGCTTCTTTAGGTCTTTTAACCAACTTCTAGACTTTATTCCTTTTCAATTCATTTAGTTCATCTTGCCAAACATTAATCCAATCATCATCACCAAAAGAATCTTTTTAACATTTTGGATCTAATTGGGAATGAAATGATTGATTCCCTAAATAATTTCATAATGAACTTCTAGTCCCTACCAGTTGATTTACATCACCAATGATTCACTAATTTGGATTATTTTTAAGAGACAATTGACATAGGTTATGTAAATCTTATTCATCAACACGGTGTAGTAAACCATCTGGGGTGAATACTTAAGAAGTATTTTCTTCATCATTCTCTTGAAAAGAAGAATCGTCCTTCAACAGTTGATAATCTATTTTAGAAAACACATATGAATATGTAGGTTGAGGTTGATTATGAAAAAGGGTCAATTTCATGAAATTTAATATTTACTATTTCCTCAATTGTACAAGAATTTTTATTAAAATCCTTATATGCCTTAGAAATAGTTGAATACCCTAGGAATATTCTTTCATCATATTAGGGTGTGAAATTATTTATGTTATCATTTTTTTAAATGATTACTTTTCATGTAAATACATGAAAATATGATACTTTAGGTTTTATACCTATCTATAACTCCTCAGGTGTTTTATTAAGAAAAGGAATTATTAAAACTCAGTTTATAGAATAAAATGAAATACTCATATCTTCATCCCAAATGTTTTTATCAATTAAGTATTCAATCAACATTGTTCATGTTATCTCTTTAATAATTTAGTTTATTATTTTAATAACATTATTTTTCTGAAGAGTCATAGGAATTTTTTTTGTGTAATGCCTCCCTTAATACAAAAAGTTTCTAAATATTATTTTCAAATTATCCTCCATGATAAGTACAAATATTTATAAATGGAGGATTTTTCTCATTTTTAACTTTGGCTGAAAATATTTTTAATAATGAAAAGGCATCATATTTTCATGCTAGAAAATAGGATCATATAAATCTATTGTAATAATTAACCAAAACAAATACATTATATTTGACTACAGTACTTTATGTTTGTGTTTGACCTAAAAGATCCATACATACTAGTTGTAATTCATTAGAAGTTGTGTCATCATTAATTTATTTAATGCATGAAATATGTTGCTTTCCATATTCACTAGGATTATAGACTTTTGAATAATCAAATATATGATCTAGTAGATACCTAAAAATTCATCTAATTGAATGTTTAAATAAGTTCCTATGATTATAATGTTATAATTTTCTATTCCATAACCAAGATTAATCATAAATTTCACTAATGCAAGGTATTTATTGGCACCTATGGTCTTCTAGGTTTTGTTTTTAAAAATTCTCATGATAATGTGTAGAAAGAAGGAACTCATCCTTCTAAATATTTACTAAGATTTTCTCATTCCTAATATTCACAAGGTAACCCTGGTCACATAAGTGGTATAATCTTATAAGGTAATGCTTATGACCTTTAAAAAATAATACATTTTAAATTAATTCATTTTGTAGATGAATAATGTTACCTAAACAAAAAATTTCACCTCGAGTATTTTCATCTAAAGTGACTCTTCCTCATTTCATATAAATATTCATTTCAATTGAGTTTTTGATACCAGTCATGTGTCCGGATAATCCACTATAATTGTAGAATGGGTATGTTTGTCAGTTCTTTTATTTTCCTAAAAATGAAATAGTTTTACTTTTTGAATCCAAACATTATTGGAACTATAAATTTTAGAAAATAAAATCATAGGTATCCACATTTTCATAGAAAAGTGGTATTTATGAAAACCTATAGATGGAGTTTTATTCAAAGAAAAACTTTTCTCCCAATGGCCACCACATTGACACATAGTTAAAGAAAGAGCACATTGTGGGTCAAAATAGTATGGCTAAAAATTATTTTTGAATGAGAATAACTAAATCCAGAACAATTCTTTAGTGGATGATGTTCTGAATACATTTTACCAAAATCTTATTTTCCACAGGTAATATTTGGATAATGTTTTTAAAGTAAATAAAATCAAATTTTAGTCTAATTACAAAATTTTTATCCTCATAGTCCATAGTCCTAGAATTTTAGTTTGTCCTGAATATATTTTTCATAAAAATTACTTTTTCAATATCCTTAAAAGGTTTATCCATCTCAGAATTAACATTGTCAAGGTTTTTTGAAATAAAAAAATCAAATGATTTTTCCTCAAGAGATGTTAATATATTTGATACTTATTTTGTTAAAATATTAATTCTATAATTTTCATCATGATATTTCCTATTGATATTACTATTTTCATTCACAAGTTACTTTTCAAAACCTTAAAAATCTTCAAAAGAAGGAAAAGAATTATCTTTCTCTAAAGAATATTCTTCATCTGGGGATTTTTAATTTTATTCATAATGATAATTATCTCTTAATAATATATTGGTTAAATATTTAGTAGTGTGTTCATTATCCATAATGCATTTATTCTGTGGAATCATTCTGGTTATAAGACCTATATTTTTTCCATAAGATATAATATCTATAGATTCCTCAGATGAGTCTACACCACATGCACTCTATAAATCGCTTTCCTTCAAGTATTTATTTACATTGTTCTTGTAATATCATTTATGATTCCTCTCATAATGTCTATCATTCTTGACCTTTATTTTCATCTTAGGAAAATCAGGTATGACATGTCCATATTTCATACATTAATAACATGTAACTTCTGAATCATTCATATCATTCCTATCATTCTTCTTATATATGTACTAATAATCCCTCTTACCAACAATCATATTAATCCTTTGAGAAATATTATCTAACTATTTATATAGAATTAATTCTGATTTATTAACAACTTTCAAAGAGATTTTGTATTAAAAAATTTCATAGAAGTCTTGTATTTCAAATGATTCGAAGTAGTAGTAAATGAAACACTCTCATTCATCTTATTAATATTATCAGAATCTCACTTCGATATAGTCACATTTTCTTTGAGAGACCCAAATATAAATCCAATATTAAATTTTGTAACAATAGATGTTATTTTTTATTCCCACTCATTCGGAATGATATCAATAATATCGTCAACAAGAATATCATCATCATAGCTTATATCTACCATTGATTGTAAACTATTCACAATAGTGATGAATCCCTGATGAACATTAACTATAGGATCACCATAAGGAAAAACAAAACCATGATAATCAGGTATAAGTATAGGTATTCTAGATTATACAATGCTTGATGTTACAAAATTTGTAACTTCAGGTATCTTGAAAATATAATATGCTTCTTCAAATGATGATATTTGAATATATATATTCAAAGTCCTATAACTTGATAATGTATTACAAATTTTATAATTCATTTTATATTCTTGTTTTTATTGAATTGTAATGGTTTTGATTTCCTTGTTTGGAATATTATAATAACCAATAAGCATAATAATGTTGTCAACTCTAGTGTTAATAAAAAATGTATGAATTCTGTCTCTCTAATTCTCATAATCATTACCATAAAAAAATTTGGTCTTGTTGGATTCAGATTTTCTACAGATCCAATCTTTATTCCTCCCATATTTCAAAAACGAAAATTTTCCACTCCACATGTTAGTGTAGTATGTATTTATAAGCAAGGAGTTTATAAAAATAACAACATGAAAAAGTAAAAAAAATTGTAAGTAAAATAAGGGATGAAAACATCCTTATAATACTAAGTATTAGAATAAATTTCTACTATACCTCCTTTGATAACAATTTCAGGATCTAAATATGAGATTTAGATACTCAAGTACAAGTTGGGGTGAATTATAAGTAAAAAAAATTCAATTCATAAACATATGGAAACTTTTTTTTATCAAATTTTAACAAATAACATTAAAAAGACCCTATACTATCATTAACAATGATATCAAAAGTGTCAATGGTCTGATTAAATGATATTATAATGAAATAAGAACAAATTTATACATAAGTAAGATTATACATTATAACATATAGAATCATAAATCAGAGTTATTACAATAGGTAAAGTGTAATAATGTTAGACTTTATATTTATAAAATTAATGCACAGTAATTTAACAAACAAGTAATTAAATAAGTAATAAAAGAGAAAAGATATATTTTAATCCAAAGATAATGGAATCCAACAACCTTGGATATAGGTCCCTTCATTTGTACATTCAACAAATAATGTCTTTCCCGTATAAGGGTAATCTCTTAATATGAAGATCAGAATTTGTCTTGCTATCCCCCCAAGACATCAACCTGTATGTTAATATGCACCTCTTTCTTCCATAAACATAGAATTCCTAAATTGAAAAATAAATAATAACCTCTATCTTAATTCAGCATGGATTCCATTGATTTTATAAAACATCAATGAAATTATCCCAATGAAAACAAATCTTATTTAATATTTATGTATGTGGAACAAGATGTTCAAAACATAAACTCTTCAAGGCTTTTGCATGAAGAAAATCTGACAGAGCTCTAGGAGAGTGTCAATTCTCCTAAAATTTCACTGATACAAAAACATTAAACATAGTTGTTATTAGAGGCAATATCTCTAACAATCACATTCTCCTCCAATGGTAATAATTCTGTAAAGTTTTTGTGAGTCCTGTATAGGTTCTACTCATAGAACGATCATATAATAACAAATTTGACAATATCTTTTTTATAACAAACTAAGAGAAACAATATCATTAAGAATATTAGAAAAATTATCTTCAAAATTTTGTAATAAATTTTAATGAAATATGGTAACTGTAATAAATATATTGAATTTATTTGTGAAGGTAAATTGGATTCTAGAAACATAGATAATTAGATTCTGATTTCAAAGAGAATAAGAGTATGTATTCCGAGATAATTGGAGTTTGATTTCATATATAACCTGGGTCTAATATCCAAGATAATCGAGTTATGATTTTAGTGATAATATGAGTCTGATTTCAGAGTGGATCAGTGTATGATTTCTAGGGAAATCAGACTCACAATTCTATGAGAATCTAACTTAGAACACTCGAGAAATTGGATTCAGAATTCTGTGAGAATCAGATTCACAATTATGGGGAAATCAAATTCACAATTTTTTAAGAATCAGATTAATAATTTTGGAAATATTTGACATATATATATGAATTTGATTTAATAGAAAGTAATTTTTCATAAGGAATGTATTTTTATTCAGGTCATATGAAAGAATTGGGAAAGGCATTGAAGACCATGGAAAAGGTTTAACATGTTCTAGAATATAAACAATCTTATAGAAAGAAAACACTACCTTTAAGAAAATCAATATTTGATTTCCAAATCATAAAGGAATAAAAAATTCATAAGAAAACTTATTGACTTTACAATGTTGATATTTGGGAAAAAAAGGAGGTTCAACTCCACGATTATGAATGTAATCCAAAATGGTTAATATTATTATCACAGGATGTTAAAAATAAATTACAATAATTTAATACATAAAGATAATTACATTATTTGAAGAATTTAAATTGATATATATATATATATATATATTAATATAGTACTAAAATTATTAATTAATATTTTTATCATTTGATATGTGAGGTAGAAGTATTCTTTATAAATTTAGGGTAATGTTTTGGGTCTTGGTAACTCAAAATCATTTCCTTGAGTTACATAATTATTTATTGATAATCATTTTCAAAGACATTCCATTTATATTTATTGAAATAAATATATATATATATATATATATATATATATATTTATTCAATATATATTTTTTTTAATTTTTTAAACCAAAATAAATTGTATATACGGTACTATTTACATTTATCATAAAAATAATGGGATGTTTTTGAAAAGGGAAACATAACAATTACTTTCCCAATGGTTATTACAAAATTTATTCAAGAAACTCATTACAATAATTTGATCTAATTATCAAGAAATTATATATATCCCATGATGTGATATTTTATATTTTATTAAATTATGAACCATTTTGAATAAATTGATGATGATATATTATTATATCTTATTTGTATGGTGTTTGATATTTTTTAGAATCTCAATAATTTTCCATTGGTTATTTAATTAATGGTGATAATTGTTTTTATGTGGAACACATATGTATAAGAGATGGTGTGATGGTTATTATTTTCCATTAAATTTCATTGGTATAAACTTATATCTCATGAGATAGTCTATAATGTACATAAAATTTATGTTCACATAGGTGTGGGCATGATGGTTTTTATCACATTTTCTGGCGTAGACATAATGAGTATGCTGATATAGTCTGGGGAATAATGGGTTTTCTTACACATGTTTTCCTATACATATTTATGTGCCACATCATCATGTCTATAATTCCCTGACACATTTTCATGATGTTTCTAAGGTTATTCAAAAATTCAAGAGGCATTTTATTTTAATGAAATTCTATATTTTCATGGTTATCCCATTTAATGTATCTTGAAACTTATTTCATGTTCACATGTTATATGTTTTAAATTTTTTACTTAAATAATGATCATTTTATAATCTTATAAGGCTCCATTATTTTTTGTGATAATCATTCATGGTTTTATTATTTAATATATATTTTTTGCGTTTTCTTGATATTCACCTTGTGTGTATGATCTTATAATTAAAGATATTTTTTCCATTACTGATTGTTTAATATCACATATTTCTTATTTTTCATTTCCCTAGGTCTTGAATATGATTAAATATTGTGATATATCTTTGATCGGGTCTATTGGATCTCAATTATAGATTTTTTTAAAGTGTTATCGAATATGACATTTATATAATAACATTATAAGACATTGAAACTCCTTCATAAGGAATTATGTGAATATTTTGTGATTCATTATTAAATTTATGTGATTAATATACTAGTTATGTTAATATTAGTAATCTCCATTATAGTTGGTATTATACGAGGGATTAGTAATTTTTTAGATTAGTTTAGTTGTTATGGAATATTAGTTTAAAAACATTAGTGTGAATTATATTAAAGCATATATGGGATAACTCTATGTATAGTACAAAATCCCAATGTTTTGTTAATCTATGGAGTATATAGATTTTAAATAAATACATCCATATATGGATACTAATAGTGTTTATGTTTTTGGATGAGATTTATCTAGTGGTAAAAATATTGAGAAGTGTCGATCAAGTATATCATAGACATAATTTTGGTTCCCATTGATGTGGAATTTATAGTTCATCTAGATTGAATCTACAAGGGTTTTTGATTTTGTAAATCACATTATCTCTATGAATCATTATGAATTGTTTGAATATATTATGACATTTTCAGTTAGAATTAAAACCATGGATAACGTATATTGAAACAAATATATTTAATCGAAAATATATACGGGTCATTAATGAAATCCATCATGCATGTCTATATTGTCCTTGTATATATAATAATAAACTAGTTTATGCATGTTTTTATATATCAATTAGTATAGGTAATGGAGGGAAACTGAAAAAATCATTTTAAAAATGGGTGAAAGGGATAATGTGTAGATTTTCAAAATGGGAAACGAAATAATATTGGGTAAATAATGAAAAATCTCGTGAAAATTATCACCTAACTACCTTATGATTTGGTAAATAACCCAAATCATGATGAGATCCCAAATAAAATTAGATGGATCATCCAACTATCGAGTCATTTATGAGGAAACACCCACTATATTTTAGTGGCTCCTCAAATACACTTTTTTGTTTGTAGTGGTGGTTCTATATAATGGAAAATATATTCTTAATTATCTAATTATGTAACAATGATATGACTGCTTTTGTCATATATCATATAGATTGTAACACTGAACAATAGTGGAGTCTCAAAATGATCACTAAATAAAAAGAGGAGACATACTCAATAGAATGGTAATAGATGAAGAATATATTTTTCACCAAGTATTTCTCATGAAATATTCACACAAGTATAAGGTTATAAATATTATAATTGATGAATATAGAAGACAAGTCTATAAATATATATATAAAAATTTTATGAATACATGGGTGATATGGATATTGTATTATCTCTAATATCGATATTAAAATTGGAAAATTCAGTAATTTATTAAAACAATGTCTTTGGAAGGAGTTTTCCATTGGATGCATCAAAATCCATAAAAATATTATTAAGTGAGATCTAAATTTATAGACATAAACATTAATGCCTCATTACTTCCCGGAAAAAAATGGAATGTTGAGATTTAATTAAGAACTTATGATAAGAAACATTGTGTGATGAAATTCCAATATACTACATCCAATAAATTTTGTTGAAGAAACTATTTAAATATATCATGGTATCAATGATATTTGTTATGTAAGTTAAATATGGAAACCATGACTAAAACTATCAATCCAATTCCATGATATTGGTTAACACCATATAATAGAATAAGTTCCCTACTAATGATTATACTTCTCTACAATGATTCTAGATCAAAGAGTTAGTGAATTATATGAATCAATTTCCCAACAGTCAATAAAATGACGAAAATCATCCCCATGAATCTCTCAATCCATGGGAATAAGGAAGGGATTTCACAATCACTATTATTGATGTTGATCAAGATAATAAAGTGATGCGAGGTGCAATTGATCAGTTTTAACGATCATCTAATACCATGATGAAAATGCTATCGAAGAGACCTATTATTAAAAAAAGGTAAAAGAGAAAAAAGGGAAATGCACTGGTTTAAACAAGAATCCACGACACCATTCAAAGAGAACAAAGAAAAAGATCAGAGTCCACTATAAAATTAATAGGAAACATCATAATCACCAAAAAATTTAGAGCAATATTCTATGGCACCATTAGTATGGGTAATCATATTTGGTTTTAGATTGGAGCATTCTTTTATAAATCCTTCTTTCCTAGGAGTAACAACATATAAACATTAATCATCCATAGAAATAATTACTATAACTAATTAACTAATGAATTATTATCATATGCATATTTTTTTTATAAAATTGATATTTTTTCATTTTTGATAATTTTATGATAAGAAATATTTATAAATGAATTATTAATATGGAAAAATGATTTATTATATATTTATAATTTTAATGGAAGTTTTTTATTTTATTTATTGTTATGTTTTTAATTTTAGTATTTATAATTTAAAAAGTTAACATAATATTTACATTTATAGCAGTCATATTATCTGAAGATGAAAAATAATGATTTTTCAGAAATAATTAATTTTCTAAGGAATAGTGAAAATTCCTATATTAGTCATGTTGACTCTTTAAGAAATTAATTTATTATATGAATACATTAAAATTTATTTAAAAATATTCCACATAATTTAAATATACTAAATTACAATAATTGTTTTTTAAAATACCATTTTTAATTTATAATATGATTTTAACATAATTGAACATTTATGTAGTGTTTTAATGATAAATAATTTTAGATTGTTCTGTTTAATTAATTATAAAAGGATATAAGGAATTTTTTTATTTTAATATTAATTAAATACTACTTTAATAATATTAATTATATTAAATTATTTTAAATTATTGGAACTGAAAATTATAAAATAATACTTAATATTTTTGGTTAAAAATAATCATAATGATGATTTTTTGATATTAGGTTAAAATTATTTTTCCCAAAATGCTGTATTTTTTTAAATATTTAATTTCATATTTAGAATAATTTTTCCTATGTTATCTAATAATTCTCATTTTATGTTTTTTTAATTGATTAATTACCTAGGTAAAATCATGTTAATGTGGAGAAAACTAAAATGGTAAAAGAGAGTAACCCTATATGTAAATGGAATATAAAATTTAAAACATGTTTCTTTTTAATGGTGAACGATTAGATCAAAATTAGATTCCATACAATATAATATTTAAAAATTTAGAGGCACTTGTGTTGAGATTGACTTCCTATTACAGAATAGTTTTCAGTATTCAAAAAAAGGGAACCACTTTTATCAAATAAATAGAGAACTATTCTCGTCACATTCCCTAAATTAAAAAAAAATTCAACCCAAAAAAGATCTCAAAGAATTTTAAAAACACTTATCCACATTATTTATGTTTTCTTATTCTAAAAGTATCACCACTAAGAGGAATAATTCACTTTAGAAAGGTGATAATCTATGAACTAGGTTGTATGTTTTAAAATATTTACTTATTTTTATATTTTTATAAAATTTTATTATTAATAAATTTTAATTTCACCATATTAAAATGATAAAATAAGTATCGTTAATAAAATTTAATTTCATTATAGGTTTGGTACACTTATTAATCACTATACAAATTTTTATTAAGAAATATGAACATTTGAATCACGTATTGTTCGGTCAACCAGCTTCACAAATCAACATGTTTTGTTTTTTTATTCACATAAAGACATGGATTGTTATTGTTTATATTTTAAATTTATATATTATATCAAAATTTAATATATTTCCTTAATATGGTTATTTTTTTAAAACACACAATTTAATGATAATTATAATTTAATACAATGATATCTGTAAATAACCTTAAAATTTATCATTACTATTTTATTCATGAAACACTACTAAAAATAATATTTAAAGAAATAATAAAAGTGTATTTTTTATAAATCATCTATTATATAACCTTTAATAAATTTTAAATTTTTATATTTGTGAGAAAATGTAATGACAATAACAATTTTAAGAACCATGTTCAATGTATTTAAGATTAATAACAACTTGTATTGAAAATGGATTACAACAATATAATACACGACTAGAATTAGTACTAATGTAGAATATATATAAGTATATAACAAAATAGTTTTTAATTTATGTTTCATATAATTGTGATATTGTTTTTTAAATAATTTCATAGAAATGAAGGTAAAAGGTAAGGTACATAATAACACCAAATATTTTCTTTGAGTTACATAATATATTATTGAACATCATTCTTTCAATACATTCTATTTTGATTGATGTCTTTTATTTAATTCTATGCAATATATTTTGAACCAAAATTAATTTAATTTAATCTATTCTTTTCATTTCTCTAAAAAAATGTGTTTTTTCAAAAATGGACTTGTAATAATGACTTTTACAATGAATAATACAAAATGTTCGGAAAAAACTTTTTATATTTCGTTTTCATTATCATAAAATGATATATATATCATAAAGTGATGTTTCTATTTTATTAAATTATGAACCCCTTTGGATAATTATATTATTACATCCTACGATTTCATAAATTCATGTTATGTTATTTTTTTAAGATACCCAATATTTTTCAATATTTATTTAGGTAATGGGGATAAATGTTTGTAAAGAGAACACATATGTGTAGATGATGATAGGAATGGTCATATAACAAACTCAAATGTATTGGAATATTATTATATATCATGTGATATCTATCCATGTACATATTTTGTTTTTTTACACCTGTGTTCCCCTAAAAATGTTTCTCAAATTTCTGGGAGTGGACTTAATGAGTTTATTCACATAGGAATGTACATAATATCATTTCTCACACATGTTTCATATACTTATGGATGTGATTTATTTTTATCATATTATGAAAAATTTAAATGTTTTATCATGTTATTTCATGTTTCAAGAGGTATTTTATTTCGATTAAATTTCATGTTTGTATGATGATTCTCTTTTATTTATCATGATTCTTATGTCATGTTCACATGAAATATGTTTTATATTTTATTTTTTATAAATTATATGTTTACTGTATTAGGTGGATCAATCATGTTTTTTGATTATGATACATTCTATTATCATCCCTTATTTAAATATTTTGGGTTTTCTAATATTATCTTCATTATTATGATCTAATACACTATGATATGTATTTTCCCTTATTTGTCATTTGTATTCATACATTTCTTATTATTCCATTACATAAGATATGAAAATTATTAAATCATGTGATATTTATAGGAAAGTATTTATAGGTGAAAAATTAATGATTTTTTTTCAAGATTTATAAAATAATATAAATATAAACTAATTTCTAAGACACATTCCCTTTCAGTCATTGGATTCTGAAATTTTTTTCTGATTTTTTATTTATTTGTTTATATTAATTTTCTATTGAAGATAATTTTAACATGGATCTCTATAACTGATACCTACCTTTCCAAGGGGATATATAAGATTATTTCTTATTGAAAAACATAGGTATATCCCAAATCAAAATAACTATCCATTCTGGAATGATCAAATGTTCAGGGGGTCCCTTTTTCCTAATTTATTCTTTAACGTATCCTTGAATGGCTATATGAAATAGAAATTTTTATATCACACAACACAAAAAAGAAGAAAATATAGGGGCATGAATTATTATAATATACATTATTGATGTTATTTAGATAAAATAGAGACATCAAATATAGTTATAATTGTCATATCCTTGAAATTAATTATGTATTCTATAAAATTATACTCTCTTAGGTCCTTGTCTGAAATACTAAAACATTGTCATGGGTTATTATTTCAATGGGTATCACACATTATTGAATATATTACTATGAAAATGGGAGGTATAAAATATTTGTTCTCTTTGTAGGTGAATACTCCAAGGTTCCCAAAATATAATATGATACCTGGGTGGATTACCACATATTTTGGATGTCATTAATTTTTAAGTGATAATATATGGAAATAACATAAATTATTAATTATTGGTTTGGTATGAAGACTAAATACTAACAGAATATCCTATAATCATCTCTTCATTCACTAGGGAAGCAAATTACACTATTTGGGATACAGGTTTAGGCCTTTGGAAGGGCCAGTTGGATAAAAAATCATGTTTTTTATAACATTCGATGATTTAGGTTGTTCATCCTCTCTTACCCCATTTTCTACCTGATATTGAAACCAACAATTGTACCAATAGAATATTATTCTTGAGAAATGATTGGTGAAAATTGATCATTATAATACAATATGGAATAATGATAATTTTGTAACAATATTAATATTGACGGCGAAAGAGATATGGGTGTATCATTTGAACCTCGTTGAAATGAGAACATTCACCGTTATCACTACTTTCACTACTTGAGTATAGAAGTAAAAAATTATTCAACTTTATTTCAAAGGAGTTTCAAATCCATTTTGGAGTTATTTCTGGCTTCCTGATTTTGGATGTACATCACCACTTCCTCATATTGGTCATTGAAGGAGTTATCTAGGGATCTGAAATCTTGGCCAAGTCGTACTATTAAAATTTCATCAATTTAGAGGTTTCCTCATATTTCCTTCATGGATATAAAATATATCCATATGTTATATTCACTCTAGGGTTCAATTTATTTTTGATAAATATGAACTTATGTAAGGCTAAATTATAATTTTCCATGATGTGTGACAATGATATGTTTATTCTTCTTCATGTGAAACTGTGGTGATGAAGTCTCATGAGGAAACATTACCTCCCTTCCAATCAACCATTTTCATCGATGGAGAAACATATTTTCCTAGTCACTTAATACCTACATGACAAAATAGTTCTCCTTAATCACCAATAGATTAGTTTCCATTAATCATTGATACTAATATCATTAGTTTTCCACATAGATATGAAAAAATCCATGTCTCTACATAAATTCATATCAAACTAATAAAAACCATAGTCTGGGAAAAACTCCCATATATTTTAGCCTCTTTTCCATCAATAATCAACTCATATTGGTGATCCGCCCTTGGTTGTTACTCATCACTCAAGCTAGAGGGAGTGGACCTGCACTTATTTTGAGGAAAGATTCATGGGTAACATAACAATTAGGACACATATGCTTGAAAAAATTACTTTTTTTATATCCTATCTAAAACCCAATATGGAATCAATACCAAGAATGCATGTTCAAAAAGGCGTAGAGTGGAATTGACGATGATAGTCCCAGTTGGAATTCTCTATGTTCCCCATATGAACATGTCATGAAGAATCATCCAGTTCTTGAAATCAAAATATGTTAGATTGTGTGGCCAAAATCCACTAATGCTATTAATATAATATTATAAATGAGTAATTAGAATTTCCCCAATGATGGTGAATTTTTTTCAAACTACATGGACCAGAATCCATCCCCAGATTACTTGTTAGGGGGAAATGAATTTTAACAATAACCTATCCTTTAATACAAGTTTAAATTTAGGATATAACAAGGATAGTTCTGAAACTACCAAATTAATTTATCAATCACTTTCTATATGGGTTGAAATTATAAATCTTTACATCATTCTCATTCCTTATTCTTTTAGAAAAATAATATATTCTCTCTAATGCATGGAAAAGAAACCTACTAATAAAACTATATTCTTTCTGGGGTGAGACCTTCAATCCCCAGTCTTGAAACTATTTTCCTTCCTAGATAGAATTATAGTCATTTGGATTTATTCATGTCATATAATTCAGGTATGTGTGAGGTCTCATATACTTTTTCTTTGTTTTCATATTATTGACTAATTAGCAGATGAGCCTCAGCCTAGTTGGTGAGGACTTATTAAGTGAATCCATGCAATATAGGTTCAAAACCATGTATAGCCATATATGTAGGATATTGTAAAATCACTATAGTAGGAACTGTAGAAGGTAGTGTGCGGTACTGTAGGAGGCATTGTTGTAGTTACTATTCGGTACTATAACAGCTGAAACTATTCTACTTGGGCCACCCGTTTTGGCATGGGGACCATAAGGCCTTATAGACACCTAGGTTTTTGGGTTAGTGAGGATTTCAAGCAACTTTTAAGTCCTTCATTCCCCCTCAAGGACTTTAGGATACATGATCAATGCAGTTTCCCCAGACAGACTACAAAAAAATGAGTAGCCTTAGAGGAGGATTTAAAGCATGTACACTCTCCAGAGTAGAACCAAATAGAATTGGAAGAATAGAAGGGTGTGGCTACACCATTAGGATCAGCCTATTCTTGCTATAGAAACCTTTCCACATATCTATGAAAATGTGGAGAGATAACATCATGATATAGATGCTGGGGAGGGGCAGTTATTGTAGTTATAGTCTGGTTAAATTCCCTATGACCTTTGGGTCATGTAATATCTTCATACCATAGGCCATGTAATATCCGAGCCTACGAGCCTTTTAAGGGTTCCTCCTCATCCCTTGAAAGAAGTTTATTAAAAAATCGATAAAAATGAAGGCCATAGGTCCATTCAGGGTATTATTGTTTAATTCATCTTCTTATGTAATGAGAAGAAAAATAAACATAGATTATATTATGATCCCATGAAATGGCATAATAGACATATAATTATTTAGTGACCATAGGAGTTGAGTCAGTTTCATCCCAATTAGAAACTGGATGGAAGAATTCTTCATACATATACAATTGAATAAATTTCACAATTATTATCTGCATATCCTATATGCTCACAACCACCTCACTGTGATCTAGTTGGAAGGTGTCCGCATTTGGGATCCACCTACTGATGAAATATGTTGTAAGATATTCTATTATATTGATCATTATTTTATAAACTCATATATATTCAAAAATACAAACTATATTCTTCCCATTACAAATTAAGTACATGTTTGATTCACCTAGAATAGATAGAACAAGTCTATACCAATGGAACCACCCAACATCGTGTCCCTAATTGGAGACCACACATGATTGTTGATACCTACCAACTACATGATGATGGAGTTGAATTTTTGATCATATAGCTAAATTTAATGGATACCTCCTTATTTTAATAGTAGAAAATATGTTATCACATGAAACATTAAGTGATTTTTTTCATTAATAAATCCTGCAGATACTATAATATTTTCATCACTCGTCGCATAAAGCCTTCATATAAAACTAAATTGTTGATTATATGGTTGATGATATGGGATGATTCTGTTTTTAGGATCCCGAACTAATAAATTGATATATTATCTAAAAATTTATTTTCTTAAATTACATCTCCCAATAAATCCATATGAAACTGATGTTTTAGATTAATGAAATGGAATTGGAAAACATTAACACAATCAATTATATTTGTTCTCCATTCAATCACTTCTAAATAAAGACTAATCTGTTCTAAAATATATTTTTTAAAATGGAATCATGATCATTTTGATATATGTAAATGTATTGGTTTTCAATAATTTCTCAACAATTTTTCTTATAGTAGATAAGTGGATTTAGATTAGTCTCATTAAACATATCACACTATTTAATAACATATAAAAATCATCAAGGTGGGTCACCTAGTAAGGAAATGTAAATGGTATATCCAAGATGTGTCCTAACCTCCTACCTCATCAATGTCTCTTTTACCAAGTTCACAACACCACATGATAATGTTTACACAAGAAGTACTAAGTGGATTTCACTAGGAAAATAGATCTAAATTTCTGAGAAAACAATACGTAAATGGGTGTCATATTTATAGAAGGTGGCCCAAAAATAATTCTAAACCATCATGGACTTGATTGTAAATACATCATCCAATACTAGTTCCTCAATACTAGATCCTACTTATTCATAATGTAATGAATTTATAATTGTTGATTTGTTATGTGAAAAAAATTGAATCATGAAGAGAAAAATTAGGGAAACTAATATAAAATTTTCCATTGGAAATACATGAGAATAGATTTAATTGATCAACTATCATACTAGGAGATTATGTATTATAATTTTAATATTATTATTATCATATGATTTACATCCAAATAAAATAGCCATGTTACCAAGTTAACACATATAAAAGTGACAATTTCCTTCACACATCACTCAATATTCCTACCTCTTACTCTCATATGGGTCTCCAAGTAGAAGAACCACTCAATCATCTATCCTGTTCAAAAAATTGATGGAATCTTCCCCATGGAATATCTATTTTTTATCCCTTTTAAATCACATGGTAGCCTATGGGGAAAATTATTATATCATTACATACCTTGTACAATGGTGATGCATAGCTTCACATGTAGCTCGATGCACCTATGTATCAAGATTATGATATCTAAAAACCCACACTGTTGATGTCTTAATCTAATACTTTTATATTTTCACCAATTCCAAAATAAAAATATCCATCCTATGACTATAAATATCATACTTCCATTATTTAAATTAAATTTATAGATAATGGGAAAAATGTCACCACATTGGCTGTGTCCCACTTTTAGAGATTCCAAGAAGGAATTTCAGAGACTACATGATTGATATTATGTTAATAGTGGGAAAAGAAAATTCCTATAAATATAAAATTCAATTTTCATTGGTGAATTATTATTGAAATAGTTTACTTACCAAGATACAAGTTGAATTACCCATATACCATGTGAATTTACATTATACAAGGTGAATTATTCTTTTATTAAAAAAATATATTCAATATGCATAAAGGTCAGACCCGTCATAATGGAATTATCAATACATGATCACATGGAGTAACTACCCCATCCTATGTTACAAACAATATATAATATGTATGCTTAGGATGAAGAATTTTGGAATCTCAAATAGGCCTGATAAAAACCTACTCCAAACCTTCTAAACAATCTTGGTTAGAGTATTCACATCAACATGCATCCCTTTGACCATGGATTCAGATGATAGATGGAGGCATCATTTCATCATCCAAAAAATCTGAAACACATTGGGGAAAAACCCTAAAAATTTCCATAAAAATTGTGGCTCCCGAACAGGTGGATAAAAAATAATTGTCTTCTAGATCAATAGTGGTATTTTCCATATCCTATGAGTCACAACTGATAAGTCATCCACCTAGAGTAAGCCCCTAGAAATTCTTATAGGATATCATATCTATCCAAACATACTTATCCCATTCCTCTCCCATTATTGAATAGGTTGTCTATTTATAATTGTAATAATCCTATACATAATACCAATTCAACTCCACTGTTACCGTCTAGTTAAATTATTTTGATTTCTCCAGAACAATTATTTCATAAACTGAACATGACCCACACGAGCTTACTAACCTGAGTTAATTGTGTCATTTCATCCAGATAAATCACATAATAGGAAACCTTCTTAGGTGTAAGACCATACAACATTATTTTTATTATTAAAGGGACATATTACCCATAAAAAATTCATACAACGCATAATATTCACATGGAATTATCATAAGGAGGGATCATTTAAGTAGGCCCCACACAATTCTATATTCACATAGAATTCATGTAAAATGTATCCCCAAAACATGATATTAGAGTGATTTCCCAATATCCTACTCTAAATATGCTAAAATCCAAAACAACATCCTCACTTCATGATGTTAAACTCCATGTTACATTCTGACTATACGACTATAATCTATGTAAATTGATTTAAATGGAATTTGATTACTATTTAAATTGGATAAAAATGGTCGGATGTTAAAACCCAAAAAAATAAATATTATATCCACCTCCCCATTTAATATATTCATTTTTAATCATCCCTATATCATCCCATATTCTATATTGTATCATGGACATTACTATGTGGTCTATATTCCCTCCAGGCCTCACCACATTATTATCATTGGGTTATATTCCCAACATAACATATATTTGGATTTCCATATTAAATATGAGACCAACCCATCCACATTCATCTGTATTCCCTCCAATGGAATATGTAATTGTTTACACATGCACAATCCCAACAACAACCATATTTAGGAATGTTTTATGTGTCATCCTTACCAATTGACCACAAACTACATGGATCATTCCTTGTCACATGACCTTAAAATGTATGTCAACCCCAATTAAGTGGAACCAAACTAAATGGATTCTAATTATCTTCATTTGGGAATATATTAATACCCCATAAAATAGTTCCCTATCCCAAAATTAAAACATATTCCACCCTATATGATGTTAAATTATAGATCACCGAGTTGTGGGGTTTGAAACCATAACATGAATCTTGAGTATAGTATGAAAAAATAATGAATATTAACATAATAAATTAAAGAAAATATTTAACACATGGTTAATAAATACGATAATAATATTTATTGTGAAAATCAAAAAAATCAATAAAATTCAAAGGAGTTTCTTAGAGTAATCAACAATCCCCCAACAAATTGTGTATAAGAACTTGACCTTGTATCCCATCAACTGATGCCCATACTATGTGATATGATCACCCCCAATCATCATCATCTAGAACATACCAATTAAAACCAAATTCAGAGTCATTAAATCATTATGAAACCCCACCAAAATATAAGAACCTATCAAAAAAATTCATGAAACAAAAAAAAGAAATTAAAATTTTTTAATGAATGAGAAATAGACCCACCTTCAGGAAGAAAGTATTATCTTGGTAATCCTATCAAGGAATTATAATTGTTCCACAACCATCAACCACACAAAAAACCTCATCCAAAATTGTTTCAGTCATGAGGCAAGACATCGAAAAATACAGAATCACTAAGTATGTTTCTAATAAATAACAATAAATGATATATGAACACTATTTATTAATGAAAATATATATCAACACAAACTAGATACTGTATAAAACCTTATTGGTTGCACATAAATAGTTAACCACTTTGATAAAATGATATTCCAACTTGAGAAAATTAAATTAATGAATAAAATTAATAATATCCTTATAAGTTTATCATATATGTATGATTTACAAAACTGAATTAGTAATGGAATACACATAAATGGATATGTTAGACACCCAAAAAACCATTGAATAATCACATTTTATTATTAAAAACCTAGGGTGATTATTAGAAAATACAAAAACACAACATACAGTGGGGATAAGCTATGGAAAAAAATTTAGATTTTTCACAGTTGACTGAATCCACCAGTGAGAACCAAAAAACCATGACAAGCTTCACACCAGACCATTTGTGTGGCCTTTCATTGGGGACTTTCCTGGTAGAGAGAAGATTCATGAATATTAATTTTGAATGTATGGAAAAAACAAAAATAAGTATTACAAACAATAAAGAAAATAGTTGAGCAGAATGAGAATCCCCCATTAATACATCACTACCGTAATATTATACCACCAACAAATCCTATATATCCTTACAAATATAGGGCTATGGATAGTGATTATGATAGATATAATAGTTTAAGATTGTGAAAGTGGTTTCTACTATATACCAAAAACACTACAAAAAATACAGAAAACACAATAAATGAACTCCAAAAATAGTAAAAACATACATTAAAGGGAAAGAAAATAATTGTGTGAGAAGAACACATGGGGTGAGTGACAAGTGCTTTAAAGTAATGTAGCAAAAGATGGGTATAATTATCAAGAATAACCATTTATCCAACTAACTAAAATATGTAAACATATAATTAATATAATTATTTAATAACACAGGAAATAATAATAATTGAGTTCCAAAAATAATAATTAATAATTTTAAGTGGGTAATACAACAGATTAAGGCATTTTTGGTTGAGTCCAAAGTTATGGTAATGGGTTTTGTTTATAAAATTGTTACCTTATGATTAATATTCCCACGTCATTGAATTTATTTATTTATGTGTTATAACTTATTTTATTTAGATGTATATTAGTTATTAATATTATTAATATTATTATATTATGGGATATATATTCTCTTTGTTATCAAATATTTCCTTAATCATTTATAACTTATAAATTATGAATTCTTTAAGGGTTTTATAAACTAACTGTATATAATTTGGGATCAAATTTATTACTCCACTAACTCCTCATTTATGTAATATTTTCATCCATGTTGATTTAATTTTTTATATTTCGCATATTAGTAAATAATATTATTTATTTTAGTTATCCATTAATATTTTAGAAATCCATTTTATGGGGTTTTTTAAAGAACTCTCATTTCATTAAATTATACTCTTTCTTCATATTCATTATCTTCATTTGTGTATATCAACTTTAATTATTTTAAATTTTATTTAAATTGGAATACATAGGAATTTACTTTTCCATCTTATAATAAATTCTTTTAAGGATTCTAATATCATAAAATATGGAATTGTTAGTTCAAAATTTATTCCCTATATTTTTAATATGTATATTACATATTTATATCTATTATTAAAAAAATAGTTCATTTTTATATTGATGAAAGTAAAATATTCAATTTCTACAATAAGACAAAATTTTCACTTTATTTATATTTATAATCCAATTTTACATCAATTTAATCAATTTGGGCGGACTTATACCATAAAATTCATTAAATGTTTTTCTTTAAACTTATATATCATTTCATATCTTTATCCCCATGTTTATTCTATATTAGAAATTTTTTCTTTCAATTGTCCATTTATTGAGATATTTTATTATAAAAATTATCATTTAATGTTATTTTTATATTTTTGGAAATGATTTTTGAAGATACTGATATATTCTGTTTTTGAAAATGTTATCGAAGCATTTAATATGTTTTCATGATTTCTCTTTGATTTTAATATAATTCCACTCTAGGTTCATTTTCACAAAATATTAATTTAAATAAAAAATATTTATAGAAAAATTCTATGAATATTTTTTTATATTTAATATATATTTTAATTTTTTTTAAGTAATTACATCCCTTGTTTATGATCAATTAAATTTTGTAAATATTATTGAATAATTTTCTCCAATATTTTATTATTTCAGATATTTTTAATATGTATTCTTAAAGTATGTAAATCCCATTGTAATTTGAAACATTTTGAAGGTTAATTATTGTATAACATTTCATTCTATTTGTTTTTATATGTTTTCAAAAAACTGAAATTATTTATTTTTTAATTATCTGTATTCATACAAATCCTTTATTTCAGAAAAAAATCATTATCATAGGATTAATTCATGATTACCATTTTTTAATCCTGATCAAACAAATACACATTATGTAAATACCACTCCACCATCAATACCATATATATAATTCTTATAATTTGAGGGTATTCAATGATATAACGATATTAATTTTTTGACCATGTAATACTCTTAGTATTACTTATTATCAATTTATTCAATATGAGATATTATTTAAGTAAAATCTAAAGACTTGCATTGAAATGATATTTAGGTACATATTATCATCAAATTTCTTCCATTGGATGAATTATTTTTATACATTTTCAAAATGTAATATAACTCATTGTGTTTTTATGAGTTAATCATCCTATAAATTTAAAATTATGTTCGATTAATTTAATTCAAAAAATATGTGTTTAGATCAATCATTTTACAATTGGTCATTCTAGAATTTTATATCCCTATAATTCATTGAGTAATGATTTTAATCTCATTAGATTACAATGGGACGTGGGTAGTGATGCTTCATTAAATATGTTATAATAGTATTGGTGGTGTGATATGAAATATTTTGTAATTTTTTATACTTATTTTTGATCTATATTTATATGTCATTCTATATTCTTAGTTTGTATGAATTCTTATTAAATTCAATTTTCATGTGAATTTCGAAATTCTGAAATTATATTATCATGTATCCGGATTTTGTATTATCATTTAACATTTATTTATTATGGTATATGTTATTCCTTCATAATAATCCCTATTTGATTCCATGATTTCATTCCTCATTATATTATTATGATATAAGGACTTAGAATCAATTATTATAATATTATGTTCTTATTTCACTAATCATTTCATTTTTCTCAAGATCATTTTCCTCACATATTTATGATGAATTGATAAATAGTATATATCACGTTTATAATTTTTTCATAAAAATTTTATTTTAGTTCACTCATTTATTATGGTTTTTAATTATCTAAAAAAATTATTGTGGGATGTCTCTATAAGAGATTAATGTTTGTGGAAAAATTGAGAATGAAGTGGAATGTTTACTGAGTAATATGATTGTTATATTTTTAATTTTTAATGAAACAAATCCATTAAATTATATGTATTTGTTTTAATCATAACATTTTTTGGATAATAATATAAAATTATGTATGTATTTTTTTCTATCTCAATTTTTATTAGAGTATTTGTTTAATGTGAATATTTGAAGAATAAGATTCATAAGGGATGGTCTAGCATGATATTAGGAATCATAGTATGGTTTTTTTATTTTTATGTATTCATTGAATAAAAAATTGATGGAAACAATCATGAAAATATATATTGATCAAAAACAGACAAAGGTCGTAATGAATTTCATATAGATTTAACATAATAAATTTACATGTTGAAGTAAATTTTATGTAGGATAAGATACAATTTGATTGTTTATTATTATTCATGAGATTTTTTTTGTTTTTATATTATTAAATATTTTTTTATTACTAAAAAAATTTTGTTTTAGGGAATAGATTGTATCAATCATATGATGATGAACACTATCGTTTTTGTAATTTTTTAATCAACTAATTTTTAAAAGGGGTGTTATAAATATATAAAATTTATTTTTTATATTATAGGAATGAAAAAATTATATTGGTTATTTATAATTTGGAATATGAAGTCTATATGTTTTTTATAAAATATGAAAAGATAAAATTGAGCTTAAGTATTATGGGAGTTCAAGAAAATATAGTTTTCTCCTACCCTAAACAAAAATTGGTGATAAAATTAAAAGTTTTTAATAATAATTTTAAGGAATTTATGATATATTTAATGTAAAATATCAAATGGAATTCATGTAATATCATTATAACCTCATTCAAAAGTGAAATAAATTTTACCTACAAAATTTTGATTATTGAAAAGAAATTATTGAGACAAATAAAAGTCTCACCAAATTCCTTGGTGAGTGGTTGACAGTTATTCTTTGTTTGAGTTATCAATTGAACTTATACCTAATGTATGGTGTATTTGAATGATACCAACACCAGTTTTTCACTAGTAAATGAAATCTGAAATATCATGTTTGACATTTAAATAGGTGGGATAATCTAACATCGCATGTTTTGGTATGAATTACTTATTTTCATTTTTTATCTAAATTTAAAATATTTTTCAATATAATTGAAATTCTTAATGAAAAAAAATCATATAAAATACAGATAAAAAAATTCGTAGTGATTTATTCAAATATCATTTCAGTTTAAAAAATATTTTCAAATAAACATGAATAAATTATAAGAAAACTGTATGAAGATTAATTCAAAAAATTAGAAGAGGAATTTAAAAATATGTAGATAGAAAGGCTAGAAGATTTAGATATTATACATTATAATATCAAATTAATTTAATACCCTCAATTATAACTTCAGAAATAATGAATTCAATTATAAATATAGAGGACATTTTAAGGAAGAAATGACCAAAGAAAATTAATGGTTTTTTAAGAAAGAACTATTTGTTATATATGAATTGAAAAGGGTAATGTAAAAATTATATGGTCATTGGAAATATAGTAATTTTATATATATTCATTGTATGGTATGTTAATAAACATATTATCAGCAAAAAATTTCTTATATTAGTTATTAAAAATATAATTAATTTATTTCTAAAAATATATATTTATAATATAAATAATATATTTTAAAATAAATTTTAATTTTACAGTACTTTTATAGAATAAAATAAAAATATACAAATTTATTTATGAAGATATGTATTAATTTCTAAAAATATGCACTATTATAAATTATTTTAAAAAATATACCCTAAAAATTTAATGAATGATTTAATGAAATAAATTTTTTATATTTATATATTTAAATATATTAATAATAATTGAATCATTAATAATTTAAAATAGATAAGAAAACATTAATTTATTATTCAATAACATATGTTTTTGAATAATATTTTCTTATATATTATGTGTTTTTATTTAATAAATTAATTTTTATCACAAATAGAAATATATATTATTAAATTTTATTTTATATTTTAAAAAATTCCTTCCAAATTATGAAAATTGTGCTTATTTATTTTATGATAAAAAATATATCCTACTATAGTAAAAATTAAGTTACAACAATAAAACATAAAATACGGTGAATGGTTTAACTAATGATTCATGTTATAAAATATCACCTGGAATTTTCAGTTAACTGCTTGAATGAGGTATTTAATAATAAATTTATTTCATTATTAATTTTTCTACTTAAAATTCATAATTACTTCTCAAAAACATTAAAAATGGGAAATTGGAAAAAAATACTACTCATTCTCACTTATAGAAGGACACCTCCCACACCCCAACCAAAAAAAAAATCCAAAAATTACGATTAATAACGATATTTTACCCTTATTTTTCCTCCTGGTGATATTTTAAATGTTTTATATGGCATTTGGCAATAATTATCCCCAAATCCTTCAAAAATAAAAAGGATTCAAAGATGATATTTGATAAATTCTTTACACAGAATTACCTATTACATTGGTTTTTTATTATATATTAATATCCCTTTTCTTATTGGGTTTTATTTATAAATATTATAACATATTAATAATATCATTATACTTTATAAATTAAAATAATACAATTAAATGAATTCATATTCATACCTAACAATTGATTATAACTGGTACTTGATATGTTTTTCTAACACACTATATGGATGATTCAATAAAAGTTTTATCATGGATGGTTAATAAAAAATAATTATCAACAATATATGACATTAATAATTAAATAATTTCATATTATTTCTTATATGTAATATTATTATTTAAATAATTATTAAAATTGAATATTTTTTGTAGTAAAATTACTAATATAAGCGCATGATTGATTTCACCTCTATGATTTGTACCCATAAATTCTTTAAAAAAATAGAAAAAATTATAAATAAATATGGTATTATCATTTTAGTACCATAAAAATTTTATATATGATGAATATTTTAATAATTAATGATAATTAAAACATCCAAACCATAGAAAGCAAGAAACAATTTGAACTACTAACAATAAATATCCATAATAAACCATGGATTGTTAGTATATATATATTGGAATATAACTGGTTAATATAAATTGAAATTAATACAATTTATGTGACAAAATTAATGATTAATATGTATAATATTATTTTTAAGGGGTTCAATCACATTAGAGATTGTCTAGAGTTAAGATATGGGGTTCTCATTCCCAATTTTTTATCATGTGATTATGTTTTTGTCAGTTTTTTGTATCATTATATATATATTATGAATTTTTTCTTTTGGAAGTATATTTATTTATTTAAATATTTATTTAAAATATATATATTCCATTAACATATCCCATATTTTATTTTTACATTTACAGTATAAATTTTAATTTTTAAAATGTTTCTCTCCAATAATTGTCTATATATTTGGAATAAAACCATTCTTCATCCTCAATTTTAATTTTTCCCATAATTTTTTTCCAATTAATGTCAATTTTTATATTTATTGTTTTTTTCAATACTAAGCCATGACCTGTACCCGGGGCTCGTTTCGTGGTTATCCCAAACCCACCTCTCGAAAGTTACGGGAAAGCGACTAGTGTCGAAGGCGTCAACCTACAAGTGGGAGGCATTTTCCTAAGTAAATTTATGCAAACGAACACTCCTAACCACATCCCAACACAATAATAAGGGGAAAGATGTACCTCCAAAACAAATTTGAGTGCAATTATAGCTGAAAGTATGTATGTCGAAATACAAACACAACAAGGAACTGAAAAGAACAAGTACAAAAAAGTAACACTAACATCTATCTTTATTAGACTCACCATATCGTGGGTGCAGTGAAGAAACTGGAAGCCGAAGTAGTATGTCATGTACACCCGGTCCTACTGGGCTTCGCATGGTTTAAGGCCTCCAATTCCACCCTCAAACCGTCTATTTGTCCCATCTCTTTGAGCACCCCTATCGAAACATCATTCCTCTGCACTAGACACAACATGTGTGGGCGAAGACCGTGCAGGGGTGTGTAACACAATACTATGTAGGGTCCCCCAAAAAATGAAGGACCACATAATAATTCCTCAATGTAAAGCATGAAACACAATACAACTCACATTAGATATATTCCTGGGTAGTAATAGTAGCATCGTCAGACACAAATGTCGAACATCAGATTCAAGATAACTCCTCCTATATCTAATACCGTGGGACTGTAAAGTCAAACAGAACCACATCCAACTATCCATGGACTATTGTGGTACTCATACCTGATTAGTATCGTGGGTATGATGGGTCACCCAGAGCCGCTATGCACCATAGGCATGTTGGGTCACACAAAGATGCTTCCCACCGTGGTCTAATTGAGTTACTCCTCATGTCGAGTACAATAGGCCTATAGGGTCACTTAGAGCCACTTCACACTAAGGGAATGCCGATTTACATTGATCCACTTCCCACTGTGTTTTCATCGAGTAGTCTTCATGTCTCCGCCAACTGTAGGGTTCTGTACGTAGAGCGCTTGGTGAAACCACTAATCAAGACAATTGTGGGATCAAGACATCCATATAAATACCAAAAATCATTACAAAATATATAACTCCTTGAGAAGGTCCCAACACCGCAATTTAACTATCAATCAGATGTGCAGTTTGCAAGATACTAGTGTTTTAGTAACCAAGAGACTAGTTGCGATGGGGGCCAGTCCGACCCGGTCGATGGAACAGACCACCCTGGCTGGGGGGTTTTACATCCCCTATTTTAATTATATGGACATGACATGACTTGGTATGGGTCGAGGTTGGTCATGTTTGGCCTAGCCAGTTGGCTAGGTCCTAAAGGCCTTGCTGGACTCTGCCCAATTTGGCCGAGGGTTTAGCCTGCCGGATTTCCTGGTGACCCGATCTTGGTAGGCCCAACCCAAAGGGTTGTGGTTCCAGCCCAAAGGTTTCGGTCCAGCCCCACCCACTGGGGGCGCGACCCAATGGGTGTGGGGGGGGGACCCACTGGTCTGAAGACTAGCTACATTAGCTGCCGGTATGGTGTTCTTGGGACATGGCATACCGCCATGTCCCTCTATGTCCGAGCACAATTAACAAAGATTGGGTCTCTCCTTCACTAATCTTTGATGGGTTCTGATTGGTCATCATCCACATCACCCGAGGACTCAGTATGTGGGATGACCACGGTCAAAACAAAGCCATACAAGCATCACGGCCCGATCGACCGTGGATTTCGCCGCACTGGTGAGATGCTCCACCTGGCTGCTGGCACGGTCGGTGGCCTGCTGCTACCATCTATCACGTAGCTGGAGCATGCCACTTCTACAACGCATATTTACACTGTCAACACATGGATTTTTGTGGATCCTTTGTTGGAAAACTTGATGTCCGCTGGTGGTCCATTCTTCATGTTATCGTCAAAAGGTGCCTCTGTCAGCCCTGGTGTGACAGTAGATCCTTCAGCAGACCACTGGACACACTCTAGTGGTCCATTATTTGTGCCGCCAGCACCCCTGGTCTCTGATGAGCATCTTCTTTACCGAGAAGCGATCAAATCTACCTTGTCATCACTTCAGAAAAATCATTCACCAGGTGCACACAAATGGAGGGGTCTGGGCGTTTGTTCATATCGGCATGCACCGTTCATGTTATAAGGATTAAATATGGGGGAGGTTAGGGGAGTCTTCTTTCAATCGTTACATGCCATGATTTGGACGTCGAAAATAAATCCCCAAAAATTAAACACCCTACCGCAAAAAAACCGAATCATGGGCCAACATGTTCTTGGGATGACCTGTGTTCGTCGTTTCTAGAAAAGGATGGGGAAGAACAACAATTCAAAAATCCCTCTCTATGATGTTTGTTTTTTCATTCTCTTCCTTGATGGATTAAGAAATCGACATCGCTTCTTGGATCCAATCATTGAATGGGTTGATGAAGAAGCTGTAGTTCCATTTGCAGTCTTCAATTTTTGGTTGGGGTGGATGTCCATCAGATATTTTCCAATGAATCCTCCAAACATTTAATCCCTATATTTCCATGTGAATTGAAGTATAAATAGGACTACATCACAGTTCTCCCATTATGATGTGACTTCTTGTCGTTACACTATTTTATTTAAGAAATAGTGTCACTATTAATCGTCATTAATTTATATTTAAGATGTGAGTTTAATGAGCTGTTAATGAGCCTCATTATTGTGCATCGTCGCCACCCTGTCGTGTCACTGCCCGCCACTCAAAGTGGTAATGGAAATAAAATAATTCTATTTTATTATTTTATTATTATTCTCGAAAAGTTTTGAAAAATAGCATTACTACTCATCCCTTGTTGATTGATGTTAAGTCATTTCTAGGTGAATCCAAGTGCGCTTAATTATACAGTGCCCTCAGATTTTCAATCTGAGCGATGGTTCAAATGGTATAAAATATCACTTTCCATGTTTATTGAACATACATTAATAAAATTTTAAAAGTCAGTTCCGGACTATTTGGACCTCAGAATCACGTGCCGTAGGATTTCACTGTCTTGAAAAAATTCCATATAAATAAATAAAATTACTTGAAAATTATGAGACGTTAAAATATCCTGACCTTATGGATTTATGTCCCTGAACCCAAAACTACAACTAAACAAAAATATGGGGTTAATATGCCTAAATATTAGAATCCAACTCTCATTTTCACTCCGGGAGATTCACATGCTTCCATTAGATGCACAGTATAGGAATTGATCGTCCACATAGGACCTGCTCTTATCGATCCTCTATCTTTATTGGGAACTCTGCAAACATTTCCACATCATCAATGTCCATATCTCCCCAGTCATGGAAGTGAGATGGATAATGTACATTCCTCCTCAAATTTTTATACGTATAAAACATCATGCACCTGAAGCATCTATGGGGGAAGAGCTTGGTGGTACATCACCTCTCCAAATCTACATAAGATCTGAAAAGGGCTGATGAACCATAAAGATAGATTATTTAACTAGAATAATCTTTAGAATCCTCTTTGGGGAGTGACCCAAAGGAACACATGATATCCCTCCTCCAACATAATGCATCTCGGTATCTTGTCAGAATACGACTTTTTTGTACCCTGTGCAGTACTTATCCACTCCGGGATGATCTATACCTCTCAGTGGTAGCCTGTACCAACTTTGGACCCATGAGTGCCAGCTCCCCTATATCGATATAGCATATGGGGGATCTGTAAGGCTAATATTACAAGGCCTCAAATGGTTTCAGGCCAATGGTGGAGTGATATCTATTGTTCTATGAAAACTCAAACTGTGGAATGAGGTCCTCCCAATTACGACCATAGTCAAGGACGCATGCACAAAGAATGTCCTCCAAGGTCTGTATAGTCTTCTCTATCTAACCATCAAACCTGGGATGAAAAGAAAAGCTAAAAAGTAACTATGTCCCAAATGACTCAAATATTCCTTTTCACAACTGGGATGTAATGTGGGCATCTTGAACTGAGATGATTATCAATGGCACACATTGATGTCGCACAATCTCCTGGATGTAGATGCATTCCAAGCCCTCTACCGCTCCATACTATAGGATGGTTGGGATGTGAACCGACTTGGTGAGTCGGTGAACAATCACCCAAATAGAATCATGACCTCTAGACATACATCGTAACCCCTTGAAAATGTATACTGAGATACCATCCCATTTCCACTCTGGTACTTCATGTGGCTTATTCAATCCTGTTGGAACCTAGTGCTTAGCATTCACTTACTAACTAGTGAGGCATCATTAAATGAACTCGACCACTGTTCTCTTCATCCCCGGTCACCAGTACTGATGTTAGAGGTCCCGGTACATATTTTCCACTCCAAGATGTACTGCCAAAGGAGAAGTATGGAACTCCCTCAACACCTCCTCCCGCAATTCTAGTGGTACGAAGGTGCGCCCTCTTATAAGGATGATGTGATACCCACCTATCAAAAATCCATTAGGAACTCAACATAAGGGTATCAGAGAATTTCAGTCCCCCCAATAAACATCCCCCATTGGTGTCTTTCTGACTCGTTGTACGAGTGGGGTAGTAAAATCCATTGACTATAGGTAAACAGCTTCAGCATCCTCCAAGATTGATATGTCCATTGCAACTAACTTCTCTATCACTTCACTCGGCCGCTGCAACCCGGTCCTCCTAATGAGTGCACCTACTAGCACATTTCCTTTTCCAAGAGTATAGCCTATCTCAAAATCAAAGTCCAATAGAAATTATATCCATCGCTGATGTCTCAGGTTAAGGTCCTTCAGGGAGAAGATATACTTGAGACTTGGGTGGTCAGAGTAAACAGTGAACCTCTCACTAATCAAGTAGTCTCTCTATGTCTTCATTGAATATACCACTACTAATAGCTCCAGGTCATGGGTTGCATAGTTCTTCCAATTCTACCTCAATTTTTGTTAGACATAGACAATCACTGATCACTCATATATCAAGACACAACCCACTCTGGTCCCTGATTCATCACAGTAAACTCTATACCCAACACCCTCCTTGGATAGTCTCAAGATGGTGGAACTAGTCTATCTTCTACTCTTCTCTAGGAAACACGGCTGTCAATTATTTATCCACACGAAGTATTTTCCATTTAGTTTCAAAGAAGGAAAGGGAATTTCTACTCTGATGAAGTTGGGCAGAAACCTCCTATATTAACCATCTAGCCACTAAAATCCCTACACCTTAGTAATTTTCATTGGTGGCTCCCTTGCAAGAACTACCTATATCTTCATCGGATCTTCTGAAACAATAGCCTATGAGATGACATGTCCCATAAAATAGACCTTCAGTATTATAACTGAAACTTGGAGATCTTACCATTATGATGGCCCCCTCAATGTGTATCTAGTAATATCTATAGGTGTGTAGCATGATGCTCCTCCGATGCTGAATACATCAAGATGTCATTGATGAAGGAGATGACGAACCAGTCAAGTTAATGCTGGAATATCCTATTTATGTGGCTCGTGAACACTACTGGTGTGTTTTTCATGATGAAAGGAATCACCAAGAACTCATAGTGGTTGTAATGGAACTTGAAAGTCGTCTTTTATACATCCACATCTCATACATGAAGCTAGTGGTATCCTAATATGATTTCTATATTTGAGAACCACTTCTCCCACTTCAGCTAGTTGAAGAGGTCATCAATTCTCGGAAGTGGGTACTTGTTCTTTGAGGACTCCTCGTTCAGGCGCCAGAATTCCATGCAGAACCTCAATCTCCATTTTTCCTTTTTACAAGAAAATAATTGGGGATTCCCATGGTGAAACATTTGGTCTTAAAAACCCCTTATCCTACAAGTCATCTTGCTATACCCTCATCTCACAAAGCTCTGCGGGTACCATTTGATATTCATGTGTGGATAACGGTGCGGTCCCGGGTTATTGGTTGATATAGAAGTATACATCTTTACGATGAGGTAGTCTGGGAACCTCATTAAGAAAAACATCCTTTTACCCATCCACCGCTATAGGAAAACTTGAAACCTCACCTCCATGACACCATGGGTGAGGATAGAAAACTGGTTAGTGATTGGTTGCACCCTCCTTAAAGTGTGTTCGTCCTATGCTGTAAGGGTTTCCTTTTCACCGGTGAAGGAAAACCTAGTCCCATATGTGCATACACACAACATTTTATGCCTAAAACAGTCGATCTGATCATTGAATGTGGATAAAAAATCCATATCCAAGATGACATTATAAGGCCCCGATGTTGCAACTAGGACAACCAATCCAAAACTCCTGACTCTTATAGTATTCTCACACAACTAGCACCAATATTTAATTGTCGAATCATATCCCATAGGAGTCACTATCCATAAAGATTGAGCTAATGGATCCACTGGAATCTCCAACAATTGAACAAGAGTCATGGAATGGAAGGAGTGACAAGCACCTATGTCTATATGTACTACAGATAGGATGGAAAAGACACAGATCGTACATCAGATCATCTTTGTTACACCATGGTTTTTGGCCTCTGCTGCCTCGAGCTGAGCTCACCATAGTCTGCTGGCTCCCAGAGGTCGTGGTGGACCACTTGGGGGTGGTAGATTTAACATCTCAAACCGTCTCTCATATAATTCCTCCCAACAATATCACATGCCTTGTCTGCAGCCCTATGGGCCTCCTCACTCAAGCTGGTGTTGCTTACTCGGTGGCGCCTTGACCTTCTACCGATCATCTGTATGGTGGGTCATCTTGTCACATGCCATGTTTCACCACTCACCACATGTGTATCACAACCTGGCTCCCTGCCTACTAACTATAGACTAGGAACCTCTCACCATCGACCCTAATTCATGGGGTCGTCCACTAAAAGACCTGGCCAGCTTTGGACAATGCACCTGTGGTCTGCTGCCCACCAAATACTATGTCGTCTAAGGTATGCTGGCAACTCTAGGTATTGTAGTCTTCTCCACCAAGAATATCTCTATATGAAGGTCTTGCTCTAGCACATCAGCCTCGGTAGGGATGCTGAGAGACAACACTAATGCCAAGATCTCCCACCCGAGTCCCTACAAGAAGGCTTAATACCTGAAGAAAGGGTCATGCCCATGTCATTAAAGTAGAGGGAAAGCTCTGAGAACCTTTTCAAGTACTCATCTGATATCATGATTCCCTATTATTGGATAAGCATCTCCTGAATTCACATAGAGTGCAACGTCAAGGATAAAACTCATCTCGGAAAAGCCTATCGATGTCAACCCATTTGAGGGTCACCTCATCATGACTCAAATGGTTATTCTCCATCATCTCCATACTGATCCCTATAGAAGGCTCACCTCCATGATCACCATGTGGTCATGTAGTGTCCTCACTAAGCGGAAGACCCAGGTCACAACCTCTATCTAGTCCTCAACGACCTGATGATCTGTCTCCCCCCTGAAACTGGGAGGTCTCGGTCTCTGAAAAACAAATTTGGCATTGATCCTACGAACTCCATCTTCCAGAACCACTTTTTGTAGTTTCTAACAATCGGGTGGTGGTATCACTGGTGCATCACCCAATGGGTCCATCTCTAGGACTAGTCCTTGAACGGACGCCTCGTCGCTAGGCGAGCTATCCTCATGACCTTATATTGGGATCCTGGATGGTCATCCATGTGGAGACATCCTTAGATTTATCCAGATATAACATGGTTAAAAGGATATACCAGGTGAGATGAACCTTATTCCAAAATAAGGATACATTTATGCAACTAGTATTTTCATGTATTGATCTGAAAATAGATTTCAAGGTCCAGGTGTATGGATACATCGACTGCCACACAAATACATGACTTGCTAAATCTGTAATTCGAACTGGCTACAGTTAACCCCATTTCCCCAAAATAAAACATCGGACTCCCTATATTTTTGGGGGAACTGACTGCCCCCTGATACCACTTTTACATGACCTATCACATGGGACCCGTGTCATGACTACCCCAAACCCACCTCCCTAAGGCTAAGGGCAGGCGACTAGTATTGAAAGAATCATCCTTTAAGTGGGAGGCATTTCCCTAATATGTGTACACACATGAACAAAACCAACCACATACGAACACACTAAAAAGGGGAAACATGTACCACTTAAACAAATGTGGGTGCAAGTAAAACTAAAAGTATGATTTCCATAATACAAACCCAACAAAAACATTAAACTGGAAGTACAAAAAGCAAAATATGAAAGCCATCTACAGTAAACCCACCTGAACATGAGAGTAGTGAAGCTACTAGAAGCCAAAGTAGTATGTCATATCTGCTCAGTCATACTAGGCCCCACCTAGTCCTAGGACACCATATCCCCCATCAAATTGTCTATCTGTCCCGTTTCCCTGAGCACCCCTATCGAAATATCGGTCATCTGTACTAGACACAACATGTGTTGGTGAAGCCCATACAGGGGTGAGTAACACAATACTCAGTAGGGACCCCAAATTAAAAAAGAATTACAATACATCAATTCCTCAAACTAAAACACGAAACACAAGACATGTCACATCAGTTACATTCTAGGGTAGTAATAGTAGATTCATCTGTCAAAAACATTGAACTCCTCAGCCGCTGGAGAACTCCTCCTCTATCGAGTAAAATTATCTTATCAAGTCAAACAGATCTATTTCCCACAAACAATGGACTAATGTGGTACTGATCCTGGATGAGTACCACAGAACTGCTGGGTTACAAAGAGTTGTTCCACACCGTGGGCCTGTCGGGTCACACAGAGCTGATTACCACCTTGTCTGAACAATGGTACTCCTCTGGTCAAGTACCATTTGTTTGTCAGGTCACACATAGTCACTCCCCAACGTGGGCCTGTAGGGTCACACATAGCCACTTCACATAGGGTCGTTGAGAAGTCATCAGGTCTCAGCCAACTATAGGGTTTAGTAAATAGCGCGCTTGGGAGAACCACTCCGAAATCCATCTTTCATATCCTAACAACCATGAAAGACAACACAAATAATTTTAAAAAATCTGAATCATCGATAGGGTCCCAATTTAGTAAGCGGCCAGTCAATTGGACCCACGGTTTGAAAGATACGAGTGTTTTAGTAACTAGGGTGATGGTTGGGATAGGGCCATGTCGGATCGACCTAACCAACCTGGACTAGGGGTTCTACATACCCTGGTTCAGTGGACACGAACTGAACTGGTATGGTTCGAGGTCATTCTAGTTTAGCAAGGACAGCGGGTCAAGCCCAGTGGGCCTTGCTGGACTCGTCCAAATTTGGCCGAGGTTCCATCTTTCCCGGTCGCCCAGTGACCCGGTCTAGTCCAGCCTAGCCCAAATGGTCGTGGGTCCTGCCTTTTGGTGCTTTTTCGGCCCGTCGACATGTGTCCAATAGACTATGATGTGGGACATGCCTTGCCCGATGGGGGCGCGACAAGTTGTGGGGTGGGACTCATTGGTCTGAATATCGGTCGTGTTTGCAGCCAACAGGTGCACCTAGGATGCGACGGACCTCCGCGTCCCACCCTATCCAAGAAAAGCCCGTAAGGATCAGGCCTATCATTCATGTGCCTGGGGACGATGGCGATTGGACACCCTTCAAGTCTCCCACATACTATGTTTTTGGGTTTACCATGGTCAACACAGTGCCATGCTGGTGTGGAGGATCTCAAGCACTGTGTCCTGATCAGCCGTAGATTCCACCACACTGGCGTGCCACTCAACCTGGACGTCGGCACAGCCGAAAACCAACTCCTTTCGTCTGAAAATTTTGTGCGCATGCCGTTGCTTCCACTCTGTACTACTGCTACAGGCACCGAGGTTCCATCGGATCTTATGGTGGACAATTGCATGAACTAGGGTGGTCCGTTCTTCTTGTCTAATGCACCCACAACGCTTGAGGAGCATCCTCTTTACCGAGAAGCCATCAAAGCCTCCTTTTCATCACTTATGACAAATCGTTCATTGGGTGTGCACAAACGGAGGGGTCTAAGACATTGTGTGTGTCGGCCCACAACCTCCATGTTAGAAGGATTAAATATGGGGGAGGTCTGGGAAGTCTTTGTTCAATCATTACATGTCATGATTTTAAACCTAAAAATAATCACCAGGAATGAAATACCCTCCTGCATAAATGCACAAATCATACATCAACCTGTTTATGTGTTGACACGCTTTTCACATTTCTAGAAAATGAGGGGGAAGTGAAAAAATTCAAAACCCCTAACTCTTTGATGTTCATTGACTCACTTTCTTCCATGAGGGGTTATGAAAACAATGTATCTTGATGGCAATTATTTTTGAAAGGCATGACCAAGAAGATGTAGTTCTTTTGGCATTCTTTGTTCTTCTCTAGAGTGTATGTCCAGCAGAGATTCTCCAGAGAATCCTTCAAATTTTTAATCCTTATTTTCCCCATAACATCGAACTATAAATAGGTGCACATCACAGCGTTCCCATTATGAAGTGATGTCATGTCGTTACCCTGTTTTATATTAGGAACAGCTTCACTGTTACGCATCAATAAAGCGTCATTATGATGCATGTTTAATGAGATATTAATAAGATTCATTGATGTGCATAATCTCTTCCCTGTCACTTCCCTATCACGTCATTATACATCACTAAAAATATAAAAATTATATAAAATAATTCTATTAAATTATTTTATTATTTTTCTCGAAATGTATGAATAATAACAATTCCACTTATCCCTTGTCGGCCAAAGTTATGTCATTATTAGGTTAATCCTAGCATTCTTTATTCAATCCTGCCCAATGATTTTTTTATCGTATCTATGGTTCAAAAGATATAAAATCTCGCTCGCACATTTAATGAACATACCTTAACAAAATTTCAATTTTTTTCCAGACTCTCAGATCCATATAATCACATTCCATCGAATTTTTCAGTCTCGAAATAACTCTATATAAATTTTAAAAATACACAATTTTTTTTTGATTTTACATTCTACTTCATTTTATTAATTTTTTATATTTATTATAATTCTATTAGGGGTATTTCATAACTCAATCCTCTTTCACTCAATCATACTCATTATTTAAATTTATTATTAAAAATTTGTTATATTATACCCATTATATTTTCCCATATTCTATTTATTTTTTATTTCTACTTAATTTAGATTTATGTATGATAATATCATTGGTGTTTTATTATTATCAAATAATGAAAAATGTCATATGGAGAAAATTTCTACCCTCATTTTTGAATATTTCTCTTCTATATGCATATTCTTTATTACCATAAATAATTATATTTATGTTAATGAAATATAAATAAATATTTTATTCTACAACTCTCTTATATATATTTAATTCTATATAAATATAATTTTATCTCCCTATTACTAATTTTGGTTACATTAAATGACAAAGAATCCACGAAAATTATTTCTTTTAACTTTGTTTCCAATTTATATCTTTCCATTTATTTTTCATAAACGTTTTATTTATTTATTATAAATGTTATATTTTCATGATGTTGTAATTTGAAAATAATAATTTATAATTTTTTGTGATACCTGTTGAAAAGTATTATGAATTTGACTTTTATCATTATTTTTATTAAAATGTTACCCAAACAATATTAAAATTATAATATGAATTTATATTAAAATAAATAAATATATTATATGTAATTTCTAAAAAAATTATTATATATTAAAAGAATTTTTTAAATTTATTTTCATGAAATTTTTCATAACCTAATTTCATTTAGAAATATTGATTTGGAAGCCATTATTTTCATCAATCATAATTATTTCTACAGTTTTCTATTACTACATATTTTTCCAATAAATATTTTATGATTTTTGATCATTCCTTACAATATTTTTAATTAATATCAACTCCCTTTTAAATTAAAAATAATTCATGTTACTTATGTCATTATCTCTCTCATTTTTTCCCTTCATATTTATTTATTATGCTAAAATTAATTCTTTGGTTTACTATATACATATTAGTGTAAAATGGGTTATGTGAAAATGAAATCCATACAAGATGATTAACCCATAAATTCCTTTAATTTACTCTATCATCAAAATATAATTTATTACAACACCAATTTTTCATGATTTCATTATAATTAATTATCAACGGATGTTTACCAACATATTCATAACATTTTATTGATTGGGGATATCTTTTGATATATTTGTAGCCAATTAATATATAAATGATACCATATAAAACAGTTGTTAATCCATGTATTAATATATTAATTTATATTTATTATTTCAGGAAAATTCATTATTTTGATGATTTATTTTTATATCCAATGAAACTTTTATTTATCCCATATTATTTCTATAGGTTAATCGATATATATTTTTAAATGTATATTTTATTGATTTCATGTGGCATACACAAGTAAATATTTATAATTATTTTATGGGTGAGTCTATAATAAAATGCCCCTCCAATTGATTAGTTAATACTTTCAATATCATAAGATAACTATGGGAAATGTGAAGATAAACCCAATACACTATATTATAGGTTGTGGGTAGTAATACCCAATCTAGTAGGTGATGTGACTCACTTATTGATGTATAATCCATAATGTTATGATGGTTTGGGAACTATCGGAATGGTTATATTTATCATCAATTATTTTTAATAATTAATATCAGTTGAAAAGATATTTGAATTAATCAAATGATAAAAATAATGTTTTGACATTTTATTAAACAACTAACATTTAATAAGGTGTTCAAAATTTTTAATTAAAGGAAAAAATTGAAATATCTTTTAAATAAATATATATAGTGTCTTGAATCATTTGTATTTATAAAAACAAATGTTTATAGTCCTTTTAAATTCAACTTATTATAAAAAGTGTTACATAATTCAACATTATTTGTTAGTTATCATGAAATATTAACTTTAAATTAAAAATAGTTACATATATATAGACTTTGTACATTAGTTTTAATAGTTAGAAGATGTTGAAAATAAATTTTTTCTTCGGTTTTCAATAGGTAAAAAAATAAAATGTAAATTTTAACATCAATTTTCAATTAAAAATGAAAATGAAATTTAGTCTAAATTTATCGAGAGAGAGATATCCAATGTTGGTTTTAATTAAAAAGTTAAATTTAAAGACTACTTCAAAATTGGACACATTGATAACCATTTTAAAATGTGACTTTAACCAATGGTTTTCATAATAATTGAGAATTATCATATTTTTTTTAAATTTATAGTAAAATAAAATAATCCCTAGTAAATATAAAATTAAAAACAAAATGTAGTAAAAAAATAATCATTAGTAAAATTAAAACAATTAAAAACATAAAGATATATTTCTATAAATTAAAAAACATACACATTATTCATTAAATAATACTCAAATGTATTATGATTATTGAACCAAATATGATGAAACATTTTTAAAACCCTACAAAAATAATCTTTTTTTAATAAAAAATTAAAAATTTTGATTTAAAAAGTAGGACTAGTAGTGGAACTAACCTTTTGAAAATATTTCATCTTTCCAGTCATCATAATAAAAAAAATAATCTTCAAAATTAATATATACATTCTCAAATACCACCTTGATGATTGAAATATGGTTATTAAAAAAAATATTTAATATAAGAAACACTATATATATAATTAAACATTAGTTCTAAGTAATAAATATAATGTGTCACAATTGAAAAAAACTATGACTAGCGTTTTTATTTTTTGATATTAGGTTGCATTGTAAACCACCACCAAAAGGTTTCATAATAGTTTTTATAAATTTATTATAAATTTTTTAGTGGTATTTTTCCTGTAATTGTTTTTAATTTCATTGATTTTTTTAGAAAGTGATAGGTATTTTTTTACTATCGATTATTACGATTTTTATAATTGGTTTTATAAAATTCATGAATATATATATAACACGAGTTTTAACTTCCACTATATTTATATGTTTTAGAAAAAGGAGAAGTTTTTTCCTCTATAAAAATATACAACCAAATAAGGTCATAACCAGATATTTATAGAAATGAAGAGATTCATATTAAAACAATATAAAATATATGTTTTTATAATATAAACCTAATAAAATATAATAAGTTAAATATAATGAGTTTAGTTATAAAACAACCCCAAAAAATTTAATATGTTTACTTGTTACAATAAGATAAATTAAGTTTCTATTAATCTCTTTCACTGTTTCGATATACACTCCCTTATATTGACACATATTTGATTATTTTCAAGATTACTAAATAGTGATGAATATTTTAATTTAAACAGAAAAGAAATACATTTTTTTTAATAAATGATTATGAAATTGGGTGATTTTCCTACTTAATAAAACCATATAAGGAAACAATTTCATCAGGGATATATCTATTAATATTGTAATAAGTTCAAGAAATTTTTTCTATATAGGGAAAAAACTTATATCATTTTTGTATATATAAATCCCATGTTTTTGTACTATGTTCCCCTATAGGAATATTTTGTTTTACATAACATGAAATTCAATCTATGCATATAGACTTCATTATTATCAACCATAAAAAAGTTGACATTACTATATTACATAGTGACCACCTATAAAATAATATGGTAATGGTTATGAAATCACCTCGTGCGCAAAACCTAGATTCCCCTTCCAAAATTCATGACTAATATGATCATACTAGGATACTGATAAGGATTTTGTAGTTTCAGAATCCCATATTTATTTTCTTTTAGATTTAAATATAATATATGTCAAATTTAATTTCAATAATACCATCAATATGAAACAAAAATATAAACATTGAGTCTATGAAATGAGGGAATATATTACTAAAAAAAGTAGTTATCAATCTCTATCTACATTGCGTGGTGATATCTAAATTTTTAATAAATTTTATTTTTTTAAAATATAAATCATATATTTGGTAAACAATTGTTTTATGATAAATAATTAAAATTTATAATAATATCCTTGGTCTCATAGGTCATTATGGTAATTGAGATGTATGACTAAACCATTATAATGAAAAATAGGTGCATTCCCCAACATAGTTAGCTTGATAATTCACATAACACTCATTAGATTTCATATGATAATCCAAAAAAGTTTCATTTCTGAGACTTGTTTCAATAATTTACTGTTAAATATTGAAATGAGATAAATATGAAAATTTATATTTGAAATAAATTATATCATAACATAAATATCTAAACTGATTAGAATATTTCCATTGTGGTTATGTTTCATATTAAACAATGTGAATTAGTAGTTTGAGGGATGATTTGATTCTCTCATGTTGATACATTTGTCCATGAATCATCCGTAAATTAAAAAAAATGTAATTTATTTGTGATATATGAAATTACATATACTTATTATATACATTTATACATGTAAAATGAGATTAATATGATATTATATTATTCAATACCATCTGATTCTCATGATGATGACTATCAATAAAAATATCCCACTACTCTCAAGGTACAACTAGAAGTATATTACCGTTCATATGTATAGTGTTCAACTATTTATAATTGAACTAATTACATAATGTCCTTTTTAATTCATTATATATCATACCGAAATTTATTTACTAAGAATATCATGTGATAACATAAGACACACTAATATAGATAAACATATATAAATAATGAGATTCATTTTAAAAATATTAGAACCAAATTAAATAAATACAATAAATTAAATTATAATATGGTAAATTTTCCATTATTAATTAATCAAATATGTCATTACATTAGGATAGAGGCATATCAATACAATATGATTATTTAATTTCACATGTCACTAGCTCAATAAACTACTCATAAAGAATATAGAAAAATAATCCTTTAGCTTCTCTTATGGTGACCCCCAAAAATTAAGAGTATAACTATATTTGATCCACTAAAATTTATCACATATGAACATTTATTTTTTGTCTCAGTATTAATATTTTTTCAATCTATTATGAAAATATAAATTATGAGCATTAAAAATCAAAATAACATTATTCATATAAAAATGTGTACTTATAACCATGACCATATTATAAATTATTGTGTATAAAAGGAGATCATATGTTTTATCACTGAAATTCTATCACATGATTTACCTTTTAATTCAATAGGTATAATGCTAACTTCATATGAGAGGGAGACAATGGGAATTATAGATGCTATAGGGAGGGAGCCTAATGGGATTTTGGGAATCAATAATGATGCTTGCACAACAAGGGGTATATCAATTAGTATTCAGCATCTATCAATGAATAAATTCTTTTTCGGTATTTGAATTATTTGTACATGTGAAACAAATAAATACATTTATTTCAAAAGATTCATTAAAAAATTTGAAATAATAACGTATGTATTGTTCTAAAAAATATAATACATAACTATGTTACCAGGTGATTTTATATAAACAAAAATATAAAATTTAATTTTTTTAAAATATATAATTAATGAAAAAGATAATTATGATAACATATACACTATACTAGAAACGAATAAAATATAACATTGAATTTTAAAAAGATATTGGATGAATTAATATACAATCATTTTTCATTCAATCACATTTTTATTTTCTTCTATTATTACTTATTCTTCACTATCCACCCTTGAAAGACTCATATTTTAATATCATGATCAAAATATTTGTCAGTTTCAAACTTTTTATGGGATTAAATGTTATAGGTCAAATATTTCACTTCATTTCCCATTTTATACATGTCCCCTTTTTTATATAGAAAATTACACAACACCATTCATCTACACCTTCATAAAAAAATATATCAACTTTTTCATATTATTAAAATATATAAAAATCATGTACTTCATGGTTCCTAACATCCATCAGGAAAAAATAGTTCACAAAACTAAATTTCATGAATTCTATTTTAACACCCCTAGTAATGTCAACAAACCTATATTTGGGTAAAATGATTGAAAAATGTTTATTGAAATTTAATTGGATAATATCAATCATCATTCTATAGTATAGTGATTAGAAAATTATAAATATTCCACTATTATTTTTTTAAACCACTTACTGAGTGACTATATGAAATTTGTTACCACTCAGATTGTTAGTGTTGAATTTCCTACTTTTGATTATAGAATCCTCATAAAAAAACATTAAATCTTCCAAAAACATAACCACCATATCAATTTTCTTAATCTAAAAACGAAATGAAAATTATTATATTTAATAATAAAATATATATCAATTTAATATCCATCTCAATTTTTTTATTTAATAACTTACCCTAAATTAAATCAATTCTATAATATCTATATAAATTGTGGTTCATGTGTCATTCTCAATTCATTTTTTACTTATCTAATATGTCTTTGTTGGGTTCTGAGATATTTTACAATATGATATTCAATTTATCAAATTGGTACTATATATCAATGTGATTGTAATAATGTAATTTTTGTAACTTTAATAATTGATATCCTCTCATCCATCTAGAAAATTGTAGGAAAAATTACTGATTTCTATGTAGTTTAGATTGATTTGATATTCTACCAACACATTCAAATTTATTTAATCTTTTATCAATATCATCCAATTATCTAAAATAGGCAATACACTCACTGTTAAGGTATCCTTCAGAAATAGAGCCCTATGTTTGATAATTAGTTTTCATGTATGATTTAAAATGTCCAAGGTGTGTGTTATGTAAAATGAATGAAACGTAGTAATATATTTAATGAAGGCTAATTAATTGTTTACTAAATATAAAAAACATAAATATTAACAAGACATAAATTGGATACATTTGTAGATTATGTATGAGACATCCTAATTTATATTCCATAAACAAATTAATAGTTAACTTAATAATAATAATAATAATATGAGTAAAAATCTCATTTCAATAATTTTTTTTTCAAAAGAGGTCATGATTCATTTCAAGTTGGGTTTTCTATCATAGTTGTCTAGGCATTGTGAAAAATAGGGTACAACTAAATTTATATTTTTTTAGCAATATATGTAATTCAAATGGTTTTCTAAGGTGTGTTTATTGATAAATAAATCCAAATTTTCTCTGTATATCACAATTTTCCTACACATTGTCAATTAAAATTAAATTTAAACATTTTGATAACTTCCACTTATAGAAAAATGAATATGAAATATTATGTCATTAAAAATTAAAAAGAATAATTAATAATTTATTTATAAAAGATAATTAAATTTATAGAATATTTTCTATAATAAAAAATTTAATTAAAAATATACTTTCACTTAACTATCCTTTAAATGTGTAATTTATTTGGTTAAGAAAAATGTAACGATATTTCTATTGGAAGAGTATTTAAATTATTTTATAATTGAATTATAATCATGATATATTATTTATAAAAACATATCCATGAAATGAAATATATACCTTAAAAATAAAAATATCATATAAATAAATTAATTCGGTTCTTAAATTGAGTATCGATTTATAAAAATAGAATTATAACATAAATAACAATTTTAATACTGATAAATATATATGGGATAAATAACCACCAAAAACATAATTTACAACTCAAAATTTTAGAAAAGGGAAATTAATATACATGATAACATTTATTCATCATATTCAAGGTAGATATGAGTATTTCTATCCTTGAATTTATAACTTGACATTCTTGAATTTGAAAATAGATTGATTTCTAAGTGCAATCAAGGGACCATGATCGATGAATTGTCGGAAATATGGTTTTTTTAAATCAAACCAAATTAATAATTAGATATTAATATGATACCAATGTAATATAATAACAATAAAAATTCAAGAACATAGTACATATAGTCATATTTAAGAAGAAAAATTTTAATTGGGAAATTAATATTTTAAAAAAAATTAATGGTGAATATTTTAATAACACTATTAACAATAAATGAACAACAAAAAATAATTGAAATACAGTTTAAGATAAAGTATTTAAAAAAATATTATTCATCTTAATCAATAATGTTGATTTAACAATAATAATTTACTATCTTCTATAGTCAGAATTATAACCATACCATGAGTCTCTATTTATCAGGTTAGAAAATAACTGAATGTAATCGTGTCTTTTCCCCAATGGACAATTGATTCTCCTTTCAAAAAATAATTATACCCTAAAATAGATTAAAATAAATAATATATATAAATATATATATCCTAGTTACCAATAAATAACAACATTCACTGTTATGTATAATCATCTCAATCTAAAACCAAAAAACATAGTCAAAGTTTACCATGCATTGTACCATCAGTCAGTATACATAGATTCCTCAATCATTTGCTAAATCATTATTCTAAATACTATTTTTCAATAAATCCTGAAATCATTTATGATAAACCATCGACATCAATATCTCATAAATAATCCCAAATAACATCATTAATATATTAATAAATATCATCCTTCGAATGAATACAATTCTTCCAAAATTCAATTTATTTTTTACAAAAAAAATGTGAATTATATTTAATATAATATGTTACAAATGAAAGAAAACATTTAAAACACAATAAAACCTCAACAAGGTATCAATTAAAAATAATTCTGAACATAGAATGATATAAAAATAAAAACAAAGAATAATTTTCTCAATAAAAATGTCCATTGTAATAGTAATCTATCTATGTCTATCCTATTATGGAAAACCCCAACACAACATAGTAAACCCTACACCCTCATTGATAACCTAATCATAAAAGGAATAAAAAACTATATAAAATTCTACGAATACCTATTGTGTGACTCCAAGTCTAATAAATTGGGGAGAACAATAGTTGAAGTGAATCTATGAATGAAAACTGTATCCAATGGTGAGTGTGAGGGGGTGACTACACTGGTTATTTTGACTCAATGAATACATTATTCAGGAGATTATATTGGGATTAATGATTTCAAGGGTATAATTTAAGTAGAGATGGTGGTGAGATTAATGAATTATTTATGTTTTTTAGAAAAATTTAATCAAGTTCAATAAAGAACCAAAAATAATAGAAAATCGTTAAAATATTATATTAATATATTATATATACCTATAATAATATATAATTTATATAATTTATATTTTTAATCAACATGTGATCTTTATTGAAAACATTCAATGACCTATTATATATATATATATATATAACCAAAACATATCTAAATGAAATGTTTTAGATTAAATAACTAATAGAATAGAAAAAAATGTATAAATTCAAAAAATATTATTAATTAAAAAAACATCACCCAGTGATGGTAATAACCAATAGCTTCTTCATTCATGATGGTAGGATAAGAAAAATTTTCAACTTGTAAAGAAAATACAAAAAATTTACCTTTAGTGATATTATAATGAATAAAAGAAAAAAATTATAATTACTCTTACCTATAATGGAATTGAATAATCCAAAACATAATCTCTATAATTTATATTCTTTCTTATATAATATAAACTCTACTATGAATCATTAGGTATTTCAAAACCATTGAAATGCATAATAGATCTATAATTCCATTAATGCATGTTCTCTATTCTTATATACAAATAATTTTAAGATACATAATTAGATTAAGAATAAATTAAATAACTATATGTTATATTGACTTATAAATGAAAATTGAAATTGAAAATTACTCATATGGAAAATAAGTATGACATGGGAATTATGATATCAACACATATAAATTCAATGATATAATTTATTAATATTATTAATAGATAATCTAACATACATATGTTAGTACACATTGAAAACAAAAAATATTTATACACCATAAAATATTTCATTTATAAATGTTTTCATCCCTTGATAGGCCCTGAAGGTGCCAAAAAGATCTTATTCCAAAAATAATTAGTCCAATTTTCAATTATTATTTATATTTTATATACTAATATATATGTTAAAAATAATTTATGTTCCATAATAATGGGTATAGTCTCCTTTTGGGAGGGGCAAATCAGTTCTGCCAAATTTTTATAAAAATTTGAAAACACAATTAAAATTTATCCCCTATTGATTTTTGAACCTATTATTTAAGTTATGAATAGTTTATATATTTATATTTTATTAAACATTAAATATCTAAAAATAAGGTAGAATTTATTGTAAATGGAAACATATTGTGTTTTTAAAATGTTCATCCACAATGAAGGTAACCTACTCATTATAGTCTCTTTTTTATGTCATTGATTTAATGAATTGTTCATAAAAGTGATAATTATTTGGGTTGAGAATGTATCATCCTCTAGTCAAATCCTACAAAAAAAATTTAATCCAATGAAAGAATTATGGAAATTTGGAAATCCAATTCCATTGGTTATTCACCATTCTATTAATAGGATAACTATATATCCTCCTAGAAGTCATCAATACCATAAATGATATAATGGTTTTATTCTTCACAGTACCCCCATTCATTAATGAGACTCCTTTATAAATAGAATTATTAAGATATACATGATGTTTTGGTATGTCACAACATCAAATAATTTTATCGTATAATTCATGATAGACATTAACTCCCTATAGCCATTCTTCTTATATTATGCCACATAGTTTCTATAACAAACCAATTTATAGTTTCTTATTCAGAATTGGGTAATCCATCCTTCCACAACTATAGAGATTCTAGTAATATTCCTAGCCCAATAATTCACCATCATGAATGTGTCGATTTAGTATATGAAAAATAGTATTAAACATCGATATCTTATAAATCTATTTTTTATTTATTTTTTCCATCACTAAATTTAACATATGAAATATTTCGTATCAGATGATCTGGTATCTATTATAGTATCTTTTTTTTACAATTTATATAGATTCAATACAATGGATCACTACTAATACTATATTTGGGTTATTCTAATTAATTGATATATTTATTTATTTTTCTTTAGAGTATTTTTATATTATTTCCATCAAAATATTTCGCCTTATTCATTTCATATTTTATATTATTGGATCACTATAATAAATTTTTTATATTAATAATATAGAAAATATTCAACTATCTAATATTTTTTTCTCATATAAAAATATTCATTTACTTCATGTGGTGATTTCCCCATACACATTACAAATTCTTTATCCTCATGTAATTATCTATAATAATTTTCTTCAAATAACAATTACCCCATTTATTTTGTGATTTATATCAACTCAGTAATTCTAAATTCTAATTCATAAATAATATTATGGATTCTTATTAATAAGATATTTAAATATATATGGATAATGAATGAATCACAAATAATATTTGAAAATAATTTAATAATAATAACATTGGGTTTTGGATATTTTACCTATGATATGGAAATAACTAAAATTTCAAAATGATCTCAAACAAATAATTTGATTTGAAAAGAAAATAACAACATAATATTGTTCTCTTCTATCTAAATATCATATTCTGAATCATTTTTTCAATCATAATCTCATTTAAATGGTCTAATTCATTGGAGACTAATTTCTGTGTCACATAATATGTGTCTCAGTTTTTCATAAAATCTCCCATTTTTTGAAGTGTAACATATTATGTATGATTTTAATCATATTACATATCATATGGAGGAGAACTAAATATCATAAATATTATATAATATAACTCCCCTTCAGAAATTATTAACTTCAAATTAGAAAAAAAACACACATGAAATAATATATTATGTATTTATAAATTTTTTATAAATTCTCTAAATATTTCTTTTGAATTAATCACATCAAACACGCCTAGATATCATAAATAGTCCTATATGATTTTTTACATTTCCATAATTCTATATTGGGTTCTATAAACTTATTATGTATTCCCATAATACATTTTAAAAATCATTGAATGATAATTTACATAGGTACATTTCCCCTTCTATTAGGAAAATATCATACGAATACAATAAATTTATTATGAATGAAATTCCTTTTTCATTTTTAGGACTCAATTTAAAAAATAAATTATGTATGAATTTTAATCTTCTTTTTTCTATCATATATATTTTTTAAATTCTCATCACATTACTAGAAATGGTTTTACATATCATTAAAATATGATGTGTATCATTTACCATGTTCATTTCTATGTTCATTTTCTATAAAGAAAAGTCCAATATATTATGTATCCCTATGGATTCAACATAGTGTCATTTTATATCTTATTATCATATATTTACCGAATTCATCACCCAATATCAAAATAAATTAAAATGTTCTTAGGGTATCTCAAATTTTGTAAAAAAATTAAATTACATATATAAATTATCCAACTAATTTAAATTCTTTTTCATAAAATTAAAAAGTACTTTTTCAGCATTTAATTATTTCATTAATATTGATTCATCACATCTCTATTGTAGCTTTAAACCTATTTCCGAAAAAAATCTATTCATTATTTATTCAACACTATATGTGTTATACATTATTTTAAAAAATTCATGAATGGATTGTAAATAATAAAATAGGTTTTAAATTATTTGAAAAATAACTCTCTTGATGTTAAATAGTCTATGAATATTCATTATTTTTTTGTATTTATTTCATTTATCTCTCATTAGCACTTGAAATTGACTCACCAATATATATATCAACAATAAATAGATTTAATGGCTTCCCAAAAAAATCTAAAATCCTATAATTCTATAGATATATGAGTAGATTTTTTTAATTATTATAATGACAACATATCACCAATCATTATTAATATCATATTCCATATGAAACTTTCAACATATAATGAATTTATTTTATGCAATAATATAGAAAAAAAATTAGATTTATTAATGAATTTGGTTTACTCAAGATTCCACTGCTGGACATTTTATTAGAACCCAATCCACATCTAATATTAATTTCAATCACTCCCTATTATTAAAAATAAAAATATATTTAAATTTAATGAAAATTTTTTTGGTTTCATTCATTGATCAAAATATCTAGGGTCATGAAGATAATTATATTACCACAAGGACATATTATAATACATTTGTTGGATTTCATGACACCAGATTAAATTTACAAATGTGGCCACTTTCAAACTAATTTCTATCACCATAGGTAGAAAAAATTCATTTTAGTGATCTTTTTCATTACAAAAAGTCACTGTGAAACTTTTCTAGAGCTCAAAAATCATGGAACTACTCTAGGCCAATTTTTCTTAACTTTGGGTTTCAAAACATGTAGGATATTGAAATTAAATGAAATAATTATTAACATATGTATTAACATTTATTCATTAATATATTTCTATTCTAAGGGTGTGAAACCCTCCAAATTTTTTAATCACAAAACCCTCATTATAGACCCCAAATATCAATCCCATGAAATGCCTTTGGAATTGAGGCAGGTTATTGGATCTAATACAATTTTGTTACACTGAATCCCAAATCAATTTATTCAGGTAGGAGCATTATATTTCCAAATGTGTTCCCTCCCATGCACAATATATTTTCAACTACTAGTGGGGGTATGCGTGTTGTCATGGGGAAACTATTACATCAGTATAAAAAATTCATCCATAAAATTCCTAATAAATCATAAATAAATAACCAGAAAACTACACAGAATAAACTCAATAATAATTTTATATAATAAGTAATTGAATAAAATTAATATAAAATAAAATCATGGACTAAAAATATAGTAGTTCAAACAATTTACAAATAAATATGGAAATTAAAATAATATGTCATTGTAATAGACAAGAGTCTATACCAACATCGACCCTACCCTCTTGAATCAACCAACTATGTTTCCCAATGAAAGACCCCTTCCCTTAGTGGTATCCCTAACCGTAATACATATTCATGTATTATAATTCCCATGAAGGGTTTGCATATAAACCCATTTGGACACCACCAATGAGTGCTCATCAAATATGTAGTAGTATAAATAATTCATACTAGGAAAATAATTTGAATACATAAATAACTAAACACATTTAGAGTCACTATGTGATAAAATATATTCCATGAGGCTTATATCCTCTTTCTTCTACTCCATGGTTGAAGTGATTTCATAAATAGTTTTTTCAAGAGTAAAACATTCCATGTGATCCACACATTGTCTTGATAGTGTCATGACCCATATAGTGGGTCTCATTCAGAAAAACTCCAAGCCCTCCTCAAATTGGCATGTTGATGGTTACTAGTACCAAGTAGGAATATCACTAACATGGGTGGAATTTCATATGTACCTGTCTGCATGCACACATCTACAAGACCAAAAAATACTAAAATGTAAAACCCTACAAAGAAAAAAAATGCATGCATGACACTATATCACAACCAATTGAGTATGATAGGAATGTAAATTAAGGAGGAACTTTGCCAAATAAAATTCCACCAAAAGAATTCTATAACCACGAGTCCAACATCTAAGAAAATTTATTTTTACTGCTTTCAGTAGCTGTAGGAATGCACCTCATCATGCTTGATCTCAAAAAGCTCCATCTATTCTGAGTCTGCCTTGGTCTATGTCAAATTGTCACTCATCATCACAAGACCCAACACTTGTGGGAAAATCCAATTATGGGGTGCGTATAACAATTCTCCATAGGACACCCTGAAACCACATAGAAGTATTCTATGTAATGATAAAATCAACTCTATATAAGAATACGTGTAGTGCACATATTACAATAATATCAAGATATACTCAATCCATGATATACAGTCTAGAGGGATGTCACAACTTCCTCATACCAACACTATATATTCATCTCTATGATTTTCCAAAGAATTAATTCTGGAGAACACACTCTAGGGTATGATAGCATGGATAATGTCCATCTAAGAATTATTGTTTATTAAGAACCATCATGAGCGATATTTGTTGATAGATATGATGAAAGAGATACGATATGATAGATTAGGATCATAGATTGGTCCATTTGGTGATACCAAAAACTCCTCCTGAATTTACCTTCTGTATAGAGGATAGACGTCTGGTATGATTGGTTGCATCAATACCAAGGACTCTACTTAGGGAATGAATATGAATAGAGGGTCCCATATTATTCCTCTCAGAGGATTCGAGTGACACTATCCAGGAAGCCCAACTTAAGGTATCATTCTCCTATGAGTAAGAAACGATACTCACCAACCTTTAGGGGAGTGCTAAATGAAATGAAACTTAATGAAATATGTTTATGGTATGATAGAAAATAGATTAAAGCCATGTATAATAGGGTAAAATGAGTTTTTTAGGGTCACCCCACATGTTGCTTGACCCCAGGTACTGCCCGTGTAAAATTGCACATGTCTTTAGAATATGTGGTGTAGAAGTTGGGTACATTCTATGTAGTGGGACCTTATGTTTTTTCCTTACATCCAAGGACCACTTGTGTACTTGGACATGTGTTTGTACACAATGTCAACACATGTGTCTCAACTTGTGTAACAATACGTGTGGAAGTCCATGTACTTTGTCCATCAAAAAATTGTGTTGTGGGGTACATACTATGTAGGAAACTCATGTACTCCACCTTGTGTCTATTTATCTCTTGAGATAGATGTTTTGTCTTTGGTAAGGGCCTAAATTTCATGTGATAGGGTCAAACATCATGTGAAATTTAAATATATCTCAAAACCCTATCTGCCGCTAAGTGGGGACAACATGCTATGAAACTCAGAGTTACACCCTATGTTCATTGAGAAAATCTAGAATCATGATTTCTTCCTCCACATGCCTTGGTTGATGATCATGATCTCATTCGGGTGATATGTTCACCTCTAAACTATATATTCTAGGTAATTTCATAACCCTAACAATAAATCAAGCTATTTCATGACTTCAATTGGCTCAAAAACCCACATTAATTTCATATTAAGAAATCCAACAGAATAAAAATATCCTCAAAATATCTTCTATTCATCAATAATCATAAACTTCATACCTCCATTAGGTTGTCCTAGTGTTGTAACATCAATTTTGGATCATTTTGCCAAGAAAAAATGGTGCAACGGTCGATCATTTATAAACAAACGAAGAACAGAAAATGTGCATACAAATAATGGGGAAGAGAAGCACACGGTATGAATATAAGGAACAAAACATGAATATTTTTTGTTATGAACATGATTTATTCCCATGAGAGAGATGAAATATCAAAAAAAAAATATATTCCCTATAAATCCCATAATTTAAAACCCATCCAGTAAAAACAATCAAACCAAGGACCAACCTGTCTATTAGTTAGTTTTTTATCATCATTGAATATAAAAACAAGTAATGAAATCCAGAATAGTGCATCCTACCTATTATGTCGATCATTAACTACGGAATAATGATTCTCTTTTGTGAGATCCATCATGACCCACACTCATTGATCTTTTATTTTCAATTACATCATCATTTTACTAAGTGGTTTCATCAAGGATATCTCCAGATCCATAAGGTAATCCCATGGTTATGATCCTAATCTGGGATCCCATCCTAATGGATTAATTAAAATAATAATAATCATTTCAAATCTATATAAAATAAATGGAAAAATAAAATAAATATGAAATTTATTTTATTCATTAAAAACGCTCGAAACTACATTTCCCAAATGTGATGTGCTAGATAGTTTTAAGCCATTACTAGGATAAAGATGAATATATTAAAAAAAATATTTTCCTATTATTTATGATTAATGTACCCATTTAGATGTTATTCCACTTTTTTCGGAAAACTGTGTATGTGTGCTAATTTATAATTGAATATTTTTCAAAAACTTATTATGGACACAATGGGTCTTGGAATCACTTGCTATCTCAGTTCCTGGTCTCTTTTTAATCTATAAAATATATATAAATAATAAATGGAAACTTTGGGACATTAAATTCTCCCCACAGGGGGGATTTACATCATAAATAATCCAAATTAAAGGATTATAAAAAAAGATGATCGTATTGATCATGAATCTGAGCCTTCCACTCACATGTTCTCTTTTGGAGATTCTAGTGCGGCCACCGAGGAAAATCCAAAGGAATAAATCACCAAATAAGGATCTTAACCTACTAATCCCTTATCTCCACTGGGTACTCAGCAATAGACTCTCCATCATCAATGTCTAGCTCACCCTGGTCAATGACGTGTGATCGGTCATGCGCATTCCTCCAAAGCTGTTACATGTTGAAGACATTGTGTACCTGGTCCAACTACGGGGGGAGAGTTAAGAGGTACACTACCTTTAAAACTCTATGTGGTATCTATAATGGGATTATAAACCATAGAGATAACATTTCACCCTAGACAAATCTTTATAGTCCACATAAAGCTGAAACCCATTGGAATATGTGTTCTCCTTCCTTGAACTCCGATCTTCTCTATCGCTTATCATCATTTCAAATATAATGGATTTGTGTAGCCTTAATTAGCTACTATATAATCTTCACCTTTTTTATTTTAGCTTGCTCCACATTCTAGACCCATGAGTACTAACTCTCCTAGGTTTGTCTAGCAATGTGGGGACCTACACGGCTCCCTTACAAATCCTCAAATGGCTTCATATCAATGGTGGAATGTTAATTATTATTGTAAATCAACTCCAACAGTGGTAGGTGATACTCATAACTACAAATGAATCCCTACATGCATGCTTGTAGCATGTCCCCCAAAACATGAATGGTCCTCTCTACTTGGATGTCTATATATAGGTGTAATGCTATTCTCATGTGTAAATGGGTTCTAAATTCCTCATGTAATCCATTCCACAATTAGAATGTAAAATGAGCATAATGATCTTTAACAATCGTCAATTCAACTCCATTGAGTCGAACTATCTCTTGAATGTAGAGTCATCCCAAGATCTCTCCCAAAAACTACTATTAGATATCTAAGAAGTGGTATGACATGGTGATTTGTTCAGTGATCACCTAGATGGCATCTTTTCCCCTAGACTTACATGGTAAAATTATCCTGAAGACCGTTGATATCCCATCACACTTCTATTCTGGAACATTAAGTGATTGATCTAATCCCACTAGAACCTAGTGCTCACACTTCACATACTGACCTATAAGACACTTAGAAACAAACTATTCCACTCCATTCATCATTACCAGCCATGAAAACTGACAATGGAGGCCCTGGATCATTTTCCACACACCTGGATGTACTGCCAATGGGGATGTATAAAAATTCCTCAAAACCTCCTTCAACAGTGATAATGGTACTACTATACATCCTCTAAAAATGTTTTGCTTCTCACCATTTGAATATATATCATGAGCATGTCCTATGGATACCTAATCACATAGAGTATCATAGTCAGTATCCCAAAACTGTGACACCATGAATCATTATAAAAGTGGTGATGTAATGGCAATAAACTTCATGTAAGATACTCCATATCCATGCACAATAGACCACTATAACAAGGTCAGCTACTCCAATAACTCATTCACCACCTACAAAATAGATCTTCTAGTGAGAGAATCTACCACCACAGTCCCATTACAAGGAGTACAGACAATATCAATGTCATAGTCCTGGAGGAACTCTATATGTTGCCTCTTCCTAGTGTTTAGATCCTTATGAGAAATTATATTCTTGAGACTCTTATGATCATAGTATATGATAAACTACTCAACCACCATGTAGTATCAGCAAATCATCAATTTGAACAGTATCACTACAAACTCAAGATATTGGGTCATTTATTACTTCCCATGTTTTCTCAACTGGCATGAACCATAGGCAATCACTGCATTCTCCTACATTAGGACAAAACAATTCATGTTCCTTGATGCATCATAGAACACTACGTGATTTGAACCCTCCTTTGTAAATATCATGATCTAGGTTCTTGTAAAACTTTTCCTGATCTTTAGAAAATCCTTCAGAAACTACTATTTCTAAGAAAACATATTCCCCATTCTATTCAAAGCATTCATCAAAGATGATACCATGGATAAATAATGTATGAGTATCTTATAATATCATGGTTACCCAATAAATCTATGTAGCTCTTTCACACTCCTAGGTGGATCCCATGATAAAACTTCCTCAAACGTGGAGAGGTCCACAATCACTCTATCCACTGAGATAACAGGTCCCATAATGTGGACCTCCTGAATCCATAACCAGAACATAGAGTGTTCCTTATACAGCTGGTTCTCTCAGAGCATGTCTAGAACAATCCTTATGTTTCTTGTGTCCTCCTCCTCTACTACTGAGTACACAAGGATATAATTGATGGATACTACCATGAACCGGTCTAGGTAAGGCTAAAATATTTGGTTCATGATTTTTATGATCAAAACAAGGGAGTTTATCATGCCAAATTGCATTACCAAGTACCCATAATGACCATAAGTAATTTGAAATTCCATATTCTGTAAATCCTCATCATGTACTCATTACTATTGATATTCTGATTGACGATCAACCATAGAGAACCATCGTGCCCCTCTCAACTGATCAAAGTGGTCATCGATTCCCAAAACTCAATAATTTTTATTCGTAGTAACCTGGTTCAACCATTGGTAGTACACACACAACCTCACACTCCTATCGAAATTTATGGAAAACAAAACTGGGACTACCTAGGGTGAAATATTGGGTCTCATGAGTCTCTTCCTCTTTAGGTCCTCCAAAGACACACTTTTCTCACGAATCTATATGGTACCCATATGATATGATGGTGAATATGTTGGTGTCATTATATGGGTAAATCAATAAAAAATTATATCCCCTAGTTGGGAAGTAATCCTTGAACATATTTGGAAAATAAATCCTTGTACTCTACCACCACTTTCAAAAACTAGAAGCACATAACATCTACTAAACCGGGGGTCTGGGTACCCAACTGATAAGAATTTCCAAGAACCACTTATTCATTTGTCCATAATTTTTTTCATTCATTTCCTTTTACCAACAAATTAAAACCCCATTCAATCACTACCGATACATCATACCCTTAATATAAAATAGTCAATCTGGGAATGGAAAATTAATAACCAATCAGTACCAATAATGGCATCGTAAGGCCTAAAATTTTCCACCATTAGGTTACAACAAAATATATCACCTCCTTGCGTTATGTAACACTATTAGAAAACATGTCTGATCACAGTGTGTTCTCTAGTGGGTGTCTCTAAGAGTAATGTTTGATTTGACTGTTCAACCATAATATCTAGGTCTCAAAGAAGATATATGGAATTAAATGAATGACTACAACATGTGTCTATAATTACTATAAATAAAGTAGAAAATCCATAAATAGTACCTCAAATCATTCCTTGAGAACATGGGTCATGTGTCTAGACCACATGTTGTTTTCCCCACCCCTATCCTCTAGCTCCATATGCCAGGAAAGAACCAACTAGTGGTGGTGACGGTAATGGGTTGAAACATGACCATCTCCTACTACTCTCTACAATACTCTACCATGTACTCCTCATGTGCATCTTCATGTTCCTTCCATTGTCTCTACCTCAGTGGTGCATCCATTGTCTACCTATTGGTAACACGGTAGGTCTGACAATCTAGAGCGATATGTCCATCGTTGTCACATAACTAGCACCACCTCAATCTAGGATGACTGAACCCACACTATGATACATGAAATATAGATCCTCTATCTTGATATTTCCTCATAAAACATATCCATTGTCAAGGTCTCTGTGATTGAAATAGTCTCTTGACTATTGAGTTATCTTCTCCTACTCATACAGTGCTGATTATCACTGGTTGTATCTGCTTATCCAAAGAGGTTTCAACCACAAAATCATGCTCAATGACCCCAACATAATTTGGAATGCCTAGAGGGATAAATTTTTCTGTTATGCCTATTTTAAGACAACACTAAATGGTTATATCCTTTCAATACTGATCTCTAACCATTTCATTTGATTACATGGAAAGTTTGGTGAACTGTGATGAATAATTAGCCACTATCATGAAACCCTTATATAGCAGAAGAAGAACCTGTATATGCATAAAATTCAGCATAATAGGTGATAGATCCTCTCTAATGATATGATTTAACTCTATCCATGACAACATCACCCTGTCGTGAGTCTAGATAGCCAAAATCCATCGTCTCCCTATCAAACCATGTAGAAGACTCACTACCAAGACCACCATAAAATCAACTCATGTCCGGAATAAATGGAAAAATAGGGTCACCACCTCAAGATTGTCCTCGTCCACATAATGGTCGGGCTAATATCATAACCTGAGAGGTATCTGTCTCCGAAAATAATGAAACGCGCTTAGTATTTTCTTTTTGTCACCTAGTATTTCGGGTACCACATGTTTCTCCATGGGTGGTGGTATATCTGGTGCACCACATGTATGTGACATTTGGGTAATTGGTCTATGTATCAAAGCCTCTTCAATAATGGTGTTATCCTTGTGATTAAACTACTGAATCCAAATTTGTATGAGTATCGGGTGAGTCCTAAAAGAAAAAAATATGTTCCATGGTCAGTGAGTATATCTGGAGAGTTAACTAGAGAAGGAAATTGAACCACAACATACTCTTATATGATACATGTACAATTATTTTCTCTATAACCAGTTTTCTCATGTACTGAGTTCTATAGCAGGTTTGCAGAGTCCTGGTGTGTGGATACATTGACCTCCCACAAAAACAGTTGATTACCTGGCCTGAATGCCAAACTCAAAAAACATAACACTATTTATCCAAACCATTCTCATAGACTTCTGGTCCTAATGTAGAACTGACCACCAGAGATAGAAATTCGTCATGACTCGTCCCAATGGGGCCCTTGCTACAGTTCCCCATTCCCACCTCCAATAGGCCATGTTCTAGTGAATAACACTGAGTATGCATATCACAAACATAGGAGGAATTTCCTTTGAACTTGTATACACACACATATTTCCATTCCAAAAAAATGATGACATGTAAACAAAAACAATGAAAAAAATGCAATAATACCTCTACATCCCAACCCATATATCTTGACAAGAAAGTAATATAAAGTGAAATTGGGCTAAATATAAGCCCACCAAATAATGTCTATAATAAAAAGTATAACTTATAAGAACAGTTATTAGGAGTGATGTTTGAATCCGTAGGAACACACCTCAGACTTTCATATCTCACCAATCTCCATCTGGTCCAGGTCCTCCTATGACTCCATCAAAATTTCAGTCCACTGCACAATACTTGACATATAAGTGAATAACCCATATAGTGGTGAGTATACCAATAATCAGTTAGACACCCAAAAACCACAAATAAATACATAATGGAAAGATACAATCACCTATACACAAGAATATGTCTACAAAATAAATAAAAATATTATCTAGATATACTAAATCTAAGACACATATTCGAGAGGTAAGTCACACCTACCACATACCAAAACAAGGGATTCAATATGAATATTTCATGAATCACTCATATCGGGGAATACAGACCTGAGTCTAATAGCACTCATGACTTAAATTTGAATCACATGTTATCTTAGCACTAAGTATCATAATTAATTCATATAATATTTAAAATTAATACATAAAAAATCCTAGAAATTTTATATAGAAATAATCGATGTTTTTTGTACATGTTTCACCTTTAAAGAAAAATTTTACGACCACTATTAATGAAAATTAATAGTCAAATATTATGGATTATTCAATTGGATCATCCAAAGATCATGATCCTTATGGTTGTTCCTCTTTTTTCCTAATGGTATGTACACCTCACACATCAAAATCATTTGAAATCTACTAATTTTTTGGGGTATTATCAAATGGTAGAATGTGATAAATTCTAATTCATGGAACTCATATAATGGATTGAGATCATTCCCACATCAACTATCAAGCCAAGATATAAAGCTAACCAACATTCCAAAAATGGCCATATTTTATTAATTTCACTGTACTTGATTCCCCACGAAAGTTACTAGTAGGAAACAGAAGGAGTCCTGGTAATCTTGATAAACATGGTAGAGTTTCCATAAGCCATATATACATCCACATATAATTTTAAACATCAAAAGTCAAATTCATGTCATATCATGAAAGGTATCTTGGGCCATACACACAAACCACATTCATATAACATCCATACATGGTCTTATGAGAGACTCATATACCCACATTTATATTGAATATTATAATATCATAAAAGTTCCTAATTGTTATGGAAATACTACCTAAAGAGTATCAATACCAAGTTTTATAAATCAGCACCCCAACCAAGACCATATTACAATTATTCATAGAATAATTACAAATTTATTATATGTGGATACTATAATAATTATTTAGGATGATGAATTGGTAAATTGATGGAATAAAGTTATACATAGAAAAGAGAACCATCATAAAAAAGAATCTAGATCCTTTAAATTGATGAAAATGATCTTAAATGTATATAGGACTTGATCCTTAATAAAAATAAATTTACTCTAATCATGGCATAGTAGGAGGATAGGGATTGGAATATGGGTAATATAGGATTAATAAGATGTTTAAAAAAATAAAATACAAGGTGTAACTGGACTTCTATATATATATATATATTAATCCCTAAATCCTTCATTATATCATAGTGTACTCCAAAAACATCATGGTTCCTACATTAAAAGTTGGGTATGGTTTCCAAATAATTAGAACACAATGATAAATGAGTATAAATACCCTCATTTAACGACCTCCACAATGTCTATGGTGTGTTTTAATGTTAAGCTTCTCTTATTGTATGGTACACCCATTGATAATGCATTTATATTATCAGATATTTTATATTAGGACTTTTAATCCACCATTCCAATTACCATAGGCATCTATGCCTTCTCATTTCACCTATCCATGAATTCCACTACAACATGATGACCACCACAGGTGTTTTGCTACCAACAGTCAACACCAAAATTCCAAAAATTACCATGGCCATAGAGTACCCCAAAAAACATCCCTAAATATGATCAAAATTCTTCTATGTTATTCCAAAAATAAAAAATAATATTCCTTTATATTTAAAGGTATTACAAATCATCCATAAAACATACTTCATTTGAAAAGTGAAAATCAACACTTTATTATCCCCTTATTTATAGAATCATCCTATTACCCTAGTGAGAATGGTGGAATGATATTTTAGTTATAAATGATCCCTAAATTAATCAAATATACCTATATGTGATAAAAACTAAATATAAAAAACAAGAGATTCCAATATCGATCAAAAAAATTTCTATCAGATATCTAAAATGTTATACCAACACTAATTTTACTTCATATTGGTTATATAAATAAATTCATAATATATTCATTGAATTTTCAAAAAATTAAATAAATACATATTAACATTTATGATATATTTATATTACTCCAAATTTTATATTTAACAATAACACCCCCTTAGTAAATTTTTTTATTATAAACCATACTAAAAATGGGAAATTAGTGATGCAATGAAAATTTTATATATCATCAATAATTATAGATCATCATAAAAAGATGATGTTCTAATAGCTTATTGACTAAATTCTAAATCAATAGGAGAATTGAAAGAATCATCCTAATTAACAATATTCTTAAAAACAGGCTCCAATAAAGTATGATAATAGTTAAAACATAATACCTATGGTGGGTAATAAATGATGTGTTTAAATGAGTGAAATATTAATATATTAAATTATGGATAATTATGTCATGACATATCGACATTAAAACATTGAATAAGTTCTCCTTTTTTATGAACCACCATTAATTCCCTGTGTAATGTAGCATATATAGATAAGTATGTGATTAGGATGACTAACCATAACATCCATAATTAGTGAAAAAGGATTATGAATTGGATATCAACCCTTAAATTCTCTTCATTAATGATTTTTTATATTGGGATCTCTTTATTCTAACACTTCCTTTTTATTTCCAAATTCATGATCCTTATGAAAATATATATTTTTTCTATCTATTATTATAATTTTTCCTTGATGTAATTTGTTTCATCACATCAACGAGTAATGGGAATTATTTTTTTAATATTATTAAACAATTATTACTATCTTGGGAAACTGGTTATACTTTCACATAGAATATTTGAAGCATAATATTACTTGTGTGGACTCACCCTTCAAAAAAATTCACAAGATGTCAGTAAATCTTTTTTTTTCTATATGTTTACTTTTGTCCTAGTAAATGTATCATACATTTTTTTATAATCCATTTTAATTTATATATTCCAAAAAAATCAATTACCTCTGAGTATCACTTATTTTTAATCTTATAAAATTATTCATTATAGATTCATTGTACCAAACCGATCCTTTTTTTCGTCACATAGATTTTTTAATTTATAAATTACATATTTATTCATTATTCTTTTATATGAAAATCATATGTGTGAATATCCATTATATATATTTTCCATCAGTAGTAAAAGAATCTAAAAATTGGTTTTATATTCTCTTCCACATTCTTCAATGGCATCATGGGAGTAGTTATATTATATGACTTCTATATTTACCCCTTAGGAAATATTCTTCTTATTTTATCAAATTAATTAATATTTTCAGTAGTATTATATTAAAATTATTATATACAATATGAATGGTTTTAATTTACCAGCACTCTAATTACTTGTAAAAATATTATTTTCATTAATAATAGAATTTTAAAAGATATTAATATACATTTTTTGAATTACGGTTTAGATTAATTAGTGAAATAATCTTATTTAATGATTAATTATTCATTACATTATCTATGGTGCCCTTAAATTAAATAATTTTGTTATATTTGTAAGATTAAGTGTCATGAAAAAATTTAGTCTCCATATTCATAAATCATCAATAGTAAAAACAATAACCTATAAACATTATTTTATTCAGTTAGCTGTTAGTCATTATAGAATCAGAATCATTCAAATTTTTAATTATTGAGTCTTTATTTTGGTTACCATTTGGGGGTTTCTTTTTCATGAACATTATATTATTCATCCTTGATATTGTGGTAGGGTTATAAACATTTTTATAATACCATGTATTTATATATTTATAAATTTTACCTACAATAGAATATGAATCTTAATAAGTAAAAATAAAAATAACTGATACATGTGTAACCCTCTTCTAATAGCATCCCTTGGATTAATGAATTGATAATTAAAAGATCTTATTTACAAAAATATTAATGTTGTATAAAGTTAGAATCATTTAAAAAAAATTTATAGAAGATGTTCTTCGTTAACTATATTGTGAATATTATAAATGGATTTTTCTATATTTCTC